>CM077116.1:16555013-17178584 GCA_039619475.1 Icerya purchasi | reverse complement strand
ATTCAGAAAAATTAGTATAGCTGCCTAAAGATTACTACACATATCTTCATTAATAGGAGTGTCACATGTATTTCACTTTTATTTTTTTTACTTTTTAATTCTAGTATTCCATAATAACATTTAACTTATGTACTAAAATAAATTTCAGATGTAAGAAAAAACAAGGGATGTATAATTTATTTGCCAAACACGGTATTTTATTATCGACTGTTAAATAAATATAACATTAGTTGCGAATAAGTGTAAAAAAGAATTAAAATAAATTAGTTGAAACTGAGCAAAAATAAAACGCTAAGAATGTGTAAAAAAGAAAAAAAAACCCACCAAAAATAGGAGATTTGAATTCGTATATAATCCCCACTGTATATTAACAGAATAAAAATCTAAAATTTGTATGCACTCAGTTTAATAAAAATTAATAAATGATCGTAAAAATTTGCTTACCGAAGAAACACATAATTTGACAGAAATGAAGCCAAAACAGGACTAATTATCCTGAAAAGACTGCATTACTATTACTAAAGAAAAAGAAAAAAAGCAACAGAAGAAAAGGATTAAAAACGAACACTAGTGCAGACCGACGCGGTGTACATTTGCTGTTACGAGGAATTATTGACCAGATGTGTCAGTTATAGTCATTCCTCAAAAATCAGCAAAACCAATATGCTGAGTGGGTGAAAATGATATCGATGATGCCATTCGGGGGTTATACTGTTACAAGCAGTTTTTTTTCTACGACTTCAGACAGTCTTACGTTTCAATCATAGAAGTATCAGTGGGCGAACGTTCACTTTATTTTACGCTGAATTTAGCCTATTTAAACCAGTTCCGAAAACGAATCTAAGAGCCAGTAAACAAATATGTTTTTTTTAACCACTACAAAATAGAAAAAATGGAAAAAATACTTTTACACCTATTAAAATGGTGACGAACATGTTCTTTAACCAAAGAAAACTTTTTTTGCAGATTTCAAAATTTTTCTGGAAGTGCCTTTTAATAAACCTCTGTTCTTGCATCATTGTAATGCAAGTCCAGTTGAGTATTTGTAAATGAATGATTCTCCATAATTCTGCTACTTAATTTTACATTTACAATTAGATTAACCAATAATATAAAATTACTTAAGTACAAAAAAATTGAATTCTGAATAACATTGAATGAAAACACATCAAGTAGACATCTGTTTGATTTCATTATCCCCTTTGACTACCATTGGGTTATATATGTCCCAGTAGGTGCCAAGAACTACAAAACAGTTCAATTCCCATTGAAACCCGATATACGTCTGTCCCATTGGTTTTTCGTGTTCCCTAGAGTCTGTAGTTTCACCAAATACCGCTAGATCCCAGTTCTACTCACTGCAGGAATAGTTAGCGCTCTTCTATGATAAGCTATCATTTTATTGTCGTATTTTTCGTATTCTTGGTTTGTATTGACGACCAATAATTGATAGAAAAATTCTAACAGCTTTTTTTATGCATTTTTCCGGTTACTTAGTTTTGTTAGTAAGTAAAAATAATGAAATTATCAAAATCGTATGTCACAAACTAATATTTGATTACGTTTTATTTATTTATTTAGATTGAATTGTAATACAGAGCAAAAAATTCTACTGATAAATGTTACTTGCGTTTATTTTCGTGTAAAAGCTGATAGTATTTATTTTAACCTAAATTTGTTTTTAATCTACGACTTTATTTAAAATGAATGCAGACGATATAACATAGGAAGAGTTGAGTGTTGTAGATAAAAATTTTCACGTTACCGGCACCAGTAGTTCATTCTGCTCCTTTACAGTTCATATTGATGTGTACAACGTCGCTACTTTATAGTTCGTTCTAGTTTAGTCATTTGACAAATAACTATCGATAAATTTATTTCGACCGTTTCTTTATCAGTATCAATCTTTTGCAGACATTGCAACAACCCGCTGTTGGTACACTGATTTCCAATCGTAAAAATGTACCCAAATTCACAGGGAAATTGAGAAAAGGAGAATGTCAACTAAGGGTTTCAGCAGATGGAGTTTTAGTGAGCAGGTGGCAGGACAGTAAAGATTTCATACATGCAATTGTCACAGTGCTGCCTCAATGACTGCTACCGGAAAACAGAAGGACGAGATACATTTGGAGGTTTCTTGTCCAGCTCAGGTCAAATTCTACAACCACCGCTATATCGGTGGGGTATATTTATCAGACCAGAAGGTAACCTGTTACGACTTTGGAAGAAAGTCTTTGAAATGGCGGAAAAAAGTTTTATGTCGCCTTCTCCTGGTCACTGTAGTCAATGCATGGATCATACATAGAGATTTACACAAGAAAAAAACCAAGTTGCTCCAATTTTTGGTTCCACTTGCAGAATCATTGATTTTGAATGGAAAACAAACATCGGGCCAGACAAGGGAGGTCCTCAAAACGAGCACGATTATTGCATAATGTAGGCGGACATCTCCCTGTTGCGGGATCAACACTACAATGTTTTTTTGTTGTTTTTTTGGAGGCCCGGCATCTAAACCATTTGGCCAGACGACAATGTTTACGGTGCTCACAAAATGGCATTGAAAAAAAAAAACAAAATTGATATGCACACATTGCAACGTTCCTTTGTGCACACAATGTTTCACACCTTATCACACTTCATAATTTTCTGATTCCTCAGTTTTGTTTTTAATTGGAATATAATTTTGTATTTTTATGTTTATTCAGTTTACTTGTATTTAAATGAAATTCTGTTTTTTTTTTTACGGTTTACTTATTTTTTATTGGGAAAGAAAAATACCAGCGGGACAAACATGACCAGCCATAAAATACCCCTGGGACATACTATATATGTCCTACCTGTTTTGCCCCTTCCCCCTGATCAAAAAATTATGTTTCTTCGTTTCTGAACTAAAAAATACGTGCCTAAACAGGAAAAAACGAAAATACTGAAAAAATTCAAAAATCTAATAATTGGTAGTTAAATGCAATGTCAAACATTATTAAGGTTGCACTTTAAATTGGTGACCAATAATTGCGTGACTTGAAATAAATCGAGAAATTTAGAGGACAGTTGATTTACATTTAGTGGTCAATAATTTGTAGGTCACCATCACATTTTGGAGCATATTTTGCGTAACACTAACCTAGCCAACTTTAACTTTTATAAATGTAGAATCAACACGGTAGCGAAGTAATATATAAATGTTTCAGCAACTTTTTCGGTATACAGCTAATTTTTTATAAAACCTGAGGTAATTTCAATTTGTCTATTACACAGAAGACTGGTGGTTAAATTTCATTACAGTACAAACCACACTGTTAAAAGCGTATATTTGTTTTTACAGCGTCCCATTTCACACCCTTAAGGTACTGTTTCTCCAGCCTCGCCCATTCCAATTCTGCAGTGTAAGAAATACAAGTAAGAACAATTGGTACGCAATCAAGCACAAAACGAAGTACAAATGAGTAACACTGTTTTCAACCTTTATCTCAACATGGACAGGACTAATCCCACCCTTACCAAATTAGGAAGGGGATGAGTACAAACAAAAACAAGTAGTGCGCAAAGAAGCACAATCAAAGCACAAACAAATGAAAATTTTCAACCCTTACTTCTACATGGGCGGGCTTGTGTTTCGCCAGCTCCGCCCGAAGACTTTTCTAATTAATCTATGAAGGGGGAGAGCACAAACAAGTACAAACGAATAAGCCTATTTTGGTTTCCCAACTCAAAATGGGCGGGACTGGTGAAACGCAGCCTATAAAATAGATGTTACGCTTTTCAGCGGGAAATACACAAGACGATGTAACAAATTTTATTTTTTTGTAACTAATAACCGTTGCTCTGTTGAAAAGTATTTTTTATTCATGTTTCGCGAATGGACTAAAATTATACGTCTGATTATGGCAAGTCTAAAATTCGTTTTGACGAATATACAATATTAATTTGCACGTGTCATACCGGACAAAAGCATTTCATATAATACCCTGTTTTTAATTTTTCGTTTCCGTAATTAGCAAGCCTAAAAAATTAAAAATATTTTTGAAACGTAGGCCGAAGAATTGTTAACCATTACTAGTATTATGATTTAGCGGTTGTAAGTATTTATGTTTTAAAATTTAATCGAAAAATTCTAAATGCGCATTGATTTGGAAATTGGAATACATTTAATATTTAACTTCTGTAGGAAGGAGGACTTGGTAAAATCAATTATCCGATTTTAGCCGATTTCGATAAATCAATTGCAAAATCATACGGTGTATTGTTAGATGACGGCATTCCATTAAGAGGATTATTCATTATTGATCCGAAAGTAAGTACACATTAAAATATGCATTTTAATATTATTTTATGAAACGTTAATTCCATTACATTTACTTTGTATTTGAGAAGAATGGATTTAGTGAAGGAGAGTTATTAAATTATGTGTACAAATAAAGTCCATTTCAATTTTATTTTTATTTTTTAGTATTTTCAATATAAAGTATAAATTATAAGAAGATCTTATTTTTCTGTCAAAATAAATAACATTGAATAACTTAAATAATTTGTAATAAAAAAAGGTTGCCTCAAATTATACACTATTTCTTTTAAAATTAACATTTAAATATATCGCAGGAAAAAGATAAATAATTTTCCCAGCGAAAAAATACGTGAAGCAGCAATTTCGGTCCCGTTTTATTTTAGTAAATTTATAAAAGTAAAAATGAACAAGAACAAATGTTATAAACAGATTCAAAAATACATTATAATTGAATTTAAAAATCATGATATGTCATTAATTCATAAATAATTATATGTTTACAATGTATATCGTAAATTGAACCGATAAATTTAATCTACGAATAAAAACGCAAAAAGCCGGTGGAACAGTTGAAAATTTTTAAATACAATTTTATATATATTTTGCGAATAATGAATTACAAGTTTAATTTAATTTTTAAATTTAATGTAGTAAAATTATTATGTAAATGGGTATTTTGAAATTTCATGAATTATGAAAGTAGAAAGTCCGAGCAACACATTATAACATTAAGTAATTGCAAAGACATTTTTCGTGACTACTAAGACTGCTTGTACTTTAAATACTTTCTACTTGTCCGTGTCGTGAATCGAACTCGGGACAATGAGAATAGTGCAATTGTTCTAATTACTCCACAATCAGGGTGACTAATTTTTGGTAGATCGCGGTGATCCACAAAAAATCCATAACGCTGTATGTTAATTACTGAACTTATTCCTTATGATTTGTGTACCATACTTTCCGAGGTGATATGGTCCGATAAATATGGTGAATTTTTCTGTTTAAATTTCATTCAAAAATACTAATTAATTTATAATCTCGTTCTGTTTCAGTATAACATTTTTGATAAATTTACTGTGAATTCATTCATTTTCTATTTATAATTTAGGGTATTTTGAGGCAAATAACAGTAAATGATCTCCCGGTTGGAAGAAGTGTAGATGAAGCTCTGCGATTAATAAAAGCTTTCCAGTTTGTTGATGAACACGGCGAAGGTATTATATTTTTTCTAGTTATTTTTATGTAAATGTAATATTACCTTTAATTCAAAATTAATGAATACGTGGAAGGTTACTTTTAAAGTTATTAAATTGCACTATTAAACTTTTTTTTCCCATTCTATCTACAGCTGAAAATACGTATTCTCCACCATTAAAAATAAGAAAAATTGCTTACAATTAAATCGAAAAGTGCGCTGTATTAATTGGTGAGTGTTTATTTGGAACGTGTGTTTTGTTGGATGTTTTTATATGTTGCCTGTTGGAATCTCTGTAGTCTAACATTTATGAGAATGCATACTAAAATAAAATTTCGGTATTTCGAATAATATATGGTGGTTTTCGAATCATTCGTCGGTCATTAAGGGGGTCGTCCGGTGTGATGGGTCAAAATAATCGAATTTTTTTTTTTTTTTTGCAGAAATAGCTTCTTTAATATATCTAGAATATGTGTGTGAAAGGATTTTTCCAAATTCGGCTTTGTTTAAAAGTAGAAGATGTATATCGTGGCAGCCGCATTCTAGTGCGCTGAGTCCACTTAGCGCAGAGTAGTCTAAGGCTAAGCACACAGTTTATCTAAAATAAAGCGGCTGTGGTGATCATCATTTTATTGATCCCAAACTAGTTTTCGAACGAAAATACTACTAATAAACAATTTTTTATCAATTTCCATATAATTTTAGTAAAAAAATTAAAATATTTAAAAATAATTTAAGATCACGGCTATAACTTTATCTCTAAAACTAAATAATAAACTGTGTAGAATTTTTAAGAAAATTATTGACAGTGAAGAAAACTGATTTGTATGCAAATATTGCAGAAAGTGCGTTTCTGGTTTCCTAGACGATGAATAAGCAAAGATCAAATAAAAATAATTATATACACACTTTTTTTCTTCTAAAAATATGTGCCCGGTTATTTACGGGATGTATGAGAATTTCTTCCAGTCAGCGAACGCGACAGCATGTCGCAGTATGCTGCAACTGATAGTCCGGTTGTGGTATGTGAGAAAAGAACAGAGGGTAATGGAAGCGATATAGCGCGAAAACAAATCAGTTTGAATTATCGGCTTTGCTCGTTGATGATGATGGATCTGTCGCAATCATCTTTGACTTTCATCATAATAAACCTCCTTTGACAGAACAAGTGCAGAAGTCATTGAACCAATTTACAAAGATTTGTCTAAAGAAGATTTATTAATCAAGGACGTCCATTCATTGTGATGTAGCGTGAATTGACCGTTCCGAACGACGCTCGAGTGATTTTACAAAACAAGCCAGAATCGCTAACATGGAGGAATAAGTGGCTTTGTAAGACTTCTACGAAGCAGACAAAGGCGTTTTATATGGACCAATCATAGCAGATTGATGGTGAATAAATGCTTTGTGTCAATCATACCTCAACTTACAAACGCGTTTTTCTCGAAACTGCATTTTTCAAAATAGCTGCCACGATATCTCGAAAACTATCCAACCGATTGGGTTCAAATTTTGATATGGTACGCTCAGGACATCAATAGTTACCGCTCGAACTAGAATTATTATTATAACAGTCGCGTTTTTTTTTTTTTTTTGTTTTTTTTTTTAAATTAAAGTATGTTTAACAAAAAATGACAAAAATCGTGCATTTATGTTCAAAAGTTTGCTAACAAAAAAATATTCAATATTTCGACTTAATTCTAGTTCCGACTATAGCTACAAGTCTACCGATTAGCACGCAGGTTGAATTTTTTATTTCAGATTAGCAGAACAGCTGCAATCGTGGCAGCTATGGGCCTACTTTTTTTGACATAGGGGTCTTTCAAGATGTCTGCAGTCGGTTTGGCTGCATATTTTAATGTGAAAAGATTAGGACTTCTGATAAGTTGTTAAATATATTGTGTAAATACCAAAGAATTGTTTTCATTGTTTTTTACAAAAAATTGCTGAAAAGCTGTTAAAAATACAGCTATCGCACAGGACGACCCCCTTAAAAAGTAAAAAACAAAAAAAAATGCATGATGCTTGTGATAGATTTGGAAAGCTGCATGCAAAAAAAAAAAAATGTATGCGAATGTTAATTTTTTCATCATTCGTGCTCTTTGTTTACGCCTGATATTAATAGTTTTATGTTAAAGTAGATACCTCTATTCATTTATGTTCGTGTGTGAAGGGGATTCTTAACTAAGATTTCTACAATTAAAGCGATTAACTAATCTTTCGAAATATAAATTCATATTAGGCATTTTAGAATTTAGAAGCAACTTATAAAGAATAACGATATCTATAGCGACAACAAAAAAAATAAAAAATTACCTGCGATTAAAAGAGGAGATACGAATGAAATATTTCTTTAAACATACCATTTGAAGACAAGAACATAGATTACTATCGCGAAGTAAAATCAGAGTATATTTCAAAAAAAAAAAGAAAAAAAAAAAGGAAGACAAAGGCTGAAGATGACAGTCTCTTAAAATAAAAGAATTCAATCACTAACAAGTAAAAAAAAAAAAAGCTAAATACGATTACATGTATACTGAATGTGTAGAATTTTGATAATAATTATAATAATCGAGAAAATCTTGCAAATCCAAATAACGCTCCTTGAAATGAAAAACGTTTATTCGACTTTTAAGTTATGGATATTGGCAATGTTGGTATTTCTAAAATGAATGCAGATATGCAAGCGTTTATCAAAATGAAAGCTAAAAAAGAAAATACTAATTTTTTTTAAATATTATATGTTGTGTAATATTAACTGGGAATTAGTATGGTTCATTTCGCAAATTGAAAATTGAACCATGTTTTTATTTTAATCTTAAGCTGCTTTGTTGCCCACAAAGATTATCCAGTTTAATAAATTTCTTAGAATGTGATATTTGGCTTAAGTATCTTACAGTTTGAAGTCGGAGTGTTCAAACCATGTACGTTAACAGGGTGGCCATCCAACCAGGAAACCAGGAATAAACCGAGAATTTTGTTGTAAAACCGGGAAAAAAGTAAAAATAGCCAAAAAAAAAAAAACGATGTTTTTAATATATGTATATAAAAAAAAAAATCATTTTGAAGCGAAAAATGCATTTTTTAATGTACCGCGAAATAAGTTACAAAGTTCTGTTTTATTCATTTAAAATATGCTGCAGCGGTCAAATATCAATAGTAACAAAAAAATGACATTCTTTTTTTTGTACAATTCTAGTAATTGGAAATTGGGAGGATTTAGACCAGGAAAATCGGGAATAAACCGGGAATTTTAAATTATATTTGAATGGCCACCATGGTTAATGCAAAATCTTGTCAATGTAATTTGCATATCGCATACTTTTGATTAGGGGAAAAAAGTGTGAAAACTCCTTTTCACTTTTCTCCGGTTCGTCGTTCAGTTACGTTAACAATTTAAGAAAGGCAAATACCGACATTCTTCAAACGTTGTAAAAATGGATAAGGTCAACAGTTATACCAATTTTGTGTACGTCGGAGAAAGGATTTAGTAAGTAGTTGCCAAAACAGCAGCAATAAGTGTTTACAAGAGGTAAAAGTAACCGCCTAAAAGAACGAGGAAAGTGAAGAATGGAGAAAACGCAGAATTACGATTAATTTGTGGGTGCAGGGCTAAAGTTTGTGTAATTGGGAACGGTGAAGTGTGAAGCTAGAAACGTACATACTTGGTGGCGATGGCGGTAAAATAGATCTCTTTTACAATAAATGTATCCGCACATATCTGCCATTTCTACAATACAATTCTCTAGTGCGGTACTGGTAAAACACTGCAGATTGTTTTTAGAAATTGATCAAGGGTAGTTGTAAGTACAATGAATACGTTCTTTTCGCATACAATTAGTAAATTGTATTTTCTTTAGTTGTGTGTTCACATTTAAATGTGAGCGGAATCGATTCCTGTATGCTCTTAACTTACGAGGTTCGTTACTGAAAACGCGTCGGTCTAGTTACGAGGATGGTTCAAATATGAATGCAAATTCTTCACCAAAAGGGGAAGGGATGCGTTTTGAAGGTCGCAGCTAGAACTGGTGATACTAGACTAGACTACCGACAGTTTGGCACAAATTTCGTCGCGATCGGTCTATTCACGCGGGTGCAGTGCGATGAGCGAGAAAGCGGTTCCAGTTTCGATTCCGTAACGCATTGCGATTCGTTTTTTGATCAAAGAAAATGTTAAAACCGTGGACATTGCGGTCCCTTTAAAAAAACAGTTCGGTGATGACACCCTCTCGACGTCACAAGTGTATCAATGGACGAAAGCCTTCGTGGAAGGGTGTGAAGCGGTCGGAAACGAAACGCATGATCGTCGACTGCAAACCAGCATCGCCCCAGAAAACATTCGGCGCGTCGAACAGGTGATTTTGTAGGACAGACGGGTGACTGTGCGGCATACGTCGAAAGAAATAGGCATCGGTATAGGTAGTGTCGAGTCCATAATGCACGGACACCTTCAATATCGCGAAATAACCGCGCGATGGGTTCCCAAACTGCTGAATTTCGAACATAAGTTCGCGCGCCCAAGAGGTTTGCCAGTGTTTGCTCGCTCGTTACGAGGCCGAAGGCGATAGTTTTTTAACTCGAATCTTCACCACGAACGCGACATGGATACACACGACTACACGCCCGAGACCAAGGTGGCGGAAGAAGGATGAGCGTGCACTAGCGAATGTGAAGACTACAAGGTGTGCGGGGAAAGTGATGTGTACGGTGTTCTTCGACAGCCAGGGAGTGCTGTACATCGATTTCCTTCGTACCCAATGTACTATCAACGACGCTTATTACTCTAACCTCTTGAAAACGCACGTGAAGCCGGCATATCGCTGGAAAAAACGAGACAATCCAGCGCGAACTGTGATTCTTCTTCAAGACAACGCTCGCCCCCATACCGCGCGGCTGACGCTCGACACCGTGGCCAAACTTGGCTGGGAACTACTTAAACATGTCCTCTACAGTCCAGATTTATCACCCTGTAATTTCACGTGTTTGGACCCCTCAAAGAGACACTTGAAGGGCAACGTTTTGAGAGCAACGATGACGTCGAAGCCTTCGTGTGCAATTGGTTTCGAGAGCGTCCGGCGGAATTCTACGAAAAAAGCTTCCGGAGAGGTGGTCGAAGTGAATAGTACGTGAAGGGGGACTATTTAGAAAAACTGAATTTTTTTAAGTTTTTCCGATAATAAATAAATTTTTTATGAACAAATTCGCATTCATATTCGAACCACTCTCGTACGTATATATATATGGCTCCGTCCCTTGACCCCGCTTGGGGTACCTGTGGACCCCCCTCTTCTGTCACTTCTATACTTCGTGTCAACTAGGAAAATTAGCAACGTTGTTATGCTTTCCGATTGCGACAAAAAGGAAAAAATCTATTTAATGTCAAATTTTGGGACAAATTTTTGTTAGCAGAGAAAGTAGTGAGGGTCGGGCTAAAAATTATGTCATTAATATCTATATATATATATATATAACGAAAAAAGAGAAAATGTTTGGATAATTATGAGGATAGTATTAATTTCATAGATCGTTGTGGTCAATTCTAATTGAGAATTTGCTGCACATTATTTTGTGTTCGCGTTAATTAAATGATGCTAGTTCGGTGAATCTCTTTATGGAACTATTATAAATATTATTACTATTTTCTCTCATTTTTTAAGATTATATATAAGTTTATGATATTTATTTGGGAGGTTTTCCTATTTAACGAAAGAAAAACGAAATTATTAGAATTAAATTTAAACAAATTAAAATTATAATGCGATGTTTTTCATTTCAGTGTGCCCTGCTAATTGGCAACCAAATTCGTCAACTATTAAACCAGATCCAAATGCTTCCAAGGAATATTTCAAAAAAGTAAACACGGCATAAATTAAAAGCAGAATTTACATGCGGCGTTGTGGGATATTCGTCTATTTTCACTTAATTCGTAATCGGTTTAAGTTCGGATCATACTTTACTTTGTGCCAGTTTTGCATTATAAGCCTCCTTAATATTTTATAATTTTATTTGCGGAATAAAGAATGGTATTATAAGAAACTTCCTTTTATTCGTGTTTTGTCGCATTACGTTCCTTTACCGATTATGTATCTATATGTATATTTAGAACATGGCGCAAATTGTTACGACATACATATTGCACAGAAAAGGTGAAATATTAAAATTAACACAAACGTAGTAACGTACGTGTACTTTTTTATTTATAGGTTGGGTTTAATGACGCGTCAAAAATATTTTTACTAAAAATAAATGTACGAAGTTATTACAGGGATAATTAAAATTCGATTTAATTAAAATATAAATTATTACTCGTACTCGCGTGAAAATGTGTTTGAAAAGTCAATTTTCGTAATTACGAGTATTTTATTCTCTTGATGGTCAGAAAAGTCGATTTTTTCTTCTTTCTTCTTCTTTCTTCTTCTTTTTTTCGCATTCTTTAAGTACGTTATCATCTTAAGAGCATTGTCAACAAATTTCATAATGATCGGAACATTACATTCGAAGTTATAGCTATTTATAGCGCGTGTTGCTGTGCCGACTGATGATACTGCTGTGACTCGGTATAATAAAATATAAATGGGACATCGACTTACGCCGCTCTTTTTTGTATCCTTCGAAACCATGAAACTCTGGAATGTTCGACATCGAATATAACATCAAAGCGATAGTTTCTTTAATTAAATTCGTTCGTAGAAACACCGAATTTTTTTGTATTATAAATATGTCGAATAAAACAACGCACGAAAGAAGCGCATCTAGAGGATTTCGCGAAGGAAGACCAAAACGAAGGAAACGACATTTCAACCCGAAAACCGCAGAGACCGACCAGAGTAGTTTTAGTGCGTCTCGAAAAAAAACTAAAGATTGGCCATGACGTCATCGTGCCGCCGGTAGACGAGTATCGCGTTTTGAATTTTATTTCGGTTTTTACGATAATTTCGCAGTTAGTGTGCGTTGGGGATATTAAATCTACACCAACCGATACAGGTGGACTTGATTTTAAAGTAGCATTTATGTGCAAAAACTGCGAGCAGCGCAATATTCCTTCGTGCGAGTATGCCCGGCACTCATATAAAGTAAACAAACCTGAAACTTTAAACGCGATTATCTCAGAATCGTGCTTTTTTGAAAGCACCTTTTGCGGTGGACACGATTACTAAAAAACTCAGTCCGATCAATACCAAATTTATACCACTTATTTACAATGATAATAGCTAGTCGCTAACCGAAGGATTTTTAATTAAAAAATAGAGCGAAAAAACAATTTTAACACCTTAAAAAAATTAACTTTTTGTTAAAACCGTCGTCATTTTTTTAAAAATCAAAATTTTGACAAATCCCTCGTTCAGCGATTAGACAATACACAATATACTAACAAATTTTTTTTGAAATTCGGATTTTAGATGAACCGTTCGCGAGTTATCATGTCCACCGCAAGCGATGCTCAAAAAAAGGCGCTCCTGGAATACAGCTGTAGTTCAGTTATTTTAAAAAATTTTCTATGACAAAAATTGAACGAGTACCCCAAAACACACGTACTAATCGATGTTAACAGTTTTTAAATAAATATTTATTATGATGTCGAAAAAAAAATCAGGAAAATGTGATTTCGCCCGCTACAACTCTGTACTCGTATATAACCTTTTTTAAACTTCTCGATTTTGTGAATATTCTCTCGTCTAATATTTTATATGACGGAAAACTTATTTTAAAAAACATTTTTGCATAAAGGAGGAAAATACTAAATTCGCAGTATTTTCATTAATAGCTATGTTTTTCCATTTGACCACATATTTAAACATAGATGATTGAATGAAGGCTAATTAGGTGTGCATATGATGTCAGCAATAAAGGAAACGCGTGTGAACTGAATAAAGATGATCATTTTTGATGCGATTGAATTCTTTTCTGGAATAAATTGAAAATCAAAATTATCGGGAAACTTTAGCAGACTACTTTATTTTTCTTATTTAAATAATCTAATTACGTAAGTAGAAATCGGATAAACCGTAAATAAAAGCGGGTGAAACTGGCGAGCGTAGATCATCGTTACTTTAAAGCCCGTTAAGCATGATGTTTCATGCGCTAAGGATTTCGTGTCTTAAGAGAGAAATAATTATAATATTTATATTTGAGTTGCTGTTTAAACATGGAATATGGATAGTGTGTTTATTTTTCTAAACTGCTTTTTTCCCCTTCGGAGTAATCAAACTGTTTTAACTCGAATTTGGACGCTTTGGGCGCGTAAGATAATAAAACGCCTACTTTGCCTTGTTTATTGTTTATTTGTATCTCTTTTAATTCATTTTAAGTTTTAAAACTGCGCACTAAGAATACCGCTGAAACCTGTACGCCACATTTATTTACATTGTAGATAGACTATTCGCTGTATAAACCTATTTGATATACCAAAAATGGATGTGGAAGGAAAAAATTCTCCAAGGCTAATATTAATCAGCTGTTTAAATGTTTGAACAATGTTGTCCGTATTTTCACGAAAACCATTCATTCACAGTTCCCTACCGATGCCAAAGCAATTACTACAGAAAATAACGATATTTTAGATGCAGCTGCTAAGATAGACACTTGTATATAGCAGCGTTGCGTAGCGGGAGGTTTACGGGTCTTCGCCACAGTTTTCCTGCAATTTTGTAAATATGTAATTTTACATAAGAACGCGTTCGAAACAGCGTTACATATGTCACGCTAGTTGTCACATAAATGGCTGCATCGATCTGCTGAAGGTCATTCTATTCTCAATAGTTCAGAGCGGGGTATAGAGAACGTGTTCATCGCAGAATGCTTATAGCTGGTGAGACTAAATCGATTTAAACCTCTCGAATTTTCATAAAACATGATGCCAAGTTTTCCAACTGGAAATGAAGATGTACATTTTTATGGTTGCCGTAGAACGAAATCCACTATGATGATAATTGCAGTTAGACGTAATACAGTGTGTAGAAATAGCGCTGTATACCGTTTTATTGAGTGCGTTTAGTACGTTCGCCGTTTTCAGTTAATCGTTAGTGTTTTAAAGTAACCTTTTTTCTCCTGCTTTCAGCTTATTTTATACTTTCGTTCGTTCTGGTCGTGAACATGGCTGACAACTCAATAAGTAATATTTTAAGTATAAATTTCCGTCAGCTGCCGTTGTCGGAAAAAAATGAAAACTAAAAACATTAGCTGGACGAACACCAAAATTATAGCGTATTTATAAATTTAGGGTGCATAACAAAGAACATAATTCGAATATTTATAACAAGTTTTTTTTTTTTTTTTTTTTTTGATTTCTGCTGGTAATGAATTTGTTTTTCATAATAAAAACATTTTTAAAAAACTTGATCTAGATGAGGTTTGTTTGAAATATTTACACGAGAGCAAAAAAAAATGAACTCTCAAAAATTCATATGATCTGTTCTACTGAGCTACCACTAGGCTCACGATATATTAAAGTTCAGTTCGATAGCGCTTATAGAGAAATGACAGTAAAATATAATGAACACATGCCACTAAAAACAAGTAATCGTAAAAAAAAATTAACCGTAGAATTTTGTAGAAAATTGGAATTAGCATTTGGGTGACATAATGAAAGAGATAATTCCCAAAATAGCGGTGTTTTTCGTGAACTACTTGATATTTTGTCCAAATTGGATGAAATTCTAAAACAACATTTAGATTCTGCAACTGTTTTTAAAAAAATTTGAAATACTAATCAAAATGAAATTTTATAAAGTACGTTTTCTGTATGCGGAAAAGAAATTATACAACATTAACGAAAGCCAATTTTTAAAAATTTATTGTGATGAAAGTACCCATATTTCGGATCGCTCCAAATGGTTCTCGTACTTGGATACTTATATCACGGCTGTATACATGAAAGATTTTGGAGTTTTTTAAGGATTAGATATCAACCGGCTAATGGTTTAATGGAACTGATTGTAAATGAATTGAAATGCTTAATTTTAGATACACATTTTAAGCTCATTGCATATGCTATGACAGCACTAGTGTAACGTCCGACAGTACAAGTGGTGTACGGGTTAAACTCATGCAAAAATACAAATATGCTCTCACTTCGTTCATTGTTGCACTCACCGGTTAAATTTAATATTACAAAAATCTATGAATCAGAATTCTAAAATTTTCTTTTTGAATTTATCAGCAATCCCTAATTTTTTTTCAAGTTCAATTCGCAGATGTGATATACTAAAAAAAATTGTACCATGGAAACTATCAAAGGTTTGCCAAACACACTGAAACTATATCTGGACTGTAATGCAATCCATGAGAACTGTAAAAAGTAAATAGAATATTAAATATTTAAAGCTTTCACAGTGATTACTCATAATAAATATCTTTTTAAAAACACAGTTGTTTCTGAAAATTATTTATTATAAGTAAATAGAATGTTTTGAACTGCTGGAGGAAAAATGCGATAGAACAGTTACATGCATTCAGTTTACGAAATACATTACAAAATTCTGATTTTTTATTTTGGCTTAATTTATTTTGTAAATTTTTCCGCATATAGACATACTGTTCAGTCAGTTTTAATTTTAAAGGTAAAGACAGCATAACTCTTCCAAAAGATACAGAAACTGTTGAGAAAATCGTATCCGAAATTAGAAATTCTACTTTTAAACTTTGATTTAAATGAAACTAAAAGTTGTTCAAATTGTAGTAAACATAGAAGGGTAATCGGAGAAGGGAATACAAATTCTGTTGATACTAAAGAAGTATGCGACGCATAATTGTTTAATTAAAAGAAAGACCTTCATACGAAAGTCATTTCGAAGCCACTAATTTAGGATTTTTAAAAATTTCGATATTTATAGAAATCATTTCCATGTATCAATGTTTGAATCGTCGTTCAATTCTATCCAATGCTCTAGATAAGTCTAAATTAAAAGCAGAGTTAAAAAATCATTTTTTTTTTTTTTTTTTTTTTTTGGGCTCATCAACGAAGGACCTTTACCCAGAAACAAAAGGCAAGGAAAGAAGTCGGTTATATTTTGATCCGATCAGAAATTTTATCTAAAAAGGAACAAATAGCAGGAATAATTAGTGGAGAGGGAAAGGACAGGATATAGGAAGCACAATAAGGGGTAGGAAGTCCAAACTTAAGCAAATAAGAATATAAGGCAGAACGCTCCACGGAGGGAGATGAACACTGGAAAAACACATGATCGGCGTCGCAAATAACTGCATCATCCGGATGGAGAGGACAGTGTGGAGAAGAAATCAGGGAAAAACGAAATCTGGAGGAAGGCAGCAAAGAATGGCCAAAGCGCATGCGAACAATGGAAACAACATTAGAACGCCGAAGGGAGGGATGCAAAAAAAAACCATGGATATGAAGGAAGAGTAGGCTGGACTGACAGGTAAAAGGAACAACTGTTGGAAAAAGAAGAAACATAGGTATCCGACCAAAATCGGATATGAAAGCTTTTACAGATTGATAGAAGGTTATCGGATGGAATTAAAAAAAAAAAAAAAAAAGACGAGAGAAAGCAGCAGCAGCCCGAGCCAAAAAATCAGCCGCTTCATTGCCAAATATGCCCGAGTGGCCAGGTACCCACAGCAGATCAATATTGACATCATTTATTCCAGAGAATATATTTAATGCTTTATTGGTTGTTTAAATAAATGGATTAAATGATACTTAGATCGATCAAATTAATTAAAATTATCGTAACTGTCCCCATGTCAACTGTTGAGTCCTAGCGATGTTTTTCAACTCTTAAAAGGATAAATTCCATTTTTAAGGAATACAGTGACTGGAAGAAATACTTAATGCTTTAGCAATGATTTCGGTGAGTAACAATTTAATTCATAATAAAATTCCTGGCTGATGAAAAAGTGATTGAATATTTTATTTCAGTGAAAAGACGAAGAATGGAATTCAAATACAAAAAAGAGTATAATTTTTTTTTTTATTTATTTTTTTTATTTTAAATAAATTTAAACATTAAATATATATATATATGTAGTTTTTCCTAGAATTATTTTTTAATTAACTGTTAAATTAAATTTCCCTTGAAGTATTCCTTATGGATTCATCAATAAAGAAGCAAAAGTTTTCGGTAAGATATTTTATTAAAAAATTTAATGTTATTAGTTTATTGAATTATTGTTTTTGTTTCGTAATATCTGAAAAGTATTTTCTTTATTATTATTGTAGGATTGATAAAACAATAAATTAAAATTATGAACCAGTTAAAAAAATGATTAGACATATTATAAAACTTTCATCACCCCTGTGTTCTTCAATTTTTTGAATACCTAAGGTTTGCGTTTGTTTTTAAAATTTGCCCCCCCCCCCCCTCCCAGATCTATTAACCACGCAGCGCCACTATTTGTATAGGTAAAGCGCTTAATAACTACTAATATTAATACCATATTAAATAAAAAAGCGTTGAGGGAACAGTCAATAATTAAAAGTGTACTTCACGATCCGTGTAAACAAATGAACATAACAAAAATGTCTTATCGTGATATTACGGCTAATAAAATGACTCTACCCAAAATTAAACTATAAAATGCGATGTTAAACATTCTACAAGAAATTAAAAAAAGGAGCATCGTTAAGCGAACCTAAAATTAACGTAATGTTTTATAAAAAAAATTATTAATAATTAATTCTACCAAAGAAGATCAAACTATATGATGAAATTAAAAAACATATTCCAGAGTGCAAAGTAAGTTAAAAGCAGAAGTTTTTGAATCAGATTAGTATTCAGAACGAACAATATTTCTGAGTAGAATGTTAAAGAATACATTAAGGATGTCACAGAACAACAGGAATCCTTTTGTTTCCAGTGGGGGAGTATAAGTTTCAAACACCTTCTGTATTTTGCTTCTTTTATTTATTTCTATTTCCTTAACTTCGCCCTATATTTGAATTCCATATAAAATTCTAGACATTATTATTGAATTATAATATATAAAAGTTCGATGTGAGTACCTGCTTTATTTTATATAAAGCCGGAATTGTCTGTCTTATTTTCGAATTTAAACTTTGAAGGTGTTTTTTCGAGCTCAAAGATTTATCGATATACAGGGTGCGGTAGCATAACTTCCTTTTTTAAAATGCGCCACTTTTTTTCTACTATATTTTTTAAAGAAATAATAACAGAAAATCGAAATAACATACTCTAGATCCCATTGGCAATATGTGTGCTTCTTCCTTTGCAGTTTTATTTCGATTTTCTGTTATTTCTTTAAAAAATATAGTAGAAAAAAAGTGGTGCATTTTAAAAAAGGAAGTTATGCTGCCGCACCCTGTATATACCTAGATATTTAAAGTCATTCACATTCTCTAACGGTGGCCAATAACATATTTACATGAAGCTCATGAAGGCAATCGTTATTATGAAGGACAATTCGCGGATCGCGTATCTTCTGTTTAGAACTGTTCCGAATGTGTAATAGTTTTGATTTATTTATATTTATACATAATCTCCTATCATCTGCCCATTTACTAAAATTATCCATATCCTCTTGCAATCATTTTTCCGCCATCTTTAATTTTTTGTGTCTCATTAATAAGGCAATATCATCACTAAAAACATATATCTTTGCATTTTTAATATGCTTGTGTAACGAGCTGATGTAAATGAGAAAAAGAATGGGGGCCAATATGGTACCCTGACCTACTCCGTATTGGATAGTTTTTTCGTTACTTTTATTCCCTGAGATTTTAACTATACTTTTCTTAGTTGTTATATAATTTTTAAACCACTTAAGTTGATTATTTTTAATGCCCAAATTTTCTAAGTCCTTGATCAATAATTCATGGTCGACTAAATCAAACGCTTTGGATAAGTCAATAAATGTAATTAAAAATTGATTCCCCATTGATAGTCCTGTATTTATCTTATTTACAATCGCTCTCAATAATGTTATCGTGGATCTTTTTTTTCTAAAACCGTGTTGATTTTTATAGAGTAAGTTGTTTTTTCCACATAATTTTTTAAATGTTTATCAATGTAGTGTTCCAAAATTTTATCTATTATAGATGTTTTTGTTATTGGACGGTAGTTTTCAAACTGATTTTACACTACTTTTTTATACATCGGTCTAACAATACCAATCGTAAGCCCATCAGGAGTGTTAGCTTCCTTTATAGAATAGTTGACCATGTTAGTCAAAATAGGAATAAAAATATTTGAGTTTTGTTTAATATCCTTAACCCTAATTTCCATCTAGGTGCCTTATAAACTTTTAGATCGTTAATTATTGCTTCTATTTGAGATTTATTTGCAAGTGGAATAAAAAAGGAAGACAAAATGAAATTATCAGAATTTGTATTTAATAACTGAGTGTGACATTTGTATCTATGTTTATTCCACCGAACGCATAAAGTATTCACTAAATTGTTCAGCTACTATTGCAATAATTCCAAAATGTTTTATAACGAAATCATCTATTGTTGTTTTGTTTTTTTTTATTAACAATATTGTTAATTACATTCTACACTTTCTTACTAACATTATTTGCCTTCACTATTTGACTTTGGTAAAACTTCTGTTTCGCATTCCTTATTATTTCGAAATTTCTTAAATAATTTTTTATATCGAATATTGGTTCTATTTCTTTTGCTAAGTTTAAAGTGCTGATCTGTAATTTTCATAAAATTGATTATTTTTTGACTCATCCATTCCTTTTTAGGACTATATTTAGTCACCTTTTTACTCTCCCGTACTTTCAATTTGCATTCATTTTTTCTCGGTTTATTCATTTGGTTTTTTTTTTTTTTTTGTATATTCCCTTTTTAATTTGTAATTCAGCTATGTACTGCTCGATAACTGGTCGCGATATGTAGCCGGCCATTGTTCGCCTCGTGATAAAGTTTTATTTTCTTAGGTCTTTTTTTTGTATCCGTAACAACTGATGCTTCTTTAGCTTCATCAAATAGCCGTACAAGAATTCCATGGGAACCTTAACTACTCCAGTTTGTAACATATTACAAAAAACTTTCTATAGTGAATTTTCGGAACACCATTACTGGCGATATTGAATAGCAGAACGGCCAGTAAATATACTAGTTAACTGCGAATCTTAACATCCCCAACACCGAGCCTCTATTGAAAAGCCCCAGGGTGGCCTCCACCGCTTCGACGTGATTACCTTACAGTGAACCTCCTACTAAGCGCAGTTGACAACCCGGCCTTCCAGCAGGAAACAGCGTTATACGATCAGTCTGGAGTCCATCAGAAACCAGACTCTTAGAATCTAGAGTAAAAAGGATTTTATCTTACGCATCAGAATCTTTTCGATTTACCAATGATTCAAGATTTCCTCAATGTATACAATAACCTACAAAAATCGTTCCCTCGTGGACAACGAAGCTGGCCTCATTTGACTATTCGTTGCTGCCAACCAGTACTTTCACATTTCCATAGTCCACAAACTACTCGCGTTCGAAAAAAATAAGACTATATTACTTACTCACGTGGATTTGCAGGTTGCGCAGTCGTTGTTAGTTGAAACGTTATCCTCAGATTCTTGCTTCCATCGCTATTCTCTGCTCTGCCTGCAGAATTATATGGCATCCTGATAGCTTTGGAGCACGCGGTTAAATCAAACTAACATGTAACAACAATAGTCACGGACTCTTTGACAGCCTTACATAACATCCACCAAAAATTAAACCACCCAACAGCTGACTCCATAAATATAATCCTACAATCTCCTATGGGTTCCTGGTTTTGCAAACATACCAAGAAACCTCATTCTCGATCATGCCCCAAAAGAGACATCCAAAATGCTTCCGGCTTCACGTATTTAGACTCCTCTTGGTGATATCACGAAAACTAGCAAGAACTTTTTTTTAAAATTGTAGCAAAAAAAATATACGGAACAACAAAATCTATCACACCTACATGCGGTAAAATTATCAGTTCGCGAATGGAAATTTCAACCAGAAGGTCGAAAAGATCAGGTGGTGCTGTGCCGTCTACGTATTAGCCACTCAAACCTTACGCATGAATATATATTCGAGAAGTTTGTTCCACCAACCCGGGACAGGTGTGAAGTTCCTACCACCGTCCCTCACCTTCTGACAGAATGTCTTGCGATCTTTAACCTATGCTCCAGTTTCATTCCGTTATATTCCTCTTCGTCATTCCTGTCCAACGATTCGCCATCCGTCACATCCCTTCTTGATTTTCTCAAATCAATAGACTTATTTAATAAAATAATCATAAACGTGCTGGCCGCGTTCCTAGTCTGGCTGTTGTACATAGCGCGTAAAAAAAAAAAAAAAATAGTAAATATAACAGGATTAACAAATGACTTGCATATTTTAATTTCAATACTTATAGATATCAAATGATTAATATACACGATTTAAATTAACAATTAAACGTATGACATTAAACGATATAATTTTTGACTGATAATTTGAAATAACAACAAATGTAACACTTTAAAAAATGGTATGAAATAATATTTTGAGGTGAGAAGTACAAAAAATACAACTAAGAAGGCAAAATTGAAATTATATCTGAAAACGGACTCGTTGCAGTAACCTTAGTCGCCGACTTAAATGTAGACTGGAATGTTGCTTTTTGACAGTCGCTGAGCTGAAAAATCATTAAAATTTTTACATAACGTCAAATAAACGAAATCGTTCTGCACTTGAAATTGAAATGTATAATTACGACTAGTAGTATCATTGATTCGTAACCATTTACAGTGAAACAAAACACATATACGAAATTTATATTTTGCAGTTTAATTTTTGCACCTCGTATTAGACAAAAATTCAGTCGCTAAGAAGAAAATTTATTACCTTAAACAAAGCCGCCGCGGTTAACTTTTTAAAATCATCTGTCATTACAGCGTTCGTTTCTTTTTCTTTTTCTTTTTTTAAAATTCCGAACTCAAAACAAAAAAGGTTAATAAAAAAACACCAAATCAAAAGATGACTCTTAAACTTCGCCTGTCTCAGGAGACTAATAAGAAATAATTTTGCTAAACAGTCTAGAAAATAAGATCAAATACTAGTGCTTAATAAATAATTTCTATAATTTACGTATTGAAATTATTTATAAAATTATCTTCGATATTTTATAAATTTTGTTTTAAATTATTCAAAAATCTTAGCAACTGCTCTGAATTATAAGCGTATGCGTAATAACGAAATAGTTAAATGCGTCCAAAAAATATAAAAAATTTTCTTACCTGAGAATAAAATTGTCTCGCCGATATACACAATAGTACTCTGTCTTCCTGTTCCAATAATCCTAGCCTCGGTTTTAGTTTAGGAAATCTGATGATATTTATCATTAAGTCAAATATACGTATATCAATACCAACCAAAAAAAAATTGTAATAATTTTTTGATCAACTGCAAACGTATTATTCTTATTCACATGAGTATTATACAAAATAGTTTAGCCGTTATATCAGTTACCCAGCTTTGCCATAGCATTATTGCACTGTTAAAAAGTACGCACGTACAAATGTCCTGCTTTAAAAGCTACTATTAAAAGGATACAAAGCAATTAACCATTCGTTCGTTGATGAACTTATGAAAAAACACGTTAAGCAAAATGCAGCAATCGGCGGAGAGTAACCTTGAGTGAAGTTATTCAACAAAGTTAACACCCATTCTTGTAGAAGCGGTAACTGCGACTGTTGAATAGCGTGCTGGAATACCTTAATTAAAATTATTATTTTTGATAATTAATTTCGTCGGTTTTAAAAATAATCTTTCGAGTTTTTTTCAAGAATAAAACGCCCATAACTGAGTCGAACGAGCGAAGTTTCTACCATTATGGCGATCTATCGTCGCGCATCGGTATACAAATTTTTACTTCAAAAAAATATTTCCTTAGGGAATAATGATAGATTCATTTTTTATCATATTCTTTTGTCTATTTGTTCAAATTTTGACCTAAATTTTTTTTCAACTTCTGTATAAGAAGACGGAGACCCGAAATTTGGAATGCCTGCTTAGATTGCGTGGCACGTACCGAAAACATCGAGTCCAAAATTGTGGAAATGAAAGCTTCCAATGAACAATAAAAATATTTTTCTTCTACTTCCATGTAAAATGGAAATCCGAATAGCGCGAAACTTTCTCAAAGAGTCTAATTATAATTATTTTGAATTTTTTTTGGTTTCATTTTCTTTCTTTCACTTCCACAAGCGAATTATTGGCAATTCGTAGGTTATCATTCTCATCTGTTCTAATTATCGTGTTTTTTTAACTATTTATTTATCCCTTATTTCGTAAGAGTTCTTCAATTTTTTTCCTCTCCCTTTCCTGTTCATTGTGTTGTTCCGTTATTCTTCCCCGTGTTAATAGTCTTTTTTCTATCCATTCGGTTGCTTTCTAATTATATGAATATTTATGTAGCGGGCTTTTTTTTGCTGCTATTTTTTTCCATCATCTTTATTGGGAAAAATCTTAACTTTCAAAATTCCATTCTTATTCAGGGAAGTTTTGTATTGTACTTACATAATCATATTTCTAATGAAAAAATTTAACAAATTTCAGGATATTATAACAAAAAAAATTAAAAGTAAAATAACAAAAATGCATAAAAACTCAATAGGACCAAAAGGAACAAAATAATTTTTCAACTGAATTTAATGGCAACTTCGTAAGAACAAAGCATCAAATTATAAAAAAAAAAAAAACCTCATGTATCGGTAACACAGCCGCAGGTAAAATTTTACAAACGTATTTTTTGAAAATATAAATTAAATTATTCATTCTTTATCTTTTGATTAATAAACATTTAATTAATAGTTGATTATAAAATGTTTTTAACCTTAAAGTTATTTCGTCACATTCAACATAACCTTTGAAAGAATAAATGATATTAAAGTGCGCGCAAATACGTGTATATGGATATGTACATATTCACATATATTACGTACACTTCCATCTTATTAGGGTTTAATCATTTTTTTTTACAAAATTAATCTTGATATACAAAATTATATTTCTTTATATAATAGCTTCACGCATTTTTATTCGCGATACATTAATTTCGTAAATTAAAGTTACTGCCCCTCACAAGACGGAAGTTTGCCAAGTAAGTATCAATATTTATACACACTGGAATATTATCTTTCACATAACTCGTTTTCCGTCCATGTTACCAATCATGAGTGAAGTTTGTGCAAGCTGATATTTCGTTCCTATGGAACTGACATTGAATTCGGCTGAGAACATTTTTTCTCCATTTAGGCTCCATTATTTAATATATTTTTAAGTTTACAAAAAATAAAAAAACAAAAGCAATTTTTAATTTTTTTCTTTTATTTATTTTATTAAATTACCGAATAATGCAATAATAATGTGTATGAAAAGGAACACTTTATAATTTTAGTTTTTTCGATAATCACGAAAAGAAAAAAAGTTTTTATTGGTTTTCAGATTATTTAAAATTTACTATAATACGGTTATGTTAAAGTGTCAGATCAATCTATGGTGCAATTGCATACACCACAGCGGTGCAAGGTACACTTAAGAAGCTGAATGCAATCCTGAATAACGCACTCAGAATAAGCAGCGGGGGGTTTTGTACCAGTCCAGTTATTAATTTGCATGTGGAAACAAACATGATATCACTAAAACACCGGTGAATGTTATTAGCACTAAACTATTATGTGAAACTCAACGGCAACAGGTGTCATATAAATTACTACAAACGTTCAATTCTAATCTACATAAGATCTATCGCGACAGAAAAAAACCGTTCGGCGTTAGGTGTATTGACTATTTCAATTACCTATATATAAATCGATTTACTGCCACTCCATCCGAACCTATAAATCCGCCCTGAGATAATATTATATGGACCTCCTCAACAACGCATGAAAAAGACTTATCAAATGCAAAAAAACCGTTAATGATTGCAATCAACGACGCCGCTCAAAACGTATAGGAGAACCAATCGAATAACAAGTTACGAAAAATTAAAGTTGAACTGGAACATTGGAAAACATTACACCGTGCAAACAGGCGAGGAAAGGAAAGATTGTATTAAGCAGAATGCGCATAGGCCACACAAAACTAACGCACGGACCCTTACTGCAAAGTGAACCTCCGCCATCATGCGTGTTTTGTGATACTCAAGGTTTGTCCATTGATCATGTCATTTCCGTATGTCCAAAACTCATCAAAGAACGTAAAGAAGCTTTTTCATTCGCACACACGAGAATAATTACTATGGAAAAGGCACTTGGTAATGATGAAGCTGCAGTCCAAAGTACTTTTAGATTCTTAAAAGTTACAAACCTACTCCAGAAGATACGATTTTTGGTTTACGTATTGTAGAATTATTTGTAATTATTGTTTTTAAATTTCTAAAGTGTGTAAATTTGTAGAAGATATAACTTTCCGTTTAAATACCGTAAAATTATCTGTAAATATCTAAATTGTAATGTATAGTAGACAAAAATGACGTAGAAGTCGAGCGCATTTAAATAAATAATTTGATTTGATTATGTTAAAATAGAAATATATAAAATGAAAAGCAGTAGTTTAGACACAAGCAAACGCCAGAATGCATCGTTAAATACTTTTATTAATAATTTAATAAATTTAAAAAAATAGGAAATTTAATAAAACAGTGATACTTGGCAAATTTAATGTAATGAGGTTTAAAGGCTTGTATAAACAAAAATGATCAATGTCATCACAAATGAGTGAATGTGATACGAGATTTACAAATTAATTTAAAAAAAAATAAATCAGCTGGTTTTGTACTTAAATTAATGTTCACTCAGCTCAGCTATGTGCAGCGTTTTACCTATGTTTTCCAGATAAATCATTAGTGTATAATTATTTTAAATAATAAAAAAAAAAAAAAAAAAAAAAAATTCTTCTTTTATCACGACCTTTTTTTTTTTTTTAAAGCTAGTTCATCGTACAAAAATAAGTTTTTTTTTTATCTGACCTGTACAATTTAATACGTACGATTTATTTTTCTTAACTATCATTCTAAGAATCTGAAATATATAAAATAAATAAGAGCTTAATTTTAACCGTATTCGCAACAGACAGAAACAAAAAATTCTCGGGTTATAAAAATTTTGCTTTTGAAATTTTCGATTTCAAAAAAAAAGAATAAGGAAAAGAATTTTATATTTTTTTACAAATAAAAAAACAAAGTTGAACATTTTGTTCTTAGCATATGATTTTTTTGTTTCTTTAAATTGTATTGAATATTACAAGAAACGAATATGTCAACAGAAGTGAAAAGCGAAAAAGAAAAAAGTAAAATAAAAAAAAAAATGCGCATATAAAAATGTTTAATGGAAGTTCATAATTTTAAAATCGAAGATGATTTCTAATAATCGTAGGATTAAAATTGAAAAGTCGAAGTGCATACTAGTGGGGCGAGGTAGGGGAGACGGAGTTAGTAGTGCAAGATATTTTAAAATTACTTTTATTTTAAACATATCCAAAACCTAAAGTTGGCTCGAGGCAAAAATTGCGTGATCGCCTGATCTACCAGGCCCTGTGGTCGATTATGAATACATATAACATATAAAAGGAAAATTTATTATTTCGCACTCAAGAAATAAAAATTTTTTTAAAAATTCACTAGTTCAGAATTTAATATATACATATTGTTACCTTAAAAACAACATCAGACATGAGATCCAAATGAGGTTGCTGAGGAGACAGAAATTCGTTTATCGTTTTATTTAACACCTCAGACGATGGAAAAAAATCGTGCAAAAGAGTCGGCAAAAAATTGCAAATTATTTCAGCTTCAATTCGGAAACCTTTCCTAATTCTAAATAAAAGAAAACATAATTATTAAAACATGTAACAACACACGTTTTCGCACTGCACAACAATTTCGAATAATATCATGAGCAAAATTAATACATGCCAAAATGCAATGGAAAGATCTATAAAAGTACTAAAAATAAATTAAAAGTTAATGACAACTTCACCTCTGCAATGAGAAGGAAAATATGGGATTGGGCAGAACATATTGCACGAATGGATTCTATGAGATGGACTAAGAAAATAACAGAATGGACTATTTATGGGAAAACGGAAAAGAGGAAGACGTGGAATCAGATGGGAGAACAGTTTCGTTAAAATGCTAAAACATAAACAGTATCAGCGGGTAGCTTATGATAGACTAGAATGGGCTCGGTTGAGGGAGGCCTTTGCGCGTTTTCAGGGCTAGATTATAAGTTTTTTTGTTTAATAATATTTTGTTTCAATATATTGTATAACTTTATCGTTATAGTTAATAATAATAATAATAATAATAATAACTTATTATCAATTTTATTTTTAGAAAAGATTAATACGAGAAGAAATAAATAAATATTAAAAAGTGTATAGTTAAAATTGTACAAGATTAAAATAGGTTACTTCTATTAGAATTGTATGCAAGCCCCACTTAATCGAAAATAATTACGTGATCTTCTAAAACACAAAGTTTCTCATTTACATACCGCTAGATAGACAGTGAACAGTTACCAGGTGATCGGGCTACTGAGTGAAAGCTGGTTAGCAACAAATGATGGTAACCGTTGCGGGTAACGCGTAGCTTTGAGAAAAATTGTTAATCATCAGTAATATTGGTGCTACGCGGATGGAGGAGTCACTAGTTCGACTCTGATGAAATTGGAACGCTTGAGGAACCACTGAAGACAGCTGATTTTAAAATTGGAAATCGTGGGGTGTAAGTATCAGCTACGAAGGTCATTTTGCACCGTGAATGGCTGTGGTGGGATGTGCCGGAACAACCACCAAAACGGTCCATTTCTTCACGATTTCAAAGTTAACAATTATTTATTTTTACAGATAATCGAAATAATCGAAGTAAACTCGTCAAAAAGGCGTTCGGATCGTTGCCGAGTACAATACACCGAAATAAATGCTCATACCGAGAGAGTGGACTCGGAGGCAATTAAGTATTGTATAATAAAATGATATGACAGTTAAAGAATTTGTATTGGAAATAGGAGGCCTGTATCGTCGTATAAAAGGAGAATGTTCAAAGGAAAGGTGCAATTATTCATGAATAGATCGTATCAACAAGTAGTCTTAAAAATCCTATATATGAAGTGACTTAATGAAGTATTAGATATATCAGCTATGCAAATATATGGTGTGCAACTTGTAACACCGTAACAGTTTCAACAAATACTAAACATAATAAACGAAGAAGGTAAAAAATATGGGATGTAGATAAACACTAGCAAGACCGAGATAATGCCTGTAAGGAAAAATCAGGAGCGAAGTGTAATAGAAATGTACATATGCAGAAAGAAGTTAGAACAAGTAAAAGAATATAAATATTGGGAACTTGGAAAAATGCGTTCAGAAATTTGAAAAAAGTGCAAACAGGTATATGAATAAATTAAATATTGAAAATAATAAACTGTTTTACTTGGTAAATGCAGTGATACAGATGAGAAACGTGGGACTTAACACAAACTGATTAAAAAAGAATAAATGCATCTGTGATGGGGTACTGTAGGAAGATAAAATCTCATGGACCGAAAAGCAATACTACAGAAAAGTAAAATCATTAAATAAACCAGAAAAACTTAAACTAAAATATACATCTCGTAAGATTGGGAGGAAATTTTTACTCTAGCGATTTAAGGAAAAATAACCGGGAAGCGAAAGAACGTGCGTCAACTGAATATACAGACGATATTCAAAAGCAAGGAAGATTTAATAAAGTCAGCTGGGAAAAGGGAGGTTTTACGCAGTAAAATGTGTTCCTTCGTGTTAAAGGAAATAAATATTTAAATGAAATTTTAAAAATTGAACTTATTTTACGATAATCGAGTATATAAAAAATTTAATTATTAATAAACTAACCGTTCAAAAAATATCGATATTTTCTCCATTTTCATGATTAATTTATCAGCATCGAAAAAAGTATCATTTTCCGCGGTACTCGGAGATTCTTTAAACTCTAAAGAAAGAATATGTATAAATTACTAATTTTACTGAAATAATCATAATTTTTGGTCACATAGAGTAAAAAACACGATAAACTTAAAGTAATCGTTTAAAACTAAATGAACGAATTCGTATAAGATGAATTTCCGAATAATCTCATTTAAACAACCCAACATATAATTGATGGCGCAGAGATGACAATCTCTAAATCATTGAGTATTGCTCCAACCAGAAGACGTGTTTTCTGGTGGAACAATGATATAGCAACAGCCATCAAAAGCAGCAGACAAGCACGCAACTTACTCAAAAGACACTTCTTAATGGATAACCTGATCGAATATCGAAAACGCCGCGCGTATGCCCGTACGCTCATAAGAACCGCTAAAAAGAAAAGCTGGCTACAGTTCATCGCTTCGATCAATCAAAACTCGTCGATTGCCTCGATATGGAAAAAAGTTCACCTCCTCAATGAGGAAAATAAAGCTCGTCAAATTCCTCTGCTTACCAAAAACGAATCTACCGAACGAATTCGTATAAGATGAATTTCCGAATAATCTCATTTAAACAACCCAACATATAATTGATGGCGCAGAGATGACAATCTCTAAATCATTGAGTATTGCTCCAACCAGAAGACGTGTTTTCTGGTGGAACAATGATATAGCAACAGCCATCAAAAGCAGCAGACAAGCACGCAACTTACTCAAAAGACACTTCTTAATGGATAACCTGATCGAATATCGAAAACGCCGCGCGTATGCCCGTACGCTCATAAGAACCGCTAAAAAGAAAAGCTGGCTACAGTTCATCGCTTCGATCAATCAAAACTCGTCGATTGCCTCGATATGGAAAAAAGTTCACCTCCTCAATGAGGAAAATAAAGCTCGTCAAATTCCTCTGCTTACCAAAAACGAATCTACCGTTTCTCATCCTCAAGAAATAGCTGACATATTAGCCGAATACTTTTCATCCGTTTCCTCAGATACAAATTACACTGAAGATCCATATGGGCTTCACCTCGTAGCTTTAAATTTTCGGCAGAAAAAACTAAAGGTGTCGACTTCCATCGAACATACAAACAAACTAGCCTTCCGAAACTGTACTTCACCTTTTATTTGAAAAAATTCCGTACATTACTTAGGCCGTATTTATATTCGATACGAGAGTCTCATGGAGCGACCACATCAAATAGTTGAAGAAGTCCAGTATCGACGACTTGAGATTGCTAAAGAAGATCAACAACCACAATAAAGGAGGAGATCGTAAAATTTTACTGCTTCTGTACAAATCGATAATTAGATCTAAACTCGACTTTGGCTGTCAGGCGTTTGGGACAGCCAGCCGAAGTTTGCTATCCTTTCTTGATACCATCCAAAACTCTAAGATCCGCATCGCCACGGGCGTCTTTTATTCTAGTCCTGCGGTTAGCCTGAATAGTGAATCTGGTCTTCTTCCTCTTCCCTATAGAAGACTAGTCTTATCGTCCAACTTACTTACCTCTACTCTGTGCATTCCTAATCTTCCACTTTTCAGTATCCTATTCCAAAACAATCCCCCTGTTTCACAAAACCTCCTCAAATACACGAACCATCTCAAAACCAATCTTGAATCTTTATTTCCTCAATTCTCTCAGATTCTCCTGACTCCTCTAATGATGCCACTCTTTACTAATTCCCCTCCATGGCTTCTATCCCCTGTAGATATAAATTTCAATTTACTAAATTCTTCCAAAACCATCTGCCCTCCCCACATCATTCACCAAAATTACTCCTTTGAAATTTCAAAATATCCTAATCTTATCTGTTGTTTCACTGACGGTTCAAAATCGGTGATGATCATGTAGGATGTGCTTTCTCAGTCCTCAACTCCATACTAAAATTTCATCTTCCCAACACTGTGTTCTATATTTACTGCTGAACTTTTCGCCATTCTAAAATGCCTCGAATTTTTAACTTCCTCTGATCCTCACTCCAGATATCTCTTCAATTCTGACTCACTCAGTAGTTTCCTAGCATTATAGAATCCACATTCTTCCCATCCTATTTTACAACGTATTTTCCTTCTACTCAACTCCCCCAGACTTGCTAATGTGCTAATCAATTTCATATGGATCCCTAGTCATGTAGGAATCTCTAGTAATGAAATCATTGATCAAACAACCAGAGACGCTTCCTACCTTCCTGAAATTATCTCTCTGTCTACTTCTTTGGATAGTACCTGATTTCCCATTCCTGGCAACAATCTTGGTCATCTCAACTATCTAATCAACTCTTAACGATTAAACCTAATGCCTTAGTCCCTGCTTTCAGTCCATCCCGATCCCAAAAGAAGAACATCATTCTTACCCGACTTAGAATCTTCCATACAGCCCTCTCATTCTCACTTAATCCAACGTCGTGATATTCCCACCTGTCCCTTCTGTCAAAATGACTTTCTTAACATATCGCACATCTTATTATCGTGTCCTTCACTTCAACTTAAAAGATCCTCTCTTAATTTTCCGCAAGACTCTACTCACCTTGACAACCACTTTCTCTTTTTGAAAAACCTTATACTCCTACACCTAATCTAATACCCCTCGTAGTCACCGGTTGCATATAGCCCAATAAGTAGCTTAAAGCATCGTTTTTTTTTTTCAAATTTCTCGAAACGTTTTTATTTAAATGTAAATTTAAATATTTGATGTTCTTATTCGCTGGTCGTAACCATTCATTAGCATTTCATTTCATAAAAAAAAAAAGTAAAAGTGTAAAAAAAAGTGAAAACTCATTCCTCTCAGAGCCATTTTTATTCAACCCGAAGTCTTTTCGTTATACTATCTCATTTACCGGAAATGCAGAATAATTCCAAGAAAATCTGTTTTTAACATGAGATTTAATTCTACCGTTAAGGACGTTGTTTCAGACAAGAAGTAATTTTTTCAAAGTTGATAGATTTCTACATAAACCGTACGTAATGTCTTGGTTCGATATTTTAATGAAAATGAATAAGAACGAATTTAATATAAATTATTCAATTGAATACAATTAGAACAAATACGATATATCAAAAAAAAAAAAAAAGTATAAATTGCATGGCCGATTTCAAACTTATTCGATCATTGTAACAGTGTACCGAAACCAGATGTGTTGTTTATAATTACTTTATAGCTTATTCTAACGTTTTTACACTGGTTTTTTGACCGGCTTTTTCTTGCAATTTTTTACCTTCCGCCTCTGCTAAACACAAAAAATAAACCGATTCACTTTCGATTACACTCACCTTTTTAATGTTCGAAAACAACGCAAGAATAAAAAAATATGCACCAAATAACTCAAAGAAAAATAATAAGGTCATAAGGAGACTAACTGATGGTTACACAAAAGACAACGAATTCATTCGTCTAAATAGAGATGTTTGCCATTCCGCAACATAATATGAACGTAACGCATTTAATAATTCTGTATTAGCTAAGAACATCGTAATTCAATGACAAATTTTTTGTCTTACTCAATTATAAATTTATAATTTTGTTGAATCATACACATGTTTTCTAAAAAAAATAAATAAATAACAGATACTAAAATAGCCGACGATAAAAACAGTTAAATTTAAACCTGTTCTCTTTAATTTAAAAGCAACGAGAGGCTAATCATATTAATCGTTGAACATAATAAGACGGCGTCAATTATATTTGATTATTGAATTCAAAATTAATAAAATCAATTATCGTAGTTGAAAAACACCAGTTTTCTGGGAAATGGTCCGATGAACTACGGTAATTCAAAAAAAAAAAACACGGCATACTGAACGCGATATTTTAATTATTAATTTCTACAATATTAAATTGAAATGTTACAAGGAGGAATACAAATTTTCTTCAGGAATAATGTGAAATAGCTGAACTAAAACTACACCTGAAAAAATCAATAATTTTTTATATAGCTCCTATACGTCATATATGTCGTCGTGATAGCCTAGTTGCTAGAGCGCTTGACTTCCGTTACGGAGGTCACGAGTTCGATCCCGAACGACAACGAACTTATTATAAGCATTAAATAAATAAATAAATACTCGCTAATAATCACGTGGAAGGAAGTGGCAAACATGCATACCATCATATGCGCGTTAGTTCAGTACACACAGCAGACACACGCGGGACTGCACTTGTAGTGCGATAACAAGCGACTGCAATCAGTTCCGGGTATGGTCTTGCGTGCGTACACTCGCATTGCGTATAGCAATTGCCATGAACGCTGTCTATTCTGTACTGCTAGTGTACAAATAGGCAGTCACGATGCTCGAAATCGAGCGATACGACTCAGATGATGATGATGATGATACGTCATATAAACAAGATAGAAAATTCTTCACGCAATACGTTCGATATTTTTAAAAATGCGGGATTTACTTCCCTGTCAGTAGCGGTAACTGATCATTTCGCTTTGTTTTTGTATTGTATATAATTTTAATATTTGTTTACGAACAATGTCAAACGGATTCCAAGGTAAAATGGACGAAAATATACGAGAACTAAACAAATTGTAGTTACACAGATATCTAAAAACTTTCTATTTTTGTAAAAATATTTTGCTACAAGCATTAGTTTACTCTTTACGGCGAGTTTTAATTAAACACAAATACGATAAATACTTTACCTGCTGCGTACATAAGCGCCAATAAAAGTTGCAAATTTACTAACGCTACTTGTACTGTACATTCTGGATATGAAAATACTTCAACAATTAAGGGCAGTAAATTGCGTTTCATCAGACTAATATTTCCGCAAACTATTAGATTATAAAATCCCTGATTAAAACAAATTACAATATTTCGTTAAGTGCAAATAAAATTTTGTATCAAAAGCTCGAATCTTTAAATTAAAAATTATCATTTAATAAAAAATATATAATAATAAAAAAAAAAATTATAACCGCATTATAAACAGTTTGAAAAACACACATAATACCTGTATAAGCGTCGCATGCAACGAGTATAAATTCATCTTACAGGTTTTTTTGGTCAGCGCGCATAAACTATCAAAAATCTGTTCCGCGCTTTCACCGCACGCAAAATTTTCGATCAGATAGAAAGATATCGATATAATGCATAATACCGCATGTTCACTACACCTAAAATAATAACTTATTAAATAATTATTTCGAACATTTAACGGTGGTAAAGTACATGAAATAAATAAGAGCGCATGAATTATAAAAAACACTTGAATTTCCGCTAAAAAACCTTCTCGCTTTTAAACAAAATAAATAAATGTTTAAAATCGTTATTTTTGTTACAAAACATCTGTATAGTTCAATTTTTTCAAGCAAGATGGAGGCAAAGATGCCCAAAAGGATAATTTGTATCACAAAATTAGATCGAAATCCCAAATAAGAATATCAGTAGGTGGTTCGATGCGTAAATGCGTTTCTCAGATGGTAATTCGGTTATAAATTCGGTACTGAAATTGATATAGTTACGAAAGAAAATCTTACTTTAGAAAATACCGAATAACGACCTGAAAAGAGAGACTGAAGCGATGAAGAATGGATGCAATAAACAGAAATATAAACGGTAAAAGCTTCTACCCCGTTTTTGCTCACGTTAGGGATAGCAGACTCTACATCCAACAGATATTAACCACATAGAGAAAAAGAAGAAGTAATTCAATATAACATTTTACCGAAGCTACAACATTTTTGAAATGAACTCACTCAGAGTTATAATTCGGCGTATTAAATAATTTATTTTATATTTACGAAGTTTAAAACATGTTTTGTTTTTTTGACTTTTTCAAAGTATTTATTCTTGCCAATGGTAAACTCTTCAATACTAAAAATTAAACGCTATTTAAATAATTTAAAATCATATAAAATATAATATGGAAAATGTACATTGCCACTATCTTCTAATTTACGTGCAATACAAGTAATACAACCTACGCCGTATGCTACAATCTAAAAATAGATTCGATTGTTTTATTTGAATATAAAATGTAAAGATCTGTACTTTTTTTTTTGCTGCTCGTGTCTTCTTTCATATGATAAAATATCAAGTAATGAAGTTGCTCCCTTAGAACGTTCAGAGAACGATAAAAACGAATGAGACGATATACTTTTTTTTTCTTTTCTTTTTTACATTTATAGTATAGAGAAGAGGTGATTTATTTATATCGCATGTAATAAAAATTGTCATTAAAATAAAATATTATACAGACCGATCTAATAATTCTTCGTCTAAATTTCCAGCCGCGTAATTCCTAGCTATCATTAGTACTTGTTCTTCGAAATCTTCCGAGTTTGATTCCAAAGTACTGAGTTCATTCTATATAAATTATAAAAATTTCTTAATATTTAATGGTCATTTAATTATATCAACATGCGAAATAGCAGTTATTAACAATTTACAAAAAAATATAATAACAATCAAAATATTTACATATACATATTATGTTAAAGACAGATGTAACTAAAATAATAGATAAAAATAACGAATTAAAATATAATAGAACGGTAATCCTACAAAGCGTTCGGTTAGTAGTCTCGTTACAAACTCAAGTCGCTCCAGGTCTAACGAAACATCGAAAAAATCTTAACAAGATAAAGACAACCGAAAGAAAATAATTGGCCAATTGGCCTTCCTCTTTTTATAATTAATGTTGAGCACTACGAGATTGGTTTAAAAATAAAATATCAAATAATCTTAAGAAGTCGGGGTATAAATGCGTCACGCATTCACATACGTAGTCCTCTGCTAGAAGCTAAATCTTCATTAGCGGGAATAATTTAAAAATTACTAATTATTCGCGGGAATGAATTTTTAAAAGATCAATCGAAAAAGGGATGAAAAAAGATAAAGATTTTAGCAGCAACAGAGAAAATTTAAAAAAAAGACCCATTTTCCTTACCTACGAAAAAAAACAAACAAAAAATAAACAAAACTCTAAATGTATCCTAAAGAAATGTACTGAAGCTGAATCAATAGTATAAAGTCAAATGTATACGTTCCAAAAGCGCTTAAATTCCGTATTTTTTTTCATACTTGTATATAATTCGAAGCTATAATTAAAACGTAATAAAAGTATGTCTCATTTTGAAAAATGGAAATATGTTTTGTCCCGCTTGTTGTAGGTAGGTATATTGTTGAAAATTTTTTGAAAGTAGTCCTTAGAGAAACCGACTTATTTACTATCGTTGGCATCTTATAAATATGATTATGGAGTTTTAACTACAAAACATGTCGATGATAAATTAATGAAGTATTATTTTTGTTATTTGTTATTATTCGTTTATAATTAAGTTAGTTTTTAAATTTATTACGAACTTATTTAAATTTTTTTATACTCTCCTGTATACTATTAGAGGTACACGTCTCATCATCATTATCTCCTCAACCATTCGCGGTTGGTGGGCAACCTATTCGTACATTTTTGAGCTGTATAGATATATAGGTTGTGTACTAAGCAATCATTTATATGCAGTACGAATGTGTACACACACAAGACTACAGCCGGGATCGAACCCGGGACCTCCGTAACGGAAATTAAGCGCTCTAGCAACTAGGCTATCGCGACGACAATATATTACAACCTAAATCCTCATGCTATATTATTCATATATGATTGTATCATTTTTAGAATTCCGTAGACGTAATTAAAATTTTCTTTAAGACAATCTATAACTTCAAGGTAATGGACTACTCTGGGAGACGAAAAAACGCAAAAACCCGTCAAGAATATACAATAAGAAATTCAAAAAGTTAAAATAATAATTTTGCACGCTAAAAATATACAATCACCGCTCTGTAAGTTTGATCCAATTTATAATAACCAAAACCTCAAACAAAACAAAAAAATATAGCATTCTTAAAACATAGTTTTCCGATATAAATTAATCTAAGATAATAATTCAAATCATTTCCGAGAAAGAACGCTTTTTTATTGCTGTAACTTTTTAAATTATCTTAAATTTCTCTTTCATACGATAATTTGACTTTTATTACAGCAGCTGGCTATTTCAATTTTCTTTGTTCGGATAATCGGATTTTATAATCATTGTACATAGGGATTGGTATAAATAGATTAATCCTTACCAAGTAGATTAAGTTTAAACAATAATAAAGCAAAATAAATTTTACGTACTTTTTTAAATATACTTTCTAAAAGGTACAAAAGGCCATGCAACGAAGCGATCTGCATCGGATAATAATTACTGTTCAAACTCGATATTAAAATTTCGATCGTACTCTGTTTAGTTTCACTCGCCTACATTAAAATTGTAACAGTTAATTTTCATTACAAATAAATTAACAAACGAACTGTACAGCGCCTAGTACAAGAAATATATACGAATAATATGTAAATACTTACGGTTATATTCTTGGTTAATTAAAATTGATTAAAACTGTTACATTTTACAATAAAATAGCAGCACTAAGCGCTAATAAAATATATTGAAAAAATGATTACATCATAAAAAAAAAATAAAACAATTTTTAAAAAAATTTAAAAGTCTCTGCGAATAAAAAAATGTAAATTTTTATAATTATTGTGCTTCACGTAAAATTGATTTCAAACATGTTCTATATTAAGCAAAATTTGAGATCGTTTAGTGATAAAAGATTACTACTTCTATTCAATTAAATTTAACAACTCCTTATAATTTTATTTCAATGCAGAAAGATAACAAAGATAAAGATTATGAATTTTAAGTTTGGTTCCTATGTCTTTTTATATTTTTTCTCTCGCATGTTTTTAATCGAGAAAAGGTATTTTTATTCTGACAGTTCATTTTTGCGACAAAATAACAATATACCAAAATTCGAAAAAATACACTCGCGCTGACTTTTCTTCCGCAAGTCTACAAAAATAAATTATACAATTTAAATATTTTTTATAAATTACACTCACAAATAATGGCTTAAAAACAGTGATACTTCTTTTTAAAAATTACAAAATAGAATCTATTCCTAAATTAATCCTTCAATATAGCTCTCCTCATCATATTTTTATTTACTGTCGTCCATGACAAAAAAAAATTAAAGTTCATTGCAACTTGAAAAAATGTTTATTTCGCGCTTCCGAATACACAATTTCTAAACCTGTCTGTACAAGTAATTAAAGTCCTTAATTTTAAAAAATTATTTTAATCTATGAGAATTGTGTTAGTGCGATACTTGAGCAATAATTCAAGTCACAAACAAATATATTAATACGAGTAAATAAATAAGTAAAATAAAATAGAATAAAATTTCGGATAACAACGCTGTTTTACAATGTATGTAATAATAGAAGAAGAAGGGAAAAAAAACAAATGCACCAAAGTATTTATTCTTCAAAAAAAAGAAAAAAAACCTAAAAAAGTAGGAAATTAAGAACACTGAAAAAACTGTGTAATTTCCTTTGAAATCTTAAAATATAAAAATTAATTTGGAATTCACGAATATACAGAGATTTGCGTGTTGTGATAATATGTCTACGATAAATCTGTTAGAGATTATCCAAGGTACGTACCATGATGAGCTTAGTGAAAACTTTAAATAGATGAAATATTCTTTTTATGTTTCATTTAAACTCCAACCGTAATATATAACGAGTCTAAAACAACCAGAAAATTTTGAAGTCGAACCCTATTGTATTTACGATACAAGTGAAATAAGTAGGTGCTTAGACTGTTCTCTCGCAAACTTCTTTTCCGAATTACTTTTCCGAATTACTTTTCCGAAACATAAGAAAAAGAAATAGATTTTACTTACATTCGGAATATTAACAGCGGCAGATTTACAAATCGCTAAAGTAATATACTGATGCATAATATCATCTTCAATCGGGTGTTTACTGTTCAGTGATAAACAATTAGAAAACAGCCATGAAAATTGAGATCGTTCGGTAAATAAATCTGAGATGATAATCAAAGATTTCATTATTTCCAGCTTGTTCCGTAATTGTAAATTTTCCTAATGTAATATCAAAAGTTATTAAAATGCGACCATACAAATAAATAATTCGAAGTAGTTGGAATAATTTAAAAAAAAAAAATCACCTATTTTTTACAAATAAATAATTAATAGTTTCTTCAATGCCATATAAATATGTACTTTGTTCTTTATAATCCAGTAATTAAACATGATAAACCATAATTTCTACACATTTCTGAAATGCTAAATCTGCTATGAAGTATGTTCATAGTTTTACTCGTATTTTCGATCACATTCATAAACCGTTTTAATAAAGATGAGATTAGGTTTAAAAAAAAGTCACTTATCTCTCTTCTCCTGCGTTCCACTAAAACTGAAACTTAACTACATATTTTATAGTTCTAAGATTTAGCGTTGCGTTATATTTTAATGTTTCTGTCAACTATACAATTTTTCCGGATATTATCGGTACCAACAACAAACCTCTAAAACATACCATTTGTAAGTATATTTTGAGTAACAAAAGATCAACGCCGTTCGCACTTTTTTTTGATATCCACATCATAAATATCTTCATCTAAAATTATCCCGAGAAATAACTCACTGCATGTTGATTTACAAGACTACTAAACCATTTATTTCACAAGCTATTACGGATAGATATGTATAAAAAAAAGAAACGTGTACATTTGTAAAAATAATTTTATTAGTCTTAATGTGATTTCTCCGACATTATTTTTTTTTTACCGGAAGATTAACAAATGGGAGCTCTATTGAATGCTTTATGATAAGATTTAATGCTAATTGAAAATATAGATACGACGACAATGCGGTATTTAGCTGATTTAAGTAGGCTAAAAGTGAATTTTTAAATTTCGCTAAAGGTGAAAAACATCACTTACTGAAGTGTAAACACTTATGCACTTCGGCCATTATATTTCATCATTATCACTAGCGTTACTTGATTTATGTCACGTCTGAAGTTGTATAAAATTAATTTATTAATGAGCCTATATTTTTAATTTACACTTTTCGCGAATACATTAACATCTTCGATTTGAAATAAAACTTTTATGGAGTAATTATGAAAAATAACAAATTTTTTTTATTTAATCTATTTTTACAATTTAAAATTTTAGTAGTAATGCAAAAATTTAAAAATTGGTATTATTTTTTTGATTTTAATATACCTTTTTTTTTTTTTCAAAACTAACAAGAGTTTGATATATTTCTCTGTGTACTTCTGTGTCATACTTTTAGTAAATCTCGAAATTAAAGGTTTCTACTAATGAAATATGTACAAAATAGCCACAGATAGAGATACTGTTGATTATAATGAAATTATTAGATTGTCATTTTATTTGCATTTAATATTATTATAATCCTTTCTCACTGGTGTAAAACAGCTCCAAAAATATTGTTTGACAAAATCTAACAACAAAACATCTCGGGTTTTGATAAACGATTAAATTGTATTGCAGATCATCTTTTAACCAATGAAAGATGCACCAAAGAGCGGATAAAAAAATAAAGCACAATTTTGTTTGGTTAAAATTTAAGTTTAAGCAAAGGAGGTTAGTGTTACATAAGAAACAAGATGTATTTTTATGAAGGAATATCAAATAAGCGATTAGAAAACTTGAAATCTCAAAAACAACGCAGAAAACGTTTATAGAAATCTGGTGAAAAAGGTAAAAGGCGAAAAAAAAAAAAAAACATCTTCAAAACAACTCTGTGATAAACGGTTCTTAATTTACACAATGCAAACGAAATTACAAATTTCAAGAACTGTAGGTAACCCCGATATGTATTCACAGATTTAATTATTTTCCAAACTGAAATGAAAATACAAGAAAGCGTATATGTACTATATTGAAGACAAACAATGCAATGCAACTGATATCAGTACATGCATTGTCCATGTTTGTTAAAGTTAATCTCATTACGCGGCAATACGAAGTTATAAGAAAAGTCAATAAAAACAATAATAGTTAATAATTCACAAATATATTCAAATACACAGTAATTATTACAGATATATAATTATAATAAAATAAATTGATTAAAATACTTCGCTTCTAATAATTAAAATATAACAATAAAAAACAAAAAAATATTTATAATGAAATAAACTTTAATAACAAACAATATAGAACAATAAATTAGATAAATACCTATTTAGAAACGTTTTCGGGCACAACCCATCATCAGCTAAGACTAACTTAAAGGAAACTTAAAACATACTGAAGTGAATATAGGGAATACATGTGTATATATAGTAGATGTAAAGAGGAATAAACATGGCAGGTATAAAAATCTATAGTTATACCTGCCATGTTTATTCCTCTTTACATCTACTATATATACACATTCCCTATATTCACTTCAGTATGTTTTAAGTTTCCTTTAAGTTAGTGTTAGCTGATGATGGGTTATGCCCGAAAACGTTTCTAAATAGGTATTTATCTAATTTATTGTTCTATATTGTTTGTTATTAAAGTTTATTTTATTATACCATTTTAACAAACAGGATGTATTCACCTACATTTAAAAAAATATTTGGTTAAAATTCACATACATACATCCCTCCGTACACAAAACAATAACATTTTTTAATAAAATTAATATTAAAATATCTTATAAAACAAGCAATACACCACCAATATGACAAATACAAATAATGATAAATATCAAATCCTGGAGTATACAAATTAACTAGTAATACTTACAAAAAAAAATATATAGGGAAAACAAAAAGATCAGTTTTTTAATAAGATACAAGAAACATATGTGACCTGGCGCGACAAAAAGTACCACAAGTCGGATCCGCGTTTTGAAAACTAAAGACCTTCCTGATCAAAATGAGACCAATCCGAACTGTCTATCTCTAAAATTCACGATTTTGTAGGCATTTGAATTTTCAGTAGTGAAAAATTAAATTTTGAGAAAATCTCTAGTTTAAAGAAAAAACAAAGAAAATTCACTGCAATTATTATTTCTTTTCTATCAATTACCAAAGAAAGTTGAAAACCATGACAATACGTTGTTTTCGATTCCCCTACCAATAAAATAAATTTATTAAAAGGTATTTTGAATCTTTGATGGTAATGAGCTTAAAAAAAAAAAAAAAAACTTTTAAAAAATGCTACCGAAATTGAAATTTTTTTTTAAATTTTCAATAAGAACAATAAATTTTGAGATAAAATTTGAGTTTACAGGAAAAAGAAAATATGTTTTAAGAAGTGCTACTGAAACTGAGACAGTTTTATATTTAATAAAAAATAATAATAAATTTTGAGAAAAAATTCTACACAAAATGAAATAGGTAGAAAAAGGAAAAATCACAACAGAAGTTTCTAAGTTGAGTGAAAAATTATTATAATGTTTAAATCGAATTTAGAATAAAAAAAAAGTGCAACACTAAAAATACTGGAAGCAATTTAACTTCGAGAAAAAATTATCCAACGTTACATCTTTTTTTTTTTTGGAGTACTCGTACTTTTTGGTTCTTCTTGCGTCGTCTCCTGTGCTCTGTTTTTTTTTTTTTTGGTTGTCCTCCTTTCGGTTTAGTTTCTTCGTTTATTTTTTCATCCTGTTTCGCTTCATTTTTACCGATCGTTAGTTTAGGGTAAAGAATATCTTTCGCATGCTCCGCACAATATTGGCGGATATGTTTGTAAAGGTAGGTTTTCCTTTCTTCACTCATATGGAATGATTCCTCTTCATAGGGTTCTGGAAACCTCAGTTTACCGTTTTCGGAATCGTAAATTTGATGATACGAGCTCCTCTTTTGTAAAAATAAAACTGCATTGTTTCGAAATGTTTAGTATTTTCTTCCAGTTTAAGTCATCAACATATTCATTAATTAGATCCATAATTAATTCAAAAAATGCTTCGTCAAGTTGAAATATTCATGAAAAAAGCATTATTATCATGAAATGTTGAGCACAGATAGAAATTAAGTGATTACACGCACAGAAAATACACTAGCGACTTGTGGTACCATTTTCAAATCCAAGGTCGGCACTTCGAATCCATTTTTCTCCCACTTCCCGGCCGAAATACGCTTTGTGCGTTTATCACCCTGTAGTCCACATGTTTAACCACCAGAATTCGTAAAAAAACGATTTTTGATATTTTTAACTTTCGTTCATGTTTTTCGCTCTAACTCGAAAATTTGTTTTCCGACTTGTGGCCCCTTTTGTCGCGCCAAGTCACATACACGAAAAATCTAAATTTGCTGAAAATTTAATTTTGAGAAAACTGTAATACCAAAAACTTAAAAAAGATTCTCTGAATTATTGAAATAATTAAAAATGAAAGAATTTTAGCTTTCGCAGGAAATTATTATAAAAATAAATTAATAAACACACAACTACCCCACAGGAAACCATTATTCAATACAGAATTACAACGCATTTATTTATTTTATTGCATTTATTATTATTTATTTATTTATGTTTCATAAGGCAAAAAATAATTGCTACCTAAATAAAAAGTTATAAGCAGTAACTGAAATCAAATATAAATCAATTTACAAGATTTAGTAGACAATGCTGTTGCAAGACTGTTGTTAATATAATTTAGGTATTCTTGTAATACCGCTAAATGCGAACAAACGTAATTTCAAAACTGATTTTAAATATTTCAACAAAAATTTAAGCAAAAGTTTCAAGGTCATTGTTTTAAAATTTATTTCTGTCTTTTCGATTAGTTTATATATAAAAAAATGTAATTTGGCAGAAATTCACTCCATTATCACAATATTACTGTTTTATTAGAATAAAAAATCTGTAAATGTTACTAATGAAGAAATAAATTATATAGAAAACATTATAAAATACTTAAAGCACAGCGATATATTTTGCATATCACTTTTTTTTTAATACATATATATATACATTCATTTATTTTTCCGTCTTTTTCTTCTTTTTTTTTTAAAAGTAAATCAGCCAAATATAACCTGTTTTCTTTAACATAAACTACTATTTATGACATTAGTACAAAAGAAGTCCTATTTTCGGTAGATGTTATTGTCATTTTCAAATTTAGTTAGAAACCCACTGTACGACTTGGTTTTGCATATTTTTTTTTTACCATTATATAACTTATACCAATTAAATGGGCATTAACAAATATATTAAATTTGCGTATATTCTGTTTGTTAATAATTAATGAATATTATAAAACTTGATAACAAACAACTGACATAATAAAAAATTAGCTTAAAAAAGCTTTGTTTCAGATTTTCCTTACATTCACACGTGTTCTTTGGCTCATAATGGGGTATTGTCGAAAACATTTTCTAAACTAAATGTTTATTATAGCTTCTAGTGCTGTTGAGTCTTATAATATTAATTAATTTATTAAAGATAAATATTGCGGTATTTTTACTTACCGAGTCGGAAAAACATTGCGAATAATACTCTAAAAGAAAATGAATACATGATTTTGAAGCCACACCTATATCGCGCATTAATTGTTCTCTACGCCAGTACACACTTTCTAGAGCTAAACATACATTTAAAAATAACAGAAAAAAATCATTTAATAAAAGAGAAATTATTTTATAATAGAAGTTTCATTCCAGAGATTTCCCCGAAATAATAATTTAATCAAAAATTTAAAAAAGAATTATTTCATTTTATCTTATTACAAAATAACTATTTTATATTAGCAACACCACTTTACTGTATTTTAAACATAACGAATTATAAAGTAATTTTATATTTCAATTAATTTCCTATGTTAATAGTTTTTTTTTTATTTTATTTCATTTTTATTTTTATTTGTAGATGTTTTTAATGAATCCAATATACTGGTAAAAAAATAATTCCATCAAAGATACATGTATACTTTAAACCAATATAATTAGCATGCTAAATACTATTAACATTATAACTTGTTAAATTTTAAAAAAAAACAAATCTTTAAAAAAATTTATAAATGCATAAAGTTTTTTTCAGAAAATTACTGAATTAATAAAAAACTCATTAAACAACCGATTCTTTTTTGACTCTATTTACTTTCTCTCTTTTTACTCAGTTCTCAAGTAACACAGCAAAATGAAACATAATCCGTATAACTACTGAGATAAGTCTGTTAATTTGATGAACCTTAAAGGTAACAATTCTATGATTTTCGAGTTTTTACAAATATATACGTGGTAGCCACGCAAATATAATTTGTAAATTCTCGGTTTAATTCCGGTTTTTGTAGTCCAAATCTTCCCAATTTCCTGATTACTAGAATTGTACAAAAATAAGAATGGAATTCTTTTATTACTATTGTTAATATTTGATCGCCGTGGCATATTTTATATGAATAAAACAGAATTTCGTAATTTACTTTGAGTAAAATACAATAAAAAATTCATTAATTTTTCGCTCCAAATGATTTTTTTTTATTAAAAATATCGATTTTGGTTGTTTTTACTTTTTTCCCCGGTTTCACAATTGGGTGGCCATCCTGATATACATACATACATATATATATATATATATATATATATTCGTACAAACTTTTTGCTTTATATATTCATAGATAAAATACATATTTTTTACCGCAACAGTTTTTATCAAACTTCAATTTATAATGATGATTATTTTTCAATTTCTAGTATGGTCAAAGCAGAAATTCACAGAATTCAGCATATACGTAGCATATTTAGCATTACTGTTTAAATCTTGTCATACTAATTTAATTATTTTTTGACTCTTAATTTTTAGAGTTAATTATCGATTTAAATTGGTATTACAAAAAAAAAAAAAATATTTGCATTCTTGTTCGGTATACCAAATAATTATCGAAATTCCTTTCTACAGTGTTTCGCATACATTATTTTATTAATATAAAATTATATTTTTTATAATGTTACCATAATTTTAACTTACCGTTTGACATAGTATCGATACTGTAATTGTTCTCAGACAATAGCTTCCACTGATCAATTTTACATAAGTACTCTACTGATATCTGGTTATAATCGTACCTACATAATAATCGAAAAATATTTTTAATCATTATCCGATTATTTTCAATTATTTAATTATAACTAAAAGAATCAATTTATACCTGTCATGGTTATGCAATCTTTCCAAATTTACGTTTAAATTATCGTAAAGGGATTTCTTCAACAGATTAAATCGAATCGCTGTTTTGTTTAATTTATTATTCATGTTTTTTAACTTGCTTTGCCACCTATGCAAATAAATATAAACCATCGTTGATCGATACGAACTTGTAATGAATATGCAAAAAATAAACTGATGAAATTAAAAATTATTATAAAGAAGTGTAATTCCCTTTCATTAAAAAATTAGACGCAATGAATAGCATATTAAAATTAATTCATATTACTTCGTCCAAATGAGGACATATTTAAAATTAATTTCAAAATATAATTAAATATAAATATTTGCATTACGAAACAAATAATTTGAAACATGCTGATGAAGTTTTAAAATATATAACGATTATTTTCGGAAACATGTTGATTATTCATTAAATTATTTAGTTACAATCACCTGTTTGTACTATAAATTAATTATATTATGTAAACGATGCAAAAATACATTTTTGGTCACTAAATGAATTTATTTCAAATTATTATTTTTTCTAACTGCATCAATATTACATCAGAAAAATAGTTCCGTTCGCGTTTGTTCACTGCAGACTGTACCACCCAAAAAAAAAAAAAATGATATTTAAAGTAATATTTTAAATTATAATAAATTAATATTTATAAGAAGAAATTAAAACTGTGCCATACATGGTCGTTCAGAAAGTAACGAAAAAAATGTTTCGGAAAAAATAGATATTGCGAAAAATGATTACATTGCATATTATTGTGTAGGCCATTCTTTATCTACCTTCAATTTAAGTTTCAAGTCGATCGGTGGAGTTGACGGTTGTCTGTGTTAGCACATGTAACACGCGTGTGATATTTGCCTCTAGTTTTGAAAATGGAACAAAATTTAGAACAACTTTATGCCAAATTTTTTTTTATAAAATTAGGAAAAAATCGCAAAGAAATTTTTTAAATGTTAACTGTCGCGTATGGTGATGATGTTATGAACCTGATGACTTTCCACCGATGGTTTAAAATATTTTAATACAAGTTGAGAAGGTGAAGAAGACGAATGAGCATGTATCATGGTATATAAATAGGTTAAAAAATGCCGAGTAAAATGTTTTTTGTATTTTTTAGTTTTCATTTTTTAAGGTTAGACAAAACTGTAATAATATTAGATGAAAAGTACTTTTAATTATCGTTAAGATGAACTTCTCACAATTATTCCGGTAATCATTAAGATAGACATTTATTTTTTACGTTTTTATTCTGCATATGTATTATTTAAATAAAAAGTATAATCCAAAAATAACAATTTTTTTCAACAGCTAGCCTGTTTTAATTCCAAAGAACCAATTTTTATTATTGTTTAAGTCCATTTAAGACTTGTGACGCAATTTACTTTTAAATAAATAATGCACTTCGCATACTATCAAGAAATACCGTATTATATTGTATTATCGTACTCGTACTTAGGCGGTATCATTGGTAACATGATAAGCAAAAATTTTATTAATTCATATAAATATACAAAAATATTATTTTAGCAAAAATCTGTAATCACTTGTTTTTATTCATATCTGGATATACATTTCTAGAGATGTGCATAATAGAATACTCTGCAGAATTTCCAGGCATCGGTTCAAATATCGTCTGAATCAAAAGCGACGTAATTGCATTAATAGCTACACTAGTATTCTGTAAAGACAAATATAAATCGCAGACTTGTTTATAAGGAAAATATTTCAACGTAACTAAATTTAAACAACGTTCTAATTTTGTGTTAATGAATACCTGAGATAAAGCCAATGATTCTTCAAAAGTAACATTTGGACCAGATGCAGAACTCAGAACAGTTAATAAAGTAACCCACCATTCTTCGAACTGTTGTCTAGTCTTCCATCCGATAAACATCATTCTGAATAATGAAAATATTACAACAAAAATTTAATATTAAAGGTTTACGACGCTGATACCAGTACTTTTTGCTTCTTTCTTATTTTATATGATACGTCAACGTCGTTACGTTTTAGTTCGTTTCCAGTTCAATTGATCAACGAATACGATAATTTTGTTTTACCGAAAATTAAATAAAAAAATAAAATTTTGATTTCAAATTTTAAAAATTTAATGAATAATTCAATATAAAATGTTAGTATGGCTAAGTTAATATTTCGAAGGTTTGGTTAGATCTTGGTGTAGTAGGAGACACTCATACTCTAAGAATCGATTAGATCTAAGTACTTAGTGAAGAAGGAGGGGATACGGTATAATGCGGCGTGAGTATATTTTACACAAAAAAATAATTATTATATTTAAGTTATTTTAAATTGCTTAATTTATTGGTCGCTACTTATTACTTTTCGCCCCCCCCCCCCAAAAAAAATCCCATCTTTTGCTCATGTTGTTATTTAACGTTCAAGTGATGTTAAAAATGAATTTAAAATTACTTTTATTTCTATCATCCAGATGATTTCTTTGCATGATTAAAAACAGAAATACTTGGCTAAATATTTAGTTAAATTCAATATTGACTTTGCAACAAAAGCAGATAAAAATTTTTTTGGCATCCGATCATAATTTCAAAAAATTGACTCAAAAAATACTCTTTGAGCTGAGTGATCATTTTGCAGCTCGACGACCATCTCAAAGAACGTAATATCTACATCCGGTATAATATCTTGCAAAATTAATAATCCAGAATTATCTTATATAATGAACAAAGTTAAAAAACTATGGTAATTTTGAGTTTCTTAACCGCTAAAATGAATCTCAATAAAGTTATCTGCAGCACCATAAGTATTAAATATCTTAAAACTTGAACTAGTAAATGATAAAAAACAGCGATCGCAGAATCATGCTGAAAGATACGAAAGTATAAAAATTAATAAATCATTTGTAAAAAATGAAAAGAACAAAACAAAAAAAAATAATAGTTTTATTAAAATTAACGATATCACACAAATATGTATCTCCTACCTTTTGACGAAAATCTTCAAAAAATCATGATCTTGCATGATATCTTCTGGTAATGTGTTTGCTGTTATACAATTTTCGTTAACAATAGCAATATCTTTGTTAGAAAGATGACTCCAAGCTTCTAACGGTATGCGTGTATAGCTGTACACTTGTGGAAAACGTGCCGCCAACGTTATTAATTTTCTAAAGGTAAATGAGGAAGAGAAAAATAACTTACTTAGGCTCGTAAATATTAGAGAGATGTTAAAAATGAACAAACTTTTTTCCATGAGGTTTCAGGTTAATTTCCTTTAATACCTGCTGATTTTCTTTTTTATTGTGAAAAAAGTAATTTTGAAGATATATGTTCACGAAGAACACAATTAAACTTACAGATAACTGAATTATTAGACGTTTATATTTAAATAAACAATAATAAAAGTGTTTAACTGGTACAGATAAATTCATGTCTTTTCGTAAATACACGGCCTATTTGGAATATAAAGATTGTAGAAATAATCTAAAAATACGAAATTTAGAAAAATGAATACGTAACAAATGGAATAATCAAAAAGAGTAGGAGAAATTTGAATTTTGCATCTCAGCTTTTTAACAAAAAAACATAAAACGTAACTTCTATTTAAATATGAGCTGTTTTACATATCAAAGATAGTGTTATCGGGATTTATATGCGATAAATAATTATACAAAAAAAATATTAAAATAAATAATCAACCAGAAATAAAATTTTGACTTACTTTGCCAGATAATACAGGGGCAAGTATTTACTGCGAACTTTCTTGTTTTTCGATGTCGCCTCAATTAAAATACTTATTAAATGACTGCAATGGGCTAAGTTTAAAATTTCTTCATCACACGATATATTCTGAAGTACTGGAAATTGTAAATAATTTTATTAAACAGGTTATGTATTTGAATTGTAATGTGAGCATAAAATAATAAATTACACTATTTCTTCTCTCTCAGAAACAACTCAAATTCTAAAATCGACGAAAAAGAAATGAATTAAAACTAAATGTTTACATTTGTTAGGTGTATAATCCAACAGTTCATTATAGACTTCTTCAATAACAGAATAAAGCATATATATCAACGATCCAATCTGAGAAATCGTATATAAATTAGAAATACAATCCATTTTTGAAATTGATACACAACATTTTAAAATCGTTGTCAGCGAATTAATACAATGAAATTTCGATTTATTCTTCAATAACCAATGGATCATCTGAAATAGAAATCACTACAGAATTAAGGGACAAAAAAAAATAATATTTTTGAATAATTATAATAATAGTTAAAACAATATTGGTAACAAAAAAAAACATTTAAAAATCATTACAAAATAATAATTTACAAACGCGTAAAATCACTGTTTTACATAAGGCGAGATATATTTATATAATCATAATATAAAAGTCGATGTTATAGGACTGAATTGTTTCCTTGTAATTAAGGTATTTCGCAATATAAAACTTTTTTCAAAAGCGGAATATTACTTTATACTTTCGAAAACAGTAATTATGAGAATGATTTTTAACTTTTATTTTAATTATTGTTTCGTATTGTATGCAAGAGAAACTACAATAAACAGATTTTATTACATAAATTAGTTGGACATGCAAAAAATCTGATTGCACTTAAAATAGTATTTTGTAATTATTTTGCAAATATCTAAAATTCATCGCTGTAAAATAAAACGGATAAAATTTCGATTTTAATTAAACTGAATTATCATAGACAGTTTTACTTTATCGAAGAACGGTTATTTTTTTTAAAAAAAATATATTTTCAATTTAGTATTAATACTGACTTTCAATTCAAAAAATACTATCTTCAAGAATTAAAAATTTAATAAAAACATACCAAAAAGTAAAAAACAATTATTTGATCAAAATTATATATTTCAGAGTATTATATATAATGATATTCTAAACCACATCAGTTTTTTTTTAAGTCAGCACCAAATTAAAATTAAAATAATATTAAGAAACACTTTAATCAGCATAAAAACACAATCGTTTGTTTTCTATAAGCCAAATACTAGAGACATCAGGAATATTTAATGAAGTTTCAATTATTATTGCAATTTGAATGTGGTGCTTACCGCAATAAGTATTAATGCTGTTTAAGATTAATTATAATACCCTTATATAATACTCTGAAATGTATTATTTTTTATCAGATAATTATTTTGTACTTTTTAGTGCATTTTCATTGAATACGATTTACTTGAAGCTTTTATTTTTTTTAATATTTTAATGTAAATATTTTTCAGCGACAACATAGATAGACCAACCTAAAGTGATACTACTTTCGGTACTCTATAAAGGGTTAAATATTGGCTAGGGCTTTATATTCAAATTCCGTCGGTGACGAACTTGTAAATCACGTTTTGGGGGTTGAAAATTCATTATTTTTATTCGAATCTATATTTTTGTGAAAAACCAACGTTGATAATACTTTAAGTAATTTCTGTTTACTAACTCTTTAATTTTAAAATTTTGGTTTTTCTTATGTTCCCTGTATTCTAATGAAAAGTTTTTAACTAATTTTCGTTTGCTCATATTAATTAACAAAATTACATTTCTAGGAAAACTCTCTTTTTTAACGTTATTTGATGACTATTCAATCAGTACTCACTGATATATAGAACCAACATTGACCCATTCAGTTTCTAAAAAAACAAAGAATCATTCGGATCACTCTACATAGTCAAATATTATACGCAGTAGTATAAAGGGGTAATATTTCTGCCAGTTATGAGCCTACAAATGGCGCTATGATGGCTTCAAATTTGTTTTCTTTATTCAAATCAACATTTCTAAAAAAAAAAATTTCTTCTTCTTTCTTAGCGTTGTCCCATGAGCACGGGCCTGTTTTTTGGCTCGTTCTTTTTCATTTCCTTCGGTCCTTGACATCATCTATTACGAAGCTAGATTCCCTCATGTCAGTCTTGATAAGTCCGTCCACTGCCTTTTTGGCCTTCCAGTTGGCCGTTTTCCACCGGAGCCACACTTTTATTTCCAAATGTATAAATGAAATACTTCCTTATATCTTCGTTTTTGATATAATCGAGGAGTATGTGTCCGAAAGAACAGCATAATATTTTCATTTAAGTTACATAAAATCTTTGCTGTTCTTTTTATTGTTGTTTTCTCAGCAATCAAATCTATATATACTGAAGATCTAATGACTGTTTTTTAAATTCTTCCCTCGATGTGGGTTGATATTCTTTTGTCACATAATACTCTGGTTAGCTGCTCTCACTTCATTCATTCCATGCTAATTAATATTGATAATATATTAATTTTTTGTCCTTTTTTTCCAATTTACGTTTCTGTGAAAAATAAAACTGATAATGTTGTAAGTTAACCGGGTTTGTTATATCACTAAAAACTTTTCTAAAGAATCCACATTTTTTTTTCTCGTTTTTTGATTCTTACTTAATTTTGTGTTCACCGATATTTTCAGTACTCACATGTATACTACTAACGGATACACTTTCCCGTGAACAAGGAATCAACAAAATAGGTCCACACGAGAACAAATTATATACGAACATAAAAAAAAAAAGAAACATACGCAACGAACATATAACCTTTTTTGAAGTCGGTAATTAATAATTAAAAAGGGAAGCTAATTTAACTTTAGTGACAACATACCAATATATGGAAAATCATTAGGAAGTCATAGTTAATCATACAAGATTTTTTATCATCCATACATCTTTTAAATAAAAAATTTTAAGGAAATTTACGAAAACTTGCCTCAACGACTATAAAAAAAATTTTAATTCTGTTAAACGTTAAAAATTGAAATTCCAACTGCAACTGATTAAGCGAACCTTAACATTTTGTCATATTTAATCTCACCGATATAGCTGTTTTAAGAATAGTAAAATATGCCACGGATATCCGTAAATGTATCTAAAATATCGTTACCTACCTAAGTAAATAAAGAGTTTAATAAATTTTATAATTTACCTCCGAACAGTGAACTGAGAATAATGCCAGCTCTTGACGAAGTTCTTGATAAAGAATGGATTCTTGATCTACATAACCTAACAGCTGCTCAATTGAATTAACATATTTCGTAACAGACGGTATTAGGCGTAATATCTTAGCTCGATATTCGTTGTCACTGAATATTATATCAATTACTGCAGAGTATGTTTCTTCTTCAACATTAGCAGCTCTTTCACGCGGTACATATACCTATAGATTAAAAATTTTGAAGTTGATAAACTATGCAAAAACACCCTTTTTAATATAACTGACACAATTTTTAATTGGCAGTTTTACATCGTAATATTAAAAAAAAAAAAAAAAAAAATTTAAAATAGTTATTTTACCAATAACTGAAAAGAAATTATTACTGAAAGGTAAACCAAATCATACACACAATACATATATATAATTCAGCGTATAATATTAAACGCGCCTTTAAATTGCATGTTGCAATATTTCTTTTTAACTACTAACATAACTCATTTATATATATTAATTAACAATATGCAAATTCATTAGGTCCAGTATTTCTAAAAGTTCATACATAAATAAAGATAATAAATACCGTATAGCTCTAAATATTTTAGTTTTACAAAAGAGCCAGCAACAATTTTAATAATTTTTTAAGAATTAGTTAAAAATAAAGGTTTAAATTATTACATTACTTTAAAACACACTATATAATTGAAGAATAAATTTTATTAATGTCTTTTACGCATTTATCGAACGTGAACTTAATTAACTAAGGAATAAAATATGAATTAGTTGTTAAAATGTAATTACCTGTTGATTATGCGGCAAATTTAATTTGATTTCAGCAATCAAGCTTCGTAAACGTGATCTAGCCGACACGTAAATGTCCGAAAAACCTACTTCAGCTTCATTTGCTATCGTATTCTACGAAATTCATACATACATAAACAAATATATGTGCATATATATATATATATACACACACAAATAATTATATATATATATACGCACACACATATACATATATTAAATAGTGCAACAATAAAACTAATATATGACCGAAAAATAATCTTTCTATTATTTAAAATTTTTTTTAATAAATCAGAACAAAACAATAAAAAAATAAAAGTTATTCTACACGATGGAAATTTAAACAAAACTTTTTAATACAAAACAATGATAAGAACTGATTAATTACGATAATCAAGTAGAGTAAAATCTCTTCTGAGAGGTCACTAAATTTTTAATAAAAAATTGGTTTAGTCTTTGAGTATCAACAAAAACTGAATCTATTTTATTATAAAATGCTTTTTTACAAAAAATAAATACCGACTTCAAGGTTTATTATAAAAATTTAAAAATGCACTAAAAAGTAAAAAATAATTACTCCCGATAAAATATATATATCAGAGTGATATAACTTAAGGTGATATCGTAATTCTTATACAACATTAATTTTTTGAAGTTGGAATTAAATTCATGTTAGGAACAATTTAATCAACATTTAATGCAGTTTTTAATTATTCTTTTAATATGAATTTGATGCCAACTCCAAAAAGTTAATGTTGTATAAGAATTACGTTATCACCTTAAGTTATATCACTCTGATATATATATTTTATCGGGAGTAATTATTTTTTACTTTTTAGTGCATTTTCAAATTTTTATAATAAACCTTGAAGTCGGTATTTATTTTTTGTAAAAAAGCATTTTATTTTTTACTTTTTAGTGCATTTTTATTCAATTAAATTAAAACATTTATTTCCACGGTAAAAACACCAAAAGCTACATTTCCATGGTAATTTGGCAAATTTATAGTATTTTAAGTCAAAAATCTAATCCGACGGTGAAAACAATCATGAATGAAAAGCATCCAAAAAGCTTCAATCTCCCACATTATTAAGGATAACTCAAAAACTATCGGTCAGACCTTGATCAAATTTAAATGGGACCACATGACAAACACCACCTTTCAAATAAAAGAAGAATCATCAAAATCGGTTCATCTAGAAGAAAGTTCTGTGGTAACACACATAAAAAAAAAAAAAAAAAAAAAAAATACAGTTGAATTGAATACCTCCTCCTTTTTTGAAGTCGGTTAAAAATTACCAATCACGTACTGTACTAATGTACACTAATATAAATTAAACTTTGCTAAAATAAAAATTATTTTTTTAATATCTAAAATTTCATTAATTTACTTGTAATAATCAGTATTCATGTTTGAATTTGTTACATTTTTTACTGACGAATAGACAGAATCGTTGTCTTTTTTTCTAATATCTGGTGTTTCATCCGTTAATTTTGAATTTTTTACACATTTATATGATTTCTACGTTAAAATTGAAATTTTACTCTCACCAAACAAGTAACTGATCTCTTGTATTATTTTCCTGTGTTTAACTACACTTTTAAATACAATGAATTAAATTTTGGATTATTTGTGGAAACTAAAAGATCACATATTTTGTTACAAGATATTCAATTACTTCTGAGACAAGAATGATCTAGTTATTATTACACACACACACGCGCGCGCGCGCGCGAGAGAAAGAGACAGAAATGTAAACAAGAAGGGTCAAGGGTCACAGACCCTTGCGAGGCCGAAATGGCCGAGTTCATATATATATATATATATATATATATTTATATAACCATTCCAATATAAAATTTTAAATATACCACTGAATTCATGGCACTGGTTATAATTAAGTGAAAAACTGTACTTTACTACAACGATATTAATTAACAAAATAGGAATATTTTGTTTACAAAGTATTTTTGAAATTTTAAATATACGTGTAATTTAATGAAATATATACCTCTTTTGTAAGTTCTGTTCCAAGTTGAAGGCAATGTTTCAAAACAGCAATATTGAAAGATTCGTCGTTTAATATAAAATCAATATCTTGAATTGGTAATTTACTAAGTAGATAGGCGCACACCATTTCAGAACAATCAAGCGAGCAACATCTATTTCAAAAATTGTTATTTTCCGCATAGTATTCGAGTAGTATTATTAAGTTTAGAATTCATTAACAATTGATTTAAAACTAATTCATACGTTAATCCATTACTGTTTAATTTTCAGTTTTTACTGTATCAGAGTTGACAAATATTTTATTATTATAATTATGCAACTAGATTTATAATCACCTTTATGGCTATAGTCGGGACCATGTTATTGTCATCCTGACTATTGCCTCTGTTCTTTAAGAACACTTGCACAGGACTACTCACACATATTTTTATTTTTGTAACGATGTGTCATTTAATCCATATGATTATACACGTACGCGTTACACTATAAAATTCTGTGTTCGCTTGAGGAAAACGCCGGTAGAAACCTCTGAAATGTTGGAAGGGACATTCGGTGATGAAACTATGACCCAAGGAACGTATTTGGGGTGGCATCACTCGTATCGATAAGACCGTAACAGCTGTGAACTACAAGCGGAAACGGCGCTCCCGTCACCACATTCACTGAAGAGAACATTAACATTAGAGCAACGATGATCCGCATTGACCTTGCCTGACAATCAGGAAACTCTCTTCATACTGAACACTTGCACATGTCTCGTATCTGCGCACGATGGATTCCCCGTTTATTGACACCAAGTCAAAAACACAATCGCGTCTCCATTTGTTAATATTGGTTCGACTGCATCGCAAAACAAGATGATTCCTGGTGAATTACGGCCGACGAAAGTTGGATTTAATGCTACGATCCTGAAACGAAGTAGCAAAGCTCAGAATGGGTGAAAATAATTGGTCCCCCACCGAAAAAAAGGCAAACACAAAAATCTGCAGCTAAATCATTGGTGATTTCTTTTTTTGATTATCGAGGAATGGTATATATTCATACGGTCCCTCAAGACCAGAGGGTTACTGCAGCCTGTTACATCTCAGTTTTGAAATAAATAATAATGGATCACATCCCTAAGAAGCGTCCAAATGTCGTTTAGCGTTGGAAGCTGCATCAAGGTAACGAGAGATTGTACGTTGCGTACGCAGTCCTGGAATTCATTGCTCAAAAAAAGGATTGAAAGAGTGCCGCATCACCCCTAAAGCTCGGATTTAGTTCCTAACGGCTTTTATCTTTATCTCATGTTGAAGAAAAGTTTAAAAGACTAACGTTTTCCTACTGATGTTGATACCGTAAAGGCTTTAGAGGCGGTTTTGAAGAGACTTTCAGCGGAAGGCTTTGACGACGTTTTATTGAGTGGCAACAGCGAATGAGAAAATGCGTCGCGTTGTAGGACGAGCATACTGAACGTGATCGGTCTGAAGATCAATAATTTTTGTATAATAAACGATTTATAGCTTAAATGTCAGTCTGTATCGAACAGCTTTCGTATATAAATATGATGATTCTCTCAGTAAAAGCGACGTTTTTTAAAAAGAAGTGTTTCTCAGAAAAGTTTTACTGTACATCATTATAAATTTCTATCCATAAAATCTTTCGTGCGGATTGTATAGGTCTAAATGCAGGTAAATTAGAAATACCATTTAGTTTCACAGAATTTCTCAGCGTTGTCAATAATTTTCTTCTCTCGTAACACCGGTCCCTAAAAGTGACCGCTTTATCATTATAGGCGCATTTCAAACTACATATTTTTATCGATTTCGTGGAAGTTCAAAAAGCCTGACTAATCATAAAGTCATCAAATGAATTAATATAAAAACTGTCATCATCTTTTTTTCAATTATTTTAGTTGAACAATATTTAAGATTAAAATTAGTATTCTGAAAGGATTTCTCCACAACTTGTGGCAAATATAGCATGTACCCTTTCATAATATCACTGGTCAAACAAAAAAATAAATTATTAGGAGTGCAAATTAGTTCGGTCCGTTTTTTGGTGAAAAATATATTTAATTTAGAATACAATGAAATGAACAGATTAATCAAAATGAAACGAATGAATTAATCGAAGTATTGCCCATCACTGGCTATACTACTTTCCCCCATTTCTCAGGTAATTTTCGAATTCCATCTCAAAGAAATGTCTCATCTTTTGAGGCGATCCAAGTTGGGAGCCAATTTTTGATTTCCGCGAAAGAAGTGAACCGCTTACTGCTAAATCGTGATGCATCTGTTGGAACAACGAGTAATCAGAAGGAGCAATGTCCGGCGAATACGGCGGGTGTGGTAAAATATCCCACTTGAGCGTTTCCACATATTTTTTTACAACTTTTGCGACATGAGGCCGAGCGTTGTCATGCAAAAGAATAACTTCGTCATGTCTTTGCTCGTATTCCGGCCGTTTGTCTCGTAATGAGCGGCTCAAACGAATCAATTGTAGCCTATACCGATCGCCCGTAATGGAATCGCCAGGTTGTAGCAGCTCGTAATGTACCACACCCTTTTGGTCCCACCAGATACACAGCATGACCTTCGAATTATGAATGTTCCGCTTTGGTGTTGATGTTGAGGTCGATGGCAATGATTGACCGGGTATAACGTAGTATTTTTTCTTCTTGGGGTTGCCGTAGAATATCCATTTCTCATCCCCAGTCACAATCCGATATAAAAAACCCTTCCTTTGTTGCCTTTCAAGTAGCTGTTCACACGTAAAAAATCGCCTTTCAATGTCTCTCAGTTTCAGTTCATGAGGCACCCAATTGCCTTGCTTTTGAATCATCCCCATGGATTGTAATCGTACTGAAACTGCTTGTAGGGTAACTCCCAATGATTCTGCAAACTAGTCTTGCGTTTGACTCGGATCTTCATCGAGTAATACCTGCAATTTTTTGTCTTCAAATTTTTTTGGCTGCCCAGAGCGAGGCTTGTCTTCAACGCTGAAATCTCCATTCTTGAAACGTCGAAACCATTCCCTACATGATTTATCAGTTGGAGCATTGTCACCATAAACTTCCACAAGCATTCGTTGCGCTTCAGCTGCACTTTTCTTCCAATTAAAGAAGAATAATAAAACCTCCCGCAAATGCCGTTTAGTTAACAAAAAAGTTGATATATTCAACACAGTAAAACACACGGTTTCTGTATGGAACTAAACGCGGGATAAACCCTACATTATCGATAGATGTCTTATCTTTCTAAAATCATCGAAATTAGCTGTTCTATAAAACGTACATAACAGCCAGCACCATGTTTTAAAAACGGACCGAACTAATTTGCACAACTAATATAAATCTAGGTGGTTGAATTTATACAAAAAACGAAAAAGAAATTACAAATGAAAAAAATACACTTGTTTTCAAAATTGATGATTTTGGAAGATTAAAAATTTATAATTGCACTAGTGGCAAAATGAATAATAATATTTTTATGCTAAATTATTATTGGTGTAATTTTAATGCAGATGTATATATTTCTTTTTTCGTAAATTACATGTTTTTAATTTTTTCCCCATTTATGACTCCTTTATATTACGAAAGCTTTTCAGAAATTGTAGTTGTGTGTACACATCATTTTTTCTTTAAGTACCTCTCATACGTAATAATGAAAAATTTTCGTATGGATTACTTTTTCGAATTCATCAGTTTTCAAAACTAGCTGCTTTTTACATTCCAAATTTTATTTTCGTTGTAAATTTTTCTTGTCATCGAACTACTACGTTTTCTTTAATCACAACTCGTAAATTTCTAATGTAATCCGCGTGGTACAATGTCAAAATTAAAAATGTAAACTTTTAAAGCAAGTATTATTGGAAACATAGTTTATCTTTAAAATGCGTAATGTCGTTAAGAAACGTAATGCTTCTTATCAACCTTAATTTTATTTAGGCGCTTAAAAAATAAATCATTTAAGGCCCTTCTTATTTCATTTATTCCCTGAAAAGAGAGAAACAGAAACAAATAAAAATTAAAATGGATTAAAAATTATTAATTTTGCACCAAATAAAAATTATAAATATTAATATTATACGTCATACCTATGTTTTACTTGATCCAAATACCACTGCTTGTCTATAATCACATTGAACAACTGATTCATGTTGATCATATCACTCGTTGACACGTCGTGCGGACATTCTTGTGAGAAATACTGATTATCAATCTTATTCAGTAAAGTAATTAAACTGCGGGTATAAAAAGAATACTGAAGTGTTCATTAATAAGTATAAACTTAAGATAAATCTGCCAGCACATTTAAATGACAAAACTGTCTTAAGCAAAAACTTTCATTTGAGACATATTTGTTCATTATTTTCCTATGTAGTTAAATAGGAGTGTTAAACAGTTATCAAACAAAATGTCTAATATACGATTCAATAGCATTAGAAACGTTTCAACATTTTGTCCAAAATAGCATTCGACAGAAATCGAAACATAGAACCACTGCTCGTGCTTGATCGTGTATAGATGCAGCACAACTTCTACAGCCGCTGTTATTGTAATGTGTTTACATTGTGACTGGTAAGTCAAAATGATCTGAATAAATTATAAAAGCTTAAAATGTGTAAAAATGCGTTTTCATAAGTAAAAGAATGCGCTTAATTTCTCATTGTTAAACAAAACAACGCTCATAGCTGGGGGAGTATCGACGAATGAAAATATTTTTAAATAGACGTGATGATATAAGTGCTATAAATACCGCTTAAAGTTAAACAAAAATAAAACAAAGTCAATGATCGTGCATAGAAGAAATAAAATAACTGAAAATGAACGTGAAACAGTACAGAAATACGTATTGGATTTTGCATCGAGCTAAAAGTATAATACAGTTGGCGCACAATTTGATGAATCATGTCAACAATATAAAGCAACCACAAATGCAATTAAAATAACGCTGGCGCGAAACCCTCGATATTCCCAGTATGCGATTATCCATCGAAAACATGATTATTGAAAAAATTAAAGATAAATTCGTAGAATACTTTGAAGTGCTGTAATGGTATTGCGTGCTACGAATACCGCGAGCAAAAAAGAAACAAATGAGATCATAAAGAAATTTAATAACGATAAAAAGCTATCTAAAAAAGTCAAGTTAGGAAATTAAAATAATTTTCAGGCGTATTATGTGATGCGAAGATGGTATGGAAAAAGTTATTACACTTGAAAGATAAAACCGCCTTTTAGAGGAGATGTCTTAAGAGGTAAACTATCGATTATTCTGTGCTTTAGAAAAATCAAAGATCGATATAAGTGGAAAAAAGTAATGGAAATGGCGACAAAATGAAGCTATAACCTCGACGTCCCCCAGATGGGTCTATGATTACAGAAGAAAAAACTTTTCAAGAGAAGATATTAAATTACTAATATAACGAAAACTTACTTATTCGCGACTCCCACGATTTTGAGTAGACCTAACTAATTATAAAAGAAATTATTTCACTTCAGAGCGATATAGCAATAAGGTTTTTCATTTACATGCTTTGTCCTTTCTCCAAAAAAAAAAAAAAAAAAAATTGTATTTAGTTTGGACAATTCTGTTGATAAACTCGCAATTAAGCTAAATTACATTTAAAATATATGAACTACACCTATAATTCGTAAAAATATTTCGTTGATATTACAGAGTATTGGCAGAAATGAGCAAATAAATTAGACTTTTATTGACATATTTTTTGAGATTTTCCGGTACCTATTGTAAATAAAAATTTATAAGGATCTCTGAAATTTCCATAAATGTGTTCACTTTTAGTGTCAATGTTGTTTAAAAAATGTATACAAAAAGTATATTACACAAATTCTATTGCATTTCTGACAGTTACGAAAGCTATACATGGCCACCTTGATCAGTTTAAATGTTCCCGTAATAGGAAATAAAAAAAAAAATAGTAGACCATACGATTCAGTTGTTAAATCAAACCTAGAATTAAAAGAATTTTTTATTCAGCACAACAAAATATACGGGGAAAATGTGTTTAAGTTTGAAAGTCGTTATAAAAGTTTCCAGAGTTGATTAAAGAGTGTTTCCGATAACAATATAAAAGAAAATAAGTATACATTTTGCTACATTATCGTTTCTATTGTGAAATGTTCACAATATACTTCTAAGATTTTCGTGCAATTGTTTAAAAATCCTTGAAACATTAACTTCGTGCCTTCTTTTTAATTAATTCGAATTCACTTAGAATATTTGTATCGAAGGATTCGTATGAAAAATGTTTTAACAAAAACGAACTATTTTGGGACAGAATGGTAAAGTACCGATTCCGAATGTGCGGAAAACAGCTGCGTTAGCCATCTTCAGGTCCTATATTACTCAAAATAATAGAGCATCGAAAAAATCCAAGAAAAGTCAAAACGATCGAAAGAAAGGATAGTCATCTTTACTTTAATCAGTGTTGTTAGAACTTTAACCTCACAATCCTCAACACCTTGTCAGCAATTCGTAAGATTCACACTTTATTTCAAATAAAAAATACTATTTATAAAACTTAACATTATTATAATTTTAAAAAATTACATGAATTATCCGTTATTATTTTACTTTTTAAATTTTTTATTATATTATATACAATAGAAACCGAAGATGTATAGGGTGAATGATGGTTAGAAAAATATTAGGTAACACATATAGTTCTGTTTATAATAGCAATACATAATTTAATAATAATTTTTATAACAACAATTGTCCTTTGTACTTACTTGCGAGGACAACCTTCGAAATCCTTAAGTATACCCATTACAGACTGCAATTCATCTAAACTTAAACACTTTTCGACCTCTTCACGACTATTTAATGTTAGTAAATATTCCGCATTCCTAAAAATAGAAAAATAAACGAAATAACTAACAAGGATTACATTTCTGCGAATACTATACTAATTTAACCAGACCGATTATTTTTTTGGTTACCAATTAACTAATCTGCTATAATGTAATTTTTTATAGAGTGACGTATAATTCGTAGAAAAATAGAAGCAAATAAATCATATTTAAAGGGTCGGAAATATATATAGATATATATATGTATACATAGATATATCATATATCATAGCTGGAACTCGTATCCGAGTAGCCCAGATGCACATATATTTGTTCAGCGATGTGTTCGTAGATGGCTGATTAGTCCAATTTTAGCTGTACACGTTTTCCCGCAGTGGTGACATTCGAATAGCGATCCGGACTAGTATCTCGTTCCTTTTTCTTTTTCATGTGGCGTTTCTTATAGTTATTTTCTACCACTTCCTGAGACACCTTTTTCCATTCCTGCCGGTTTTTTGTTAATATTCGTATGCCGAAGCATGGTGGCGATATGATCTTTGTAGCGCTTCTTTGGTCCTTCACGTGCCCTGCGCCCTTCCACCAGTTCACCATAGAGTACGCGCTTAGGCAAGCGGTGATCTTGCATTCGCACAACATGACCTATCCATCTTAATTGCGATGCTAATATCAGTGTCTCTATTCGTTCCACACCAAAGCGTCTGAGAACTTCTTCATTGATAATAAAGTCCATCTATCTAATCTTTAGGACGTAACGAATTAAACGCTGCTGGATTGTTCGAGTTTACGGATATAGCGCTTGTACAGTGTCCATGTTTCAGATCCACATAACAAGGATGGAATAATCACAGCGCGGAAGACTGCGGATTTTGTAAATATGGTTAAATTTCTGTTATGGAAAACTCTGGTTTTTAATTTCGCAAATGCTGACGCAGCACTTTTAATTCGGTGGTGTATTTCGTCGTCTAGCGTATTGCCTGCACTGAGGTGAGATCCGAGATACTGAAAACTTGTATATATATATATGTATATATGTAAAAATTATTTTTCGCTTCAAATTTTGTTTTCCTGTCAAAGCACATTGATCTTTCTATAACGAATGCATAGTTTTTAATTTCGAGGTGAATTGACTAAATCAAATAAAGAACAAACTTTTAGAGTAACAGAAATAAATGTACCAATAAACCGAATCAGTTTCTAAAAGAAGGGATAAAATAAAATATTACAGCATTACTACTTACCGTTTTATTTTAATGTATGATAAATAATAAGAGCATTTAACAATCATTCATTTTTCTGATCATCAGAATTAGTTAATTTATTAATCTCATAGTTAAACTATAAATCAATTTACACCACAGTGATTAAATTGTTTACCGGCGAAGTGATAAATTTAAACTATATTACAAAAACGCTTGCAAATGGACACGTTTGAATCTAGTAAGACAATTTCCGAGGCAAAAACTCGCAACTACTTCAGAGATTTTTAGTCGAACTGCAAGTCGAATTCTTTTTGCAAATTTCAAAATACACCGGAAAAAATCATAATGTAATATAATTTTATCAGAGGTTTACTTTTGTGATGGAGGAATAAGGTGCGTGTTTATATAAACTAAATTTTTGACATGTTTATAATTGCATGCGCATATGTCCTATATGATATAACAACCTGCTTACTACATATATGTAACTTTATTAAAATGAACAGTTTAACGGCATATTTAGAAAAAAGAAAAATTATCTGGTTTATTAGTAGCGCGTTTTACGTTTTTCTTTTTGTGACGAAAGAATGAAAGATATGTAAACTATAAAATTTTCAGCATAAATAATAAAATTTACAAAATATATTTTATTTAATTAAACGATTCAGAGATGCAACAATAATTTAAAATATGTAAAATTCAGAAAAATAATAAAAAACTGAATTTATTATTTTAAAACATTAATTTTTGTAAGAATATATTTATTTATTTGTATTTTTCAGAAAGATAATAATGTAATAATAGTCAAAAATATTTTTCTTGGGCACTGAATGTGAAATTTTCAAAAATGCATTGTCTTTTTTCTAATTTTACATTTTGTAAAATTTATATTTTACTTTAATTCTCATAATAACGTTAATGTGTAAAAATACGCGATTAATTTTTGTTCGGTGTAAATAAGTACGAAGGGCAAAGACATAGGAAATGAATTACAGAAAGCGGAGCGAAAATAGTGCAGCATTTTACATTAAAGGTACGCTGTTAAATTAATGTCGGGATTAATTATTTTTCTTTAAACCTTTTGAAGCGTAGGCGTGTAAAATTTACAATGGAAAATACAAACGCAAAGAATGCTAATTAAAAATAATAATTTAATTATTGCTACTCAACGAGAATTTCAACAAATATATTAAAATCGGGGGCCACAGCACAGCAAGTGCGATGCGCAATATAAAATTCACCAGCGAATTTCATAGCCCCTCACTTCCACTACAACATTTGTCTGCATGTGGCGCCTCTGCTGCGCCGAGCAACCTCGTGGAAGTTTGCGATGAAAATCCCAAAGGGAAACCAAGTCGGTAAACCAAATGGTGTATGAGAGCTCTGTGAGAGGCTAGTATCGGGTTTAATTTGAGAAAGTCCTTCTCAAACTGGATAGGCACAAAGACAGGTTACCTATCCTATGGACGGTGACAGAAATTTTTCTTTAAAGAAACAACTGCGGCGCTCCACTCAAGGATACCATCACTGATACAGAGTAGCAGTTACCATGACCTTCTTGGAGCAGAATACAATTAATGTCAGCAAGGTCTAAGTTAGGACAATAGTATGGCGAAAATCATATATTAGTTTGCTGCAATGAGGAAAGTAAGGAAAAACTACCTCATTATTTCTCGAGTTTTAGTAGCATGATAGAACAAAGAAAAAAAAGAACTACTAAAAACGGAGTTCCGGGTATCAAAAGAATTGAGTCCAGCAGGAGAAGATATAAAAGCTTCTCAGGTCATCAACACATGAAACCCCAGCGCTTATAAAAAGATTAAATATGGAACATGGAACGTAAGATCACTTAAAATAGGAAAATTAGAACACCTAAAAATTGAAATAAATGTAATGGGAATAAGTGAAGTCAAATGGGACTAAAAAGGAGACTTCTGAAGCAGAAAATATCGAGAAAAAAAAGATGACAGAAGTTCGAATAATCTTAAAAAAAGATGATGATACAGAATATTTAATCTCATATCAAATAAGCAGCCGAGTAATTATAGTAAAAATAATGTTTTAATATCAAAAAGTTACGAAACTGAATTTATTTTAGATAATTTTCGAAGAAATGTGACCATCCGAATACCAATGAATGATGAAACAGATTCATTAGCTTAAACGTCCATGTCTCTAAGATCCTCACTAAAATTATGCAGAAAAAAATTAAAGGCTACACAGAAGAATTCTTTTAAAAAGATTAGTTTGGGTTCAGATGCAAAACAGGAACTAGAGAAGCAATTTTGGCGTTAAGAACAAATATTGAAAAACGTAGTGTAAAAATAATACATAGCTTTCGTAGAAGTGGAAAAAGTAGTTAATAATGTAAACCGGGTGAAAATATTCAAACTGCTTGGAAAAATAGGAATACCATGGAAAGACAAACGTGTTATTGAAGCTTTATATAAAGATCAAACAACAGTAATAAGATGTGAAAAGAACAGAAGAGATATCAAAATTAAGAAGGGACTGCGACACGGCTGCTCTCATTGTTTCCGCTTTTATTCAATGTGTATATCGAAGAGGCAATACATGAAATTAAGAATAATATAAAATCCGGTATTAAAATACAAGGCGAAATAATAAGTGTGATTAGATTTGCCGATGACAATAATGGCGGAAAGCGAAGAAAATCTAGAAGAGTCGTTAAGGAAAATGGAAAGTATGCTGAAACATAATTATGAAATGAGATTAAACATAAAAAATACGAAGATCACGGTGTGCAGGGAAAAATCAGAGATATTACAACTCATTTGAATTAAACTGAATTCAGTAAAATTTCAGGAAGTCAAACAATTTCCGTATCTTGCTCAAAACGAAAGAAATACTAAGGATATAAAAGCAAGGATAGCACAAGCAAAAACAGCATTTACTAAGAAAAAATCTATTGTTGACCTTTAAATAAATATCAATAAATAAAGAAAAAAATTCCTGGAATGTTTTATTCGAAGCGTTGCATTGTATGGTTGCAAAACGTGGCCGCTCATCTGATACAATACGACAATTTAAGGTTTATTAAGCAGGTTTTAAAAATACGACATAAACATACCAAGTGTAGATTCTTGACCAAGGACAACGATAAAGCAATATAAAGAAAGGCAGATGATCGAACTGTACAGCTAACTGTATTGCTCATAAGAAGTATATACAACGCATAAGATATACAGACTTGGATACAAATTCAGATTGGAGACTATTGTTCCGTTTAAAAAACTGTTAATTTAAACGATTTTGGTTATTTTAATTCATTCGTGAACATGCCTGTTACTTACAGCATAAAAATAAGACAAAAAAAACTTTTAACGAAAATTTGCTGCGCTTATTCACGCCAGCCAAGGAAAAAATGTACGGGTATCTTATACTATTATGGTAAATTATGTTTTAATAAACAATTCTTTTTTATTTTTTTGAAAATTATTCAACAAAATTAAATTTATTAACTGAGAAACGTAGTGTTAAATCTTAAAGTAGTCGTGAAATATATACTTCGAAATATTCAATCAATTAAACGGTAAAATTAATTAACTAACCCATTTCAAAATGGGGCGCAATATGGCGGAAAAAGGGTTTTACGTAGATAAAAAATACATTTTCTTACCGTATAACTAAGTTTAGACTAAACTTCGAAATTGGTAAAAACGGGTGATTAAGAATAGAAGTCTGAATGCATAACAATAAAACGCGCCCACTCATTTCTGAATGAACATATTCCAAGCACTGAAGAACACGATACAAAATAAAGGTATCCTGTAATTTTTAACAACACAAATTAATCGCATATATACATAATTTACAAATAAAAAATAAATAATCAAAATAAATTAAAAAGTAAAATGTAAGATCCGAAATTGATGATATTTTCGTTTTTTCTTTTTAGTTTTCAGTAAGCTCAATTTGCGAAACATTAATGGAATTACTGATAAACAAATACATTCTGCGCCCACCATAGTTTTATCTATTTTTCTCTTTAAATTTTAATTTTATACTTCACGTCTATTGATAAATCATTCAAAACAATAAATAATTTAAAATCAGACTGGAAGAAAAACGACAAGTCAGACCCTATGTTTCTAAACCGCCAATTTCAGGCTACGGTAAAGAAAGAACTTTAAAGAAATAAAAGAATAATAAGGCTCTTCGGAGAATGCGAAATTTTATGAGAAATCATTAAACTAGACCGAAAACCAGTAAATAAATATCTAGTTTTTTTTTAACAGGTGCTCGGATAAAAATTAATCCCGGAAAAATACAACGATACAAAAGGATAAAGATGATATAGAGAACTATCATCCAATTACGTTACTTTAAAATATTTATAAATTTACAAACATAATTGCGATAATAACTGTAGAACTTGATGAAAGCCAATCAAATGAATATAAAAAAGCCAAATAGACATAGTTTGACAAATTATTTTTAAAAAACTGAACATAGAGAACCGGCAAGTATGATTTTTATTGATTTTGAAAACTGACTCCTTGGAAACAAAAACAACATACAAGCTACAAAAAACATAAGAATTAACAACATTTTCATGCATATAACTAAATCTTACAAAGAAATAACAGTTATAATGGTGGTCAATAACGAAAATATCTAATTAAATAAGGAAATATAACAAAATAAAATATGTTTTTATCAAAATTATTTACGATGGCTCAACAAGGTAGTATTAAAAACATAAATTAGGACAACGCAAATATGCAGATTGAAAATAAAAAGCCAACTTAATTAGTGTATGTGGACGATGTCGAACTATAAAAAAGGAGTAAACATGATAAAAAATAGGCATACAAATATACATATACAAAACTAAAACCACGAGTAACGAATTTGTAGCAGATAAAAATACAGCTTACAAATAAATTAACAAACTGTGAAACAAATAGATAAATTCATATATCTGGATAAAATAATCAAGATGAATAATGACTTTATCAAGAACACAAATGAAATGATTATTTTTCTTAAAACAAAGAGACATAGTTAAAAGACCGATATAGTGAATTTGAAAAAAAGAATATTTAATTAATGCGTACAGCCAGTTACACATATGCCATTGACACACAGGTTTTAACGAAAAAAGATTAAATTAAATATTAAAAATGGAACGATCAGTATTGACCATTACTTTGAAAAACACATAAACAAAAAAAAATGTATAACCGACACGATAAAAATCTTTTAGACAAAGTAAAAGAGATGGACTTAGTTAAAAATGGATAAATAGATTAACAATATGGAAACTTAATAGAAAAAGAGGTCTAAGACGACTGAAGTTAAGGAAGGCTTGAAGATGAAATTTGGAAATTAAAACAAACTAATAAAATAATATAAAATCGCGGCGCTTAGAAAAAATTAAGAAGTCTTTCGATCAATAGCAATCTGATAATGGTTGAAAAAAAAATGTTTGCCTTTTAGGAAACTACCAAACATTTTAATTATTTCGAATTTAAAAAAATTTATGAGTCAAATTTGATCAATAGCCAAATATATATTTATTAAGCGTCTAGTTTCCGCATTCGGTGACAGTTCTGTTTTATGTAATTCTAGGATTTTTTTTGATTAAATTCACTTCTTTGATATCTACATCGTACGTATGATTCATTGAAAGTACGTGGCTTGACTGGATCGCATACATACAATGTAAATAATAGATAATTGTATATAATCAAGAAAATTCCTGGAATTATGTGAAATAGAACAGTCATCAAATGAAGACGCTGGACACCGATCAATTAATGAACCATCTTATGCTGAATTATTAAGAAATCCGGTCACATTTTGCGTTATTTAAAAATTCTGCTACCAAATCTATTATGTTTTTGCATTATATTTGTAAGGCATTTATTTTTTCCTTCTGTTTTTATTACTTCTAAGCCATAACTAAACTATCATTTCGAAGACCAAGAGGTGTCCCCATAATGAGGTTCGAAGGATCGAGTTATATATTGAGATATATTCGGTACTTGTAGCTCTATCTTTTGGCTATGTTCGAGTTAGAAAATATTCTCCGGTGTTTCATTAATTCACGATCTCTCGGACATCATTCTAATCTGTGTTGTCACAACGGCTTGTCAAGGATGCTTCCTTGGCCAAAACCAAAAATACAATTGCATCAGGGTAGAGACTGCGTTAATGTTTGGGTGATAGTGGTCGAAAGTTAAGACAGTGACATGTGCCTGCAGCAAAACCGCATTCGTGCAGTGTGTCGAGCAACATCGAACTCAGAGATTGTAAAAATCCCGGTAAAATCAGGGAGGGGGCTAGTGCGATGATCTACGTAGAAGTGTTGTTCGAGAAACCTCTGCGTAGCCTTTGTTACTTAGTCAGTTAATTATAAGTATTTTAGTCGTTCGATAGCCGCCGTGGTTGTACATTGTTCTAGTCATCATATCTGCGTTGTATGCGTTATTTCAACCGCCATGCCGTGTTGTTGAACAGTTTCCGCAATTTTTTATTAAATCTAATTACGTTTGAATTTGTTCCGATTGCTCGTGTACATAATTTAGTGCTTGTTTTATGTAAAAATTTGTGATATTGTCTTGAAAATATACGGGTTCTGGCAATTTTTTTGATTTGATTAAACACACGGTTCACGGCCACAGTGTAATCCCTACGCGGGGAAAGGTCTTTGGTCGATTTGCAACTTCTCGATACGGAAAATTCGTGTCAATCCAGTAAAACATACGCGGATTTTTTAACAAGATTAATATTTGCTGGTTCGTTTAACACGTGGTGCCTGTCCACCATGAAATCTCCCGCGCGGGGAGGAGCGGCTCTAGCCGGGTGAAGTAAGTCCGTGATGTCGATCTGTGTTTCTTTAATTTTTTTCCCTTCTTTTTTGTTTGATTCAGTGCAAATTTCATTCTATCCGTGACTTATTACTACTTTTTTTCTGTTTCTTTTTTATTTTCCATAAGTCCGAGCGAAAAGTCTAATATCCCGACCAGTTAACTGAGGTGTGGCATGTTACATGTCGCTGGCGCCCGTTTCGTAAATAAAATAAAAAGAGAAAGAAAATAGGGAATTTCGACTCATATCAAGGGCTTTCCGGGAATAAGGACTCAATCAAGTTCATTACAATATATAAAAATGATTAATTTTTACGCGGGAATAATAAGAAAATCTTTAATGTTTCTGCGTTACGGAAAATATAATAGAAACTGCTACATAAACTATAAATTTAATTTATCGGTTCCAAACATTTTTTAATAAGTTTTTAAAATAGTAAAATATACAATTTTTTAAAGAATGGCAGAGTTAATTGGTATCTACTGTATGATAAGTATTACAGAAGAACTAACATCTGGGGATCGAAGAGTCATTGCGAGGTCCGAGAAGTTGAATATTATATTTTTATCACAATATTTTAACAAATTATTTAAAATTAATTTTTTAATTAATAATTTGTTAATTTCATAACAAATATTCACAAAGTAAAGTCCCATAAATCATTTCAAACTTATTACATAGGGCAATATTAATAAACACTGTAAAACTATAAATTATATATATGTAAATTCACATTAAGGTCATAATAATTGGCAACAAGAAATTATAAAATAGTCTAATTAAACATATAAAGAGCTTTTAAAAAACATATATAATATGAAAGTAATTATGTATAATATTAAATACCTTCTTCAATAAATTTGGAAATTTGCTACTGATTACTTGAATAAAGAGTTCACTAGATGAAGAAGAATTCTGAACATTTTGCAAAAAATCATGAACTGGATACTCTTCCATGCATTCAGTAATATTGTACATATTGCGACACAAAAATTGTTTTAAGCTTGACTCATCGTTATTATCTTTCTAAACAACATATTTAATGTAAACAATAAAATTCGTAATTGACAAAATACTTTTTATAACATTTTGAGTGATCAGAATATGCTAAGGTTTTATTATTCGTTTAAAATAATTTTAATCATGTCGATTAATAACGTTATCAAATGAAAGCAAAAATATAAAAACGAAATATTCTTTTGAATTACCATAAACGGACAAGCGAGCAGAAATAATCCTCTTTCAAAAATAGCAGCATTTAATCGATCCCCTTGATCTTGCCAGATTCTTGATATATCACTAGAAAACACTTTGCTGTAAACAAATAAACATCCCAAAATTAGTCTACTTTGAAAAACAACACAACTCCTGAAAATTGGCACCGTATATAAATAACGCCACTTATATTAAATGTAAAAACAGACCCTTAAATTACTAATGTTTTTCTTTTTATTCTGAAAATATCAACGTTAAATAAATCAGAAACCGCATTATACCTAAAAATGATAAAAGCCCGTATCATGGTCGTAGACGGGAAGTTAGGGAGTCCAAACCCCCCCGAAATGTTTTGGATGTTTTTTTTTATTAAGAAAGAAATTACATTTGATATTTAAAGAAAAAAAAGAAAAATATGAGTAAAATAAAAAAAAATATTTGCTACACAAATTGAAACAAATTTGACTGCTTGTTATTCGGTTTCGGTTATTTTTATCCAACTATTCAACTTGATGCTGTGACCAGTTCCTGGAAATACAGTAAGAATTTCAAAAAAAAAAAACAAAAAAACAGCGGAGGCAGAATTTTTATCATTTTTCAACGGGATTTTATGAGTTTTGAAACTGAACGGAAGTTTCAAGTTACGGTTGTTCGACAGATCCGCTGCGACTGCCGCACAATAAATAGTATCGAGTGCTTACTAGCGACGCTAATGAAAAAAAAAAAATCTTTCAAAAAAAAAATGGTTTGCGTACGGTTGCTGAAAAATAAGGGTGTATAGCTGGTATTTTTTTCCTTTCCTTCTTATAGTAAATAACAGAAAATAAAGAAGAGAGTGTTTTACCAATCGATTTTTCTGTACTCTCCTTAACTTTCTGTTTCAACTGATTTCCTCATTTATTAATTATGTTTACGCAAAGTGCGAAGGTATTTTTTGTTTCATTATTGTATTAATAAAGTTTATAGTATTTCGAGTATTGTTTCCGCTTTTGAACCAGTCTTCAACATTATTGCTTATCTTGAATTTACTTCGTACTTCTTTAAATGCTAAACATTCTAAACACGGTATAGTCCGGCATATCTGTTTTAATTTCAAAAGTTTTGCAGTTATCATTGTTTGTTAATTTGAATCTTTTAAGGTACGTCTGAAAATCTCCATTACCGGTTATGAACTGCGTTAGAAAATAATTCAGTACCAAGTCCTTATTTTGTAATCGTTCTTCTATCCTGGGAATTAATTTGTACATTCACCGTCCTACTTGATCATTATTATATTATTCCTGCCATTTTGCTGTGTATTTAATTCTAATTTCATTGATTCCTTTTTTTTTTGTCAAGATATTTCATTTTTAATACTCTTATCTCGTTTGCTTTCCCTAATTCCAGTTCTATGGGTAGAATACCTGCGATAGCATTCGTTGCACAGTAAGAAATTGTTTTGTAAGCAGACATTTATTAATATTTTCCTTTGTTCTAATTTTATTTTGTTTCTGTTTTTTTATATTTAATTTAGAGTAGTAAATAACATTGAATATTCTACTACTAATCGGAATAAGACTGAAATGGAATCCTTCTCTCCTTAAATTTGAGCCCAAAAGTATTTCTGTAAAAAGCAATCACCTTGCAATACTTCCTTTTAAATTTTATCTAAAATATACTTGATGTGACTACTAAAATTAAGATTTTCGTCAATTACTACTCGTATTTCCTTTCATTCTTGCAGAATAATTTTTCTCCTTCTTTTCTTACGATTTCTTCTATTTCTTTCTTAATTTTAGATTTCTCTACTTCCCTAGTCATCAAAAGCATGTTAGTTTTTTTCTGATTTAAACTTAATCCTAATCTCTTCAGTTCTTGAACAATAATCCTGATTTCATCATTGATATTTACTGTTTCTTTAATGTGCTTGAGGGTCAAATGCCCCACTAATGTCAAAGCTTATTAATAGAATTAATTTATGATTTTTGTTAACATTATTTCTGTATGTTTCAGTTATGCTCATACAGATCCTAATGGCCTATTCAGTAGATGTTTTCCGTATGTATCCAAATTGGTAATTGTGTAGACATTCTTTTTTTTTTTGAATCTTTTTCTCAATTTTGTATCTCGTTATTAAATTTATACAAATAATTAAATACAAAATATAAAAAATATAATATTATGTTATTTAATGTTACGTATTGCGTATTGTTAGGAATGCCCCCCCCCCCCCTCGAAATGAATTCCTGGCTACGGTCCTGGCCCATATTGACTAAATATAATATTATGCTTACACTTCATTATTTTAAAATTTCATTACATAAATGTCGTAAATATAAATAATAATTTAAAATAATTTATAGCGATGGCAATTCCAAGATGTTTTAGCAATCGAGAAAATCGTAATCGGACAAAGAATAATCGAGTCAGTCGTTGACTCGCGTCAAATTTTAACCATCGAAAGATTCGTAGTCGAGTTCTTTTCAATTATTAAAACCTCTCGAAATTATCCACTCCTACTTAAGAATGTCAGTAACGATGCTAAAATATTCACGCGTGTTCAACATCCACGCTAATAAATCACTATTAGAAAGAGTAAGGAAAATTGATCAACACTACAAATGTCAAACTGTAGAACTGCTAACAGCCAAAATATGCAACAACACACTTCCTGGCAAATTCAAAAAATTTTTATTTTTAAATATTTGTGAAACATATTACGGCTTTAATTGATTTCAAAACTAAAAATAAATCCAACCAAAGCTCAATAATCACTAGGTACTTTTATTTAAACAGACAAGCTTTATTATTAAAACCAGCAAATATTTCTGTCAGTAGTTATCGTTTTTGATACCAACGTGAGAAAAAACGAATGCACCCATTCTAATAAAAACATTCCGAAATGTTTTTAACCGTCAAAAGAAAAATACGAGTCAGCAATACAAGTCTGTGGATTCAGCCATTTGGCAGAAAACAGCTTCTATCCTCTTTTCATTCGAAGACTTTTCCGGGGTAAACGATTCCTAATTCAGCGTCTCTCTAGTACTAATTTCAAACTCTTAAGTTCTTACCAGTTTATTTCCAAAATCTGGCACTTCTTTCGTCGCAAAATTCCTATATTATCCTTGATCTTTTCTCAGCTTAAGCATTTTTCTCTTTTTCTTCTCTCCTTCACCGAACCTCCTTATTTCACTTATAATTTCTTGAAACTCACGTATATTCTCCCAAATTATTTACTCTTTCTCGGGACATCAAATCTCTTCCCAACGCTGCCGTACCAAAGGAATTCAATCACGTTTGTCTTTATTCTACTATTTTCATACAACTATGTTCACGGATGGTTCGAAGTCTGTTATTAGGCCACTTTTATTATTCTTACACTTAGCTATTCTGAATCCTTGCAACCTCTCTCTTTTCCCTCTGTTTTCTTTGCCAAATCCATGGAAATCTTACTTATAGAACTTTTATATTCTTAACTAATAGTATATCTAAGTTCCTCCTATTCTTTGACTTGAAAAGTGTTTTATTAACTACCTTTCCTCTTTTTTCTACATCTTACACTGATCCAATTATCTTCATATTCGCTCATTGATACCCAATTTATCTGCATTTCGTTCTATCTTGATCTGCTGTGGATTCCCCGTCATTGCGAATTTCTGGTAATGAGTTCAGTGGCGGATCTAGGATTTTTTTTTGAGGGGGCCGACCAAAACTTGAAAATTTTCCCCGGGGGCACAAAATTCTGTGCTAAAAAAAAAACTATACATAACAAAACCAAAATACGTATATATATTTGAAAGGTAATATGTAGGTAAATACGAGTTCTTAATACAATATCATGCGAGATTGTTTATTTTTAATAGCAAACTCTTCGACTACTTCGTCTAAATCGAGCGATTTTACAATATCTTTTTCAATATAAAGTGTAGCTGAATTATGTAATCGTTCGTCTGACATGGAGTTTCTCAGGTAATTTTTAATAAAACGCATGCAAGAAAATGTCCGTTCACATGGAGCGTGGAAACTGGTATAGTAATACTAATTCCCCCCCATTTATACGTTTCTACATAACAATTTTTGTAAATTTATAGAAAATCAAGGAACATCATGGTAGATTTAACTTTTGCTTTTTTTTTATTTTCGTGAATTTTCAATGTTTTTAGTAGCAATTTTAATTCCGCTTGTAGAGTTTCAACGTCGACATCATAGTGAATAGCTAAGGGTTCCAATAACGAATATTTTAAAAAAGTATCACTTGTTGGATTGAAACATTCGATGGCTTTTAAAATATGATTATTATCAGAAAATCGAGAGTTTAGTTCAGAAATGGCCAAATCTAAAATAGGATACAAAATTTTAATTTTATAGTCACTTTCGTCTTGAAAAACATCATCGTCCGATTCAGTTGCAGAACTTGAAACTATAAAATTTTCATATTTTTTTAGAAATTTTACGACTTCGTTTGCTAGCACATTTTACTTTAATTTCGTTTTCTTCGCACATTTGAATGCAGTTTTCATAAATTTTTTTTAAAAAACTCATCATTAATTCGGTAATCGGTTAAGTTTAACAGTAACGATTCAATTAGGCAAAGAACACGGCTGATTTCAGCGTTGGTGGATTGCATATATTCACTCACCATTCTAAAGTCGAATAAAATTTCATAAAACATGCTTAAATTAAACGCCGCCTGTCTCAACGCATATCATAGGTGCAGAGACAGACTACAAATGTAACAACACCAAGATTTTAATGTTCGACGGATGTAATATTTTTCGTGTGATGTTTGTAGAAGAAAAAATTTTTACGTATTTCTTCTCGTGTTAATCTTCAAGTTTTTTTTTGGGGGGGGCATGGAGGGGCCCAGAGAAAGTGCGGAGGGGCCGGGCCCACCCGCGGCACCCCTTAGATCCGCCACTGAATGAGTTGGTTTACTCGTCAGCACGTTCGGCTGCAAAAAGTAGATTTCTTGCTTACAGTCTTTACTACTTCTCTTGTTGTTTTTGTTATGATTATTGTACCGATTTCTATCCTTTCTTCTTTTTTAATCCCCATTCTTTCTACCTTTCAATGCAGCCCTTTCCTTGCCCTTTATCTGGTTCAATCTTTTCCTTAACGCTAACCGTTCTATAATTTCCCGTACAGTTCGCGTTCGGTTCAATTATAGTCTACTTCCAGCTTTTCTTTTTCGTTTCTCTCTCATTCAGTCGCCTTTGTGTTCGTTTGATCCCCCAGAGCTCAACTATACTTGTGATGGAAGTCACGTATTATTATCTCTTCAGAACGTACAACCCTTTATTTCAGTCTGAGTCTTGGCGTTTCTGCTACTTATAGTGCCCACACCATCATTGCACTCTCCTCTCCCACACATAGCCTCTTATATTTCTTCAATTTATAATCTTTTCCTAATATTAAGACAATTTTTTTTTTACAACTTTCTATTAAAAATGTATTCTTAACTCATGACGTTAATGTTTACGTTTGATATTTTTGAAAAAAATGCATTTCTCCTATTATTAGAAACAATTGCGTGACAAACAATACCACATTTTTCCAACCTCCACTAGTAGAAACACCAAATGAATTACTACCAAGCCAATCTGCATGTCATAATTAACTTCTCAATGCTTTATCCTTAACGTAACGAAATGAGATGATTGTTATGAGTAATATCAAAATTACCTCGATTTTAATTTCATTAACAGTAAGTACCAACGTAAAACCAGTATCGGATTGCAAATCACCAGATTATTAAAAATATCAGTAATGTGACATATTATATCACTATCATCTACGTTGCTATTACTATATTCTTCTGCCATTTCGTATTTCACGTTAGGAAATAGATCTGTAATTAGAGTATCCAAATAGCATGAATATTATTATATAACTATATAACATTTTCATTTATTAGAAATTGTATTATATTTACGTACCTTTTTGTTTGTAAATTAACTACATTTCGCACATTGAATTTATTCAAATAATTCCTACTTATCTAAGCCGAAAAATTATATTTGTGCATTACGTTTATTTTTAATCAACTACAAAATTGTTATCATACTGTTTGATCATTTAGTCAAAGTATTACAAAGGCTTTCACACTTACAAGTATTTTTAAGGAACTAATCTAATTCCTTCATTGTTGGATTCTTTATAGTCAAAAAGTCATTTATTTAGAAATACGTTGAAACTAATGTTTTATAAGTTAAATAAAACGATTTAATAATTCTGGGTAGCGCACAATAATATTTATCGCAATTTATTAAGAAACATACTCCAAAAGTAAATGATTTTACACATTCATATCGCACTTTTGAGAAAATTAATGGTTTTACAAGAAAACATTGCTGCTCAAAATAATGATATTAACAAAATCAAGTATAAATGAATATATACTCGTATATATATATAAATTATTTTTTAAACTTTTTTGGTAGCAAGAACACTTATATCATAATCAGCATAAATATCGTAAATTTCACGTACTATATGAACTTCTATTCCGCTTCTTGCGTCTAAATTCACCGATTTTTAAGATCCTTATAATTCAATCATTTGTTAGAAGTTGATAAAATATACACGTTTAGAATATTAATTTTATTCCAGTATTTCAAAAAGTAAGATCAAAAATAATTTTGTTTTCAGTAGAACATCCTTTTTCTTTTTATAGTCGTTTATATTAAAATTAACTACTTATTTGAGAAATTGTTCAAAAAATCATCAGAATTGCGAAATAATTTATATATTAAACATGTAAACTGAAATATAGAATACCATTGCTAACGATGTAATCCAATAAGATTAACAGATGAGATAACAATTTCCGTATAAATAATTCGTCCGTTTCGACCCCTGTTTCTAAATATTTATTTTCGAGAACATGCTCAGCCGTTACATTAATCAATCGGAACAAAAACCTGCAAAAATAAATTTTAATGATTTTAGTAAAAACTTTATAACATACACCTGCAACGACAATCACATTAATTTCTTTTTTTTTATAACAAAAAGAACGACGTTAAAAGCTTAGTAATTTCAAGTAAGTTCTAAAGTCAGTTTATTACACTTTAAATATTATTTCCGCCTTTCTTTAATTTTTTTAATTCACGTTTTATCTAGCCTCCGACCTTAAGATTAGGAACAATCGATGCATTCAAAATTCTTTAGATATCATAGAAATTTCTAAATATTTTAATTTAAACATAAACTGTAGTAATACTAAAATTATAAAATCGTTGTCTCGAAAACGTAACAAAATATTACGGTAAAAGTAAATATAACAGAATATCAAAGATTCGTGGATATGCAAATTAAAATAATTGTTAGTGCAACATTTTAAAACAAGTAAATAAAAGATACAACCGTAACAAAAGCTTCGTCGAAAAAATGAAATACTTTTTTTCAGAAAATAAAAAATAAAATGACCAGACTCTCTTCCTACATGTTAAATTAAGTTATCTGTGTTCGATGTATATCTAGTTGCATTTGGTATTATCTGTAACTATTATTAAACTGCATATTAAATAAATAAAATAACCCGAATAATTTCCGTTCACCAACTGCATTTACGATATAATTAATTTTTCAAATTTTTAAATATCAACATATAATCAAAGAGCTAGTTAATAAATATGAAATTATAATTTTCCTATATCATACCGTACAAATGCTTTTTCTGGAATAACATCTTCTATAACCGGTTTATAAACATTTAGTGGATCCGAATTAACTTTACTTCCATATTCTTGAAGAAAAAAATCATGATCGAACACTTCTTTAACATCAACAAGTAAAACCATTTCGTCGACTTTACAAAATAATACCGTCAAGCAGGCTGTTATATTTAAAAGCCACTTACTGAATATTTCTTCCTAGACAAATTAATCGAATACACATATATTACTCCCACACACTGCAACATATAATTCTAAACATGCTTTTTTTGCTTTTTACGTAAACTATTTTAATTCTAATTTTCATCTGAAATGCACGTTTTTAATTTTTGTAAATAAATGCGACATATCGTTTGGTTACAACTAAGCTTTAATAATCGTTTTAAGACCGTCCCAACATCCAAAAGTCGCGTTTATACTGAATGATCAGCAATCGGGGTTTTGACACAACAGCCGTAAATTGTTTTTCGAGATTAAAACACGTAATCCTGCCATTATTTTTTCTTCTATGTAAAATTTACACATTTTGAATTCTGGATAAATAAATGTGAATATGAATTCCTTCTTGGAATCCACACATTAAGAAACACTGATCAACACTGCGATGAAAATAAAACTTTGCGCAATCTCTTTTTTAGTGTTTATTTATTATTATTATTATTTAGTTTACTTTTAAAAAATATATTTTAGACAAAATTATAAACAAAAATCTTTTAAAAAGTTAAACAAAAAAAAATATTTGCGAAAGAATATGATTAGTTTACACATACGCACACATCAATCAGATTGTAACGCCGTCTTTTGTGGTTAACGAATATTAATTATGAAATAATATTATTTCCTTTGACTTCCCTGCAAATTGTGTCATCGGTCATGCCAAAATCATCGTTTTAGATATATTGTTGTTTAAACCCATTCATTAAAAAGTAGTTTTAACGTGTCCATGCATATACCGCTTATGTAAAGTTCCATTTAGCATAGTTAGCTTGACAACTGTAGCCTAGGAGTTAAAATGCTTAACTACTATACCGGAGCTCATGGGTTCAAGAACTGTCACACTTCGGGCTCGAGTTGCCCCAGGTTTATTCAGTGTCTGAAATAAATGAGTCCCAGTGAAATCGAGAAAAGTAAAAGCGGTCGAGAGGTATTATTTTCAGTACTTAAAATAGTGAAGGTATCGTACAACATTTTATCGGTAATTCAGTTAATCGTACCGCATAAATCTAGTCTACTGTTAACTTTTGTTACAAAAATCAGCTCCTACATTTTGTTGTTACCACAACGTGTATTTCATCAGACGTCGTTACTGTCCCGCGTGTAAAATTTTATTTACAAAAAATTAGAATTTAGTTTATATCCTGATTCGTTTGTTTTTTAAATACAACTTTTCAACTCAAATCTATTTATTTCGTATTATTATTTTTTGTATTTTATTAATTTAGCGTAAAATTTTACAATTATTTTCCGAATACGCGATTCAAGAAACATTGGCGACAATTTTGACCGGGAAGTTTTTCATTTTCTACAACATAAAGCACCTAACAATGAAAGAACGCCTCTCGAGAAATTCTATTTCCATTAAATACATATGTTGTTTTTTTTGGTTTTTTTTTTATGAAATACCGTTTTTAACTACTAAGGTTATCACGGTGAGAGCTGCCCAGGCTACCTAAAGACCACCCAACAGTCCGCCATCCTGAATGAACTTCTTCAAGGTGTTATATGATTTGTCGCTTAATATTCCTGTTAACGTTGTGAAAGTGCTTGGACGGACTGCATTAAAAGTTCGACATTCAATTATGATGTGTTGTACTGACGGGTATTTTAATTCACCACAGTATGGACATGTATTAGGGATAGTTATTTTTTGCAGTATGTGGTCATGACTTTTAGCTGTATGCCCTATTCTTAGCCGATTGATCGTTGTGTATTCGACACGCGTGCTATCAGTCGGCGGCCACCATGGATCGATCATCGGCTTAATTTGGCGCAATAACGTAGTCTTTGACATCCATTCTTTGCTCCACTGCTCAGTTAGTCTTTCGCGTAGGAAAATATCGAGTGTTGTTGGGCCTCCTGATTTACGCGGCATCGGGGATAACATAGCAGACCGAGCTTCTAGGTTCGCGCGCTCATTCCCCGGGATCTGAGTATGTGCAGGGACCCATAGGAACTCAATCCGGAAGCCCTTCTGGTCTAGCAACAGCAGAGTCTCTTGGATTTTTTGCGCGATTGATTCTTCTGCATTATTATTTTGTAGACTTTGTATGGTGGTCAGAGAATCAGTAATTATCAGAATCTTTTTCGGTTGAGCTTTGGAACTGTCGTACTCCTGGAGACAGAGCAGAACTGCAAGCATTTCTGCATCCAGTGCCGAACAAGCATCATTTAAACGGACCCCTACTAGTGCTCCATCAATTTCGTAGGCACACGCTGCTGGTGACAATATACCTATACACGCCTTAGATCCGTCTGTATATACCTTTGTGAAATCTTCGTATCTGTTAATCGCCTCAATTGCCTTCTTTTTGAGTTCTTCTATAGCTGTTTGTGAGTTATTGTACTGTAATAGTGATAGATTTATTTTTACTGGGTACTGGTCCCATGGTGGAAGCAGTGGTAACCTCTTAGCTTCCGCCAGGCACGGAAGGGGTACATTATGTTTACGCAGCAATTTATTTACTTTTGGTAGTAAATCGTTGGGGAAAGCAGGTTTGAAGGGGCAAACTATTTTGTTTTCAGCCGACCACTTTAATAAACTACGATAACTATGTAACGAGCGACTGTATTTTAGGGGTAATATCCCCGTTAAGGAACACAAACTGGATGAAGGTGAAGTACGATGTGCTCCCAGGATAATGCGAAGCGCAGAGTTTTGTATTGGATCAAGTATCTTTAATACTGATTTCTTTGCTGATGAGTACACCTGACATGCATAATTGATTTTACTGAGTATTAATGTTTTGTATATGTTTAGTAGTAGCTTTGGGTGGATATTGAATTTTCGGTTGGATAAACATTTCATTATATTCAAGGAATGATAGCATTTTGACTTTAGGTTAGTTACGTGGTATCTCCATGTCAACGGGGGATCTAGTGACACTCCCAGGAAGGTTGCTGATGATTTAAACTGGAGTTTCGATTCTTTTAGGAACAGTTGTATTTGGTTTTGTTTCACCATTTTTCGTTAGTCTTGATTCGGAAAATATTGAACACCACGATGCCATACCGTAAACTGGGATTATCAGAAAAACACAAATATTTATGTTTCGTTTCTGAAGCCAGAGTAGATTCAGAGGCAACCTTAAAAACCTCGAAGAAAAATTCGGAAAATCTATTATATACTATCTAAGTTTAGTAACCTAATTTGGCGGACAATTCGTGTTCCAAATAAAAAGTAACGTACGTATTAAAAATTAATATCCGAAATATTACTTTTTATGTCTAATAATATTTTGGTACACACATTGTACGTAAAACACAAAAAAAAATGTATTTTCCTAGAATTGTCAGCAGTTTGAAATGTTCAAAGGTAAAAAATATCAGTTTTACATAATTATAAAATTCATGTTTATAGTTAAAAAATAGCAACGCATCGGTACCGTAGACAACCCGCATAAAATACTTAATAAACTGAATACCCTGTGGCGTGCAATTAAATAATTCAAAGGAGCTTAACTACTTTCATTTTTATAAATAGTACGTTAAAATTTGAGCAGCTAATAATGTTTCATAGGGTTTAAATTTTATTATATTGCTGCCGATTTTATACGATAAATGTTTTTTTCGGAAATCAGTATTGCACTTTTTCAGGTACAGTAATTAACTAAAATGTATAGAAGGAAATTAAAAAGAAACCATACAAATTTTAACCACTTACAACTTACAACGAAGTATAGTAATCAAAGTCCGTTTTCCCTTTTAATTGCTATAAATTAATAAATTAGATATATAATTTTTATTTGAACACTCGTGGTTTTATAATTTAAATAAAGCTAAAATTATAAATTACTGAAATAACGTATCATGTAAAATACTATACGAAACCTTTCTTACCTTCTTAGTCGTATAAATATTTAAAATTTGACGAAAAAGTTGTGCACTCGTATATGATTCAGGATGTAAAGACAATAACAAATCCAAAGTGGATACAAAAACATCTTCAGATGCAAAATCAATATCAGACTCAACTAATGTAACGAAAAATGTTTCTGCAATTTTTTTGGAACATACAAGTCGTTTCTCCTCCAATTCCGTTCCCAAAATAATTACTCGTAACATCTGCAACGACTAATATTTATATAAATTTAAATGACATAATTTAAAATTAATTTCAAACATTTCTAAATAATATTCTGTAATAAACTTATCGGGCTTTATCTCTGCATTGGTTCTCTCAAAAATAACATGTTCTTGCTTACCCACCCTTAAGTAAAATAAATAAAATAACCTTGGTAATATTGTTCATAAAATACTTTATATATGATTTTTACTTTGCAATTATCGCATAATTTTAGGTTAGTGATAAAAGTGCGATGTTCTGTTATAATTTATTAATAGTACTTAAAATATTTAATTAATAATATAGCAGTTAATTATCAAAAACATACATACCTTCGGATTTGATATTAGTCGAAGTAATATCGCAAACAGTACGTCCCTCTGCGTTTCCAATTCCTTAATGTCGCTTGAATTTGCATTATGAGTCGATTTTGTTGTAAATATATAATCTATTACAGGAGATAACGCAGCTAAACCTAAAAAATTAAAAATTCAGTAAACTCAGTTATTTCAGCATTTAAAAATACAGTAAACTCTCGTCGTTCGGGAACACTAAATATTAAAAGAAGAATTTTATGCAGAACAAGAATATTTCTAAAATGGCCCTCACGTTGCAATAATTTATTTTTTCTACATATTATAGAGATCTTTGTAAGAAAGGTTTAACAAAGTGGCCACTTATTTTTCAAAATAAATCTTCCAGACTTTTCCAGATTCTTTTACCCTTTTCTCCAACTTGGAAAACAATAGCTACACAGAAAAAACCGTTATAATTTCTAAATATTCCGCCATGAAAATCACAAATTACTTAAAATTTTTAATTCTCGATAAAAAATTAATAAAATTCGTTACTACCTTAACCTCATTTCTTTTTTTTTCTTCCGATTATTAGCAAAATTCAATGAGATGTTTTATAATCTATATAGTACATATATAAAGTTTTGCAATCATTCTTAATATTTTCAAGTTCTATACATTATACATCACGCAAGTATTTCTGTATCTTCTTCAAATCACTTTCTTTCAACAAACTTCCTTAAATAATGAAATTTAGTGGCCACGCTGTTTAAACACCAACATAAATTACGTAAATGACAACTGTATCACTAAAAATTTTTCTTTTACTTTATTTAATAAATGAAAGATTTGCCTACTTTTTTACAGTATATATATATATATATATATCATCAACGTGAGTAAAGGCCAGTCGTCTTGGCTTCGCCTCGCCATTGGTACCTTTCTCATGTTGTCGGCAGCACGAAAGCTAGGCGTTGCGCTCCTGCTTACGTGATTCCAACTGCGCGTCACCTATCCTCTAATTCTCCTCAGAATTAGATGATAACTCATACTCGGAATTTCGAGTGAGCTAGATGATGATGATGAGATGATATATATATATATATACATGCACGTTTCAATATATAAATGTGCAGAAATTTTTTAATTTTTTCTTAAAAATTTGTACCAAATTATTATGATCTTTTTCTTTTTCAATATTATGACAGTTTTCTTTCTCTTTAATCAGCAAATGTATTGGCCTAGCATTTATGAATTTAATATTCGAGAAGAAATTACAAATATCAATCTTCGTAAAGATAAAAAGTGCATTTATTATTTTAATCTAAACTCTCATCTCGTTAATATGTTGCATGCATGTTCTGGTCGACAATAATTCAGTTATTTAAAGAAGACACAATGCTCAAAAAAGCATAAACTATTGAGTTAATTTAGATGCGACTTATTTCAACTTATCAGTTGGCATAATTAAATTTTCTTATTTTTTCAAAAGACTAACACGTTTATATATTTTAAACATACTGTGAACAATAATAAAATGTATTCTATTATTCCAGTACAGTTCAACAAATACAAAAAATTGTTAAATTTATCCCATTAAATAGTGTATGATAAATGATAAACTGAAACAAATCAAACGCAGTACATTAGTTATTTATATAATTTCATATCGAAAAGATTTTATAAAGCTAATTGCTCATTTAGGGGTGTTAAATCAAATTAATAACCGGTTTGTTTAAAATACTGACTAACAATTAAAAGCCGTATTCTCGCTAGCAATAAGGCAATCACACAACTGGATTATACGCGGCACAAATATCATTGGAGTCGAATATTTTTCGTCTGCTAATTTTATTAAAAAGTTAAACAACCGCGGTATCAATATATCTACATTTCTGCAACAAATAACAAATAATTCAGAGTTATTAAAGTTCATTACTATATGTATTTAAAACTTGTTAAAATAATTAAATACAGTATAATACAAAAAATCTATTTGTTAATATTTAATGAAAAAAAAAAAATCAACTTGTTTTAAAGATTATCCATCATCGCGGTTAATAGCGCCTGAAGGACAAAACACAAAAGCGAGCAGATCATTAAATACGAATTCAACTTTTGGGCCGTTTTACACATTAAGCAGTTTTCTTTAGACGCTCAAATAGCAACTTCTCAGATTTCTACTGACAAGATAAAAACAGTCCCTTGAGCCAAGTTAATCTTTGCCGCTAGAGAAGTACTAGCAGGTTTCTTTCTTTTTCATTTTGATTTCGTTATCTATATCTATCTGTGTGGTTCAGTTCTAAAACTGGTTTCCATCCATGATGATCCTTCTCCAGTATTCCCGGCTTTCCACAGCCCTTTTTAACTCCGCGTAACTGTTCAACCCTGTATCTTTTAATAACGTCGCGACAAACAAATTTAGTGGCTTTCCGCATCCTTGTTTACCAGGTATTTTGCCTTCCAGTACAACTCGAAGTAATCCGTCATGCCGTAAGACATGACCCATCCAATTTAGCCGCCTCTTGCGTACCCGGTCAAGTACGACCTCTTTTCAAATGTTCTACTTAATACATTTTGATTTTTTACTTTGTCCAATCAACTTATTTTTTCCATCCTTCGCCAGCATCACATTTCAAAAGCTGGCAGTTTATTTGCATTTCGCTTGTTTATGGTACAAGTTTCCGCGGGCCTTATAAGGCTATGGACCATACATAAACCTTTATTAATCGTTTCCTTAAACTCAGTGCCAATGACTTTTTACTCAAAATATTTTGTTTCGTTCTGAGAGCAAGTTTTGCAAATCCAATACGAGCACTGATTTCCTGGTCGCAATACAAATCTTCGGTTATTATTTGCCCTAAATATTTGAATTGTTTCTTTTGTTCCATTGCTTTTCCATCAATTGCTTTCCTACCAATCGACATTATTTTCGTTTTATTTATATTTATTGCCATTCCGAACTGTTTACTTATCTGATTCAACTGCTGTACCATTTTATTTAAAGCCCTTGCAGATAGTTATATATGCAGAATTAGGAAACCGTCCGTAATCTACATTCAAAAAATTTTTAGTAAGAAAATTAAAGAAAGAAATTAGAGTACCGTTTTTGTATTAAAATCTTAATTCAGTGAAAATTGTAATTAATTTTAAATGTATTTTATTTGCCAAGGTATGGCCCAGTTCATTAATTATCTAATAAAAATTCTTTGGATGTTTTACTCAGGCTCAGAACTTCAATTTTCATAATCCGGATGTTAATAAAAAATTAATAAATTATATAATTATTAAATAATTAATATTTTTGAACTGGTTGTAAGGACGGAAAGTGTATAATAAATTATTCAGAGCAGGAAAATTTTGAATAGATTCAATTTATAAACAGTGGTTTTTGGAATACGCGCTTTCAATTTACACAGTTTTGCATGTAGGCAATTCCGAGAAAAAATTAAAAGAACTGTTAATTCTTTTCGTTATTTAATTTGATGATTTCGAGCGATTAAACGAAAGGTTTTTTTTTTTTAAAGGTTAAATTATTCTAAAAATTTATTTTACATATGGTTTAGAAAGGTAAAGTCGAATTCTCCACGATCAGGTTATTATATCGAAGGCCGGCGATGTGAATTTCACGCCAGTTTCATATCTTCAAACACCAGTAGAGTTCAGCTCTATACCGGTTTTTTTCTTCTTTTGTAGATGCAAATAAAATAAATCATCTATGGATCTGCCCTTTTGTAAAACCTTTATTTTGACTAGTTAGTTACAAAATTTTTAACAATAACGATACAAGTAATTCCAATACGAATTACATTCAAAAACTTTCCTTCTTGTCCTTGGCACTATATCTAACACATTAATAAGAAAAAAATCTCGCTCGCCAAGCAAGAATATCATTCCTGATAACACTTCATCTTTGCTACCTGTGTACTGTTCCCCCATAAGTAGTGTCCGCAATTTGCAACCGTGTCATTGCATAACACACGCACACACTTGCACCGCATAATAGTAAACAATGCCCGGGCAGTCAGCCAGGTCAACGGATGACCTGCCTTCTATTGATATGAGTTTCAGATAAAGTGATTATCATCGAAACTATAAGTAGAACGCATTCATTCTCAGCGCTGTCACAGCAAATCAAAAGGTAGCACCACAAACCTTGATTTGCTACACTACCCCATTCCTACTTTCATTCAAAGCAAAAGATTTGAATCGAACTGGAGATCTCAGGGACCAAACAAGTACGTAAATGGAAAATACACAGTCGGATAGCAGAACGAGCTGCAATGAACTGTTCGCATTACCCACTCTCGAAGATGCACTCTGGACTCTAATTTATTACATCTTGTAAATAATTTTAATTATTATAGTTATTATTACCATTATTATGAGGTCTTGCCTATTATGTAACTGATTCTACTACTTAATATTTTTTTTTTAACTTAATGGTTTCTTAATTCCAGTTTACAGTTAATGTTATTTTAAATTATATATAAAAAAATTAACTAATACAATATATTTGATTAGCCTAAAGTGAGTTATGTTAATTGCATCATCTCAACTATACAATTATTTAAATATTGTATTTTTTAATAGTCATATACAAGTACACATAAACGTGGATTAAATTCTATGAATTTTCGTTTTTAAATTATATGGACTGCACCACTATATACGTAATAATATTCCAAATTTGCTGTTTTAATCATCTTATATTAGTTTAAACTTCGAGCTTAATGATTTTTGTTGGTTTTAAACATCTTTTGGTTCTTAATACACTTCCATTAATAAAGATATATATTTATGTTATTTTTTAAAACATTTTTTTCAGATTTTTTAAATAATACTTATTACTCAAAATATTTTACATTTTGTAGCTCCTCGCTTTTTTTTAAAGTTCCACTTTTATGCAAAATTGTGAAACATTTCAACTTATAGAGCTGTAACAGTTTTCGAAGGCGCACTTTTTTCTACGTTTTTTAAACATTTTGGAGATTTTTAAAACTTTAGTTTCTCTTTTCTGCTGAATCTTTTTCTATATAATTGCATATGCGTAATCTTGTGGATAAAGATTTAAAAAAAAATTCCAGCTTGAATAAATTATTAAATTATTTTTTTTAAACATTTAATAACTTTGGTACTTAACACCGATATTTACAAGTATTTGGTTTCAATTTTTTATCTTTGGAGGCTTCCGAGTGAAGAAAGAAAATACTTTTATACGCATTAACAACATTTTTGTACTCCACCAATTTTTCACTGAAAATGAGCTATATACTTTTCCTTCATCGATACAACAAACTTAAGAAATATGCAACAATTTAACGACATTGGGATTTTAATTAGTGCACACAAAAAAAAAAAAAATTGTCTACGCTTTTCTCTTTTTCCTCTGCTTTTATTTTGTTTTGACTAATTTGTATTTTTGTGTCGTAAAATACATTATAAAAGCTAAAAAATTGTTATTGCAATTTTTAATCAAGACGAAATATTTCATCTATTAACAGTTACCTCAACTGCGTTTCTTCAATGTGCTGGAATTGCGATAAAATATGCGTAATAAATGTTTGATCAGGATCCCATAAACAAAAATTCACTCTTAACTGAACCAATTCTATCAGGACTGACAAAATATTTGCTTGCACAACTGTGTTGCTGGTAGTAGTGTATTGCTACATAAACAAATAATATTTTTTTTTACTTTAAATGGTAATCATTAGATTTTACATTGAACGTTTTCTCCGCTTCTAAGCAAACTTTATAGAATATATTACTTAAATAATTAAAAACTAAATTACCAAAACAAACTTCATCTATTCATCGGTTCAATAATATAATAGAAATCTTAAATTAGTAATTAGACAAATATTCCATTAACTACACACTTCGTCCATAATTAAATTATAATTTCATCATTATCGAAAATTTTATTACACATAAAAGTACGCTAATAAAACCACAACAAATTGTACACTGTAAAATGAAATGAAATACTATCAAACAGAATTGCTCTCGAAATAACCCAGTAGACAACCCAAGGATACGGTCTAAGTGTAACGCTATTTCTTCTTGCTATTAACGATATTCAAAACGAAATCGAGCCACCGATTCACATCACCCTGCTGTTCGCCGATGACTTAATAATATCCTTCGAAGAGTCTAGCTAAAAGGCTAATGCAAAAAACAATCAACTCTATATCCATATGGGCTTCACATCGTAGCTTTAAATTTTCGGCAGAAAAAACTAAAAGTGTTGACTTCCATCGCACATACAAACGAACTAGCCTTCCGAAACTGTACTTCACCTTTTATTTGAAAATTCCGTACATTACTAGGCCGTATTTATATTCGATACGAGAGTCTTATGGAGTGACCACATCAAATAGTAGTATCGACGCCTTGAGATTGCTAAAGAAGATCAAAAACCACAATAAAGGAGGAGATCGTAAAATTTTACTGCTTCTGTATAAATCGATAGTTAGATCTAAACTGGACTATGACTGTCAGGCGTATGGGTCGACCAGCCGGAGCCTGCTATCCTCCCTTGATACCATCTAAAACTCTGCCATTCACATAGCCACGGGCGCCTTTTGTTCTAGTCCCGCTGTCAGCCTGAATAGTGAATCTGGTCTCCTTCCTCTTCCCTATAGAAGACTAGTCTTATCATCCAACCTTCTTTCCCCCACTCTGTGCTTTCCTAATCTCCCTCTCTTCAATATCCTATTCCAAAACACCCCCCTGCTCCACACACCCACACACATACCTGAACCATCTCAAAACCAATCTTGAATCTTTGTTTGCTCAAATTTCTCAAATTCTCCTGACTCTCCTAATTACGTCAGTCTCTGCTAACCGCCCTCCATGACTTCTATCCCTCGTAGATATAAATTTCAATTTACTTGATTCTTCCAAAACCGTCTATCCTCCACACATCATCCGTCATTCACTGATGGTTCAAAATCTGATGATCGTGTAAGATGTACTTTCTTAATCCTCAACTCTCGTCAGCTTTCTCTTATGTCTCGGAACTAGTCCGGTAAATTCCGACAACATTTCCCTGTACCTTTCTCCTTATTTGCCATACAATAAAACAAGTATCGGCTGATCATTCCTCGAGTAACGATTTCCATCCAAACGGCCACTTTTAGCGATTGGAAGAACAGTTCTCGGATTATGTGCGAATTGATATCGATCCAGTAACGAAAATTTTACTTATCAAAATCCACGTTTAAATAAAAGTAGTCTTTATCGGTGATCAAAATCCAACCCAACCAAATTTTGCTGCTTTTAATTAAACGTCACTTGCAACTGCTGGACAAAAATTGCTAAAGGCACAAAATTTTTGAAAAAGCGAATTCTCGTGGAGTATTCAGCAAACGAACCGACCGGATGTTTTCAAGCTACGAGAATGTAAACGTGCAGAACGAGCAGAACTTTTCTCTACCGGCTTTCGAGCAAGTTCCCTATTTGAGGATAGATACTCTGACCATTCTGAGGCCCCTTTTTCTTTTTCAGTTGATTTGGATTCTCGAAAGTTTTTCATCCACATATACATTGATTTTTCTGGATTCGAACAAAAAACACGTGCAACAGACTCATAAGATTCTCGGTGGTGAAAAACGCTCAACTGCGAATAGACGCTGCTCGATCGTGCACTCAGTTATTGTGTTGAACTACTGAATATTTAAAAAAATAAACCACTTCAAACTACTAGAAAACGCTGGAACAGTTGTGTTTCCTTAAATTTTAAGGGAGATATGATTTCGAGAAATACGATACACTTTGTCACTGCACCCGGTACATAATACAATCAACGTGACAGCAGATTTATACTCAAATGGATGACGTTTATTTTTATGTGTGAATTTTGTTTTTTTTTGTATATCCGGTTATTGTTATTATGTTTTAATTATTTATTTTCATTTAATAAATTAAACATATCGAATTGTTTTTAAATGATTATTTTAAAATGAGTGTATTACAAAATATTTCAGAATTAAAAGTAATTTATTAACTTTCAAAGAAAACCGTAATTTTAAAAACATTAGTCATCCGAATAAAGTTCAATGGATAAGAAATAAAAACGTTAAAAGGTATTTCTCCAACTCTATGTATGATTTAGCTGAATGGATTTACGACGGTGAAATAAATAATGAATTTTACTGTTTTTTTTTTGTTTTTTTTTTTATTTCATTTTATGCAGTTTTATAGATTAAAGAGTTGTTAAAGACACTTAAAAATTTATTTATTACCTTCTCACATGAAAAGTGCACTAGGTGTCATTCTTAACTATTTTAAACGTGTTTAATTACTAAAATTTGGGCATATTTTTTTATTTTAAAGTTACATTGCAAACTTTTTTTTTCCAAACTTTAAAGAAACCATTCAATGATAAAATCCAATCATATTTCGTTTAGAAATATATTTTCGATAACGACACAGACATTAACTTTCAAATTAAAATATTTTTCTCTGTTTTTTATAAACGTAAGATATTAGGTATAATTGAATTGAAATTTTTTACCTTTAAACATAATATAACTATCGGCTCAAATAGTTTTATATATGATGTTAATATGTCTTGCGTGTTAGGATCCACATATTTACACCTAAATCGATTCCGATTGTAATTTTCCCAGCTATTTATTTAGAAATGATGAACATTAATATTTTTTTAAAAAAAAGGTCATTTAATATGACTTTTAAATAATGCTAAAGAATTTCAATTCTTTGCTTATAATAAATTTATAATATAACGCAACAATAGCTATATTCGGTTTTATAACTAACATTAAGTTAATAAATGCTTTATTACATAAACGGCTAACGAGGAGATATAATATTCCTAAAAGTATAGAAATCAAATGATATCTACTAATTTTACTAAACAGTCTCGAAGATTTATTAATCGATTAGTGAAGGAAAAACATTTCTAAAAAGTTTATCTTTTTTTAATAAATCGTTTTTGATACATTTCGAGTAATTATTTGGAAAAAGATAACGTTTCGAATTCATTAATTATTGGTACTTCGCTTAGTAATCAATATTTTACACAGAAGTTGCGAATAATTATTCATATTTTATTATTTTGTAATCAGACTGTGGAAACTTTATAAGTATTTCGAGTTATTTTTTTTCCAATCCAGAAAAAAAAAAACAAAAAAAAACAAACGAAAAACATTATTATAATCTTACAAAACATAATACATAAAGTAAACTTAAAAGAAAATTAAATGAAATATATTAATATACAATGAACATTTAAAACAAGCATTTTCTAAAAATAAATAAAATATAATACGAACAAAATGCAACCTGTTAAAAAATAAATTCATAAATCTTACTTTGTATTTTATTTTTTAATCGATTTTATTTATTTATTTCATTCTTATTCCGTCCTATTCATTTTCATACAATTCAAATTTTAGGCGTTCAATTTGTACTGGACATTTTTCTTTTGTAAAATAATGAAAAAAAGGTTAATAAATAATGAAAAACGGGTTAATAAATATACCAACAATAAGAGGTAATTGAACTAAAAACGTACTTTTTCTTAGGCGTACTGTTTTCAGAATGCTTCGCTATGAACTGCGCCAATTTTTGGTGTGATGTATGGAATGAAGTTTCAAAGGCGTCATCGTCATCGGTGACATTACCGGACACAATATCGCTTTGCTTCAAATAATCATCTAAAGTACTTGTACCATAAATACTTCGTAGCAACTAATACCGCAATAAAAAATATACGGAATCAACGATGAGTACATAAAAATTGCACGAATAATGAAAAAAATTTGATTTCTTTTATACTCTCAATGGAAATTTGAAATTACAGTTGTATTTTTGTGTTATATTTCTATTAAAATACTCAATAACTATAAATGAACGCTATTTCTCTCCGAAAAATTAAAATTAACTAAAATTATTTGCAAAAAATTAACCATAAAAACTAAACCTGTTCCTATTGCAATGTAATACAATTAATAGAAATTGTGCGAAAAAAGGAATAATTAATTAATGTGATTTGACTGTATACATTACTTGTAAGAGGCACTGCACGCTTTCTGGCGGGTTAAACGATATAAAAGTCCGTAAACAGCGTAATAAATCTTCACAAATTCGATCTGATTCAGAAAATGTAGTAAAATCTAAAATTTGTGCCATACATTGAAGCGACACACGTAAGAAAGTGATAAATTTATCATTGGAATCTAACTGTAATGTTACCTGTAATCAAATAATGTTTAAACAGAAAATGAAACGAAGGAAACTGTTCTCTAAAGTATTTCACAAATATTTTACAAATAAAGAGAGGAAAATAATGACAGAATCATAGAATTTAAAAAGTGATATATTCGACAAATTGCAGGAACCGTACAAAGTTTATAACGAACCAACTCCGCAAAGATAAAAAACAACTTAATACTGCTTTCGCAAATGAAAAATAAATCGAGAAATTCGATCAACTATTAAATAAATATTTAATTATAAAATTAACAAATAATTAAAAGTTTATTTTAAATTCTTAACGAAGTTTTTTTGCGCAAAAATTTATACATAATTTCTATGACGTAAAATAAGTTTAAATTTTCATTTGTTTTTAATTATATTTCTATCTTCTATATATACTAAAACAATTGAAATTGCATATAATAACCAATAAATTCCTTCGATAAGTGTACAAATAAAGACTGCAATATAGAGTAACATAGAATGTAACAAATGGTTCATGACTGCATTTTTTTCTAAATAAACATACAATGAAAACAAACCTTATAGTTATTGTAGACTGGCTGAAGTGATTCTCTCAGTTTTACATATAACGGAACATTTGCGTAATGACCGAATGGAAATGTTTTTTCTTCTGCAGACTTACCGTCCGATAATTTAGCTAAAACAATTTTAGATTTTAAAATTATTTAGCTAGTGAAGCATTACAAAACAAAAAGTGTACCAGTTTCCTAAAAATAAAAAATATTTGAATACGTGTTGAATTAAATCCGATTCATTTTTAAAGTTCTCTCAATTTACATTTATATGATTTAATGCTCTTTAAAAAAAAAAAAAAAAACGGAATACACAGATTGAAAATTTAATCTAAAATCATAATTTTGATTTTATTTTATTAAAGCCGATCCTTCAAAAATACAAATTAATACTGTGACACGACATAATATAAATAAAGATGAAATGGCCGCCGCCACATACATCAATCATTTTTCAAATCAACTATATTACATAAGTGACTGTATTTAAACTTACATTTCTGTAATGACTCGAATCGCTTCCAATTAATAGGATTTTCGACAGACGGAGATTTGATTAATGTCGACGACAAAATTCCCGAACTCGAAATTAAAGGTGTATTATTAATTATATTCAACAGGATGGTGGCTAAGCGTATAATATGTTGAAATAACATTTCAAATAACCCGCTTGTCTAAAGAAAAATTTCACAGAAAATTACGTATAACGAAATAATATTTATAGCAAAGCTTTCACGTTAAATTCCGTAATCATGAAGCCATTAGCTCCGAAACGCGTTAAGGTTTGTGATAATTAAATATTTTTTATAAAAAGTGTTTTATGTATATTTAGTTGTTAATCAATTGAAATAATAAATGATTTAAATATTGACACTGATATTAAACACAAATTTTAAAATTATAAAAATACTACTATTTTATGATTATGAAATGTTAATTTTAAATATTCACGGATGTAAATAATTTGATCATTTGTCTTTAGAAGTAAACTATGCAAACTTGTTCAAAATAGTACGTATATTAGTAATGAAAACAAAATTAACTGGAAATTTACGTTGCTTTTTATCCATGCCATCAATATCACTTGGCCGAAAACTACGATATATGTACATTCTCATACTGAAATAATACTTTTGTTATATCTAAATGTCGCAATTCAAGTACAGATCTTGAAAATAAATTTTCTGTTGAATATTTTCTTTAAGCCAAAATAATTATGTATATCATTAAACTGATCGGTGTTAAAACTGATCTTCCCTAAATAATTGTTTCCATATAATTCCAGCAGAGCAATTATGCTATTTTTGAAGTATCGTGAAGTTTGGTTTTGAATAACTTTACAGAATACAATTAACTATGCATACATCTTTAAATATGACATATAACACAGCTAACATTTTCTTTAATACATTTATAAGCTTTACATACATCGGTAAAAAATTGATAAACAAAAATATGTAAGAATCTAAAAATACCTGTTTGCAAGGAATATAATGCCATGGCGTGGTAGATGCGGAAGGGTTGACCTTTTTTACTATTAATTTACTCACGGCTAAAAAATAAATATGTACATCTTGGTAAAATTAAAGATATTTATAAACTTCATGAAATAACTTGAAATATTTTATTAAATTATTTGAATATTAATGAAACTTACCAATAAATAACCGTGTACCAACATTTAATAAATTCAAATGAATATCGATATCCAGTACAACGGGATTAGAAGTTAATAAGCAAATAACCGATTCAAATAATGTACCATAAGATAATCTAAAGGAAAGAAACACATACATTTAATAGCAAAAAATTACGGTTAAAAAATGATTTATACCCCCCTTCGAGTCAAAAAACAGCAAAAAGAAGATGATAACCTAAACAAAAGCTTGAGTAAAAAAGTAGAGAAAACCAAAACGTACCTCAAACATATGCACAAAGGACCGCTTTAGAGGAAAACTGTAGTCGCGCCTACAACTTTTTATTTAGGCTCTCAGGGCACCGAAATCTCAGAAGTATTGAAACATTTTTTTTTTTTTTTCGGGCATATGATATATTGTTGGAGGGAACAAAACCGTATTTCGTTTCCTTAACGAAACTTTCGAAGTTGGCGAAAAGTACAAAAAACACGAAAAATGACATGTCCCTCAAATCAAATTTCTTCATTTTGAATTTAGTATTATGTAAATGTAAATTACAGTTACCTTTAACTTAGCATACCGAATCCTCAGCGCATGAAACATCATACTTGACTGAACTTGTTTTTTCTCTAACTTTCTACACATTTACACTACTTATTCTTTAGACATCTCTTTTACTACAATAATTCTTACTCTCTTACTCTAAAGGTTTTTTTCAAATGTTCAAAATTTTGTTAGCCTACATCTTAAATATACTTTTTTATTTCTTTCAATATTAATTTCAGCATATGTTTTCCTCCTTTTTAAGATATATTTATCACCTTTAGTTTTTTTTTCATATTAATTATAATTCTATACTTTCCACATCATCTGTGCGACTCTATTATGTTTCTTTCAAATTTCCTTCGCCTTTTGCAAGCACCTATATAACATCTTTCCATATATTTCCATCTAACATATAAAGTAATATTAAAATTTGATTCTGTACTTTTTTTGAAATATTTTTTGCTTTTCTTCATCGTAAAGCATCGCGGTAGCCGCTGGTTTAAATCAAGTTTTAATAATCGAGAAATTTTCTCTCGGTTGTTGTAGATACATGCGCATATTATATGCTTTTATAAAACCAATTGTTAATGATGCAACGATGCTAGTCATGGGTGTATCAATAGCGTAGCTAAAACATTCGCACGCATACAACGTCCGCGATAATAAATTAGTACTAAACAGATTGGTGATTAAAATAAATTTTTTATTTAATTCATCTTGACAATTTCGTTATAATAAGAATTCATAAATTTAACTTAAAAATTTTATTTAAAAGTGCAAACTTTACTATCAAAATTAATAAATATTTCCCCGACGGTAATTAGAATATTTGTCACCATTAAAAGAAAAGAGTTCAGCTATTTGAATAAAAACATCTCAAGATGTTATTGACCATCAACAGAAAAGTACGAATCAGATTATTAAAATAAAACCAATTGAAAAAATCGGGTCCAAATATAGGCAATCAAGAAATTTCAACACTCAAGAGAAGCTATAAAAATATTACGTCATCACGCATCACTATTTAAAAGATTGAGGCATATAAAATTAAATTAGTAGTAATTCACGCCCTTAATTAGAAATAATTTTTATTCTGAGTGAAATGAAGATTCTCAAAATAACAGCGAACAAAAAAAAAGGCATATTATACTTTTAAAAAAATTATTAGCCAAAGGGCTCGGTTTATGCAGGAGGAAAAAGCTAGAAACTCCATAGTGCTAATGTACAGATTAATGAGAGCTGGGATAAAGAAAAAAAAATGAAAATTTTAATAATGAATGTATATATATATATATATACCTGTAAACAAAGAAACGAGAATTCAAAAAATATAAATGGATAATATAATATAGTAATTAAAAATTCAAAGGCTGAAGTCGTTCAAGTACAAGGAGTAAAACAGGATACCAGATATCATCTGTCAACTTTGCTTAACTACAGTATTAAAAGAATAATAATTTTTAAACAATAATCTAAATGAATTACCGAATTTGATAATACCAACTTATAATTAATATGTTTTTAAAACACTAATTATTTATATTACGCTACATAATGACAGCATACTGCCTAAAATAAATATTAAATATCTAGATAAACACCTTAAAATTGTTCTACGTTATATTAAATAATTCATACAAGACGATTAGTAAACTGTATAACGATAAACGAAAGAACTAACTTTAATATTCAGACTGAAATGATCAGATCAAACTTTTTGAAAATTTTAATCGGGTAATTCTTTTATTTCTGTCAATTTAAACTGTCAGCCCAAACTAACGGACTACTCGAACCTGACATAACTTTAGATCAATCTATCACTAAGCGGGCTATCGATATATGTTCATAGTAGTATTAATAAAGTACAAAATTTAACATCGAATCCTATCCAGAACATGACTATAGTTCTTTGTATATTATAGTCTCTTGAGTTATTCCACACTGATAAGTTTCAATAGATTGTGATGAATTATGCCGGTTTTTATTTCGAAAATTTATTCAAAAGAAAAATTTAAAATAAGATGTATATAAATAATTGAGAACTGATAGGTAGATTTAAAATAACCAAAATCAAGATCAAATAGAAAAATATTTCTAAATATTACAAAACTTTTATTTCTCTAAAATTTTCGAAATAATTATGATCAAATTTGATAAATTTTTGGTAGTAATTTTCAGACGAATTTATACTGTCGTATATGTAGTATTATTTGGATTTACACCATGTGTAAAAAATATATATACGTAACAAACTATGACAATTTTTTTCCCTTAAACAAGCCATCATTACTCACTGTTAATAAACTTTTTTTAAACAAAAATAATGCAACAGATAAAATGACAATTTTTACATAATTTTGCGAAATTAAGTGAAATAAGAGTAAAAAAAAAAAGTGTGAAAATACTACTTGTAGCCATAACGTTAAAATTTTGATTCATTATTTTTTACTCTTTTAAGAACTAAAAAATAGAGATTAGTTTTACCTAAATTAATTAATATAACTTTTGAAAAATTGAACATTTAATAAAATAATTCGGTAATTCTAAAAAAAAACATTGGAAACCATAAAAGGGTAAAACTTTTGACAGAAATATTTCATAGAATTTAAAGGATTTAAATGTAATATATATATTTACTTTGCATCAAATTCTGATGAATTAATTAAAATCAAATGCCAACCTCTTGGATAAATGATCGGTGGAAACTTTTCTGATAACAGACATAAAACTTCTGCTATTCCGGCCTGAAATAAAAATTGGGAACTTTCATGTAACGTTTAATATGGTAAAAACATTATTACATCATAAGTTATATATTGTATGTACATATATATATATATATATACATAGGGCGTTTCAAAAGTAATGCACACGTATCCATACAAAAAAAGTTTATTTGACAAAATCATATAAATATTATAATCTTTCCATATAATCACCCTCCTCCTCAATAATACGTTCCCAGTGTCAGAGGAGGTTCTGGATGCCATCCAGGATGCCTTTGAAGTTTAGTTCACGAATCCGTCGGGTCACGACACTATTTAAAGCCTCTAAATCCAGAAAACAGATTTCTCGCATCGGCTCTTGAGTTTGTAGAACGGGTCATAATCACAGCGGATGTGGTACCAATTCCTTGCCGTATGCCATAAAAATTGTTCGAATTTCATCATTGTCATGAAAATGTGCATTATCATGCAAAATAGAAACGCCGCAATCAATTAGTGATGGACACAATTTTCTGATTTTTAGTGCTGGTGGCCGACAGGTTTTCGATATCAGCTGTATGGCCTATCTCTTCGCACTTCATACAGCGATTTTATCGATCAGTGTTGCCACTAAAGCGATATTTGTATAGTCACGCGAAATTCTTAGACGACCAAAACGAGGCGTATCCTCAACCTACAAACAGCCTCCTTTTAATTTTTTTGTCTAGCGGAAAATACTGGTACAGTCCATGATGTCATTGCCACACACTTCTTCAAATGCAGAATGAATTTCTGTGGGGGTACGTCACGAAAAGTTTCGATTTTCATATACGATCGCTTTTCCAGATTTGTAACGCGACCCGAACGGTCTTCCATCATTACAAAAACACGTTTGTACGCACGCACAAATTACTCGAAACCAATCACAGTGTACACTGCCGTGTTGACAAAACTTCATAGTACACAACCCTAATGTTTTTTCTCCTCCTAAATGCATACAGACTGCGTAAGAATGTCGTGTGCAATACTTTTGAAATTCCCTACACACACACAAATATATATATATATTATATATATATTTAACACTATCGACTATTTTGAGATCCCTTAACGTGGAAGTCAAGTAATCCAAATTTCAGATTTTCTAAAACAGTTGCGACATACTAGGTATTTTTACAACTTTGAAGCCGCCCCCGCACCAAACGCTAAGAAAACTGGCTGACTGACGGCAGACTATTCTTACAAGCGCTAAATACTATATTGTATCAAAAAACCAGCCTTTCTAAAACTGTTGCATTTTTTTGTCGCTCAGCTCCCCGACTATATGCACTAATACAGTTGCTAACCAGATAAACTGAAATAGAACGCGTAGGAAATTGACTGGCGCTAGATCAAGTGTAACAACGACAACAATTAATGAAATATGGAAGAAGATGATCGTTGAAAATTCTGGTAAATTTAGCACTACATCGGCCGCACTGCCTCCCGGAATTTTACAAACTTTCCTCGGCACAACATTACCCAGCAGCTTCCGAACATGTACCGATGCTTCTAGTCGCTAACATAAAAACACCCAGCTCCAACCCCGATACGTGACGAATATCCGACTATGCAGAGATTTTAGATTTCAGTTGAGCAAGCGACCTTAATACGCTTCGACCGACATAACATGATGTCAAAAAAATCGAAAATAAAACGATTTTAACCGAACAATAATTTCTAGCTTAAGCATCAATCCGTATTAATATATATTTGGTCTAAGTAACTGATAATTATATAAAAAAAAGGATGTCACTTACAATTAAATATTTTGATGATGTGTTTGTCAGCACTTCGTTCAATCGATAAAGAAATTTGGATAAAGCAATTTCTACGACCAAACTATATTTCATATCTGTAATAAAAAAAAGTTATTATTTTAATGAATAAAATTTTTATTTGGATTTCATTAATTCTCATTGAAATAAATGACAACATTTTTATTTTTATTTATTTTGCATATCATTTGTAAAGTACGTTACTTTCAATAAAACTATAATAACGCTTAATTTGTTTTTTACGGTTTTTAACTTTATTTTGTACGGAAATTAAATATTTTAATCAATTTTTCACTCACTTCTTACTGTTATACTAATTTAAATTTAGAAATATTTCAGTATCTGTAGGTAATGTTAATTATACTACATTCCATTATTGTTAACCATGAATGCGGAGTATGTTACCCCCAAACATATCAATCTAATTTTGTAAATCAATATATTTCTGTTTATCTCATATTTTATTGTAATGAGCTGCAGGTAAGTTGAGACACTAAAATTTCCAGTGTGGGTGTTCCATGATCTTAATTTGAAAGGATATTCTGGTGTAGAGGCATAAATTTTGGGCGTTTTCTCGAGCTCAATCGAACAAAAAACAAAAAAAAATTTTTACTATTAATTTTTTGCAAGATATTTATTGACATTTTAAAAATATACAAAAAAAAATTGGAAAAAATAATTAAAATTAAAGAAGTTATAAGTTGATAAAGTTTGAAGTAAAAAAAAGGAGGTGTTCTGGTTGACACAATTACAACCCTTTTAGTCATCTAAAATAAAATTTAAAAAAAGATTCTTTATTAGTAAGACTGTCGTTATAGCCTCTACCTAAGTGAAAAAGGAATCTTTTTTTTTTCGCAAAATGGCGTTTGTCTGAAGAAAAAAATACATTTTTCAACCTTTTTTTAATAATTTTTAATTTTTTAAAACAGTAAAAAACATAATTTTGATACAGAAGTGATAGCGATCGAAGGTTATATATTAATAGGTGGTGCGAAATTTGAAGTAAATTGGTTAAATAGAATTTAAGATATCATGTCAACCATGTTGAAAAAAGTAGTTTTGAGAAAAACGCATTTAAAGTTTTGAGCAAGTTTCAGGCAACCGCAGCAGTCTAAGTCATAGCATGTTACGTTATACTTATATTTTATTAATCGACGATTCCAGTGTGCCTTTTTCGACTCCAAAATAAATATTTTCGTAAGCTCTTTTTGATTTACAAGGAAATCTAGCTTCCTTAGAAGCACCAGAAGTCGTTGCACAGAACGCTCAATTCGACCATCGTCCCGTTTAGTATTGAACGCATAAGCTTCGGGACCAATAGTAATTCCCAAGGCACTGATAATTTTTAAAATTGGTAAAAAGCCTTCATTGAAAATGCAAACAGCTATGTAAGTTGTAATTTGTCCGTGTTCCTGTATGTACATCTGATTTTAGCGAGATTTTTACAATCTTCCCTTAACTCAATGTTACTTGACACACAGTATGGATGCGCTCCACGATACTCACAAGTTGTTTGATATTTTCATACACTGGATATTTGTGTTTATTAACGCTTAACACTATAAAAGAGCTCCTCAATAGTTGATGACATAACTCGTATTGTCAACAAGTACTTGAGAAATATACGAGACCAGGGTGGACACTCAAATATAATTTTTAAATCCCCTCAAAAGCCTACACCAATCCAGTCCGCTCATATAGTAACAAATCCAACTAACTGGAGCGAAGATAAATACCTATATATATGCACCCCGACTTCGATCGTAGTTTTTTATCCTAATGTTTTGAATGCAAAACATTGCTCGCGGCAGTCTATACCTTCTTTAAAGCCTGAGGGTTTCCAACTATGCCTCCTAACTTGGTATACATCCTTCTATGCAATATACTCAAGAATACCTTCGGTCTCATTAAACTAATCAAAGAAAACCATTATATTTTCTTACTCTTATGAAGTTGTATAAAAGTGGATTTTATCTAATCATTTGAGAATTTACCAGTATCATATATTTTGCTGTATAGATTTAACAACTTTTTTATATTCTTAGATTCTTAGAACGTAATATCTTGTAAATCTCTGTTGTATTATTGTCTGGAACCGCTGTTCTACAATTCGTTGCTATTCTTATAGCATATTATATTGCCAATACAATTATGCTTGGTTGTAGCACGTTGAATGAGTTTTCGGTATTTCAATTTCAACTTTTTACCTAATAAAAAAGTAGTTTTATATATTCTTTCCATAATATCTTTCTTGTTACGTCGCCTCTTTACCGTTTATCTTTATTGATTACAGTGTATGGATTCTTCGAATCCTTACAGCTTCTTTTAATTTTTTGAGTAAATTAATGTCGTCATGGTTTTTATCGAAGTATTCTATCTTAATACACTGTTATTTAAGGTCCATTGATTTAACCCTCGAATTTTTCTTCTCGCCATTTATAGCATTTTTCTGCGATTTTCTTTACTTCGACAGTTTTTGTATTTCATTCTTTCTGGCATCAGATGTAAAATTTCTTCTGTCATTGATTCATTCCTTTCTCTTTTACATAATTTCAAACATACTTCCGATGGGTTGCTTCTAATTATTATTTACTTGAAATATATTTAAGTTTGTTATGTTTTATGGATTTGTAAGGAAAAAGTAATGGTTGTTGGAAACGAGCAGTCATTTGTTTTATGTTATGTAAAAAACGTGATGATTTTAAAATTTTAATTTTATTCAAAATAATACAAATTCAATTTAAACTTTATAATTGAAATTACAATATAAAATATAATTCTAGTTTCAAAAAAAGATCTTTAACTTCTTCCTCAATATTTTTCACAAATCGATCCCCATATTCGTAATATTTGAACTTTACATTATTATTTAGATCGGTAAATTTCGTGTCTTTTTCTCTTTTAAGCTACGAATGAAATCAACTATAACACTTATTTATTTCCCAGTACTCGTATATACAAAATTAAATAACTTCTTTCAAGTGTACATACATCCAAAAAATATAAATTTCAAAAAGCGATATTAAAAACGCTTTTATTTTTCACTTTAAATGATTTTTTCTTATCAAAAATTCTTTCAGCTATTTTTAAGTTTATATTGAAAACTCGCGATTAATAAAAATTAATGTAGGTGAAAATAAAAAATTGTCTATAACAACAAAACTAAAAAATCTCGCCAAATTACACTTATCGTTATCGCAATCAATATTACATTAAAAATTTAAAATCAGCGATAGAAATAAGCACCACAAAAGGAATTCAATTTTCACAGTGAGCTGTACTGAGTAAATAATATTATGTCAAGGCACGTGTGTTCACTTTAAAAATAAAATCTGACGATCATAAAATGTTATGCACATTGCACATTTAGTTTATCCGTGTACAAATTTAGTGACTAGTATATATATTTTTCTTATGTTGGCAACAAATTAATACATTCTTACCTGAATACGAAGAGTTAAAATTAATGTTTGAATCAAACGATTTCAATTCCAAATCGATGTTACTGATTAAACTAATCGTATAAGATGAAATAATAGATTCTTTATTATACTGTTTTATGCATTTTATCCTTGAAATATACCTAATACAACAAATACATACGTGTTTTCATAATTTTCATATAACATATCATTTAATAAAAATAAGTCAAATATTTTACATTTTACAATAAAATTTATGAGAAATAGATTCTCCATAACTGTGTAAATATAAATGTAAAAGAAACAAATATTTCAGTCAATTTTACTGTAACTTCTATCATTGCAATTAATAATTAGCGTAAAAATAACAAAACAATGAATTTAATTAAAATTCAAATGACGAATTGTAAACTAAAATTAAGTATTTAACTTAATTACAAGATGTGCATAATAGACGTAAGGCATATACAGTATATTTTGAATAATTTCGGGGGGAAGGGGAAACCTAATGATAATATTTGTATAACATATGTATAAAGTAGCAGTGAAAAATATCGGAATTGCTATATGGAGAGAAAATCTAACACCATAAAACAAATCAACTATAATAAACGTTAATTAAGCACTCTAAATGTCTGTAATAATTCTAAGCAAAAATGTTTTAATAATACTTACGTAACAATACATTCGGCAGCAGCACGCCTTATACGACCATCTTTATCACCAAGAAAAAATATAACAATTTGATTAAAAATTCGATCTTGCTCACTTTTATCAATATTATCAACGAAATGTAATAATTCATATGGCAATTCACCAATCAGTTGTAATAATTTCACCTGTAAAATAAGCAAAAAATCTATTTATTGTAACAAATAAAAAATAAAAAGCCAATAAACATATACGTGTAATGTAAATATTCGCAATAAAATAAGTTATATAATGTTTTATTATTAAATTCTCTTGACCCAAACGAATCAATTATAATTTCTATCTGCCTTAACTATTATCTACAGTTAGTTAAAGGCTTACAAAATAACTTCATATCAATTATTTAAACACTGTATCCCCTCGAATTCACTAAAAATTATAACATTAAATAATCTTAAGAATTTTTAAGGACTTTCTTTATATCAAAGCCTTAAATAAAAATTGAATCCGTTTATCAAACTAAATCACGAGCATATAGTAAGAAAATCTGGCTATAAAAACACATTTTTATTGAAGATTAAAATCGCTTTTCATATCTTTCACACATTACGATCAACATCACTATTACCTAAGGACGGCACTTTCAGCTTTCCATATCAAACTGTTAGATATAAAAATAAACTATCATAAGTTAAGAATAAACGTCTAATGTTACTAATAAAGATGTTATGAATGTCTCGTACTATATTGAAAAATAATCCACCCGTTTGGTCAGAGCAATAAAATAATTTGTAAAATCTTTATATTAATATTTTGCACTTATTGTAGAATATAACTTCCAAAAAAATAACTTTTGAAGTTCAAAACACACATTTACAATAACCGCATGCCTTATGTTTAAGTATAACATTTTTAATTTTGATTAATACGTGCATTCTATCCCTTTATATATATAATATTAATGACTATGTCATTTTTAGTCCGAGGTACACTATAAAAAATGTCCAATTACAATGTCAATCTCAACGTATGTAAGATACACAACAGCTCAGTCAAGTGAACTAGATGAATTTCCGACTTATTTAAATCTGGTCATGAAATTACGCAAAGAAAGAATCTATTTAAATTTTTCCCAGAAAAAATAGGCGACGATAAAAACGAATGTAAATAATAATGTTGCATATACATGTAAAATGTGATTGAACAATAAAGATTTTTTTGTACAAAACGGCTAAGAACGGCGTAGTCAATTACAAACAATTCTTCTAAAAGCAGTTTAAAAGAAAAAAAATTGGTGGTCAAGGGAGCTTGCTCCCTTGCGAGACTCCAAGAGCCGAGTTTTTGTATATATATATAAAAGAAAGTCGTGTTAGTTACACCACTTATAACTCAAGAACGGCTTGACCGATTTTCATGATCTTTGATTTGTTGGATTTGTCTCCACCTCGAATATCAGAATACGCAATTTAAAAATAAATTTTCGATAATTTTTTTTTTTCCTATATAAATAAAACAGTCTAGTTAGTTACACCATTTATAACTCAAGAACGGCTGGACCGATTTTTATGGTCTCCGATTTGTTGGATTTGTCTCCGCTCCGAATAGCAAAATACGAAATTTAAAACAAAATTTATGAAGAAAATTCCTTTTTCTTTTTTACTGTTTTGGCCAAAACGGGGGTTCACACAATTTTTTAATAGTAATTTTTGGATTTTATGAAAGGGTTTCTGTGTTTTATTTTATATTTTGAATTTCGCTTCTAAAGAATTATCTGGTGATGAAATATAAATTTATTTAAGGTGATTTTTCAGGTCGTTCTAAATTCCATATCATATATTCGAGACGGCTTCTTGCCGCCCAGGATAATCGCTCAGCTTAAAGTTGTAAATTGTCGAGAAGGAGGTTCAAATTAACTTAAAACTTCTTTAGTACTATTCTCGCAATATACAGCCCACGTATTACGAAAATTCAAGTTAACAGTATGGAATGGGTACGCTATGATCCACAGCAGAGAAACAGAAGCTTTAGTCACGACTCCGCATAATACTAAGAACAATAAACGTGGAGTAACCATACTAGTAATTATCGACTTCGACCAAAAATTACCTGCAGTGCTTCCAGAATAAAATCAAGATGTGCAGATGTGCTTTAATCATCTCTAATTCCCCGAAAACAAATATGATGGGAATCCCCAATTGCGATTATACTGGCAATAGCAACGGAAGGATAAAATGAAAAAATAAATATTCTTGAAAACGTTTGTAAAGTTGTTAAAGATTTGGACAGTTTAACCGAAAAAAAATATTCTAAATAGTAAATATTGCAAGTGTACTTGAATTAGAAAAAAAAATATTTTCATTATTTATTGCAAAGTTTCAAATTATATAGCCACCATTGTAGTTTTATAAAATACCGTCAATTTTCTGTAGAGTTCCTAGCGCACAACGTCATTCACCCATTGACCCCTTCTCACAATATCTGCCATAAGGTTAGAACTCCAATAATGCTATACTGCCAAATTCTTTACTCACTAAACTTTGTAACAGCATTAGGCTGTAGACTAACTTTTTAAACAGAAACACCACGACTTTATTTATAGACTACTAGCTTTTAACCCGTGACGTTGTCCGCGGAGAATTATTATTTCCAGTAAGCTGTTTCGACGTGAAAACAAATATAAATGAAAGAGATTTTATTATTAAATTATAACTATAGGTTTTTTTTTTTTTATTATTATTGTTTTTTTTTATTAGGTATTTACTTCTATATATTTTTTTTATTATTTACTTTTATGTAATTATTTTTGTTTATTTACAATTACAGTAGTAAAATTTTAATTCAACACATTTTTGTAAACAACGTTTTTCAGACGTTGTCCTGCCAGTGTATATTCATTTACTATTAAATATATATATATCTCAGATGGATGGCCTTTATATTACAATGAAAAGCTTTGTCGTAAAAAAATAAGTTAAGCGGTTTAAGCGTGAAAAGGTAACAGATAGACAGACAGACAGACACACAGAGTTACTTTCGCATTTATAATCTCGGCAGCCCTTTGAGAGGCGTGACACTCAGCGTCTAAAGCTTGCCGTGCCTGAGTCTGTTCTAAGGACTCTGAAACCTTTTGAGAGGAGTGACGCTCGGCATCTAAAATCTGTCGGGTCTGTGTCTGCTCTTGAGATTCCTCAGTTCTAGCTACTTTCGCAGCTCGAGCTTTGTTAGAGTTACGCGCTAGATCAGATTTACGCCTGCGAGGCATATTGACAGTAAAAATAATAAGAATTTTTTTTTTAAAATCAAAATATAATACGTTTATGTAAATGTTTTAAGGAAATCTCCGGCCTACTCACTAAGTACCTATATAACTATCGTTATGATTTAATAATAAAACCTCTTTCATTTATATTTATATTGACGTCGAAACAGCTTACTTGAAATAATAATTTTCTGCGGACAATGTCGCGGGTAAAAGCTAGGAACGGACGAACGAATGACGACTATCGAAGATGAACAACACGTTAATAAAAGCTAGCTAGTAATTTTGTTTACATAACGAAACCGATTTCTGGCGTTCTGATGTTTCTTAGAATTTCCGAACAAAAACATCTGGCTGAATAAAATAACATACACTAACGAACGAATACGTAAGAAATAATAAAATTAATATAATATTTCCAGAATAAAAACTATCCTATGTTCTTTCCTTGACCTCAAACTATCTCCATACAAAATTTCATCTAAATCGGTTCAGCGGTTTAAGCGTGAAAAGGTAACAGACAGACAGACAGAGTTACTTTCGCATTTATAATATTAGTAAGGATGATAACATCAAAATCTGCTTTGTTATAACAATGAAGTGAAAAGACGAACTTTGAAACTGATTAGCACGAATCCGAAAACAAATTACTATTTTTTTTATAACCAACTATATATAGTGTGTTTTTAAGTTGGATTTCTTGGTAATTTGGTTATTTTTGAACGGACAAGAAAACAAAGAACGTCGGATAGAAGCAAGTTTTATGATTAACATTCGACCTCTCCAATTTTTTTTTTTTAAAGAAGGAAGGCAAATTCAAATCATAACAAAGAATGTATATAAAAAAAAAGAATCGTATGTTGAAAACAGTTAACTTCACGTTTTACTTTTATTTTTTAATATTACCTTATTTACCGAATAGCCACACTAATTTCAATTTTTGCTTATATCAAATTCTCATTATAAACTTTTCTCGTACCAGAAGCGAAGCTAAAATACCTGACTAATAATGTATAGAATTTAATTAAATAAAATTACCTTAACTAACCAGTAGGAATTATCTCGTAGTTTAAATAAATAACGAAATAAGTACGATGTAAATTTAATATCGTTGCTTCTTAATAATGTTTCCACACAAAGTAGAATGCTGGCCAAAGAATGCCGCACGCATATAGAAGATTCATCTTGAATACCCTAAAAATTATAAAAATTTAAAAAGTTTTTAACAATTAAATTTTATAAATATTAACTTCAAAAACAATAACAAATTTCAAAATAATTTACTTCAATTAGTATCGTCTTTAAACTCGAAAAAAATTTGTACTGCAATTCCGAAGTACAACATTTATGATAAATGTAATCGTTCCTCAGCAAAGCGGATTTGATAAACTGCCCAATAGCAAAACAGGTCATTCCACGAATTTGATGATCTTCGTGTTTACTATAGGAGAGGATGCTACCCAAAATAACGTCATGTTCTAAAAAACAGCAAACACTCTTATTAAATACGACGCAAAATTAATAAAAGGTTGTACAACAAATAATTTCAATTATAAAATTAACTAAAAAATTACCATTAAAAAAAAAAATTTAAAAATTAATTCTCTTCTAAATACTTTAATAAAAGTTTACAGTAAGTGTATGCAGTAATTTTTTTTTGATATTATAACTAAAGCATTAACTTTATAATGGAACAAAATCGAAAATTATAAAATTATTGAATAACAAGAAACTGATAAATTAGTAACGAAGCAAACATGGAGGGCCAAAAAAACATACGTTAATACAGATAATTCTCTAACAAATATAACATCAGAATTTGAAACACCTCAGTTTAGTGCGAGAAATAAATAAAACGACGTCTCTCGTTTGCAACATGTAATATGTTTTCAGACGCCCCTCCTATTCCATCACCGCTTAATTATACGATCTTATATTGTGCAAGTGCTTGCTAATTAATCAAAAATATTTGCCGTATAATCGTCCATCATTTCTTCTTTAATTACGAACATATCCAAAATACTCTTTTTAAAAATACTTAAACCTACTTTAAATGAATCTTTTAAAAATTTGTCCCAGTCTTTAATTTCGTTATTTACCTAACCATTAAAATTACTGGCAAAATTTTAAATTAATGGTTTTTTAAAGTGAAATAGAGCAACTTTTTTTTCTCCTTTGACTGCATATCACAGTGTTCAAAAGGTAAAATAGGAAAATTATTTATTTTTTTTTAAAGTAAAAGAAATATTTTTTTTCTTATGTCTAGAAAGTTTTGAAATAAATCAAAAATATAAATGAAGGTAAATTTTTACAATGATCAAACACTAAGTTTTAAGCTGAAATTAATACTTTCTATAAAAGTAATCTTTATGATTACCTCTAAATGTGATTACCTTTACACAAAACTCGCCAAAATTCAACCTAATGCTTAAGGGTTGGCATTTAGGCAGCGGTGCGTACTCTCCAAATTTCCTCGTTTGTTACTATCTTCATCTGCTACAGACTAGTTACACATATGTGGTTAGAGGCGGAACTATGTTTACATCCCGTCACCTTCCAATAATCTAAGTACCCTTGCAGGGAGCTACTACACACATTATTTACTTTGTATCTCTCCTTCTTCATCTATCGGTTACATGACATATACACTCATTATATTCTTAAGTACTCTAGTTCCGTGCTCCTTTATAGACAAATTACAGAATAAATTTGCCCCATCTACAATGTTGAAAATGGGGCAATTAAAAAAAAAAAATTGGAAAACCAAACGCTTTAACTCTAAAATACAAAATTAACTCATACTGCTGTTTGTCGAAAGTAGATTTAAAGTCAATAGCGCACATCGTTAAAAAAGGTGCGCTCTTTTTGATTTTGTTAGACATAATTCATGAATATTAGACAAATCGGTTTATACACGTTTTTGAATTTCTATTAAGCTGTGTATGGAAACTTCACATAACACCTCTTTTCTAATTATGTTTAAAACATGGGTTACATTTTGTTATATACCGCTGTACCGTTGAATCCTTGTCCTTTTAGGATGGCTTTGATTTAAGGGGAAAGAAAAAAAGGTCTAGTGATACGAGTTCTAATGAAAATTGAAAATAGTAAATGATAGGCAATTTTAAACATTAACTGGAAACAATATCGTTCTCTGAAACATATGGTTAGGTTTAACTCCACAGATTTTCTTTAAAAATGAATCCAGTACCTCTGATTATTTTAATTTTATTAAAAATAATGTGAATTCAAATTAAACTTTACAGCTGAAATTATAGTATAATTTCAATTTCGAAAAAAGGACCTTACTCCTTTCTCAATATTTCTCATAAATTGGCCGTCATGTTTGCGGGTCTCTTTCGTTTCGGCCTCGTCCGTTTTTCAAGAAAACCTAGCTTAGCGTTGGTGAGCTTTTAATTTTTTTTTTTTCTTCGTTTACTATCAAATTTAAGGCGTAAAATAATCATTGAATTAGAGAAACACCCGCGCGGAATTAGGAATTAATTTGTTTAGAAAATAAAGCAGTAGTTTTTAATACTTTTTTTTCATTCACATATCGCTTAAAAAATTATTTCCTCTTGCAAAGACTTAAAGTAGTACTAATTATATATTCATTTAGCGGGTTATTTCAATAAAAAATTTCGGAAAAAAGTAAGTCAATTACGTCAATAATTTCCCATTATGACATATTTTTTTTATTTCAAAGAAAAACCATGTGTTACATGCACAAAAAATGAAAAAAAAATTAATTTTAATGATTATGAAAAACTACTAATTTTAAAAAAGCATCTAGCATCTGAATTTTATTGAAAAAATTTGTTTGTTAGTCTTAAAAAGTGATTCTCCGATTTTCATATTTGTCTTCAACATATGTACGTGAAGTGGCATATAATTTGCCATTCAAATAAGATTTAACAGTGATTCTTTATTCTGACCTTTTGAGTTTTTTCTTCCGCTCCTATTCTTTCTCATTTGTCTTCTTCAATTTTTCCTTCGTTAGCTTCTTTCGTTTTTTCTATTTCAAACTTTACCTTTACATAACTTCAATCGTTTCTAATTATTGGCTTTGGGTAAACGTCTACTACTGACACCCCTTCCCTCAAAAACAAAAAAAAGTTTTAACACGTGAGATCAGGATTTTCATTATTTTCCAAGAGAAATAATTTTAAGCAGTTTATATTAGCTTTCATTAGATATTACTTTAAATGCACTATTTTTACAAAACTTCAAATAATTACTTCTCTTAAATTATAACGAACGAAAAGTATCAGCACGAATTTTTAAGAAGTCAGTTTTCCGATAATTTTTAAAATATCTGTTAGATAAAACTGCCTTTTTGCGGGAACGAATTTTACTAAAAAATAAAATTGATGATGAGCTATTTTTAAAATTACATTCTCGGCAGAGTTATAAACCCAGTTAAAAAACATTACATTATTATTTCATATCGCCTGGAGTTGAAAAAAGCAATACCGTATTTACAATCAATGCATGCAAATTAATTATTGTATTTTATTTAAAAGGTTCATTTTTTTTTCTTTTTGATTTTTGTATTTTTAACAATTAACACAGAGAATTTGACATCACACCAGCAAGAATCGTAAATTAGTTACACTTTTCTCTTTAGCTGGACCGAAATCTAAAAAAAAAATATACAAATTCCCGAGCATTAATTGCACTTGACCGGCTACGTGTGAAACAAAATAAAGGGGCTAAAATGATTTTTATAATATATAAACTACTTCGTTCGATTCCAAAACCCATAAATTTTCCATTAAAATACGTTTCTGATATACTTTGTTAACCGACAGATAAAATTTTGATAAGAACTATTGTAAACTAATTTATTTCATAATATAAAATTTCTAAATTTTAAAATAAATAATATTTGTATGAAATTTACTCACGAAGTGAAAATTTATTAACTTACGGAACAGCTTTTTTATTTAAAGTTGAATGATGTTTCTTTACGTTCATCAAAAGCAAAAAGTAAAAATTTCTACAAAACATCTTCCATCTTTTTTCTTACAATTCAGGTTTCATGTGCTATTATAATAAGTAATGTTTGCGCAAAAAAGTTAAAAAGAAAAGGTATTTTCAACGAACTACCTACGAACAGGATATCCTTATGAATGGATTATTTTTAACAGTGAAACTGTTTTTTTATTTTTTTGATACTATATTAGGTCTATAGACGAGTGACAGAAACTATTGTACGTGTCAACATCCTTTGCTGGCCTTCTTTTTTTGTTTTTGAATAGAAAAGTAAGAATAATAATAATGACATGTTTTACACCAATTTATTGTATATTTTATTATGTTCTTCTGTTAGAAAAATTAACCATTTTCTTAGAAATTTAAAACCGAATAGCCAGTTGCACCAGTTATGAACATTGCGGATAAATAAACTTCATATTTTATTTAGCCGTTCAGGATTTCTTAAAATGAACAAATTGAAGCGCTGCACTTACAATTCATAGAAAACAACTTCATTCCTTATCTTCCTCGTACTGCAGTCATTGATATAATTTGTTCGAAAAAATTATTGCATTTGCACTACATATCTTTAGTTTGCTTGCTAGTAATTCTTTTTCCGCCGAAATATTAACAACTGTTTTACAATAAAACTACAAAGAGTCAATTCCAAGAAAAACTAGAAAAAGATACGGTTTGTTCCATGACAATTTTACCACTTCTGCTTCTTTTTTTATCTCTGTAAACTCATATTATCCAATTTTTAAGATCCTATTTATCACCTCTTTTCGATCAATTTCAGCGAATCCGAAATAAACTGGTTAAAGGTTGAGAGCGGACCAAAAAAATAATTGACGCACATTTAACAAATACTGAAATAAAAACCAGTTTCCACTCCTCTTGTCAAACAGTTTCATTTTCGACAAAAGAGCAAAAGAAATTAATAATTAGATTTGACAAGTGAAAAAAGTGCATATTTTACGAAATTCAGGTAGTTATTACAGTACACATAAAGAAAATAAAAAAAAAAAAAAACAGAAACGGACATGATGACGATTAACTGATAAACAACCCTGAAGAAATATTTAATTATTTATTGGACTGACTAATTCGTGTTAAAAATTAGCGCATAATAAAGGGGAAAAAAATTTTCTAAGTAAAACAAAAAAGAACGGTTCTTCTAAATCCAGCTATAGTTAAAAAGTTACTACATTAATACTAATATAAAATAATCCCGATTTAACCTGTTTTATTCCAAGTACAGCTGTTATTTATTTAATATGATTTTAAATATATTTTAAAATAGACATTTTTTCAAAAATAAATACACTCACTACCTTATTCCCCTTAATAAATCGGGAATAAAATATTTTTTCGCGACAAGGAAAAAATCAAAGAAAACATTTCTTAAAGTACAAAATTAAATTTTTTTATATCAGTAACATGAGCAGATTATAATATTTCCATAAAATTCCTTTTCGCATGTATGCTTTTAGTGCTGTTTTATTTTTTCGAAATACTGACTGGCGATCAATATTTGTTTTCTAAAGTAATGACATATGATACTTTTGAGAAGGTCAAATATTTGTTTAAAAATCGAAAAATTTTTATTAATTTACTTTGTTAATTTTATTAAATTTTATTACTGAACAAGCTGCTTTACTGATATTTTCGTTTGGTTTAAAAGTGAATTCTGGTTTATGTAAAACAAAATATTGTAAAAAATAAAGCCAAGTTTGTCAGCTTTTAAATTCAACTTATACAAAATTATTATACAATTAGTCATTTGATCGGGAAAAAAAAATTGTGATATGAAAAATTAAGTGCCAAGTTATTTATGAATTATATGTTCATCATCAGTTTGTATTTCCATATTAATTATATGTTTCTTAAATCCCTATTAATTTTTACACATTATAAAAGTTAATAACTAAATATATTTAGTTAATACATTAATGCTGAAAAAAATTTATTTAGATATTATTTTGTTTCATTAATCTTGACGATGATAACACATCGCATAAAAATAATGATTGAATTCGAAATTTGAGGTTTTGGTCCCATTTAGGGCCCTGTATTCATAAATTTTCAATTTTTTCAATTTTCTTATTATTCACATGCTATGAGTGTTGCACATCCCTAATTTGAACCTTTTATGTTTTATAGAGACTTGACTGTAAATTTTTGTTTTAAGGAATCATTTCAAAATTCAACTGTTTTAAGCCTATTGTGGAGGTTCATAATTGGAAATTTTTCATTTTATAATTTTTCTGTTCATTACGCGTGGTAGGTTGTCTGAATACCGCATTTCAGCTTTCTAGGTCCAGTAGATGTTGCTATGTATTCTGGTCATCTTAAGTGAATATATGTAATATCACTTTTTTGCTTAAAATGAGGTGTTCCATCGAGGTTTAGGTTAATCTCAGAATGCTCAAATTTTGATACTTTTTAGAAATATTAAATTCAACTACAAATTTTGAAAATAATATTTTTATCTCCGTCAGGGAAAAAGTTACAGTGTCTTAAAAAGTCCATTTTTGAGTATTTCAGTGATTTCTGTGTATATACACAGCTGTGCCAGCAGCCAGTTTTACTAACTTGGTTGCATGCACTGCCGTGTACATAGTTTACACGCTAATAAGAATAACAGTTTCCAAGTGATTTAAACTATGTTACGTATCGTGCAGGATTAAATATCTAGTCCTAAACTATTTATTTTTCAGGTGACTATATTCTAGAAAAAAATTTAAAAAATAAAAGACAATTATTATCACATATACTGCAAAGCAGTTTATCATGATGTGTCAACCGCCAAGGATTCTGTATAAGTATGAATTACTGGAATTTCAATTTACATAATACTAAATTAAAAACAAATATTTCCTGTAAAGTTTTTTAAAATAATTTTCTCTAAGGCTAATAGTCCAGGGTCAGTCAATTAAGCCCAAACGAACGGTTCCCGTTATAAATAAACATGAAAGAGAGAATCACTTTTTAAGACTAACAAACAAATTTTTTCAATAAAATTCAGATGCTAGATGCTTTTTTAAAATTAGTAGTTTTTAAAAATCATTAAAATTAATTTATTTTTCATTTTTTGTGCATGTAACAATTTATTATAAAGCACATGGTTTTTCCTTGAAATAAAAAAAATATGTCATAATGGGAAATTATTGACGTAATTGACTTACTTTTTTCCGAAATTTTTTATTGAAATAACCCGCTAAATGAATATATAATTAGCACTACTTTAAGTCTTTGTAAGAGGAAATAATTTTTTAAGCGATATATGAATGAAAAAAAAGTATTGAAAACTACTGCTTTATTTTCTAAACAAATTAATTCCTAATTCCGCGCGGGTGTTTCTCTAATTTAATGATTATTTTATTGATAGTAAATGAAGAAAAAAAAAAATTAAAAACTCGCTAACACTAAACTAGGTCTACTTGGAAAAAGGACGATGCCGAATCGTATCACAGCCGAAACGATATGGCCCCCAATGTTTAACTTTATAACGTATTATTATTATTTAAATACACCTGTGTAAAACGGATCGAAACGGAAAAGGAAAAGAAAATACGACCAGTGTATACATTTTTATAGATCCAGTTATACAGTAACACTGCAGTGAATTCTTACTTAAAAACAAATAAAAAAAAGCGAACTCTTTCCACCTGTTGTGGAAACATCTTTCTCCGATCGGGAGATCTCAACAGGTGCACGACCACGTGTTCAAACGAACAAAAAAATAAATTATAATAAATAACGAGTATATTTCTGACCTGAGGTCAATCGACACACAAAAGAACAATTTGCAACTTATTTGACGAAGCAATTGTGACTAGTAAAAAACAGAAAATACTCAAAAATGTAGCGATACAGCTTTAAAACGGTATGGCGTTCGAAATTTCATAAGAAACAATTATGCGACGACTAAAATATGAATGCAGTGGCTATTACCGATCGAAGAATACTGTGTTTCAACGGTTGCATAACGACGACTAGATACACATAGTAGTATGGAAAAACTATTTCCAAGTTTCAAAAACATATACGAATAGATGACCGCGCTAACTGTCCTGCTTGTTTTTAACAGTATTTTTATAAAATCTTCTCTCAGCTCAACGCAACTCGACACATTGTACGGATGTGCGTTTTCGCCGCCTTGACCTCGACCACACAGACACCATCGTAGTCTCTACTCGATGCAACAGTTCGTACGAACATGCGCGGGTTTTTTAGTTTTGATCTAGTAAGCATTCTTGACAAGACGATGTAGCGACACCAATTAGAATAATGTCCAAGAGGTCGTGAATTAATAAAACACCGGAGAATATTTTCTTAACTCGAACATAGTCAAAAGATAGCGCTATAAGCACCAAATCCATATCAATATATATATATATATATATATACATATGTATATATACATATTATAATAAATATTTTTTAAATCTTTATTTTGTTTTATCTGACTTTTTTAAATTTGTACGTATTTTGCTAAAATATTCACTACAGCCAATTGAGAACTAACTCTAATAATACCATATATTTCATCATTGTAATCATCTAGTTTTAATTTCTAATTCACCATTTTCATCATGTTATTCACTTATTTTATAACCGCCCATTTACCGACCCAACAGCCATTGGCTCACTTGTTTAGATTTTTAATTTCTTTTCTCTTTTTTTATATGGTAAGCTCTGTATTTCCACTAACGATTTATTTCATCTATTCAGTTTTTTTCTTTTACTAATTTAATAATTAAAACAAACTTAAAGTACATTCTACAACAGCAAAACCACAGCAGTTAGCAAGAACAGATTAAAATGTACATAATATTTCGGTTAGCAACTATTAAAACTCCTGTTGCAGGATCCTTTATTAACTTTTCTATAATGTTAGTGCACTTTTTTATACAACATTGGACACTGCGTAGTTAGTAAATTTTGTATTCAAATATTTAAAAAAATTAAAAAGGTATTATTATAAAAAATTATTTATAATGTAACATTTTGGAGCAATTACTACTTGCGAATATACAGTAATCTAATAATATATCCACGTTATAAAGCTATTTCCCGCGATATCATTTTCTTTGCCGTAAAGCAGATGTCATGAAGCGCTTAACACTGAACAGCAATAAGCAATTATTAAAACTACTAAACCGCATATATGAGGAAAGGAAAATACTTAAGGATTTCACTCAACTTAATTTTAATCCCTAAAAAACCCACAACACAAATGTGTGCGAAATACCAAACAATCGCGCTAATGAATCACACACTGAAGATACTTCTTTCAATAATAAACACAGAATAGAACAAAGATAGAATACACAGCTTAGGAGGACACAGTATGAATATGTTGTAAAAAGGAGGCACGAGAAACGCAATAGCATTACTAAAAATTGTAGTACAGTGAGCACTTAACGTAAATCGAGAAGTAATAATTATACACTGTGAGAAAGTGTTCTAAACTGATACAAGTTCTCCAGAAATACAAACTAATAATAAAGATTTGCGGTTAATTAAAAATACTTATCGGTGGCAAACTGCAAACTTTCGAATTAAGGATCAACCTTCAAATGGAAAATGCCAAATCAAAAAAGGAGTAAAATAGGAATGTCTACTCTCTAACATTTATGCAGAAGAAGTCAGCAGAATACAGCCATAGAGAGTGCAGGATTTAAAATTAACAGTTATCCAATATGACGTATTGACTGCGCAGACGATAAAGTAGTGCTTTCAGGGTCAGTTGGAGAACTACAAATAATGTAAAATAAAATAAACCACCGGGAGAGTGAAAAATTTGGTATAAAAATCAACGCAAAAAAAAAATGAAAATAATGAGGTTTACGAAAATAATTGTGGAAAAACTAGTTAAGATGAAAATTGAGGCGGAAGAAGTTAAAATAATAAAAGAGTTTTGATACCTAGGCGCCCTTTTCACAAGCTACGTCTGAGACACAAGGAAATATGGATACGCGTTGATATGGCAAAACAAGCGTTCAATAACCTTTAGACGATATGAAAAGACTGGAAGCTGAGAATGAGCACGAAAATGAAAATAATACAATGCTACGTTATGTCGATACTCAAATATGCGGCGGAAACCGAATAAACACTTCCGAAATATAGACGTGAAGAATTCCGTGAATAGAGAAGAAATCAAACAAGGATGTGTTACAGAAAAGCAGAATGGATAGATTATACCAAACAGACGATATCCAAAGAAAGTACCTCACCGACAAATTTAGGTAAGAAGGAATTTTCATGATCGCCACGCAAGGAAAAATTAAGGGAAAAACTTTCCGCAGAAAGAGAAAACTAGAAAAGACAATAACGAACTCAGTAAAAAAAGACTAGAAAATATAATTCAGACAGCAAGAAAATTAATGTGATGGCTGGTTGCTATCTGCTGACAAGAAGAAACTACAATACACGAAGGCGACAACGACCATAGTAAATATTTTATTCAAATTTTTATCTGATTTTTTAAGTTATATTTTATCTTTCTAAGCAAGAACTCACACAGGTTAGATAAATTACGAAACATATAAATCATACACTAAGAGTCTATCCACGGATGAAAACCAGAACAAAATCGGTTTGATAGTTCGCAAGATTAGCGCGCACAGACAGACAAATATAAACGAACTTCGAAAAATTTGTCTGTTTATCTTCCCTTTTTATAATTAATCCTTTTAATGGTTAATGGTACAACAACATATAGTAGAAAATAACGCAACCAACGTGTTTCAAAGTATAACTTTTTCTATTTCAGTCACATTAAATTCGGTATTTACCATTATACTCAATTTTATTTTTCTCAATTGTGAGAAAAGCTGCTCTTGGATATAACCTGAATATCTGGCACAAACACTGCAAAGCTAACGAAACAACGCTGACACGAATATTTTGCGGAGAATATTCTGATAAAAATGAATACACTAAATTTCTCGCACAGTAGTCTAACGGGATCGTGTTGGCTTCTTGAATATCACCTATATCTAAATCCTAAAACAACAAATTATGCAACACCATACAATTTACTTCAAAATTATGATAAAACAATTCTTGATTTATAAAATCGAACAATATAAAAATTAAATTAATCGGAAGAATTAATAATACAGTAAGAATAACATACAACTTTTTTAATTACAGATTAACATCATTCGTATAAAAACACTGTAAAAATCAAAACTATTTCAACAACATTTTCTGAAGCCGAATTATAATTAGGAGGTAAATAAAAAGCCACAATTATTAAGGTGAAAAAGCAGAAGGACGAAGATAAGATTGGTGCAGTTTTTAATTGTGTATTCCAAAACTTATTGACACTTGGTTTATTTTTATTTAAGTTTTCCATGCTGGAAGAATGATTGAAAAAATGTAGGGCTTAAAGCGGGAAATCAAAAAATAAAAGGTACGTACGCGTTCATATTTTAAAAAATTTCGAAATTTCTTTTATTATCTAAAACTAGTTTTTCATGTGTTTAATAGTTGAAATGTGCTATTACCTTTAATTCAAAAAGAATAAAAAATAATCTAATAGTTTATTTTTAATCAATACTAAGCCACATTTTCCAGTTAAACAGGATTTTTTACTCAACAGTTATGCAAGTTCCGTATAAAACAGGTATCTGTGTTAATAGAATGCCAAAAAAGTATTTTTCCTAAACCACAGTTTTTCCGAAAATAGATGTAAATCTGGTAAAAACAAAAACAAGTTAAAATAAACTGCTTACATTTATTATTCACGCAATTCAAAAAGTAAATAAAAAATAAGATTACAAAAAATATTTAAATTATTTATGACCGAACCTTGTACAAGCTTTGAACACTTTCTTACAGAAACCCGTTGGATCGGAGACGAACTATTTTATTCGCAAACTCCTTGAAAGATTGTCAACACGTTTATATATTTATCGTATTAGGGGGAAAGTGTTTCTGCAATCTTTTTACTACAATGTCTCAGAAACAGACACTATCGAAATCGCCAATATGCTTCCTACTTACTGCGAATGAAGTAGAACATATGTTACTGCAGCAAACTATTCTATACCAAGAAAAATAACTACCGCATTTTTATTCGATTATGTAGGCGTATAACGTAGAAATAATTTTTAATCATAATACTAGCGTCATCGGTTAAGAGAGTCCTGTTAGCATTATCCTCTAAAAATATTTAATGTAACTGGGTAAAAATGCGCCTACTCTTACTTTGGGCGCATAGTCCACATTCCACAAGGGAAGACAGGTTTTTGCTGGACAATATCAGCTTTGTCTTGTTTTGAAGTGGTTTAAATTTAACACCAGCGCGTTAAAATGATTTTCTTTTTTTGCTTTTGGTTAATTTTTAGCTCGACCCATTATCAATATTTAATATATTTAAAAAACAATATCTGGAGATATTTTTCTGCATTCCATTAAAAACTAAGTAAAGTAAGTCCCATGCCCTTGACAGAGCGTCAGGGTGTGAAGTTAAGGTTCACAATGTACTAAGCCCAACGGCACTAATGAGAGTAGTGGGGCCAGTTCCTTTCTCTCGGCCGCATTTACTTTCCCAGATTTCCCTGGTACCCAATTATTTCAGGCTCGGTAAACCTGGGAGCGATTTGGATCTGGAACAAGTCCAGTCTCGAAGCCGTGGCCTCTAATTTGACAGTCAAGCGCCTTAACCACTACGCTACCGCGCTGTCCGCATTAAAAACAACTGTTTATAATTTATCCGCTTTAGTTTCATCCAAAGATGAATATTTACACATACTCAATAACACAACAACAGATTGAGTTCCTACATGTATATGTACTGTGAATAATATTTAAGGAAGAACGACAAAATTTCAGAATTCAATTTTATTTTTTTACATTATCATATAAAACGATCATAAATCCCATTTGGTTAAAACTTATCTGTATTTAATCTTTACGTATTTTGAAAAATAATCTCAAATCTTGAGTGGAAGATACCAGAAAAATTTTCTGTATTACAGTTAACGTAATGAAAATTTAAAAAAAAGATATATATTAACAAAATCCAAAAAGAACACTTTATCGTGACACAAAACGAATTTAATTTAAATTTTGTATTTTACGCACGTCCGACATAAGCAACTTTTTTCTGTTCAGCAAGTCCGGTTTTTTAACAATATCTCTAAGTAAAAAAAATTATTCTAAAAGACGGTTGCTTAAAACTGCATACCTTACACAGCAGATAATTAAAAAATCCTATTTGAATCGAGAATGTAAACAGTACTGATTAAAAGTTTTTTTTTAGCAGAAAATAATAGTCTACTTCAACTATCAAAAACATTAAACGTAGCAAAACTATTTACACATTATAAAAATCTTTATAAAAAATATGTCTTACAAATTAAAAAGAACTACAGTGGGCAAAATAAATATTCGGACTAGCAAAAACGAAATCAAAAACGAAATTAAAAACGCATCGCAAGAGAGGTGTTAAAAAAGGTTTTTCGAATGTTTTTTTTATGGTAACATAAAATATACTGCAATGAACACATTCTGCGAGAAAACAAAAAAAAAAACTTCGAAAGACCGAGAAAAACAACGAAGAAATGCATCTGTCAAAGCGAACATAATATTAGGACTTCCTAATGATGTGTAGACAACATGCACTTGGGGTTTTTCCCGAGCGTATGTAACGCAAGCGAACTTTGTATTAATCATCAGTAAGCATTACTAATCATTTCTTGATGCATTTTGAGCATTATTGATCGACTCATATGCGTAAATCATGTTGTAATGCGTTACGTGAAAAAATGATGTCGCGAAAAGGTAAAAATACGTCTTTTGAAGTGCGTCAATTGGTGATTTTCAATCGGGCAAAAGGAAAATCGGGTAACGAGATATCGCGGTTATTAAATTTACCCGAAACACCGTTTATGAAATTATAAAGAAGTTTCAGAAGGAGGATCAAATTGAATCGCATAAGCAAGAGGGTCGACCAGAGAAACTTACGGACGTAGAAAAACGATTTATTCGACGAGAGATTGAAAAAAATCCTAAAATGAGCGCCCCAAAATTCGCGACAGCATTATTGGAAAGAACTGGTAAGCAAGTTACATCTCAAACGATACGTAATACGCTTAGAGGTATGGGGTATAATTCACGCACTGCACGACTGAAACCGCTCCTTAGTACAGTTAACCAACGAAAGGGGTTCGATTTCGCAAGGGGGTACCGAACAAAAGATGAGGGGTTTTGGAAAAATGTAATTTTCACCGATGAATCGAAATTTAATGTGTTCAGCAGCGACGGGAAAGTTCGGGTTTGGAGAAAGCCTAACACTGCACTTGAACAAAAAAATATCAAATCGACGGTAAAACATGAAGGCGGTTCAGTTATGGTTTGGGGGTGTTTTGCGGCCAGCGGAGTGGGCAATTTTGTGTTTATTGATGGAGTCATGAACGCCGATGCGTATATTGAAATTTTGAGAGATCACCTTTATAGCAGTGCAGAATAATTAGGCATTCGTCAGACCTTCGTTTTATACCAGGATAATGATTCAAAACATAAAGCGTACAAAACGAAGGCCTGGTTGCTATATAATTGCCCAAAGGTTTTGGATACTCCCCTTCAATCTCCGGATTGTAACCCAATTGAAAATTTGTGGGAATACCTCGACTCCGAAGTCCGTCAACACACGATATCAAGCAAGGCAGAGCTTAAAGAAATACTGCAAGAAGAGTGGCACAAGATCCCTGCAACTCATCTTGAAAAACTAGTTACTTCGGTGCCACGCAGATTGCATGCTGTTTACAAAGCTAAAGGGATGCACACCAAATACTGAAACACGAAAATTTCACGTTTTCAGCGCTATAAATACGAAATTTACTTCAAGTCCGAATATTAATTTTGCGAGTTCGAATATTATGTTTTGCTTCGACAGATGCGTTTCTTCGTTATTTTTCTCATTTTTGTGATTTTTTTTTTTCTTCTCACACAATGTGTTCATTGCAGTATGTTTTATGTTACCATAAAAAAAAATTGAAAAAAAAACTTTTTTTAACCTCTCTTGCGATGCGTACTTATTTTCGTTTTTGCTAGTCCGAATATTTATTTTGCTCACTGTATATATCTCACTCATAGTGGACTACAAATACAGCAATATTTGAATCATGTTTACCAAGAGATGAATAACACAATTATGACTTTCAACGTGTCAGAAGTTTTAACATTGCTGATTTTATTACAGCGTTTATTCTAAAAAATTGAAGTAAGGTAACCGTTTTCACCGTTAATTCATCGTATAACATGAATAATAATTCTTATTTTATTTTTATTCTTCCCACACCTACAAGTACTTTTATAAAAATTGTAATTTGATAAAAATATCTATTTCTCCATTTTAGTATTTTGGTGAAGATTAAGTATGTTACGAGTATTATCACTTTATTCCCAATTTAAACTACCTTTTTTTTTTTTTTTTCTAAAAAATTTCCCGGAGCTTTTAATGTTGATTTTTCAATAGAAAATCCGTACTACTAACATAAAGTGTTCTATTAATGGAAAAAATTTGTAACATTGTTTATCATAATAGTAATTACGTTAAGTAAAACAAAAAGCAATACCTACAATTTGAATGAAATCTGAAGTGGCAGAAGAACAGTATGACAAAACAATTTGTTCCGATTGAGTTACGTAATTTCGTTTCAATAAGTAATTGTTATAATCATTCTGGTCATTGCAAGATAAAATATTATCCACAGATATTGCTCTATTTGATGGAAATATTGGAGATTCAGTCGCATCCGCATTTCCTTCTAATAACAAAAAAGAGGAATCATTCTCTTACTGCAATTTAGCTTGACAAATTTTATTTTAAATTAATGTGTCGAACAAGAACTGCAACATACAATTTAAATCATAAAAACATATAAAATTACCATACCATAAGCATACTTTACGCTTTTGTAGTTTTCTACAAAGAACTAGCTGAAGTAACCGAAGCTGCCCGTGTGAGAAATATGCCAAATAAATGACACATAATAATAATAATAATAATTACAAAAAAAAGTAATAATAATAGCCACTAAAACTCTACATACGTTGTAATGCCACAAAAAAATATTTTAGGGGTAAATTATTAGAAGTATAAGAACACAGAATAAATTTAAAAAATGTTTTTTCACAATACATCTTGAAAAGTTTATTTCATTCAAATGCTTTAGGACACACGATATTTTTCCTTTTTCCGTCTTACGCAAAAATGGATAAATATTTGGACTTTCCCACTCGTGAACACGCAACATGGACTTAACCGGGCTATAAAAACCCTTTCATTTTGTTTCATATTAGATTGAATGTGAATATGATGAAAAAGTCGGAGGGCCGTATGACGTCACGATTTCTTGTGCATATTCATTCATGTGTACCGCGGATTTTGTGGAAAGTATGACCATTTTTACATTATTCTTAATATTCCCATCGTTCACAATGGCATCTCATAAATGAATTTACTTCTCTGAACTCAAAAATCTTTAATTGAGGCAAATGTGAACTCTAATTCAATTTTTGCTTTACATGTCTACCACGACTGGTAAAATAATCGACGACATTGCAGAATGTGATCTGTTTCCTTTTGACGCCGTACAGCAAGCATAATAACTCATTGCTGATAATTTGTTATTGAATTGTTCGTCCGTATTCGAATTCGATTGCATAATACTGAAGAAATATTCGAAATCATCTTCCCAAAAAATTATTAGATATATTGTAAGACGTTCTAGGATCGAAATGTTTACGTTGAATCATGTCATTCCGTCGATAAATAATGATGTCACGCGTGTCAAACTCTTCTTCAACCATAACAATCACAAATTCATGCATAGCTGATGCGTGAAAGCGTTTAACATGCTATCTGGCTGATGTTTTATTGGCTCTAATAACGAATTTTTAATCATCCTTATGCATGTTGTTAAATGTTGTTTTAAACAACCGTGTCAAAGGCAAATAAAAAAAAAAAAAAAAAAAATTAATAAAATATGACGTCTGGTACCTTCAGTCGAAATTAATCACTGGTGTACAATCATCGTTTTCCATAAAATAGGTCTGTAGAAATTTATATTCTGCATCGGGAACAAGTAGAAGTGATTCTACACGATGATTTATTTGGCTTTGAACTTTAAAAGTTCGCATGAATGTGTCTTAAACGATTTTATTGGCTCCCCAAATGAAATCATTTCAAAAAAAGACTTTTATTTGTGTATGTTTGCCAAAAAACGTTTAGAATCAGATGATTCGCCAGCAAACAATGGCAACATTGAATCCGTTGGTGGATACAGTAAACTTTACCATTTACACAAGACATTATTAAATTTTAATGCACCGCGATATGCGCAAACTTTTCCATTTTTCCAATAACCATAATGTCTACATGTAAACTCTAGCTGTAGTCAGCATTGTGTGAATTATTGTTGTGATTGAACAGTGTGTGAACAATTTCCTTCATTTTCAGTCGTGTTGTTCAATGATTTCGGATGCAGGCGATGGAGTATTATGTATTCAAACTGCTTTGCTACCAACCGGACGCTGCTCATTTGTTTTAGACGCTTAAAAGGAAGTAATTTGTAAACGATTTTGCTTTATTTCTTACTGCTTGTTGCCTCTTGAGATTTAACAAACGGGGCTGAGCAACTCTTTGACGATCGACTTCGTTGCTTGTTTCTCGTTTCTCATTTGTTTAAAAAGGTCATAATTTTATCTTCTTGCGTGCTCCGGTGGTGGATGTACCGATATTTTTATAATTGAGGGGCATTATTAATGCGCCAACAAAGGTAGCTAAATCAATAACAACTGTGATACTTTGTTTTTCTTTTGAAGTATTTAATTTTTTGCGTAACAATTTCTATTACATCCTCTCAAAAAAAAAAAAAATAAATCAAAATGGGTTTTTATATATATACAACAAAAAATCCCGCCACCTAGCATGTCATTTGACAAAAAAAAAATCGATACGGCTCGTGTGTCACCTATTATGTGATAGTGAAACTAACTCAAAATCTCTCTGTTGACACGTCAAAAACAACTTGACGAAGTTTCACCACAGTCGAAAGAACAGCGTGCTCGTGCTTAAATGAAAAACAAACGCACGTTTATATTAAATTATTATAGATGAGGGATTATTTGTATTATTATTGTCGCTATGAAATTCCGCGTTTAAAAAAATAAATAAAAAGAGAAAGTAAAAAAACATTTTATACTGTATTATGGTCAACATATTAAAAGGTTTATTTTGATCTGTAACGCTATTTTGTACTTCATAATAATGTTAAACTTTTAATACAACTATAAATCTTATTTTACGTACCACCTTCTTCATCACTGTTACCAAAATGAGCAGAATAAATATTAATGAGCGAAGATGAAATTAATGGATCATTTTTGCAATACAGGCCAACATCTGACACAGAATTATCACTTTGTTCATCAATGTTCCAATCTGAAACACTATTCGCCGATGTTAAAGAAGAAACACTTCTACCGCATGTAATTTTGCTAGAATCGCAATCGTCAGCAATAGATATGGCAGCTGTGCTGAAGGTATCATCTTCAAATGTGATTAAAACATATAAACACATTTTATTACATTAATTAATTATGTTTTAAAGTTACATTATATTCAAAAACGTTAATAAAACTAACGGATCATATTAATATTTTTTTTAAAATAAACTAAAAATATCTACAACTATATAGAATTAAAATTCGCAGTCTTTTATGTTTTGAAAAGTACTTAATTTTTTATTTATAGTCTCTTGTTATGTTATAATAAGGAAATTACATAACTATGGAGATTATTAAAATAAAGTTTATTTTAGGCTAATTACAAAATCAAAACAAATATAAGTAAGTACTGATTTGAAGAAAGGAAAAATGTAAAATAAAAACAATTCATACAGGTATAAGACAGAAATTAATTATGAGCCATAATACGAAACAAAAGTTTACAATTATATACAACGAAAACATCATGTTTATTTGTTCTTTTACCAGTTGATTTGTAGTGAAAAAAAAATCTGAGACCGTTTTTATCAATTGACACAGTTAAAAATTTTAGATGCGAAATTTTTTGAAATAATATATTCACTGAATAGCAAACAAACAAGAATGGTAAAAGTATACTTATCCGCGGAAGTGTTTTTATTCAACATTAATACTAATATATACGAGGTACATCAATCTATCAGTTACATTCATTTTTTGTTTCTGTTGTTTACATTACGAATAAGAAGAACATATAACAAAAAATAGTTATAATTATTTTATAATCCTTCATGTATAAAATTCAACGAAAATACGGGGGATTAATAATAGACACCCAAAATTGATTTGTTTTTTATATACCAAAATTATAATTCAAATATAAATAAAAATAATCATCGAATCCTTACTAAATGGTAAAAGCGACAATGTAGACGCATTTAAACTACTCTGTTCAAATAATACTTTTGAAAATCCTTCCTCAGTTGTTAAACAGTTGACTAGTATCGGAGGAGCAGATTGCAGTAACTGATGTAATGTTTCAAGAGCAGTAGCGCATATATTTTGATCAAACGACATGCAGTAGTGCATACATAATTTGTAAATCTGTAAAGGAATAAAATTAATGTAACAAATAAAATAAAGTATCAATAGCACTAATAATAAGTTGCAAGCAATTTCTTGTGACTAATATTGTAATCGTCGGAACTTTTTAAATGCAACTTAAGCTTATTGTAAAGTAGTAAATACCCAATGTAAAATAGATGATATTAGTTATTACAATCTAAAAATAAAAATTTATATGTAATTTAAAAATGTTTATTATTGCTAACAGCATAGATTTTTTTTTCAATTTAAATCATATCCAATCCACCCATACGCATATACATTCCAACATTTATTCGCATACGTTAAGCCTACTTTTTTAAAGGTTATTTAGATATAAGGACCAAAACGACGAACAAAATGGTTTTTCTTCTTCCTAACCGATTTATAAGAACTGAAAATTAGTTTTTAGAAAATGAAAAATTGTTCTGAGTTTTTTAATAATATGAATGACAAGTTAAATAAACATATACATAAAAATAAATTCAACATTTTTCGTAGCAAAACAACAGACAGACATTTTTTTATAGTGCTATTATAAAAAATTTAAAAACGTGGATTAAATATTTTATTATCGCATTATTACAAGATTATACTACTTGATATGCCGAAAAATGAAGCTTTCTTTTAAAAGTATTTTATAACTCTACTGACAAAGCAATCAAGATAAAATTCTGAGGGTTTATTTTACATATCTTGGAATATATAAAAATATACGTTTTTTTTCAGTTTAAAAAAAATGGTAAAGAAACTATAGGTAAACCGAAGACGGTTTTCCCCGAAAAGGGCAATGATAGGCAGCACAACAATTTTTAAACAGCAACTACCTTCCAAACCGTCGATAGTGTGGTTTTCTGATTGGTATCTTGCTTCACCTTGCACGATCTTTGCTACTTTTTTTGCCTTCATACATCTTTTCACTTATTTTTCATTACTTTTGATAATAATAATCTATAATAGAAATTAAAATACTAAACGCCGATGAAACCACGCATTAGACGGGAAGCAGGCGAAGTGACATGACGTCAGGTGTTATTATCAGACAAAATGTATAAATCAGCGAATTCCATTCTCATTGCGACTGTAATGTATAATAAACTCGTGTTTACTAAATAGGCTCCTCTGTTTTTTTTTTGGCTTTTTTTTTTGTAATTTTGATAACTTTAGTAAACAGTACGACAACAAAATTGATACGAGCTATAAGGGAACGAACTGAACAAGACAAGCTCGGAGGCAGCTTGGAAATAACTTTTGAATGTTTATATACCATTTGTCAATAAAAAAAAAGACAAAAATTTTTTGTCAGGTGATAAAACCCCTTTAGAACATAAACTATGAATTTTAAAGGGGTGTTTGTTTAGTGCTATTTTTTAAAAGCACCGATTTTCATTATAGATTTTATTGAACCAAGCGTGTACAAAAATACAGAATTTTATATTTTGCGAATATTAAAGTATATTTATATATTGTTAAAGCATACAGAATTATATTGAAAGCTTAAAAAATAAAAATTATTATAAAAATATTAACAAAATATTAATAATAATAACAGTAATAATAAAGTGAATACAATATTTTTACTAACCTGCCAGTAATATTTTAAAAGTAAAACATTATCAGTGAAGGCCAATTTATTATCAACAATATTTTTATTCGCTTCTGAAGTGATATAAGGTAATATTTGACGAACACAAGTAAACAAACCTAAAACGGGTCCGTCTTCAGCAATACGATCTTTTCGAATACGTAAAAGAGCACCTACAAAACCAAAAAGAAAAAGTTTAATTTGTTCTTTACTTTAATTTTGTATTATCCTAATGTTAACATTAGTTACATTCAAAAAATATATTTTCATTAAATAAGTCACTTGTAATTATTATTATCTGCTATACTTCACAAAGCAAACCACGTATATTCTACACTACTTTCAGTTTTTCACAGTGTTTATTTTAATTTACATTTTCTTCAAATCTGTGATCACATAACATATTTATGATGTAGAAAAAAATTCAGTTAGTGTTGAGACATTTGAATAAGTAAACAGAACCAGGCTTATTAATATTTCTAAGAAAAATGAGATGATGCTACTAATACATAATTCCAACTTTATGTGAAAAACCATGCAAAGAGTACCTCGTAGATCGAACAAAAAACCAAGCATTGAGGTCAACAAAATATGTAGAAATGTGGTACTGAAATTAAGTAGAAAATAAAAAGTAAATTTTATAAAATGATAAAATAAATATAATTACTAAAATAGCAAATTCGTAGGAATGTTTTCGGGTAAACGCGGCAAAAAAAGCAAGATACCGCAAATGAAGTGGTTATATATTGAAAAGTAAAATAGAAAATACTCGTAATATTAAAAATGCTGCACATGACTAATAATTTAATAAAAATGTTTACGAGTGTTATATAACAAACTATATAACACATGTGCAATATGGGAAAACAATCTGTTTGCAGTCCTGTGGCCGTTGGTTCATTAATAATCTAGGTATTTAACACATATTAGTCATAAAAAAATATTTTAATTTTATTTCGATCATTGTCCTAAAAAACTTTCGGGTTATGAGACATAGCAATAAAAAAAAGTTCATCATGAAATTACTTAAATTCGGAACATTTTCTTCGCTTATACGTATACTAATCTTCTAAAATTTTCAGTTTTTGAGATCAATTAATTTGCAAATAAAAATAAAGATTTTGGCAATGTAAATAATATCTTGAAAACTAAAACCGCCAGGTAAATGATGTGAACGAGAAAAATATTATGACACGTTAAAACCGTACTAATTTCTTTGAATCTACGTTACAATGGAAATTAACATTAATAATAATTTGCCACTCGCGTTCAAAAATTTGGATATTTAATTTTTAAATTTTGTAAGTTCCATAGTTTTTCTATATTCTAAAGATGTAAAGAGAAGCAACTTTCTAGGTATAATAGAACGGGCTGTAGAATATTTTCAAATTGGTCTTTCAATTTTAAAACTTTGAAAATATTATAATTTTTCCATTTTTAATGACAGAAATACGTTGATTCGAAAGAAAAAAACAAATGTAGTTATTCGCCGTACATTTTTTTTATAACTTTTGTTTTCAAAATTTAAACCTTTAAATTTTGAAATTATATAGGTTTTAGTTTGTTCTCAAATTTTAATGAAGAAATGCATTGACTAAAAAAAAAACGGTTACTACAAAATGGGCGCATTTACACCTTTTTTTTCTTTTTATAATTATTTATAATATATTAATGCATTATATTTTAATCTATTATTTTTTTACATTTTTTCAATAATTTAAATTATTGCTTAATAATCCTTATAATTATTTTCTATTTGAATTAACATGATAAATTGCAACACAAAATAATAAAAAAAAAAAAAATTAAACCAAAAATTTAAAAAAAAGTGTAAAACTATGTTAGTATTAGAAAAATTAAGTTTCGTTATTAATTGAATTTATTATATGTGTATACCTGCATATATATAAAAATTCGAATCAACTAATTGGGAAAATATTATTATTAGAGACTACATTTTTCCAATTTTAAAACATACAAATCGTTTTACTTTCTCTATCGTTTAACCTTTTATTTCGTACTCTTTTTTACAGTCACCAAATATGGTGTTTTTGTCATCTCATGTCTCTTGGTTGAGCACTGTACAAACAGCAGCAAAATGTCATTTTATATTTGAAAAATGTATTAACGGCTAACGGCAAGGAAAACAAAAAAAAGTTAAACAAATATTAGACTATTTGGGAATAAAGTTTTTGCAATGAAATTCGCTAAAAAATTGAAGTAAAATACAAGCAGAACCCAAAAAAATAGTTGGATGAAAAAACGCAACAATAAAGAGGAAAAAAAAATTCTTGGTAAGAACAAGGAAAATTAAAAGGAAAGAACGACAAAACAGTACTGAATTTGTTGAACAAAATAAAAAAAAAAACTGGCCACAAAAAATTATCGGGCAGAAACGCTCTAATAGAGAATTTACGATGAAATTCAAAAATCAGACAGATGGTCTAAACAGAAATTCAATTACATATAGAAATTTAATGAAATTCGTAAAATGATAATGGCGATCCAAATACATCAAATTTCGGTCCCTTCTTGAGAGCAAATTTAAAAAATTTAAAGAATTAACTATTATCTTATTTCCCGGCTAGTAAATGTATACAGGTCACAAATGGTCATTGCACTCTCTCAGCTGTTATAATAAAAAAAACAAAAAATTAACGAGCAGTCAAAAGTTGAGGTACAGTTTATACAGAAAGTAATAGTCCTGCAGAATTCATGCTAATTGAGAAAAATCTTTATTATCGCCTTATTCGCTAATGACAACAAACAATAAATAACACGTGATCGTTGACTATTATTACTTTTTATGGGAAAACATTTTTGGCGCCAATTGGTAAGAATATGCACATCTCTGTGTATCAACTTTTAAAGAACTATTCCGCAAACTTACTTAGGGGCAGTTAAAAAACTACAAATTTATTTTCTAAGAACCTTTTTTCTAAAATACAATTTATAATACACAATAATAATGTATCATAATAATTGTAAACAAATGAATATCTCAAAATACATTTCTTTTTGTTTTTTAATTATTTTATAATTGATACGAAAAAATTCAGATACCCGTTTTCCTTACAAAAAATAATTACGCCAGAATGTCAACACATTCTGTCATTCTTAATAAATTGTGTTCACTTCCCGTTTAATATATCAGACAATTACTCAACCACGTTAATTTTTTTATTTCAATTCGAGAAAAATTTTCCACCTGAAATTTAACTACGTTTCTCTTATTATAATGTTTCGATTAAAATGATATAACATACAAAACAACTCACCTAAAATAATTCGTAGAATATACATAAAAAATACAACCGGCTGTCTCGAATAACGGCACAAGGCTATTATACTATCTACACTAGATCTCCGAACATACGCTGAGTCGGAATATAAATTTCTTAAAAATGCTCTTAAAAGAACCTGTAAAAAGAGAACAAAAACATCTCATACATAACTACACAATAATATTAAAAGATGAATAATATTTTAAAAATACGTATATTACGAATGAAGTAAATAGACATAAACATTGTTCTTTTTTAAATAACCTTGTTTCCACAATTTTTACTAAACTGAATGATTTAGGAATAGTACTGGTTAGTTTCATGTTCATTATTATTACGTTTACAGAAATAAATCTTTGGCATTGGCAAAAGATTTAACTACTCTTAAGAAGAAGGTGAAAGATAGAAAGCATGATGCAACTTACAATACTATAAAAAGAAGTGATTAAAAATGTTATTTGCTATTATTAATTTCATCTTATAAATATTTATATAATTTTATAATTGAATATATTACAAGACGCATTTGTGAAAATTTACTTTTTAGATTTCTTTATGCCATTGATGTATAATTATATTGAAATCCATCAATCTATAACATTTTGCACATAATAAAACAACATTAATGATTAGGAAAATTGGAACGTGCACCAAGAACTTAGTGAAACATTTTCACTACAAGTACTCATTTGTATTCGTTTAACTGCATTTTTATCGTGTAACTTTCTAGAACTCGTACTTCATGGAATCAACTGTTTTTCGTTTTTTTTTTAAATACTACTCTTTTATTAAATCTTGAATTTCTGTTTAAATAACCGGAAGTTGAAATTTGTTCCCCGGTGTTTCGTATTCTGTAAAATTTAACTATAAATGGCAATATGTATTTAAATGTTTGTATCAAAAGCATTATTTTACCATCGTGGACTATTAATAACAACGTTGCAATTTTTAAAAGATATAAGTAAGCTGACCACATTTATTTAACCAAAATCAAAAATTCCATATCGAGTTCAAAAAGTTGTCTGCAGCATGTTCCTAGAACTTCATTTAAGCTAACTGTTTACATTTGGAACTTCAACTTACAAAACTTTTAGTGTTTTGATTTTCCCATGGCAATATTCTGCATCATATCTGTGGTTTTTTTTCTATAATAAACAACGTGGCGCAGAGTTTCTATATATTTCTATCGTGTTTCTAATATTTGTTTTTATTTTGTAATTCTCACTGCGAATTATTTAACGTATTTTTTGGAATCCCCTCCATTAAAAAAGCAGGTGATGAAGACCACCTTTAATATACAAATTAACGTTCTTCGATTTAGTATTGTTCGTTTTATTCGTAGTATTCATTTCTTTGATGCAAATTTTTATAACAGTTATTCTAGTTTGTTTAACAACCAATACATATATATATATACAAGGTCTGACAATTAAATAATGAGGCTGTTTTTTCCCGCGCGTGTGGTAACACTGCGAACCTGAAACTTCGAAAGGTTAACATTCTATTCCTTTTCTATCGATAGAAAATTGTGCCAACTTCGTCCGATCATCATTTTTCCCAAGTTGTGTTGTGTCGTTCAAATGCCAGTTTACGTATCGCTCGCCATGATTATGGAGCGGCGTAATTGAGAACAGCGCTATGCAAAAAAGTTTTGCACAAAACTTGGTGGGTGTGAAAAAAAAGGTTTGATAAAGTGGTTAAAGTATGTAACGATGAAGCTTTGAATCGTATTTTGGTATTCCGGTGATATGAAAAGTTCAAAAACGATCGAGAAAGTATCGAAGATAAGCCGAATGATCCAAGTTCGAATTAAAAACAACATGCTGCGCGTGCGCACTCTTTTGCATCCAGATTGGCGACTAACTGTTCAAATGTTGGCAGACGAGCTGAGCATTGACATGAAACAGCTAGAAAAATTTTAGTTGAAGATTTTGAAAAAACTTTAAGCGAAAGAGGTTCCAAAAAAACCTTTTGAGCCAATAAAAACATGAGCGAATTTCCGACGCGCAAGGGTGTCTTAGACAGGTTGAAAATGATCTAACTCTTCTACATTGCGTAATTATTGGCGACGAAACTTGATTTTTTCAGTATGATCCGGGAATAAAACGGTGGTCAACAGTAGCTGTCTCCTGGCTCAGCAAGACCAAAAAAAGCAAAAATGAGTAAATCAAACATCAAAACAATGATAATTTGCTTCTTTGATAGCAAAGGGGGGATGCACATGAAATGATCTAGCCGGTTAAGGCGGGTAAAAGTACCTTTGAACCAAACTTTATAAAAAAAATATATACATCTAGGGCATGAAAAAAGTAGTTGATGCTGCAAGTTCCAGACCCGTAGTCCTACAGGGGGCTGCTGTAGTCACCATTTTGCGATTTTCGATTTTTTTATAACATCTCAGCCATTTTTCGCTTCATTTTTAAAATTCTTCTTAATGGAAAGTTTTATAACGGCGATTTTTTCAGATTTTTAGATGCTAAATTCAAATTTTTAGAAACATTCAAAATTTTTAATGTCATAAAAATTTTTTAAAAAATTCAGTAACGACGAAAAAAATACATAACATGTATTTTAGTGTAAATTATCTACAGAAATTTTTTCACATTTTTAAAAGTGGTGGAAGAGGTTCAAAAAAAATAAAAACATGCATTTTTGGTTGAAAACCCTCTTGAAATTCAGCTAATAACAGCGGAATAGATATATGTTACGCATTTGAAGATAACAAGTTTTCCTGAATTTTTTCAGATTTTTAAAACGGGTGGAACAAGTGGAACAAGTCAAAAAATTAATAAAATCATGCGTTTTTGGCTGAAAAATTTCTTGAAATCCAACTAACAACAACGAAATTAATATATGTAACGAATATTATAATAAAATGTTTTTCTGAATTTTTTCGGATGTTTAGAACAGATGAAACAAGTCCAAAAAAATGAAAACATGCATTTTTGGCTAAAAAACCTCTGAAACTTCAACTGGAAACAAACTACAAAATGTAAGTTACATAATTTGTCACTGTGTTACCTAATTTGCTATTATGGGATTTTTAAATTCGTGCAGAATCTCTATATTTTTTTATTTCTTAAAAGCATTATTATTTTTCAGTTATAATACATCGTTTTAAATACATTTGTCATATTTAGAACAAAGAAAAACCGTGAAGTTGAAAAGAGTCACCTGCCTCGCGCGCCCCCGTCTGAGCTCTGACACATGCGCATATAAAATAACATGCCTCTTTATTTCATGCGCCAACATATCTTTGTGTCTATGTAGTTTTTTGCGTATTTTTAAAGTCTGTAGTTTAAACCTTAACAAGAGTTTCTCCTGTGATTCTTATTGCACAGGATCAGCTCTAAGCTAACTTAGTTATTACAAATCATAAAAAAGTAACTAAACGATAGCTTCCGATTTTTTTTCAATTTTTTCACTTTTAAAGAGTCTTGAAAAAACTTACGGTCTTTCTCTGTTTTAAGTATGAAAAATGTATTTAAAACAATGTATTATAACTAAAAAATAATAATGCTTTTAAGAAATAAAAAAATTTAGAGATTCTGCACGAATTTAAAATTCCCATAATAGCAAATTAGGTAACATAACCCTAGTATTCCCCGGATATGTCACCGTGTGACTTTTTCCTATTCTCTCGGGTCAAATAAGTTCGTGAAAGGAACACATTTTGTGTTAGTACATGATATCTAACAGTCCTTGGCGAGGACACCCAGAGAAGTGTCATTTGAAGCTTTCCAAAAATTATACGAAAACTTGAAAAAGTGCTCGAATTGGCGTGTAGCTATAAAAGGTGAGATTTTAAAAGAGATTATGCTGATGTACTAAATTTTTAAATACACGAATTTTTACAATCGGTCTCACTATTTAATTGTCAGACCTCATATATATTAATTACAACGTAATTCTTAGGCCGGCCTCCATTAGATTTTGTAACGAGAAATGCCCTAATTTTATGTAAGGAATTTTGTGATTATGTTATTTTTTTTGGTGACGATGCCGGTAAGAATGACGTTGTAAATTTTGATCATTTTGTACAAAGTATAGAAGAGAAAGAGATAGAAATGTAAGCAAGATGAGTCAAGGGACAGAGCCCCTTGCGAGGCCAAAATGGCCGAATTTATATATATATATATATATATTCATATATGTGTATGTGAACCTAACTAGGTCCCACTTTGTCGATATGGAGTTAAGCCCGGTACGGTATACTAGACAAAATTTCTGATCAATTGAGACCTCACGGAGCCTTCTAAGTATAAAACTCGCCGAGATATTTGCGTCTGAAGTTGAAATTTGAAAAAACATACTTTTGAGAAAAACGAGTTTAAAGTTTTGCATAGCAACCAGGCGACAGGTGAGACGCATTCAGGTTTTTGGTCATAGAACACGAATGCGAGGTCGAAACACATTACGAGTTGCGGCATTAGGAAAAGCAGTGTTCGCTCTATCAGGAACGCTAAAAATCCCAAAATCAACATTTTCGACCTAACACATCCGAAAAATTCCTGTATCTCCGTAAATAATTTCCACAAAGTGGGACCTTATTAGATTCACGTACACATATATCTTTTTTGGGCAGCTTATAGTTGAAAACCAGTAAGGATTTTTTAATCTTATTTTTAGATTTGGGCAATTATTGCTTCTGAAATTCTTTTCTTATAGATCTTTCGTTTAATGTACCTTTGAATTTCCAGTTTAATTATTTCCACTGACAATATAGGCAATTTTTATCCGGCAAATTAAATAAATTCAATATTAATATCGCATTTTAATTTAATATCATACTACTCTTTAAAGTTTAAAATACTGATATTATCCTTAGATTTGAAAACCTTAAATTTTAATAATCAGAAATAAATAAATAACATCAGGAAAACACTTTTAAATGCTAAAAATAACTTTGTCAAGATTTTCATAATTTTTAATGTTAAAATTTAGTTGTTATCGATTAAAAGACGTCAGTTATTGTTTGTTAACATTTCATACAATAATATTTTGTCTATAATCAGAATATAATTTATAAGGACAATAACAACAAAAACGCAAAGACCTAAAATAGCCTGCTCAAAAAAAAATCAAAAACTGCAACATAGACCAAGGTTATGATTAGTTGTTAATCATCATTTTCCTTTCTACTTAAGCAAGTAGACTTTCAAATTTTGTCTATGACCATTTTCTCTATTAAAATTCTTCAAATTCCATATTTGAACAATTTTTTTCTTCAGTACCAGCTACAATTTTAATCTCGTTCAACTTGGTGTTTTTTTTTTTTTTTATTTAAGATATCTGCGCTTTTATCGCTATTGTTGTTACATTGTTTAGTTCCGATGAGAGACAAATTATTGCCTTTTAAACTTTAACGAATAATAATCATGACGCGATTACAACTGGAAACAGATTAAATGCGTTTGAACTAATTTAGATAACAAAAGTACAAAATTAAACGTTAATTTACCTTGACTTCATTTTCTGAAGAATACAATCCGATATTTAGAAATATGCTCGAAAGTGAATTACCTAATGTTTCTAATACCATTTCATCTTTCATTTCAGAAACTTTTATCAAGACTGGAATCAAATACTGAACATAAAGTTTTGCTTTCTGCGGTCTAAAAATCGTGTTGCGAACATTATTTATAGTATAAACATTAATTGCAATATAGTAAATATACACCATAAATTAAACTTTTTCAAAATCCCTTCTTTTATTATTCATAAAATGTTCATGTTCGTAGAGAGAAGGATTAAAATTAAATTATTTTTGAGCAAAACTACAATTTTTAATAAATGCGAAAAAATTAAAAATATCACAACAATATAATAGGCAGCTTATTTCAGTATCATAATGCTGATTTGTGTAAAATTTCTTGCTTTTATGTGATCGCAATTATTGTTTTCAGCAAACTAGTGGAATAGTTAATACACAAGTTCAGTGTTAGCACAACATGAAGCGATTACGAGTCAGTTCTGAAGTTTTGACAAAACTATCATTTTAGTTAAAATCTATCGGTTTGAAAGTAAAATAACAAACTGAAATTAAAATTAATAATTGTAATAAAAAAAATGGCGTAAAATTAAATTCAATGCGGAAACACTAATTGTCAGTTTAATAAAAAGATATAAAAATTAAGACCCTCTGATCGTAATTGATACCGGATATTTCGAAAAAAATATTAAATAACTTCATTAATAAGAACGCACTCAGTGTGACCAATCAGATTGTTAAAAAATTTAGGTACAATTTAAAAAATCGAAACTTTCCGAAGGCCAAATTAAAGCGACAATATAAACCAGAACTAATCCCCCATCTTTTTTGCGCAATGTGACGAGCGCTCTATTAGATTACATTTGCTTTAATGATTTAACGACATTTCATTTTTAATGTAATATTAAGACGTGTTTACCGAAATTTGGTATCAGTTCACTTTACGATAGAAGATGTAAACAGTGAAGAAACATTAAAAAAGAATAAATGCGAAGTGACTTTCTATGATAAATCGTCAATAACAATTTTATCAGGTTAATATTAGTTCTAATGATGGACCGTACAAACGTGCTCAAAACGTCAATTACGTTTTTAAGTTTTGATGTGACTTTGTCTTATTTTCTTTTTTAAATTCCAACTGTTACTATATTTACAGCTTTCTTAAATTCCAAACAACGTCAGATTATAATAAAACAGTTGAAAACGCGTTTAATTTTAAAACTTATTTTAATTCTAAATTATTTTTTTAAAATATGCTAATTTTATAAGTGCTGGATCTGATTTTCACTAAAACTTAGTTGCGATCGTTCTTTTTTTAATATTAATTAATACAGACGGATACGCTAAAGCACAATCTCAATTCCCCGCGTCAATTTTGAATTGAAGCAGAAACACCGAGCATTTTTCCCAACGCGTTTCTTATGAAGTAGCACACTAACTGTTCTCAACTTTTTTTTTAAATGTATAAATATAAATATTAAATTATATGAAACAAATGATATCAAATAATACATAAAATGAAAAAAGATTTATTATTACAGCTACTGTTTCATTTAGTATTAAAAAATTAAATTTAAATACAAAAATAATACAACTAATCTCCAAATTTAAACGATTGCACGAGCATGGCTCATATTAATTTGTAAAATTTTGATACACATTGTGACAATAAAAAATTTAATTGGTTTAAATAAGTGTCCAGAAAAATTCTCGCATTTATACATTTTAAATAATTAAAAATAAGTACTCCAATTTAAAGAATTTTGGTTTCTACATTCGATTTCATTAATCTGCTTTTGGGCAACAATCATTTAATATAAACATTAAAATTACCTAATACAATCAGATAATTCAGCAAAGCGCCATAAAGCAGCTTTTACGCTTCTTCCATTGCTACTTTTCTTCATTGTATTTAATAACGTATTCAATACTTTCATTATTTGAACATGATTATCATTGACTGCCTAAAATAAATATATTCATTTGGCTACTGTTTTTCAACAATAAAATAATTTTCCAACTACATACATGTAACACGAAGACAAATTATTCGTAATATATTTATAAAAACACATTGGATTACAGGAATATATAATGTACGTAGTACAATTTAAAAAATTCAATAATAACTATTCTTAAAATTAACTTTATTCAATAATTTTAAATCTTACGTGAGATCAATTAATATAATGAATTTTATAATCCAGCAATGTAATTGACAGCAACAAAAGGTTACAAAAATATAGAAACTACTATAAATAATTAAGAGCACATTTCATAAGAAACAAAAAACAGAAACGGGCAACTAGTTCTTTCAAAAAATATTTAAAGCACAGAAACGTCTAATATAAAATAGGAATACAATTCAAACAAAATTTAAAAATGGTATAGGAAAGCTAGATTTCCAATGTTAAAAAACAAAAATGAAGGAAACAAATATTATCAACAATTTATAAATATTTATATAGTTCTTAATGTTCAGTATTCATATCGATAACAACATAAATAGAATTATTGTACATGGATATTTAATAGATATGAATAAAATGCAGTAGATCCATAAACTATATACATAAATCACAAAGCAAAAAAATGACAGTAAAGAAAACAATAAACTGAGACCCCCTTTAAGAATATATTTTTAAAGGTGCTAAGTACAAATAAACACTATAAATATGAGAGAAAAATGCATATGAAAACGTGGTTAAACAAAAAAATAAATTGGTCGTGATAAATGGAAGTAATAAAAAATCTTTAAAATTGGACAATAAAATGCTGATTAAGAATAAAATAAGCGGAAACAAAAACGGAAAGATAAAGGCGCTGTAAGTAAATGTCACTAATGTTTACTGCAAAAGTATGATGGTTAATTTAAAGATGCTAAAAAAATGAACAGAATTAAATCATAATGAGTCGACCTGTAAGAGATAAGAAATATGTTTTACACAAATTTGAAATATATATATATATATATAATGTTAATGAAAATCCATGTGTTGACATTAATAGCGATTAAATAAACCTAATTTTAATTAGGTATAATGTTCTGATACAAAAATCCGGACAATCTTATTCTGAAAATCATAGAAATATAAATTTCGCATCTTTTAAAAATTTCACTAAAGAAAAGAACAGCTTGATACTCCGAATATTTGAACAGGTAATAAACCTTACAATAAATACAATCATTTTAGCAACTTACTCTTATAATTCTGTTCAAACTTTCATCGATAATCAGTCGAGTGTTGGAATCAGCATCTTCTAATGCATCTAACAAAGATGATATTGTAAAAGATAATACCGGTAAAAAATTCTCGGTATTTCGAACATTAGAAGAACTAACTAAGTCCGCAACTGTCAAGCATAATGATACTTTTTCACGATTTTTGCTGTGTAATAATAAAAAAAAAAAAAGATTAAAATTAAAACCGCATATAATAAACTTAATATTACAGAAAATATTTCATTCAAAATTAAGTAATTGGCGCAAGATAATAAAAAAGTATATTTAAAAAACGTTTATATATTTCACTGTAACGAAACAATTTATCCGTATTAATACAAATAAATAGGAATATTTTTTATACCTTAAATTAATATGTATTTTTTATTAATGTAGTAAAAATGTTTGAATTGTAAAAATACCTTGCTTTAAAATCGTTTGGCTTAGAATGTAAAAGCTTTAAAGCATTTAACGTTCTTCCAAGTTTATCGATCGTGGACATATTTACTATCATGTATTTTCGAACATTTGAGTTTACTAATATAAAATTTACAATTTAAAATCAATACAACAATAGTAAACAAACTTCAAATGAAATATCGATACAATTCATACAAGTTGCTCTTTAAAAATGAACTTACAACTCACTTCTTACTTGAAATGAACTAATGAAAAATTTTATATTTTATTTTGTAAATTTAACTGTATTATTATACAAAAAAAAAAAAAAATAGAAAAATAACCGCAGTGATAAAGAAACCATGGCTTCTATTTATGCCATTTTATACTAAATAAAGAATAATTTTATCAAAGTATAAAATACGGTTTTATAATTTAAATACATAACTATTATGCGAAAAACAAAGACAAAAACAGAAATATTGATTCACAAAATTCTTGGTTAATTACTGTTGGTTCATTATTTTTGTTCTTTTTTACATTACTTGGTAATGCTCTTATTCAGTTTATAACAAAAAGGAGGTAAAAAATAATCAATAACAATCACCGAAGCGGATAGGAAGGAAATCGATATAGACAGTCACGAATTTTACAATATTGAAAATTTTATCCTTTTTTAACGATTATTACGTTTGTCGGTACTTAGTACTTTTCATAGTTACGTCTTATGGGGGTTGCTACTGCATTTAATGGATTCTACATTTAATTATATTCGACAAATACATTAAAGACATTAAAGATCAATGTAAAATATTTTTTGGTGTGTGAATGTAAAGCGAAAATTTATTATGAAACTAATTAATACGACTTCCTTATAGTTTTGTGATATTTAAAATACGCAATACATATTTAAAACGATAAAATTAAAAACTACTTGCAGGCAGATCCAAACTAATACTTTCATATTCAGTACCAGAAAATGAGAAAAAAAACTACAACCACTAGATTATTTGTTTTCTTGCTAAAACTTGACTTATGTACTCGTGTACTATTTACAAAATTCAGTATAATCACGCCTCTCATAAAACTCCGAGCCGTCAATGTTAGTAGCCTTCTAATGTGGCTAGAGTTAAGAAACAAAGCTAGATTTAATTTTTTTTTATTTGTTCTTATATGGGTACTCTATGACTTAAATTTTAATTTTAATTGTAATAGAACTTACGGAATTACAAGAGTAGGGATTACTTGTAAAGAAAGAAGTGATGGACATCAGGATGTAAAAACACGAAGAAAAAATAAAAGATAAAAAACGAGATATAAATGAAGGAGTCAGTGGTGTATCGTTAGCAGTCATGGATTTACTCCACGGACTTAAATGGGCTACAGCCCACAGCGGCAAATTTGCATGAGATTGAAAAGTTTTTTTTTTTTTAAAAATACTTCAAATTTCCAAAATATTGTTACATATTATGGCGTTTTAATCGCAGCAGGGTAGGAGAGGAATGTGATAAAATCATTTTTTAACTTGCATTAATGTACAGAAAAGTTAAAATGGGAATATATTGATTTAGGTAAAATTTCCAAATGATTATAAACAAATGACATGTAAGCAGGAGAATCGAGAAATGAATTTAAAATTAACGAAGTGTAAACCGGAACGTGCATTATTATTAGGCAAAATGGTTATATCAGCAGTTAAAGGAAATTCTCGAAGTGTGCAGGAGACAATGGCTGGTCGGCATGATAAGAGGTCAAACAAGACTGGAAGAAAAACTGAAAATTCACAAATATTGATCTGACAAAAGGTAGAAAATTTTTCGAAGAATTATTTATATTATTTCTTGCCGTACCAAATGATGAAAGGTGATCAAAGCAATGTGGCACTGGGGCCCCACGGGAAGCGTGCTGAGCCCATAACCTGTTGAAACTATTCTGAATACTGAATCTGATGAATAAACACGCTAACGGCGAAAATAATATATTAAGAATAAATGTACACTTTATTTAATTTGTAATCATTTAACAAACAAAAGTAAAAATCAACTCTAATAACACTACAAAAAACACAATTACAATAACGTGATAACATGATGGGAAAAAACACAAAGAAAGATTAGCGCTGAATAAAATTTGCTCAGCAGGACGCTCCTTACCTACAATGAAAAGAATTAAAAATTGATTTATCTGTTTTATTTATTGAAGAACAGTTAGTAAAGAATTTAAACTTTGATGATATAATAAATGAATTTGCATCTTTAAAATTGCGTTATAAAAAATGTAAACTTTAATTGACACATGAAAGAATAATGTATGTATAGAATTATAATAAAATTTAGGTATGTTTTAAAAATGCATGGAATTTTTTAATTGAAAACTTTTTAAACTTTTAATTGAAAATTAATTTTTAACTTTTATATCCTATGTTCAGTTACTCAATTATAATTTTTATTGCTTCATTTATAAATTATTCAAAGGGCGGCAGAAATTACTGAGCCCACAGCGGCATTTGGCTATAATCCGGCCCTGATCGTAAGTGACAAATAGAAACAATTGTAGATCTGTGGAAGGAAAAGAAATTACTGAACCAGGATTGGAAAGAAAAAGGGAGCTATATGGAAAGGTAAGACAAATGAGGATTTGAGTAAAAATGTATAAGTAGTACTAGACAGAAAGGTAAAAGTTTTTATATAAGAATAAGAAATTAGAGGATGAAAATTTTTGTAGAAGATAACCAATATAGACAAAGGCAGCTGAATGTTCCAAAAAGTCAGCTTCTTTATTACCTAAAATATCTACATGACTTAGAACCTCAAAAAAAGCAACACAAAAGAGTGACTATGATTTAGGTAGAAAATAAGTAAACAGATATGAAGAATTACATATTCATATAAAGGAGAAAGAAAGGGTGATGTAATAAGCTGTGGTACGCTCATAAAGTTAGATACAGTTAAAATTTTGTTGAAGGAGGAATGTGAAGATATAAAGTAGATGGCATGAATTCAACAAAGAAAATAAAACAAGGAAGTAGAATGATTAATAGAAGGAGAAGAATACACTACTAAAATCTTTGAAAGTATTAGTAGATATGATTAAATGCTGAGAAAAAAATAAGAATGTAAGATTATTAAATTCTTGATATGCAGTACTAGGAGTAAAATTCTTAAAATAGAAAGAAAAGTTATCAATCTAAGAAGTAGATAAAATGTAGATTAATTTTTTTTTTTTTTTTCATTTATACAATCCGCCAGTGCAACAGCTTACATCAATTACTGCAAAGCACAATATAATAAAACAATTCAGTAGCAATATACAAGTACAGATACAATGAAACAATAGAAAAGAAAAATTACAAAGTTGTATAAATCATACCCGTACTTACACAACGATTTTATTTAACATTACTTATTTTAATTCTATCCCATTTACATTCCCATGCCAACACAGCTTACACTTGTAACATGCACGTGTACATACACTCCATGCTCACTCAAAGAAACACTTAAGAACTTCAATACAACACAGCCTCACATCGTTAAATTCCGAACAGCTTTTAAGAACTCGCCGCCGTGATCATTAAAAATGTCTAGCTCGCGATGGTCTTTCTCCAAGTTATTATACAATATGAATAACGAACGGAGAGGGGAACAGGCGTACTGCTGAGTGTTCGCAAACGGAACAGCCAGTGTACAGGTTGAGCGGGCAAAATCGGAACTCTGATACGAACTTTCTCTAAAAGAGTGGGACAGTTAATTGTAGCGTGTATTAAATTGTGCAGAAAACGAGGTGCCAATTGTTTTCTTCGTCCATCCAAGCTGTGCATATTTAACTGCCGAAGTATTTCTGTGTATTTGAAATGCGCATTACCGGAGCCAATAAATTTATAATGCAAGTATTAAAAACTTTTTCTGCACATTTTCAACCCTATTTACCAAGTCACTAGATACAGGGTTCCAAATTAGCACACCAAATCTAACTGTGAGCAGACCAATAAGGTGAATAAAATTAAATGTGGCTCAAATTGTCTGAAGTTTGCACTACTCCTCAAAACGAAACCTAACATTTTGTTCGTTTTACGAATTGCATGCATTACATGAGCCTTAAATGTAAATTTTGTATCTAGTAAAACACCGAGATCTCTCACACCAATTTCCCTTATCAAGGGAACACCTTCTATGTGGTACAACGCTGTAATAGGGAGATGTTTCCGTATAAATGAAATAAGTTTACATTAGATATATTCACGGGTAAATTATTAGCCACACTCCAAGATGTAAAGTAATTTACATCTCGTTGTAACAGGAGGGCACCCTCAATACTTTTTATTTCTTTAAATAATTTCGCATCATCAGCGTATAATAATATCTTAGAATACTGTATTGAAGTCGGTAAGTCATTAATAAATAATAAAAAAAAGAAAAGGCCCTAAAACGGAACCCTGGGACACCCTTGAGGTGCAAGGAAAAGAAGGGGATTTGCAGTTATGAATTTGAACATACTGCCTCCGATCCTGCAGGTAACTCTCATATGGTGTTAATAATTTGTCAGAGAAACCAAAATTATTCAATTTTCGTAATAGAATTGAGTGATCAACTTAGAAGGCTTTTTGGAAGTCTGTGCATATAACATCCACCTGGGAGGATTTATCAAGCGCAGCAGAAACATCCCCAGTAAATACCATTAGGTTAGTCGTTACTGATCTACCTTCGACAAAGCCATGTTGGTCAATTGAAATGTAATTCTTTAGTGGTTCATAGATTCTTTTATAGAGAAGTAATTCAAAAATTTTAGCAACTTGGTGAAGAAGAGATATTGGTCTGTAATCAGTGAAATCATAAGCATGATGATTTTTGGGAATGGGTGTTATTTTGGACACCTTCCAAATTTTGGGAAATGTCCCAGTACGTTCACACAATTGAAAAGGTATATAAGAGGTTTAACAAATAAATCCTGACAAGCTTTGAATATGTATGGGGGTATATTGTCTGGGCCTACAATATGTTTAGATTTAAGTTTCCTCGACGCTCCATGAACCTTCGCTTCCATAAAAGGTTCTACAATTATCTGATTAGTGGGGCGGGAGGAGCCAGAAAAGTTCAAATCAGAACTTGATTTCTCTGTGCGGGAGTAAATAGACGAAAAATGAGTTGCAAAGGAGGAAGCAATATGCTGCGGAGTACATAGCATTTGTCCTTTGTACACCAAAGTACTGTTTTTCGCATGCACATTCCTCCTCCCACATTCATTGTAATATTTGCCGAGAAGAAGAAAGGAAGTTTAATAAAAGAGAATACGAAGAGAAATTGTTTCAGGAAAGATACACCATCTATAGAAAATGGAAGAGCATGAGTGAATAATTTTGATGGTAGAAATAGGAGGATGAGAAATAAGGAAAACCAATAGTATAGTTGAGAATAGTGAAAGAATAAAGAATGAATGTTTGATTCAGATAAGATTGCTGGAATTGGAGTGAATTTTAGAGAGCCAAGACGAGGGTGCGGGGAGGATTACTAAAATCTATCAAGTTTCGATAAGGGAATTCTTGGTAGCATTACCATATAGAAAGGAGTAGTAAATCAAATGATTTAGCTATATAGGTGAATAAAAATACAGGAGTCACTACCCCAACTAGTAGAAGAAAACGCTTTAAGAAGGTTAAGCCTTTTGCCAGTGGAACTATAGAGGTATTTAATATGTTCAATATAGAAAAAGTAGTTATCAGATAGAGGCTAAGATAGCAGAAACAGTCTATAAGAGGAATAGAGAAATTATTTAAAAAGACATTATTGGAAGATTTGTTGAAAGGATGTAATGTAAAGGCAGGCCATAGTGATTTAAAAGGAAAGATAAACAGATAAATGTTAATCAGAGAGTATTGAATCAAGGTGAATGAAATGTTAAGAACTGCATTCGCTGTAAGAATGGATTGAGCAGAGGAATCGAGAGGTATGCCGCCAACAAAGAACACTAAGAATAAAGGTAAAGGAAGACAGGTGGAATTAATTAGAAATGTTAAAGAGAGTTGAACTAAAATACTAATCTTGAAGAAGGCTATGACAAACTTTTCTATTGATATGGAGAAAAGGGGTTGATATAAGAATCGTATATCTATAGAAAAGGTTAATAATAAAGGAACATGAGAGAAATTGATGGAAAGCATAGTATTGAATAGTGTAGGCAGGTGAATACTATCAAATGCATTGAACACATCGATAAAAGTGATCATGATGAAAGATCTGTCTATATACAATTTATAAATATCAGAGAAAAAAGAGTATAGGAAGTTTGCATTTGTTTTTCCAAAGGATTCCGCATATTTTAATTTTACGTTTAAATATTAAATTCGAAGTCTGTAGATTAATGTTGTTTGCAGCTTCAGAATGTGAAAAGGCACTGTTCACTGCACCAGAATTAGCTATGGTGACTGTTGAAAATAAAATAATAAAAAATATATATATATATATATCTTTATAAGTAAAGTTCAAATTAACAAAAAATAAAACCAAAATAATTATACTCGAATAGTTTTCACGCGATGTATTCGAAAGTAGTCAATCCCGAAAATAATTTGTAAAGACCCTCGATGCGCGCCGGGTCACAAAACAAAATACCGATACGGAGAAACAAAAAAAGAACTAACGAAAACAACGAACAAATATTACCAATACGAATTTAACCAAACGTTAACACAATTTAATATACAAAATAGAAAACGGAAACATCGTACCGCGTGTATACACATCTACGCGACCAAACACACGCACAAAGGCCGTCGCTAGAATCTCACACGCGCAACCTTTGCAACTACCTGCAGTAGACTGACTGACTGACCCAAACAAAAAAATCGTAATGCCGTCAAAACAAAGACTGACGCTATCCCTTAGAAAAATGGCCGATCGTTTATAGTGGCGCTAGAGCATGAGCGAATTTAATATATCAAAAAATACGAAACTTATTTATATACGAGTATAAAAAAAATAAAGATATAAAAAATAAAAAAAACGTTATCGACAACAGTGACATTTTTTGTTGCTCTTATTTTTAGGATTCTTTTTTGCTCATTGTAGCAGGGCAGTTTCCATCAAGAATTAAGCGACTTCTAAAGCAGTTTAAATAAAGAAGTCCGCGTTTGTTTCCATATGTTAGCCTGGCAATAAAATGACATAATTGAAATCGAGGTTAAATATTCAATGAACTGCTGTGTAACCGTAGTTCCAACAATTGAGATATTGCTTTGGAGGCCAGACACTGACTTGTACATGAAACGTAGTTTATAAATAGAGATTAGAGAAAGAAGGTGATTACCAGAGAATTTATTTTAACAGATTATATTTTTTAGAATGAACTTGAAATATGAGTTAACACCAAGGTTATCTAGATTATTTTTTCTTTCAAGTCTGCTGTTTTATTGGTGGATTAAATACAGTATTCAACATTTTCCCGTTTCCCTATCATTCTTGTTCAAAATATTTCTTTTTCCATAACATCGAGGTCAGTGTTGTAATTCCTTTTTTCAAAAACCTCCTCTCTAATGTAATTACAAAGGTATGCGCTGTATGCCCGCATTATCAACGATCTCTTTTTTTACAAATGAGTGAAGTAAAAAGAAATTAAGCGTTTAATGGTTTCTTAAAATGTTTCTTTTTGAAGACGTCGAATTTCAAAAATAGTGTTTTAGCTCCTCACATATTTTGATATGTGAATAGAGTTACTGTCTCTACTCATTCTAATTATTCGTCTCCTTCTTCTATATCTTGCATTAGTAACCCATTTCATCCTAAATCCTCATCTTTCATGAAACCACTTAATCCTAAAAACACAAAAATTCTTCTTGTAAATTTTTTCTTTTTCACTTCACTGAAAATTCAATGACTTTTTTTTTTTTTAAATGGGTTTGTCAACATGGACATTGGCCTAAGAACAGCGGAACAGAGAGGAAAGAGAGACTCAGATGCTTAATGACTTTTTAATTTTATGTATTATTACGAGAAAATCTAAAGGATAAAAATCATCCAAGCAGTAAACATTTCTACAATTTGTTAACAAAATCAGATATTAGTGACTAAATGTTCAAATACTTGGCGGAGTATAGCTAAAAAAAAAAAAAAAAAAGGCTTTTCAGAATAAATGTGTTACTTTTCTCTGATGTTCTTGAGAACTTCAGGAGTACTTTAGAAGTGTTTGTTATAAAATGTATAAATTGGATCCTGCGTGAAGTTTTACTGTTCCTGGATTACCTTTTCAAGCAATGTTAAAGCTAACTGGGATGCAATTAGAATTATTGATAGAATATGTTATATATGATTTTATTCTTTGAACTGGAATATGTGCTAATGTGAGTCAATATGTAAAACGTTATTATGAGGCTGAAAATGTCGGTGATAAAATTTATCATCTACACTCGATTATGGAAATAGCAGGTAAAAATTTAACATTATTTAATTGTTATTGGGTACAAAGAAAACGTGCTTTTATATCGCCGCGATCAACATTATTCTCTGACAAACATTAATGACCCAAAGTTAGGTAAAAAAAAAAGAAGCGTTTTCTGCTATGTAGCTGCTTTGCGGTACGAAAAACTAGTCAGTCGAATAGCTAAATCAAAATAATACTATTACCAATCACAATGGCAGTGATAATGGTGTAAATGATACTTTTATAGTATACTTAGATGCAAATAACCTATAAAGCTGGGCTATGAGTGCAATACTTTCTATCGGTGGTTTCAGATGGCTGTCAGAAAGAAATATTAAAAGTAGATTTTGCGAGTCTGCTAGTTATGCACTCGAATACCAATCCCATTTCGTGCATCGCGATCTCTTCACTACACCCAGGGTATTCCTGCATGTAGACCGTGTATGTAAGCCTCTCGAACCGTTACGAAGAATCGCACACCGTTCTAAAACAGGAAAAGAATTTTTTCTGCATCGATCAGACTGGCCGCCGCGTTACAGTTCCGATTGATGATCGACTGAAACCTAGTTTCGAACTCATTGACAAGTCCCCTGAACACAGTGACCCAGGCGCTACAAAGCTAACATTATTTCCGCAAACCTTTGCATATGCGCACAGTGTTCCATCAGATTTTCATAATTGGGAAGCGTTACCAGCACAAGCGATTTCACAAAATGGACCCCGGCCGTTGGTGCTGTAAAACCTCCACCTGATAATGATAACGTCGCAGAGCTGGTAACGATATCCACCGCGGTCCCCCTAAGGAAAACAACGCGCTCAGGGCGAGCAGCTAAAAACCCGGGCGTTTTATTACTGTACTCGTCAAGTTCAACTTCCGACCGTATATACGAGTTTTAATAAAAAAAAAAACTACTTTTTTTTTTAATTTTCTTTTTCTCTTTTCAGTTTTTTTCAAACTACCACTAAGTGTTCCGCCCCATTGGGGGGAGTCTTGGGACACTTGTTCCCGCAGACTAACACTTTCGCTTTTTTCGTATCGCGAAGGAACTACTAGTAAAAAATTGCATTTTCGTTCTCTTAGCCTGTTCTTGATTGCGCCGTTGTTAACAATAGTTATGCGAAAACAACAGGTTATTCCGACATCGAGCATAGGTAAATACTGTTATTAGCTCCTGTTATTTCGCCGTAATATGAAGACGATAACCGCTATCATCTTCAAAGCTTGTAATAATTGTATTATTGGTAAAATAATTGAAAATATCAGGAATAGAATTAATATTCAATTTACTCCAGATAAAGTAAAGTTTATTAAGCTGATTGGAAAAAGTAATTTTAAGGATTGAACAATATTTAGTGAACTGCCATTTTTAGCTATGATACATTTAAATTTAACAACGATTAAATTTAATAAGTCAATAAATATCAGAATTACTTAGACATAAACAATTTAAAAATATTTAATTATCATTGCAGTGTAATGTGAAAAAATACATAAGAACATTAATCGTTTATATTGTGACACTGATTCACCTATCTATGATTTGCTGATAAATAGTTCGTTATCAGTAATTAAGTCGCGCGTATTGTGTTCAGGCTTTATCTCTATCAAAGCGATAAGCTCGTTCCAACTATCATTAGTTCATTTATTTCGTTCGCTTAAAGCTAATTTCATTTTCCCTTTACTTAGTTTATTACTTTTGTTTTCATTTTTTTCTTAAATTTTGACAGTATTTTTTTTTTTATAACCCCTTCTTTGGGCATATCAGCAACGGATCTTCGCCCAGAAACGACACGAGGGAAAAGAATCAGTTAAATGAAGATTCGGTCTGCTATTGATAAAATAAAAGAATTGAGGATAGAAACAACGGAGATCGACGGAAACGATAAGATATACGAAGCGCAACAAGGATTAGGGAGTTCGAGTGATAACCGATCAGAATACAAAGAAGTCCGTTCCATCACGAGGGATAGACATTCAAAGTAGATGTGGTCAGGATCACAGACGGCTTTGTTGTCAGGATCAAAAGGGCAACTAGGGGATAGAGTGAAATGAAAACGAAAACGTGAGAGAGAGAGGAGTATGATAGAAACGTAAACGGATAATAGAGACAATAACGGAGCGGCGGAGCAAAGGAAAATTGTAAAACCAAGGCGGGGTAGGAAGATTAGGTTGGACGTTAAAATAAAAGGAAGGTTAACGAGAAAAGGAAGAAATGTAAAACTCTGACCAAAATCTAACATGAAACTTTTTACACAGTGGGAGTAAATTAGAAGCGGGAACTTTAGTGAAATAAAAGCGGGAGGATACAGCAATCTGAGCCAAGGAATCTGCCATTTCGTTACCTTCTATCCCCATATGACTGGGGACCCAGAGCATTTCAATGCGGATAGCTGAAGTGAGAAGAGAGTGTGAATGAGAGAGCGAATACGGAGGATGTAAAGGCCAGAGGAGTGAGAGGGGAAATGAGAGGAAATAGCTTTAAGAGCACACAAGGAGTCGGAGATAATTAAATATTTGGAAGAAGAACGATGTGAGGAAATATGGATTATGGAGCGTAAAATGGCCATTAACTGGGCCGTAAAGATAGTACAAAAAGAAAGAAGACGAAAAGATTCAGAGAAATTAATGCTCGGAATGATAAGCTCCAACTCCATTAGACCCCTTCGAACCATCTGTAAAAATATCCATATGGGAAGGAAAACGAGATTCGATATAATTACGGAATTTCTGTATAACTGTTGGATAAGAAAAGGATTTGGAGGGAAAAGGAAAGTAGAATACATTGGGAGGATTGGAGAGATCTGCAAAATTGAAAGAAAAGTAAGGGAGATTGTTATAAGAAATTGTGCAGGATAAAAAGGAATTCAGTCGCAAAGCAATGTGGGCTAGAATAGGAATTTTCTTAGGAGTAAAACGCCAGTTTTGCAGAATAGAAAGATACGAAGGAATAAGTTTAGAGGATGATAACGGTAGGCGTTTGCACAAGAAGCTATAACCTAAATAGGATCTGCGGGTGAAAAGGGGAGGCGAGTTAGACTTAGCGAGAACTGCTGGTACTCGAGAAGATCTAAGAACACCAAGGCAAAGATGAATACAAGAATTTTGAATTATATCCAGCTTGGAAAGAAGTGATTTTGAGGCAGAGCCGTAGATAAAGGAGCAGTAGTCGAATTTTGAACGGACAATCGAATTGTACAAAGAAATAAGGAGAAAAGGATCGCCTCCCCATTTTGTTGGGGAAAAAGCTTTCAGTAAGTTCAGTCTTTTAAGGGCAGAAGAGGAAAGGAAATTAATATGTTCATAAAAGGACAGACGACTGTTGAGGAATACACCGAGATAGCAGAAGCAATCCCTACGAGGGATAAGTTTAGAGTTTAAGGATACAGAGACTAAAGCGGGATTAAAAGGATGAAAAGAAAATACAATACAAGAAGATTTTAAAGGGGAAAAAGAAAGGTTCAAAGAAGAAAGAGATTGTTCCAAAGTAGCTAGAGACGAATTGACTTTTTCGTTTGCATCTACAGTATCGTGGGATGAAGAAAAGAGAAGAATGTCATCGTCAAAAAATAAGAAAAAGGAGTTCATAGAAAGAGAATCAAATAGTATAAATATTAAAAAAAGTAGGACTAAGGCAGGATCCTTGTGGAATACCACTTAAAACAACTGTTGTAACCTCGAACGGAGGGGAAGAAAGGAGAATAGTACGGATGTTAATTGCTATCATTCTATCTCGAAGAGTAGGGAGATGGACATTATCAAAAGCACTAGAAACATCAATAAAAGTAGCTAATGTATACTGTTTATCGATGAAAGATTTATAGATATGAGAAACAAAAAGACTGACGCAATCAGCAGGACCTAAGCTTGGACGGAAACCAAACATATTGGAAGGAAAAACATTATTATGTTCGAGACACCAGACCAGGCGCTTGTTAAGCATGCCCTCAAATAGTTTTCTGAGACACGAAGCTAGGGAAATCGGACGAAGAGAGGAGTTTTTCTTAGGAATAGGAAGGATAATAAAAGTGTTCCAGGCAGGAGGTGTGATTCCTCTGGACAGAAAGGAGTTAAATATAAAAAGAAGAATTTGCAGAGCTTGATCGGATAACTTTTTAAGGACAGAGAAGGGAATACCATCACGACCCGGAGAAGGGCTAGAAGATTTTTTAAGAATGGATTTTAATTCATTAATATTAAACGCACAGATAAGAAAATGAGGATTAGAGTCTTTTGTAAATGGAAACGGACAGGATTCATCAACGTTGGGAACATAAGCAGGAGCAGCAGCATCAACAAAAGAAGACAAACTATCAAAGGAAATAATGTGGATAGAAGGACTTTCAGAAGAAGGGAATTTGAAAGCTCTGGCCATTTTCCAGATATGATTAAGAGGAGTAGTTCTCGATAAAGAAGAACAGAAATTTTTCAAAGAGGATTTCTTAGAAGATTTCAGTATAAACCTAGCTCTTGCAGATGCCCTTTTGTGGGCAAGGAAGTTTTCGCGTGTAGGATTCTACCGGAAAATTATAAATGTAGCGCGACTATGATCCAAAGCGGCACATTGCATTCTTTGTTCCACCAGGGGAACGATGCTGTCCCACGACGGTTTGACGATGACGGTTTGTGAGTAGGAGAAGACAGCGAAAGAGTATTTATAATAAAATTTAGGAATAGATCGTAGTGGAATATAGGATCAGAGTCATCTAGAACGTTAGGAAGCGTAGAATCAAGTAAGGAATGGAACGGAGCCCAATTAGTTTTAGATAAGTTCCACCGAAGATAATTGAAAGGTTTAAAACAAGAAGGAGAAGGAGGATTCTGGGGAGTAATTAGAAGAGGAATATGGCCATTGTCATAAGAGCCCATGAGAGCTGACCAATTATAATCAAAAGTAGTAACAGATAATCTTTTAATCGCTGGGTATATTCATTCCACGATGGAGTCTCAAACTTCTAGAATTTTCTTTTGTCGATCGAAGATTTAAACAATAACTTCTTAAGCAACCCATCACGCTCTTCAGCTCCATTCCCTATGCTCTACCATCAGAACATCATAACGCCCTCAAAATGAAAATATCACCAATTTTAAGTACTCGCGTAAGAAAGCTGACCAGTAATTATTATTTTCATGTAAGATCACGCACCATTCACCTAGAAAGTCTTGATAACGAGAAAAACTTGGAATACCTGCATATAATGGTGACAGCTAAATTACTATATAATGAGGTTAACAAAAATATTTATTTGAAATCAAGTGGTAGAAATAGAATTGCTGCTTTTTACCCTTTCGTTGCTACGGCCAATTATTTTCTTAATTAAAATCATTTTTTAAAGGGCATTTATATCTAACCTCATCTTATTCCTATTATTCTATTTGTTCGTTAGCTCGATCCAGTATAGTATTATTTCGAACATTCACCTCGCTATTTCACAGAAAGACACCACGGAAGAAAACTTTTTTTTTATGGGTTCATCGGTGAGGATATTAGCTCAAGAAATGGGAAGGAGGAGAAAATAAATTTATGTTCTTATGCGTTTAAAGACAGATGATAATAATAATAATTCAAGGGAAGGAATAGCAGAAGCAGAAGGAAATGAGAGAATACAAGCAGCACTAAAAGGAGTAGGGATATCAAGTTTTAGTCAAGAAGAATAGAAGGACGATTTCTCAGCAGAGAAGGTCGCACATTCAAACAAAATATGATCAGCACCACAAGGAAAGTGTATGGAAGGGGAGCGAAACGGACAAAATGGAGTAGATGTAAATGAAAACTGAAAAAAAGCATACAGGAAAAAAACTATGGTTAAAGCGAAGACGAATAGCAGAGATTGCAGAGCATTTAAGAGAGGAGAAGTCAAGGAACCATGGATGAGAAAGAAGAAATGGCTGAATAGAGAAGTGGAAGGAGGTAAGATCGGAAAATAAAGAAAAATGAAAGTTGAGCCATAATTTGGAATAAGCGACTGAGGAAAGAAGAACCCCTGTCCTGGTCGCTTCTGTGAGGAGAATTTTCAGTACCAAAGATAGAACATTTGAGTGGCCACCTGTATACGTGGTTTTGAACATAATTTGTATACCCGTTCATTCACATTTAAATACTTAAATTGAATGAACAAATTTGTTTTTGCGGAAGAAGATATACTTATTACATTTTTTTATCTTAGGATATATAGGTTAAAAAGAAACAAGTTCAGTCAAGCATGAGGTTTCATGCGCTGAGGATTCCGTATGTTAAGTTAAAGATAACCATAATTTTCATTTACATAATACTAAATTCAAAACAACAATAATTCCAAAACAGATATTTTTAGTCCAGTTCTTTTTCACACATCACGCAGTGTCATCATATTGTACTGCAAAAAAAATAAATTCTAATAAACAAACGCTATTTGTCCTAGATTTTTGGAAGGATTAATTATCAGTAAATATTTAAAAATTTGTAATTGTACTTGTTTGTTTTCCGAACTTCTATATAGTTATAATTGAATACTATTACTTAAACCACCTTCCTCGTTTGTCACTATTTATTAGATTATTATACTGAGAAGTTAATTTCTCAACTGTTCATCAAATAAAATCAATAATTTTCTTGACGTAATTTCACTTCAGTTACGATTTTTAAATAAAATTTATTTAGATATATACACAAAATTATAAATAAACTACAGTAAACATGCCAGAATGTTTCCAAACAATATAGGATGTTTAATTGTAGGATCCAGCGGTCGCGGAAAGACAAATATCATGTTTACCTTGCTAACACACTCAAATAAACTTCGTTTCTATAATGTATACGTGTACATCAAGTCTCCCTTTCAACCGAAATATATGTTACTAGAACAACTATTTACTTCAATTCTGGAAATTGGTTATCACGTCTTTTCAAATGAAACCGATATAGTATCACCAGATGATATTAAACTGAACTCTGTACTGATATTTAACGATGTTCCCCTAGATGGGAATCAAGCAACTATAAAAAAAAAAAAAATTCGATGGGACAACACTTAAATCCCTACTACTAAGGAGTATGTGTGTTTTGGGGCAAAGTATGACGTACTACTTCTCCCGGCGGAGTGTCACCCAGATACGGGTCTAAGTGTTTATTAAGCAATAATACTTGTAACTTTTTGAAACCAAACTTGTGTGTTTTCTTTTTACTCACTATCAACCGAGCAAATCATGCGTATTATATAATCTTCTTCTTTATAGTGCCATAATCAGCTTCTGAGCGATTCATACATCTTAGCTGTACAGATATAGGTAGTATACTAGGCAATTGTTATATGTAACGCGGGTGTACACGCGCAAGACTTCTCATTCGGAACTGAAAGTAATCTTTTGATTTATCGATATACAAGTGCAGTCCCGCGTGCGTCTACTGTGTACTGACCTAGCGTGCTATGATGCTGTACGTGGTGGTTTGCCATTGTCTTCCACGAGATTATTAGCCAGTATTTAATTTAATTCTTTGTAATAAGTTCTGTCGTCGCCCGAGATGGAACCCGTGACCTCCATAATGGAAGTCAAGCGCTCTAGCAACTAGGCTATCGCAACGACTATATAATCTACAAAGAAACAAATAACTCACGGAGAATAATTTAAAAAAAAATACAAATACGAGTAAAAACGGCTCAAATCGACGACATGGCGCAACTGCCTATATATATCGGATAACGACACACAAAGCGGTGTAGACTAGAACAAAATTTTATTCATACACGGTCGCCACGGCCACTAAATCGACAATAACCGATTTATATCCCAATAACAAACCGGAAAAACTAACTGAAAAATAATTAATACAAAAGGCTATCTGCCTAGAAGCCCGTTGAATATCTGAGTAATCACGCACACTATCCGCTATACTGTTTGATTTTTATACATTTTACAACTCCCGCTGCTGGCAGTACACGTCACAAACAGATGCTACCCTGCTGTCGCAGACTACACATACCAAAACTCTACACAGTTCGCAATATTATATGTGCCGAAACTTCAACAAAAAGTCGAAATTCACACTTTTAGCCGTGTAAACATACCGGACCGTATTCCCTGACAACAAACAGTGCGATGATGCCGGAAGATCGAAAATTAAATGATTTTTTGCTCATCATCACGAAATAGCGCCATAAATACTGATTCTGTACCACAATAGTCGTAGATGTGGCGTAGTCAGCGAAATGCGTACTATGTATAAATACAAATTATATATTTTCTTTATATTTATTTATTTTAACAATTTTTTACATGCATATGAAAAAAATGCATCCATGTATGTATACATTAATAATTATCTTTTCACTTTTGTTTATTTAATTCCTTTTTATATTTTGTAAACTTATAATGTAAATTTTTTTTGGCCTACCGTTGATACTAAAGTAACGACCTCTCTATTAATTCATTTTATTCAATGAACTTACATAATCAAAGTAGCTTAAATTTTTTGAAGATTATCGATTTTTGTAAATAATCTAATAATTCCTCTATTACATTTCGTTTTTTCGTTAATTTATTCCTTTATCGTATTTTCAACGTAATTAAAAACTTTCAACATTTTTCTGGCAGATTATCATTTGCTTTTCTTAAACGATTTTATATTTCTTCACACTGTTTATCAATTATTTCCTTAGAAGTTTGTTTTTCAAGCAGTACAACCGTTTTTGCATATAACTCATTTATTATACGTCCAAGTCCACCAATTCCACCATTTACATCTATTTCATGTTTTGAAACTCGTGTGATGTTGCAAGATCACTCGATAATGTATTTAAATTATCCATTATTTTTTAATACGTTCTTCATATTTTAAATGATCGTTAATTTTGATACATTGTCATTTGTTATACCAATTTTATTTCGTGAAATTACTAATTTGATTATTACAATCTGTAATCTTACAATTAACAGCTTTCTGCAGCTGATTATATTTCGCATGTAATGCTCCACATTGTTGTGTACTAGTTGCTTCTAACTTTTCAGATTTATTACATACATCTTGTAAGTCTACAGCTACGAGTGTTTTTATCTTTGTACTGATATATCCTCAGACTTCGCAGATTTGTAATATATCGTATTAACATTTGATATATAATTTCCATTAGAATCTAAAACAATAGTTGCACTTTCAGAAGATCCTTCACCTCCAAGTATATATTTTTCATTTTTGTGAAAAGGCATTTGTAGTTAACACAATGGCGACGACCCTAACGTGCGTATTTTTTATTACGTGCAAATTTTTTTCGTTTAATTTTTTTTTCTTAATGCGAATATGCGCGAATTCAAACGAATGTACCTCTCAGTAAATTTTGATCTTCTCCTTGCTCATCGCCTTGGTATCAGCTGGCCACTTGTGCGCGCAAAGAGCATGTATACAGAGTATGTTTATTTGTGTGACTCTGACGCATTGCTCTAGATGCCGATTGTGCGGAATTAGTAATAATCAGCGTGTGACCGCGAATGTTTTTGATTGGGTTATTGTGATTTTTCATTTTTCATGTTAAACTGAAGGGCACGCGTCGTTTTGGAATTCCACTGCCATGAAAGGTTCAGGGGTTCTGCGGTAATTCCACTAAGACCACTAAGTTCAGTTGTGTCCAATGTTGTTGTTAAACTCCTTGCGATAACAGTCAATCTAGGATTAACAGCTCTGTACTGCTTTGGCAGATTCAGATAATATTTGGGGAAAACAATAGTGAAATTCTATCTAGAACAGAAGTCAAAGTGAAGAGCTGGGACTATTCATGATAGAATTTCGGTGCCTCCTGCGTCATCTACCCGTGATATCCTTGTTCCGTTCTGTTAACTTTTAACACAAATGAGACCATGCCCCCAAGTAACAAACGTCATTTCATTCCTTTGTTTATTCTGTTTAGTTCACTAATTCGAAATATACTTTTACAAGTCATTGCCCCTACTTTATTTACTTTTCTCTAATTTGTTTTATTTCTTAAAGCGATGTTTCGGGTTTTTTGATGCAGATGTTCTGATAACGCTTCCATACAGCAAAAGAAACATTCCTATTAACTTCAATCTTTACAGCTGTTTTATTTAACATTAAAAATCTTGTTGGCGTGCTGGCTGTAGAGGCTTATACAAAAAATATTAATTGTAATAATATTGTTTTGTTTTAAGGATACGTTAAATTGCAATATAAAAAAAAAAAATTAAAATCGTTAATAATTCATAATTTATTATTTTCTTACAGATGCAATAATAGGTTACTTGTATAGTTTGTTTTACAAACTTATTTCTGTTATTGCAAGCAAATGAAAAAATAAAAAAATAAAAAATAGTTTATTTTCAAAATGTAATAAAAATTAAACTCAAAATAATACACGATTTTTATCTCATTAGCACTTTCCTTGCAATGCACACAAAATCACTATCGTTAACATCATACTTTATCTTCATTGTGGATGTCCAGTAATATATTTCTGACTGTTGAAAACGTAATTTTTCCCATCTATCAATTAAAGTCTGTTTTACTTTATCCAATATCTGGCTTGTCTTCGGTAACAATTAATCTCGGAGCAATATTCATGGACATCAATTCTTGGAATAGCAATTTTGCTGCATATGGCAGCCTAACTTGTGATATCTACAGAAGAAAATTAAACAAACAATCAATTATTAAAACTTAATTGTAACTATGCGTAAATTATCTTATACAGAAAGGAAGAAACAACAAAATAAAATTTCATCATGATTATAATTACAGTATATTTAATTAAACAACCAATTTCTATTTCGTCTATATTTCAAGATGATTGCAACTACCTTCAGTTTAAAACCTAGAATTTACTTCACATAAATTATGTAATACATTAGATAATGTAATTAGTGAATACTTAATGGTATGACTAGTTCATATCCTTAATATAGCATATAACTACTACATAGTTTTTTATATTAAAAAAAATAAATACATGTATGTATATATATATATATATATATATATATATATATATATATATATATAAACAAATTAGTGAATTTACAAAAATTAAATACCAGTAATTTATCAAAAAAAATTAAGGAAATATGGTGAAGAAAATAAAACACAATTAATAAACAAGCAATAGTTATAAAATAATGATGAATATTTTAAGCGCTTGCTTTAACAAATATAAACTGTGAGGTAAATAAAACTTTGATGGGGTACTTAATAAAATTATCATAGAACCCATTTTTGAAATACTCATTTACCAAAGACCAATATGAACAAAAATTAATCCCTGGAACTGAGATACGTTAATCTGCTAGTTTTCAACGAAACAGAAAATGGATAATAGGAAAAACTGATAGCATTTTAAAATAAAAATTAGTTAATTTTATATATCTTTAAATTGTGAAACTGGTTATTCAGATATTTTTTTTAAATCTTACTTTTTATGAATTATAAATTTTAAAATCAAAACACAAAAAACGAGCTTTTTTTAGTTTATATTGCTTGCCTTTCTATTTAGTTAGATTACTTGTAAGTTTAAAACATAAATTACATGAAATACCTCTTCTCTGACTTTTTTAGTTTATAGTATATTACGTCTGACTTTTTGATGTGAAAAGCTATCACATACATGTACAAGGGCGTCGCCAGCCGATGAACCAGAGAGGGACAAGATGGGTTGCCAGCCGCCAGGAGAGGGCAAGATGATTGAAAGGGGATATGAGTTATAGGAAAAATAAAATTTATAAGTTGTAAAGGCTTAATATTTTATTAAACAAGAATAAAATCTTAATTAAAACAAGTTTTCCAAATTGTCCATGATTACGTGCCTATGAATACTCATCAATGCCAATTGATTAAAAAGTTTCAAGGCTCCGGGGGGGGGGGAGCTGTCCCGCCCTGCCCCCCGCTAGCGACGCCCATGTACATGTACCTTATATCGCAAAAAGAAAAAGAATAATTTACCACTGGATAAGTTCATCTATTTTAAGATAAAAAATAAAACAAATACACGACTAATTAAATTTTACCTGTGTTTTATTTTTACATCCTTTACATTCGAATGTGTTATTTCTGATATTGGCAATAGCTATTAAACCACAAAAATTACACACATGAATGCGATATGGGTCAGATACTTCAAATAATCTTTCTCTTAGGAACTGTGCAGCACCATGTGCGATTTGGCAATCACGTTCCATTTCACCAAAACGCAAACCACCATCTCTATATAATTTATTATTTTATTGTATTATATACACGGAATAATAGCAAATTATCATAATATAATTATCAAAAATTACTCTTATTATTAATTAAATTAATTGCATAAATAAAGCATCGGATTTTACAATTATGAATACATTAAGTCCCATAAATTTAATAACGCAATAAAGCAAAAATTATAAATATTGTGTTATTTTATGTAATAAGCGAAATAAATAAATATAAAAATTTAAACTTACAAACGTTTTTAAAATTTATCTCTCTGTTAGTAGCATAAAAATTATTTACTGGTAAAAATTAACACTGTTACTATTAACACGTCAAAGTTTTTAAGCTGGCTACAAAATCGTAAAACGTGTTAAAACAATTTGTAACTTTTTAACATTATGACATCATCAAGGTAATAAAACGTTTATGGTATTATTAGTATTCTGCTGCGCGGAAAGTCATTAGAAACGTGTTTATTCTGTAAAATGATTAAAAGAAAACCTATTGTGGAACACATGCATGAATTACGTATACAGAAATGTGAAGAACCAGAAGAATTTATGCAATATGTAATTAATACTTCATTTCCATATGAAGAAAAGTATGAAATATTTTTATATTTAAAATTAAAGCGTTCATTTACACCCGCTCAAAAAAAAATAATAATTGCAGGAAACGAATGTTAGCATTCTGAAAAATAAGCAATTGCTTTTGATGGTTGAATGTACTGAACGAGGCAGATTGAAGAAGAAAAAAGAAGTTCAAAAGAAACGATTACACTACGATAATACACAGGAAAAGGAAAGCACGAAGATTTTATGAAAATTAATTAAATTGGAATATATGGCCACTGACATCGAATTTAGTAAACGCATTTGTAGAAATCAGCTTGGAATTGTGTGTTCGATATATGATTGATTATGATTTCAACGAAACATTAGATCCATACCAGAGAAATTTATTCCACTTCTTACTAATGAATTCCCTAATGAAGACGTTTCTTCACTTAAAGTATGTCATATGTGTTTACAAATCGTTGCTCAGTAAGAAAATTCTACGTTTATCTCGGTTAAAAAGATCCGTGTACGCCGTTTATTTCAGAACGAATTGCCCTCGTTGGATATCATATCGGAACGTTTAGTATCGCCTCGCATTCCATTTGTGCAAATAAGTTGTCTTTGTTTTGTTGTATGCCAACTTCCATATCCTTCCTTAAACAAATTTTATTCATTTTCTTTTTTTCCCTTTTCTCTCGCCTAACTGTATTTGTAAGCTAAATAATCGTTTATTCGCTTACGTTGCGAATCCACTACTTCTCCATTATCGCAAGTTACATTACAAATGTCGCAACTTTTCGTCACATCGTCATTCTCCGAATTGTAACATCCACTGTACGCAAAATTCTTATTTATTGTTAGGCACGGCCGAAGTAACCGATTATTCGCTTACGCTGCATATTCGCTACTTCTCCGTTTATCGCGAGTGACGTAACGACTTGCTAGACCGTCGTTGCCAAATGTTAATATATAAGGTTTGATTTTTCGATTACTTTTTTTCAGTATAGTATTCTTGGCGATACCCGGAATAACCGATTCGGTAGGCCAGTCTGTCCGATTAGCCCTTAGCATCGCATTGCTCTAATCGTACCGTTACAGACTTATGGAAGGCTCTATCAGTTATTCCCACCTAACCGCGATCTGTATCATTGTCGTATTAAATAAACGTAATATCACTAGCTTCGTCTAGGTTTATTTCGACTTATGCGAAATAATCGATCGGTACCTAGTATTCTGTCCCGGGAATACAACAGTTTCATTTACGGATTGAAAAGTATACTTATTATCATACCCATTGATGTAATACAACTTACTTCATAAACTGGACAACAAATTCACATTTAATATTCACATAAAACATTATCAAATATTTACAAACGGAGTTGTTGGCATAATTCACAAAGTTATATCATAGAAGTCGTAAAGAGTTTAAATCGAATTTAGATATTGCAGAGGTCTCAGTACCGTAAACTATGCGCAAAAGAAAACGATTCACACTATCTCAACGATTCAAATGTATAAGAACTGGTCCAGAGAAGACGGATTTGAGAAAGGTATAAAAATAAGGGTGATGGAAGTGTCGAGCGTTGTATGGAAAAGAGAGAATATAATGTCTGTGGAAGAGCACTGTAAAGCAATGCGACATACGAGTCAGCCGCAGCAAGACACCATTCCCTACGTAATACCAACATACGCTGATAGAGCACACTTTCCACTGCAAATCTGTCAGCTAACAAGCGGAAATTCATTCGGTGGTCAGAATTCAACAATTCATGAACACGATTCATACTTTTTTTCGTTTCTGCTTGTTGTTCGTCTTCTAGAGTGAAAGTTATCGTCCATACCATCCTAGCCGTCCTTAAATGTTTTCACCCACCTCGTAACTTGCACATAACTCATCGTGACGAGGTCTCCAAACAGAAGTGCACTAGTTCACTGATGGTAACGCTACCAATGCTGGAAGCAGACCGAACTGTAGTGCGCTGAGAAGCTAAGAATCGCCCATCACCTAGCGAAATCGATCCGAGCGCGCTGCAGCCAAGAGGGGTGCGGCAAAAAAACATGTTTCATGACTTTTTGAACACATCTTGTATAATAGACTCATTAATTGAGCTATAGGTATGCCATGCTCTATTGAGTGCAATACGGAAGGTTAGTAAGTAAATCGATTATCTGGAGGCCCTAAAATTGGTAGACTGCTAGAAGCGAGATGTACAGTTTACTCGTAAATTCCAACTTGATTGTAAATAAGTACCGATAAAAAGCAGTCATGCCACTATACAGCTAAGAAGTAAACACATTTCCTGTAAATGCACACAATTTCCACTTGTAGAAGGGTGTACCATATAACAGTGTTGTGTACGAGTACCATCGTAGTAGCAAACAACTGGCATATGTAGCTCTAAATTGTGCAATGTTGATTAATGGGTTATATTTGACTAGCAAAAATTTGAATCATACGTTTTATCACTTTTTCGGTAAAAAATATCGATTTATGTATTAAATTGTTACATTTAAAACGTCAAAAATCCAAAAATATGTCAAAATTATTAATTACAAATTCGTTAAACGCTCATTTTCAACTTCATTGAGTTTATATATTTTAAACGCACAATCGTAGCACACATATCCACGCTTTAGCTACCAATTGCGTTCTACTTGAATGTACAATTATGTTAGTATCGGCAATGTGGTTTGAAAATGATCGAGTGTGCAGTATCCGAATACTTTGCAGTTTTTCGTGGCGGTGGTGTAAGAATTTTCTAAAAAGAATAATATTCTTCATCCCTATTTATAAACGTGACGTATGTTCCGACGTTTAAATTAAAAATCTTTTAGTGACATGCATTCCTCACTTAATTTTAATATTATTAAAAGCATACTTTACTTTTATCGTTTTTGATTATTTGTTTCTAGAAATCATTGCTTTAAACGACTAGAGGAAAGCCCAGTATTAAGTTTTAAACGCTCCACAAATCAAGAAAACATCTATTACCATTAGCCTTTCAAATTTGTTTTATTTTTTATAATTTGAATAAAGTTTTTATATGTTTTTAATTATCTATTAAAATGACTAGCATTGCATTTATATTTTGCTTTTTTTTGTCTTATTTTCTCCAGTTGGTTCAACGCGTTTTTCTATTTTTCATAAAATTATTGAGAAATATTTTATATATTTTGAACTAGTTCTCAACAAATACTGTTCATTAATCAATAACTGCCGTCTCTGGTTGTTAGCGAACACTTTTTTGTCGTTTAAAATATTGCCAACGCAGTATATTTTATAAAGCCCATTTTTAATTATTCATTACATCTTATATTTATGGTATAATTCATATATTTTTAATAATCCATATTTTATGCAGATTTTATCAAGGATCATTTCTGAAATTATTTTTTATGATGGATTCTATTGAAATAAGCCATTTAGTGTAATAATCCGACTGTTTATTAGGGTCCTTGGGGGGCACGGGATGAGCCTCCAAGTATGCTGTTGTACGAATGTGATTAATATGCTAAATACGATACAGCTGGCGCCCCCTGGAAACAGTGGCATTTATGACGCTGGCCAATCATCCCACTCCCGGTCGAACAACCCTATTACCGGGCAGAAACGGTCCTTCTCAGGACCACAAAAAACAAAAAACAAAACAAAAGAAACAATGACAGTAAAACAAATAAAACCGTTCAGAATAATGTCCGTGAACATTGAAGGATTAACACCAACAAAAGAAGCTATACTAACCAATTTAATAATAAAATAAAACATTGACATATTAGCCGTTCAAGAAACACATCGCGTTGTATTAAACCGCAAGCCCAAGATAAACGGAATGAAAATTGTGATTGACAGACCACATAGCAAATACGGTAGTGCAGTTTTCGCAAAAGATCGTATTAAGATCAAAAAAACAAAGAAAGTAGAAGATAATGACATAGAAGTACTATCAGTTGATATTGGAAGTTGTGTTATAACCTCTATCTACAAACCACCTAATAGTATATTTGAATACCGCCAAGAAGTGCACAAAACAGAAATTGTGATCGGAGATTTTAATAGTCACAGTGTGAACTGGGGATACGCTGATAATAACACGGATGGAGATCTCGTTGAATCCTGGGCAGAGAGAAACAAACTAGAATTGATATACAATCCAAAACTACCTGCTTCTTTCAATAGTGCAAGATGGAAGCGAGGCTATAATCCAGACAATGTATTTGTGACTGGAAATATCTCCCACATGTGCACTAAGGAAGTTTCAGATCCAATCCCACATACACAACATAGACCTATCATATGTTCAGTAGATGCAGCCATCAAGCCTATCATAACTAAGGATATAAGAATACGCTATAACTTCAAGAAAGCGAACTGGTCCCAATTCAGAGACGAACTAGATGGCGCAGTAAAAGAAATACCTGCAACAACCGAAAACTATGAAAAATTCATCGAAGCTATGAGAAATGCATCTAGGAGAATCATACCTCGAGGTGCACGCAAGACATATATACCAGGTATGAAGAAGGAACTTTTAAACCGGTATATGAAGTATGTCGAAAAATTCAACGAAAACCCCTTCGAAGGTGATACAATAAAACTGAGCCTGACGATTGCTGAAAAGATAGCAGAAACAAAAAGAAATGAATGGCGAGATCTGATAGAAAATCTTGATTTCCACAAAGATAGTAGGAAGGCATGGTTATTACTAAAGAAACTAAATGGTGAAAAAGTAAGAAATATTGGAACTCCAAATATTACGGCAAATCAAATAGCTCATCAACTGTTGTTAAATGGGAAGCCTAGCTTTAAAGTTAAATATAAAAAAAAAAATCCGATTGGTAGATATCATACTTCTGAGATGAATCATTTTAATGATCCTTTTACGGAGAGCGAAATAAATGAAGCCATTAAAACAGCTAAAAACAAAAAAGCAGCCGGAATCGATGGCATGTTTGTAGAGCAGATAAAACACTTCGGTATAGCGACAAGAAAATGGATACTTGACATGTATAATTGCTGCTTACAGAAATTAACTATACCGAAACTGTGGAGAAAGGCACATGTCATTGCCCTTTTAAAGCCAGGGAAGGATTTGAATGATGCCAAAAACTATCGTCCCATATCCCTCCTATGTCACCTATACAAAATATTTGAGAGAGTCGTCCTGAATAGAATATCCACAACTATTGACGCGCATATTATACCTCAACAGGCAGGTTTCAGAACAGGGAAGTCTTGTACTGGACAAATATTGAACTTGACACAGCACATAGAAGATGGATTTGAGAAGAAAAAAATCACGGGAGCCGTTTTTGTAGATCTAACAGCTGCATTCGACACAATCTCTCATCGCATGCTCGCTAAAAAAGTATATCAGACAACCAGAGACTTTAAATTTATGCAAATAGTTTCAATGTTGTTAAAAGACAGACGTTTCTACGTATCATTAAACGACAAAACTAGTGCTTGGAGAAAACAAAAAAATGGACTGCCGCAGGGCAGCGTGCTGGCCCCAATACTATTTAATATCTATACTAATGACCAACCAATCGAGAAAACTACAAAACACTTTATTTTTGCAGATGATCTTGTCTTTATAGCCCAAAATAATACCTTCGAAGCAGTGGAGGAAAATCTAAACGAAACGATTAAAGAACTCGACGAATACTATAAAGCTAATCAACTCAAGCCGAATCAAACAAAAACTCAAACGTGCTGCTTTCACCTCCGGAATCGGGAAGCTAAGCGCAAGCTACAAATCGTATGGAATGGTAAACAACTCGAACATGTTGATCATCCCAAATATCTAGGAGTCGTCTTAGACAGATCATTAACATACAAGAGACATTGCGAAATAACAAAAATGAAAATAATGGCGAGGAATAATCTTATCCGGAAACTGACGAACACTAAATGGGGAGCTAAAGCACACATCCTGCGTACATCATCACTGGCACTCTGCTATTCAGCAGGAGAATACGCGTGTCCAGTCTGGAGTCGCTCTGCAGATGCAAAAAAGATAGACGTTGCCCTAAATGAAGCTTGCAGAATTACTACAGGTTGTCTTAAAGCTACGCCCCTAAGGGAGCTGCATATACTTAGTGGAATTGCACCACCGGATATTAGGCGTAGTGTGGCAGCCAAGAAAGAAAGATGGAAAATAGCTAATGACGATCACCATCCACTCTATAACTACGAAGGACTGACTGAGAGGAGACTAAAATCCAGACATAGCTTGCTCCATACAGTTGAAGAACTGAAAATCTCTGCCAAGTCCGCAAGACTAGAAGCTTGGGAAGCAAAAACTAAAGATGATGCAAATATAAATGAAGCTCTTCCAACCGGCTACAATTTAGATTACGTCCTGTGGCGAACCTTAAACAGAATAAGAAGCAAAACGTCACGAACCAAATACAACTTGAAGAAATGGGGAATAGCGGACGACGACAAGTGTGAATGCGGACTAATACAAGATGACGAACACATATTTAGCTGTAATCTATTTGGCACATTCGACGCAGATAAACTATTTTGTGATATCGACGAAGAAACACTAAAGTTTCTGATCTATTGGTCAAAGATAGGAATATAATCTAAAACGTTCGACCGGATACGATATAATAATAATAATATTAGGGTCCTTTATAAATTTTTTTTCTTTTGGCTTAAGGGATTAGGTGGGTTTGAAAATTTCAAAAAATCGTTTTTTTTTTTTTAATCCTACTAAATAGTACAATATATCTAGAATATTCTCCCAAAATTTTAAATTGATTGGAGTAAAATTCTAAGAGATAAAGCCTTTGGAAGTTCCACCCATCAGGCCATGTCAGTCTGGCGCGTCTCAGGTATATTGAAGCAGCTGCTTAGCTATTGTTTGCCCGTCTTTCTCGCTTGCTTTTAATTTCCAAGGGCCATTAGTTTTTTAAATTTGGACTCGTCCGTAAATAGTACATCATGCCAGAACGTTTCTTTGTGCGAAAGTTACTTCTGGGAAAACTGAAAGCGCTTGTTTTGGTTGACTTCACTAATATAAGGTTTACAGCGTGCAGTGCCTGAATTATATCCTAAATTACGAATTGCATTACATACCGTTTAATCACATTCCCGCAGCTGTATAACCAGTTTGGGGGCATTTACCCGGGGGTTTTTCCCCACTTCTCAGTGGATAGAACGCCGGTCATAGGCCGTTAACTTCTCTGCTGCACCTTTATACTTCGTATTTTCATCCCGTTTATAACGTAAAATAATATTGGAAATCGTACTTCTGGGAATGTTCACTAATTTTGAGATCTACCTGAATGGCTTACCGCGTACATTATTCAAAATTACTAATTGGCGCATTTCACACGTGGTGTTCTTTCCCGAACGAGACATTTTTTATTATTCGCCGTTTTGATTCGCACACAAAATGGACACAGTATGCTGCAATTCGCGTGTATTGCTGAAAAATGAATAAGCAATAACTGAGCAGATATTATTACTCATCTTTTTGAGAAACCCGACCTTATACTGTCTTATATGTACGTGCATTTGCAACATATCTGCTGTGCCCGGATTTTAAATTTGCCTACATACATGCAGTTTTTTTATAATTTTGCTCGGTATTAGGTTTTTTTTTCTTTTTGGTTTATTTTCTTAGCATTTCCAATATATTGCGGAATTCTCAATGCCGAACCTTATGGTGAAAATTTTGTAATAAACAAGAAAGAATGCGTAGGACATGTACAAAAGAGGATGGGCACCCACTTACGCGGTTTGGTCAATAAGACAGTTGAAGAAAAACAAACCAAGGCCGGTAAAACAACTAGAAAACAAATTCTTTCTGGCAAAGGCAAACCTGCCGGCAAATTGATCGATAAATTAACAGTTTGTTACGACCTGGCTGTAAGAAGAAAATGTGATTCGGTACAAAATATGAAAGACGCTATATGGACAACTTACTTTCATTATAACTCCACAGACAAAAACCCACAGCACGATAAATGTCTAAACGGACCTGACCCATAGTGCGCTTGGCAGTGTGCTTCGGCTATGAACACGCTTTCATCATTCAAACACGATTATGATCCATTACCAAGTGACGTTTCATCAGCTATCAAGCCCATTTATGAAGAACTCAGCAAAGGAGATCTTTTCGAGCGGTGTGTTGGTGGCTTTACGCAGAATAATAATGAAAGTTTGAACCAATTAATTTGGAAAATTAGTCCAAAAATACTTCCTGCTGGTTCAAAAATAGCCCAGATTGTTGCATTTGTCGCTGCTGGCATTTTCAACGACGGAATCTCAACTTTATTACTTTTTATGCACGGTATGGATTTAAAACTTAGCCGAAACAGTCACGAGTATGCCCGAAAAGAGGATGAGAATCGCATACTCATAGCCGAAAAAAAAGCTGACGCTGGGACTCGAGAAGCAAAAATTCGTCACAGGCAAGAGCAAAAGGATGCCCTGGATATTTTGACTGCAGCAGGTTCTTTACTTAATGGTGCCGGAATCGACGATTCTATGTTAGTAAAAAAAAAAAAAAAATTTCTGCGTGTTATTTCAATTTAAAACTTCAATCGCGTTTTTCTCGAAACTCTATTTTTGAAGTCGGTTGTCATGATTTCTCAAAAAGTTACAAACCGATCTTGTTCAAATTTTGCACACTTCTTCAAGATAACATTATCTAGTGCTTGAACGAAGGGTTTTTTTTTTTTCATTACAACTAATTTTACAAGGCAATACGTGTGCAAATTTTATCCAAAAATGGGTATTTTTTCTTCACAACTCCGCTAAAAACTCAAATTTTATTTTTTTTCTTTTTCCTTTGTCCAAGCACAAGCTATACACATATACTAACAGAAAATATTTGGTTTTTTAATTTCGGATGAATCTGTCATGAGTTATCCTGACAACGGCGAGAGAACTTTTTTTTGAGGGGTCAGGGAAAATGAGGTCCCAATGGCTGAATTTTAAAAATTTTTAAATAAAAATTTCACAAAGTACTTGTCAAATGTGTATCTTTGATATGTTAAATTGTTTGAATAAAATATATCATTTGATACATTAGAAAAAAACTTGTAAAAATATGCTTTTTTTGAGCCTTCGAAACCCACCTAACCCCTTAAACAACATCATTGATTAATCTGCTATCAAAATAAGTCGAAAAATTTTCACCTACTTTAGCTGAAATTTTAAAGATAACGTTTTGATTTGCCCGAAAAGTAGTAAAAGAGGTTTTGTAATATATTTGAAATTACAAGTTATTATAAACTTTTTACAAATTTTTTATAGCGAAAACCGTAGATTTTTAGAACGTTAACAATTTTATTAAAAATTAATACTTTAAAATCCATTATAGCTTATAGTTATTTGCATCTTGATTAAACGTTTTCATTTTTTTTTTTTTTTTTTTTTTTTGTTCTGGAATAAAATTTACAAAAGTTATATTGGCAGTAACGTACCAGATTTTTAAACAGATGACTTCTTGTATGTACCATAACACTATTTTTATGTAAGGGATACATGTTTACTTTTTAAATATTTTTTTTATAAAAAGAAACAAACAATAATATCATTTTTGTGCTTCTACAGTGGGGTAGAAGAACATTGAATTATTTTTCACGAAGGATTTTTATCACAAATTAAATGAAGTGAGAAATATAAATACTAAATTTTTGATTAAATAAAAGAAAAAAAATATATGAATTGTAAAAAACAAATATTAATTCATATAATCTTTTTCTACTCGTATGTTCCAATTTTCCTTTTTCATTACTTTTTTTTAATAACTCCAGAATTTGAAAATAATTTCTTTTCTTCAAATTAATAGTCTCTTGAATTATTTAGATCCATGCATTATCCATTGAATTTTTATTAGAAATGGATAACTATAAATATACTCTTTCATTCTCGTTTATGTATTATTTTTTTGTTCAAAATTTATTTAAATTTTAAAAAATATTATTATACACTGACACATTATAGTTTAGTACATTTTACTTATGACCCCTAAGTAATAATTCAATTATTAATCTGATAAACAATTTATATGAATTAAGAACATACGTAGGGCATTTCAAAAGTAATGCACACGTGACCATACAAAAAAAATGTATTTGACAAAGTCATATAAATATTATAATCATTCAATATAATCACCCTCCTCCTCAATGATACGTTTTCAGCGTCGGGGGAGGTTCAGGATGCTGCCCAGAATGCCTTTGAAATTTATTTCACGAATCCATCGGGTCACAGTACTATAGGACTCTATATCCGGAAAATGGATTCCTTGCATCGTCTCTTGGGTTTGCAGAACAGGTCACAATCACAAAGAGCCAAATCCAACGAACAGGATGGATGTGGTAACAATTCCCAGCCGTATTCCGCAAAAATTGCTCGAATTTCATCATTGCCACGAGGGCGTGCGTTACCATGCAAGTAATGATGGACGCAATTTCCGGATTTTTGGTGCTGGTAGCTAACAGGCTTTCGATACCACCTGTATGACCGAGGACCTATCTCTTCGCTCATCATACGACGATCTTCATCGATCACTGTTGCCACTATAGCGATTTTGTGTTGTCACGCGAAGTTCTTGGACGACCAGTACGTGGCGCATCCTCAACCGATGAACAACCTTCTTTAAATTTTTTTGCCCAGCGCGAAATACTGATACGGCCCATGGTGTCACTGTCACACATTTCTTCAAATGCAGATCGAATTTCCGTAGGCCTAGGACCACGAAAAGATCCGATTTTCATATACGATCGCTGGTCCAGATTTTTAACGTGACCCGAACGGTCTTCCATCATTACAAAAACACGTTTGTACGCAAGCACAACTCACCCGAAACAATCACAGTACACACTGCCGTGTTGACAAAACATCATAGTATACATCCCTTCCGTTTCCCCTCTCCTAGATGCATACAGACTGCGTAAGAACGTCGTGTTCATTACTCATGAAATTCCCTACTTATATACATACATACTGTTTCATTTAAATCGATAACTTTTCGTTCATTATTGCGAGACTTCAACTCTCTCTTATGGTTTATAGAATTCATGAATAATTTTATTATGTTTCGATACAAGAAACAAAAATGAAATCCAAAATATTTAGGTACTTTGCCATTCGTAAATTATATATTGCATTCAAAAAATAAAAAGTGGTTAAAAAATGTATACAGAAATTTTATAATGGATTTTTTAATAAAAAACTTTATATATTTTTTTTTTACCTGGCACGACCTTCCATAGGTTGGCGGACCAAAATCTGAACTGGACCTCTCGCCCTAGAATGAATTTTATCATCCACCATGTGTTTCAATCGTTGATAATAAGTAGGACCCACAAATACTTGAGCGTTTATTTTCCGTCCAGTATAACCATTGTACAGAACTTCATTACCTCGCAACTGATATCCATATTCTTGTAACAATGTCGATATTTTCTGTACATTTACAGCATCATTAAACGGTGTTGCATCTCCAATTTCACCCTTATTTGCTGATACCTAAAACACACATTACACATTATTTCCAAAACGTAATTTTACCTCGCCATTAATTATCAGAATTATTTCAAAAATTTCTTCCCATGTTCATATGATAATTATCAATGGACTTTAGAAAGACCAATGAAAAAGGATTCAATCTAAGAACATATCACAATTTTGCAATAATAAATTTATTGTAATTATAATTATGAAAATGTTCAGAAATTAATGGAGAAGTCATTTTTTCAACTTAATTTAGTTTAGTTCCGTTTTTTCAAAAAATTACAAAACATTTAACTAAAATTACAAAACATTTAACTAAAATTACTATTTTAAAAATACCGATACATTTTCAATAAATCAATAAAAATCTGAACCTTTTTCTGTTTGCTTTTATATCTTGTAAGTAAAAAATTATGAACTCTCTCAGTAACAAAAAAAAAATATACTTATTATGGCTTCTTTTCAAAAGAAAAAAAAACTAAAGCGATTTTTAAACCATATCGTTACAAACCGGTAATTATAATAGGTTTAACACAATTAACACTTTTCTAAGAAGCAATATACGAAATTGAAAATGTTTTATATACCTTTCCTTGTAAACATTCGATTAAATGCCCAATTGTCATACGAGATGGAATAGCGTGCGGATTAATAATTATATCCGGCGTAATACCTTCGTGAGTAAATGGCATATCCTAAAAGCAAGAGAAAAAACTGATAAAAAATCAATAAAACACAATCAATTATTATTAAATAAATTAAAAACAGCAGAAAAAATACTATTATTTAATAAAACACCACTTTATGCAATAGAAAAAATGTCTGTAAATATATATATATATATGTGTGTGTGTACAATATTATAATAAACATACTTCCTGCCTATATTGAATTCCACAGGTTCCTTTTTGTCCGTGTCTAGAAGCGAACTTATCTCCTATTTGCGGAATACGAACAGAGCGAACACGAACTTTAACGAATTTATGTCCATCTGCATTTAAAGTTAACATAACTTGATCAACAATACCAGTTTCACTGTTACGTAGAAACGTACTGGCATCTCGTTTTGAAAAACGCTTCGTAGTGCCTTCTAACTGTAAAGATATATCAATTATTTTAGCAAAAATAAAACGGCATTCTTAACTAAGCAGGAATATAATTAATAATTTAGATTCTATAATAGCAAAACGATAAAGCAAATTATTAAAAGAAAAAAAATTAATTATAATAGCAGTATTGTAAAATTTTTAACTGCTTTTTCAATTTTAAAATAAGAAATTAATTACATTTTTTGAGAACAATATAAAAATAATTTTATTTTTGCCCTTTAACTTAGAGTGATCAGAACTATATTTTCAAGCATTAAATCGGTTAAGCGATAATAAAAAAATTAAGCTTATATTTACTTCATCCTCATTATCCGGTAACATCATCGTTTTTCCGATAATTGCGTCGTCTCCCGAAACACGAATACCAGGAGCGATAATACCGTCTTCATCCAGTTTATCATAACTAGCATTTCGCATACCCTATTTAAAAGCATAATTTTATTTAAAAAAATGAAATCAGAAAATATTGATAGTCAGAAGACGCAAAAGAAATTGGCTCACGGCTAAGTGCTGTTTTGGAGCTCTGCCACAGAGGACTAGTAATATTTTTAAAAAATTAAAAATACTTCGTATGAAAGAATTCACAGAAAAAATGTTAAATATACTTTTTGCATTTAATTTTAATTCAAATGTACCCGTAATAAAATCTGTACGATACATTTCTAAAATTCAATCTGAAACATTTTACGGTACTGAAGTACTGCATTTTAAAAAATTAAAAAAAAATTAAAAACTTTTCCAGTTCATTACTATTTTATGAAACAAATGTTCTTTTCAAAAATATTATTATTTCGTATTTCATAGAAACATGCACAAGATCCTTCAGTGTGAGTAATTATAAAATGATAACCAACAAAAAAAGGTGTTAACGTTAAAAACTGGAAAGCATGCCTATTTTTAAAGTACAAAAATTTTTATTTTGTTACTTCAACGTATTTCTTCGTTTTTTTTTTAACAATAAGAACAATAAAACGAAAAATATATTACTTCGCAAAATTAATAGTTTTTAAAATTATACTGATATCAAATAATTAGGTTGACATTAAAAGATAAGCTTAGATACTAACTAAAATTGAATAACATATATAATTTCTTACCTGACAAGAATTTCGAGTAGGCTTTTCAAACTGTTCTTCTTTATCCATTATATTTTTTGACTCTGACTCTTTATAAGAACGGAAAAATACCGACCTAAGATAAATAATAAATCGAATTAATATGTTAAGTTTTTGACAATGACATAATTAAATAGTCTTATTTAACAAAATTTCATTATGTTGAATGAAAATTTAATTATTTCATTAAAAAATTGTAAATTTGAATAAAACACAATGCACCAAGTTATGCAAACTGCGGGAAAAACGTAGATAACTTCTAATAAATCAAAAAGGCAAGACTATACTGGAGTTGTACTTAATAAAAATAGAATAAATATTGACTACATGTTATTTTTTTATTTTTCATGTTTTTTTTTTTCACTTTTGTTAATGTAAAACTTCAATATACTATTACTTTTTCGAACTGTTAAAAGTGGTCAACATGTACGTACTTCATTATAAATTATACAAATTAATCCACGTGAATAATTATGCATACAATTATTTAAATTTTTGATTCATCGTTTATCAAGAAAAAGAAAAAGGTTAATATTTTTATACATCGTTGTTATTACACATTTCTACTTATTTGTTTTACTATGATAGATACATCATCATTTCTTCGAACACATCATTCATATTAAAAAATGCTTATTATCATAAGTAATATAAACAACATTTTCTTTTTAAAAAATTTTTTAAACCATCTTTCATTGCAAATTTTGATATAATGACTTCAAAATAAATATTTATGTAATTTATTAAAACATAATTAATAATTTGCTATGCATAAAAACGACCTATATTAACATAAGACGTTTTTGAGCCCCGCTTCAGTAATTTTTATACCAACAACCAAATCACAAAATGAAAGGCCTTTTGTAAATTTATAATATAAAGGGTAATTTACGCAGTGAAGTAATATAATTTTTTTGTAAAAAACTAAAATGTTCTGACCGAAAAGCAATGTATAAACAGCAACTTTGATTGTATGATTCAAGTTTACTTTCCGCCCTTTTTTACCTGTTTACCCGAACTCAACTTAATATTGAAAATTGATTTGATATTTTACAGTATATCATTTTTTACGAAATAAAGAATACCAATTACTTCATGAAGATCACTGTCCGAAAATGGGGCAATGAGTTTATCCGTTTCAGTTAAAAATAAATAAAAAAAAATAATTTCAGAGCAATCGTTTTATCTCCTAGAGCCTTCTCAAGTTTTATTTACGAGATGATAATTACAAAAATTTAGTTCAATTTTTTCTTACTCAGCTTTAGCAAATTTTTGGAGATTCGGGAACAATTCAATAGTTTATTTCCCCAGATATTAATTACGATGCGAAGTATTATTTTTTGTGGAAGAATTGCGTTCTGTTTTTTGTTTTTTTTTAAATAAAATTCATGAAACTCATGATTTTTTATTTTGAAAGTTTTCCAAATTACACCAAATTTATTCGCAATTTAAGATTTTTGTTATTGAATTAATTTAACATTATTTAGTTAATAATCACCTGAAGAAACCTCTTTCTACAGCTGAAGCGTTCATAATAACACTATCTTCTTGATTGTATCCGGTATAACATAAAATAGCAACAATTGAATTAATTCCAGCAGGCAGTTCACGAAACCTCAAGTATTCCATAGATCTGGTTGTTACCAAAGGTTTATGCGGATAATATAATACATGTGCTAGGGTATCCATTCTTACGTGGAAATTGGTGATATAAACTCCCATAGCTTGTTTACCCATAGCGCTCTGTACATATAAATAAGTTTTTTACTTATAAATAAAATAAAAATTTACACAATTAACGTAGTTTATAAAACAATAAAATTAAAAAATAATAATAACAATAATAAGCAGACAAACAGCTAAATATTATATTGTGAAGAATCATAAAACTTCCATTAAAACCTTTTAATTAATACTTCTAACAATATGATCTTGTAATAATCAACTTCTGAAAAAACCTACTAAAGTTTTTTTGCTTAATTCAATTGTATTATGTTAAAAGTATTATAAGGAGAGTTGAATAGTCTAAATATCAATAAGATATGTAAGAAAAAAAAGAGATTATTTTTAGAAATCAAACAAAATTAAACATAAAACTGCAGCATCAAATACAGCATAAACAACTGTAGAAAAAATTGAAGGATATGCATTCCTTAATTTTTTAAACTTTTTTGAAAACTTTCAAAAATATGGTTTCCAGTAAATATAATACAAATGTGATCTTTCGTTTACCTTATTAATAAAAGAATTTAAAAAAAAATGTTGAAATAAAAAATTATTCCCCTTACAAACAACTGAAAACGCCTCTGGAGAATTGAGGTAAATATATTTTGAAAAGATTTAGTCTGAAAAAAAAAAAAAAATACTAAAAACACTAAAATGAAAAAAGAAAGAGAAAAAACAAGTTTAGAAATTCAGTCTTTAACCAAAAGAACATTAAGCTGAAAGCTAAAATACATTTTCCCAAAACCTCGATCTGTTTTTGTATTTTTGTAACTTAAATTTTAATGTTGTTCGAGATTAATTTTTTTTCTCCTTTCTATTTCATTCAGCGTATTAAAAACTTTATTTCTGACAATTAATAAAGTTTTTGAAATTAAAGTCTAACCGACTACATTTCATACCACGCGAATAATATAGAATTCCAAATCCGACGATTTACAAAAACAAACTGATTTCTGTTATCACCGTGGAAATGATATACAGTGTTATCCAAAAATTATTTTTCTTCAATCTTTAAGGCATATTTCATTCATTAATTACACTACAAGATAGATTCGTAACATTATAGAAACAAAAATGTTCCAACAATCGTAGGATTTTTTAAACCTATATGTTTTATCATTTTCATTAGTAATATTAGTCAATTTTTAATCTAAAAAATTTACTTGATAGGTGTTACGCGGACTCTGATTATGATCAGGAAACGGAATAATAGAGGCGCATACTCCCAATATCATGGCCGGATGAATTTCACAGTGAGTATACGTTGTACAATAAGCAAATTCTTTTTCTTGCCGTAAATCGTCTGGTGACATAGCAATCATTGTTGTTTCTTCCTCCAAAGTATCTATGTATTCTACAACCCCACTAGAGACAAGAACCTGCCATCTACAAATATTTATTATTTAATTATACAGTTTGTATCCAAAACCGGTCAATGTATTATTAAATAATATATTTTTATGATTGTCCGTATTAGGTTTAATTATTCAAATTCATACATAAAAATCAATCGTAACTATCGTATTCTTGACTTATAAAATTAAAATAGTCGACGACTGTATAATGTCTAAACTCGAATACCATGACAACCTATTTATACATTCTAGTTGTACAGATATAGACAGTGTTCTTAGAAAATTTATATGCAGCGCAATTGTACTCAAGACTACCTTTGGAATTGATTTTAATCGATTTTTATCGCGATATAAATCCAGTCCTAAGGTTTGTCACTGCTTTCTACGCCACTATTACCGATTATTTATTAGTTTAATAATTTTTACTCGTTTTGAACCCATGACTTCGATGTAGCAGTCCAATCGTTTTAGCCATTCGGTCATCGTAAAAACCATGGTAAATTTTTTTTTAAATTATAAGTACAATTAAATAATCACACAGTCAAAAATTGCACAACGAGAACTTATGAGAAAAATTATATTTGAAATTAATTAGTACCGAAACAACTATTAAATATGGAATGCATTAAAAAAATATAAGAAAACCGAATAATAATACATAACATGGAACGGATTAAAATGTTGTTAAAAGATTAATTATTCGCAAAGGAAAGTATATCATGTGAAGCTTAAAATTAAATTTCGTTCATTATTAAATTTCAAAATCCTGAAACAATTAATACTGTATTTTATAATTAAATAGAAACAGAGAGGAGTAACAGCTAAAGTAATGTAAATATCGTTTCATTTTTATTATGAATCCGATCCTCTCTAGTTTCCATTTAAAAGGTTTTATAGAAAAAATAATATAAAAAAAACTACTATGCATTCTATACAATCAAAAGATCTAAATAAATGAAACAGACGGTTAAAAATAATTATATACATACGAGGGGAATAATTAAAATCAATAAAAAATGGTGAACATTACAGTCACTCTTTAATAACCTTTTTTGTTCGCTGAGAAAACCCGAAAAACTAGAAAACTATGATTATTTCCGATATGGTTGATCAGAATAATTTTATTGCTAAATCATCGAACTAGCTTCAGAGATTTTTCGTTAGAGTGTTAACGACGAACTAATGTTACAGGTTCTTCTCATCCGAGATTAAACGTGGCATTCTCTACTTGGTCTGCGTAAGAAGTAACTACCAAAATATTTTAATAGTTTTTAATGTCAAAATTTAAATTACTCATTATTCCTATTGATTAATAAATAAATATAAATAGTACATTTTCTATAAACTAATAATGAAATATTATTTTATAGAAAATACTTTATATGTATTTATTTGTTGTTTTTATCCGATACCGTTCAATATTTCAGGTTATTTTTTCAATCTGTAGTTTTTTGTTAATATTTCAAAAAAGACCATAATTTTTGTCTTGGCGATATTAACTGAAGGTCCGAAAATGTTTCCATACTCTATAATCTTCTATAATTAGCGTTGTTTGTATATGTTATTTAACGTGGAAACTTCTTGTACGGTTATAGCCCCAATGACTATAATTTATCTCTCGTTCATTTTGGGGCAGAAATAAACCAGAGGAAATACGTGAGGTTAATAATTTACGGTACAGTGATACATTAAATCAAAATAAAAATGATCATTCCTTAACAAAGGTGAAAGTAAATAAATACAATTACATACCCATAATTATTATAATCACGTTCTTTTAGGTTATCAATATGCCTTTTTTTCAAAAGTAACTGGCCGTTTTCAACAATTAACAATGGACGACAAATACGGCCGGCGTCCGTATATATCTTAATTTCTCGGTCTCGAATATCACGAACAATGGATACTTCGCTGACGATAATATCCATCTGCCTTCGTAATTTTCTTAGTGTACCCATCAGCTGCTCTGGATCACGATGTATACCAACCTACGTAAAAAACATTAACTAATATCACTGGATTAAGACTCCAATGAATTTAAATAACAAAATCTGACTGAGTATAAATTACTTGTAAAAAATATACGTCACGATAAAATTCGTTAATAGATACTCGTATTTTCACTTAATCGTATTATATATTAAAATAGAAATTTTAATTTAATCATTGAACTATTATGTACAACATAATTATTATACTTCATATATATAAATTAATTTACAACTTTTTTTGTTTTTTAGCTCGTAATATTGAAGTTTCACACATTTAAAATTTCTTAGTGAAATTAACGCACTAATTAATGTTTTTTCAAAATTTGTCATCTTCAGAGTAATTTTAGCTAAAATTTTAATCCAATTAACAAATATAATTAACTTTTTAAAAATATCGAACTCCTACAGTTTTCGACTTTTGTGCAACAACCTTCCAATTCTCCGTATTTAGGCGAAAAGTAATTTATCCCCTAATGCGAAAATGAAAAACTTTCTGAAATTTGTAAATAAGATAAACAATTAAAAGTAAATAAACATTAAAAAACTTTTACAATTTACAAAATATAAAAAATGAAAGCCAACAGTACTTGACCCATAAGCGTGAACTCCAAAATATGTTGGTTTTCATTTCTCATTTTTACTGATTTACTTTATTTCTATTTTTTGATGTTATTTACTTATCATTAATCATATATAGAAAATGGGCTATTTTAACATTAACATTAAGATAAATAATATAAAACAGCTTTACCCAACATCCATTTACGAATATTTTTGTCGCATCAGCAATTGAGGATGGTGCTATTTCTTCCAGATTCTCCATACTCCACTCTTCCAAAAATTCTAAGATTGGTGACGGTTGAGATCCAACTGAAATATAAGCCATTAAAGCTAAATTTTTTACTAATCCTACCGCAGCACCTTCCGGAGTTTCTGCAGGACAAATCATTCCTATAAAAGGAATTTTCGTTTAAATAAAATATACCCAAGTAATAGATTAATATTTTCCAACATTAAAAATATACATCCCTTTAGATTGGGTAAAAAAATTGATAATACGCATTTCTTCACCTTACTAGCGTAACTTACAAATGAACGGTTCATTGGAAGAGGAAAGGGAATAATTTTACCTGATTTCATAAATACCAACAGGATTCTTTCTTTTTAAATTTTTTCACTCTCTTCCATTATTCTCATCTACTTCTTTGCTTTTTATTTTCTTCCTTTTTAACCTTCTTCTAACTTCAAGTAGAATACTACAAGCATCAAGAATGAGTTCGAAAAATTTACTTTCAATGAAATCATCAGAGGTATTACTAGGCAGATGAAAATTTAGAAAAAAAAGAAGTCTCAACTGACCGCGGAATGGAGTTGACGCAGCCTTTGTCTGTTCGTCTTTAAATTACTCTGGGTCCTTTAAACTTCCCTCCTTTTGTTCAATCTTCTGTGCCGAATTCATTGCTATCCTGCATAGCATTCTCATTATCAGATCTTCACGTGCCTCTCACAAATCCTTACTCTGTCAGATTCTCAAGGTGTGCTTTTAATCCAGATTGATTTTTTATGGATTTCTGATCACTCTATAGTTGACTCATTAGCTCCGCTATCTTCTTTTTCCGGCAAGTTCCTTACTACATTTCCATCCATCAATATTATTCTTTTGTATACAGCTGCGCATTACGAATTGTGGTTCAACTCTTACTCCTTCTCATTTCCTAATCCGGATTCTTTTTACTAGTCCATTCAACCTTCTCTTCCTCTCTACTCTTGGTTTCTTGACTACTCTTTTATGCGTCGCTCTAATATCTCTGCGATATACCGCCTGCACTTTAGGCACAGTTTGCTCCCTTCGTCGCTCTTCCGGTTCTCTCTCGTGCCATTTCCACATGGTTTTCTACATCCCTCCAACAGTCACTTTGTATATGATCTTTGAATTCTCTTCGCTTTCAATGGAACGACCTTATTTTTCCTCCTTTCTTTTATCAAACAGTGTTCCCACTCCCTAAAGCGCTTCATTTATTATTTCTCTTCCTCCTCCTTCTGTCATCCAAGCGTTTGATACCTTTTGTTGACTATCTCACATCATACAAAAATCTGATTCTCTTTCTCCTCTTTTTCCCAGTTCTTAAGCCAATGTCCATACAGAAAAATAAAAAAAAACGTTAATCTTTACAGAAGGAGTAAACTATTGTGAAGACGATACAAACATATATTAATAAAGCAGCAATCATTAATTATTAGGAGAGTTCATTATCGGTTTTATGTCTACTCAACTACTATACCAACAACATCAACTACAAACGCGACAAGTACATAATACATAAGAAAGAAAGACAACTTTAATGAATTACTTAGGTAAAATACTACAAATTTTGAAAAAATGAATATTTGTACAGATATAACGAATATTTGATATGATTAATAGAAAGAAAACGGAATATGAATGACATTCCAGATCAAGAAAAGAATATATCTGATTCCAAATAATACTTCAGCAAATTATTATAAATAATGTTACAAAAAATTTAAACATTACTGTGCTGCTTTTCTTCAGAGCCGAAAATTATAATGAATTATTTAAAAATGTCGTTGTTTACTTTTACGTTTAACGCACTCTTATGTGCTAAATAACATAATAATTAGCAGTATTGTACAAATCTCACAAAGAATTAACATTACATACATACAAAAACTTTCGTGCACCCACATACACACATGTACAGAGAAAGAGATCTCCCCATATGTACGTATGTATACACTAAAATTAAGTATTCAAAAATTAATTATATATTCACCCCATAAAGTATTATGAAGCTGACGTGGTTTAGCCAATTTACCATCCCTTCCGATTGGCGAGTTGACACGTCGCAAATGGGATAAAGTAGAAGCAAATGTCAATCGATTCAATACCTTTATAAAATAAATTATATTAATTTTAGATATACAAAAAAATAAAGCGATAGGATAAAGCAAAAAATGACAAAATATTTCTTTCACTTATGAAAAAAGAATTATTAATTATAAAAGTACCGAAAGAAAGTAAAAATTAAAATTGTTTCAAAACTGTAGAATCAAAAATGTAAAAAAAATTAAAACATGTAACATTTCTTTTGTAAATTGATTACTTTCGCACGCTACACTTGTATGACTAACATAATAGCAGATTCTTATATATTTATAAATTTTAGTTTTCATATTTTTATTACTATTCTTTATAATAAAATTGTTATTACTTGCGACACGCCTGCTCTGGCGGTATGGGCTTTCTTTTGGTCTCCCCAATTACCAGTAGCCAATGAGTATCTTAAACCGTCTGTAATTATTTTAGTTTTAATCGCTAATTCCAAATTAAAATCTTTACCTCTATCGATAAATTTCTGAGCATAAAGTCTAACTTCCTTTGTTAGCGTCTTAAATAATCTACAATAATAAACAAAATTATTAAACATTAGGTAAAATTGTTAATGAAGCAAATTCTAAGCATGTGCAAACACAAGAAACGAAAACCTACGCTCTAAACAAAAATGCTAAAAGCGGACCAGCCAAATCTAAGCGTTTATTGCCGTAGTGATCTCTGTCATCAAGTTCTCGTCTCCCTAAAGATGCTAACAGCAAGCGGTGTACCATATACCTAAAAGTAAGAAATAAATAATGAAAAGTATTAATATGATTTTTTGAATCAAAATGTTCACAAAATCTAAAGTAGATTTTTACCGAAAATGAAACATGTTAGATAAATAATTATAGTACTTTTAATACAATTTTTTTTTTTTGCCTGACATTTAGTTTTAACTAGTTTACTTTAATAATTCGCGAAGTTTTGTTATATCTGAAAATACCAGTGGCATAATGAAATGAGAAATTAGTAATAAGGTGTACTTTTCGCATCAGGCAGGAACAGTTTTAAAGTCTCGATAAAATATTACTGTTCAAAACAAAACTAAGAATATAAGGAGAAGTTCATTTAAATTTTTAATAAGGAGAAGTTGTAAGAGAAAAAACCAGACTGTCTTTTTAAAACGATAATATTTATTTTTATTTTGTATTGTTATTTGTTAAATTTATACTAGTATATCGTTGTATTCGCGAAATCTGTTGCCCATGAAATAAATAAATAAATGATTTTTCTCACAACCTTTACATTTAAAAACAAGAGCGTGACATTTCCGCGAAATAGATATACTGTTCCTTCTTTCAGTTGGGTAAATAAGATACAGTAATGTCACTACCAATTAGACATCTGCAAGGCAAAGTAGAGACATGTTTGTTTATCTTTAATGTTTAATTATATAGCTAGTGACCAAATGGTGTTTAATGCCTGGCCAAAAAAAAAAAAAAAAATTAATTATAAAATTATTTTTAATATTGGTGAAAAATTCCTAACTAAATTATTTAAGTCAGACTGATTCTTTTTTTATGAAATACAGAAAAAAAGATAAAAATTATGTAATTTTCATAAAAGTTACAAAAAGCTATAAAAAAATCCATCATTACCCCAAAAAGTAAGCTTTCTTAGTTTCACAGAAATCTGAAACTCCCACGTGCGGAAGCATTTCTTTTTGCAAGATTTCTCTCGCGTATTTAATTCGTTTATCTTTGGTGACTCCTGGACGAGCTCCTCGAACACCTATAAAATTTAATGCTACATTTTGTTCTTGAATGACGAACGCTTCATCCAATGACGGTTTTACCTTAAAAAGAATAATTGAATTAAAAATACATAAATACGTATATATTATTTTTAAATGTACTTTATAAGTCTTTACAATCGAGACAGCGAATTTTCCGATTAATTTATAAAAAAAGTCACCTTACAATAAAATCATTTCCGATTTTATTTGTTTTCTGTTTTTGTTTATTTGCAGTAAAAATTAAGAAATTTATACAAAAATTGATTATTTTAATTCCAATTTTTTTACTTATTACAAACTTGCACAAATACTGCAGTATACAAAACATTTAAAAAAATATATGTGAATAAAATGTTTACACATACACCTTATAAATATAAATTGAAAGCAGAAGATTAAGTATTTGTAGGAACTCTATCTTTCACACACGTACACACATAATATACATTGAGACGGATTCGGTGCCTGCAGCACGATTTCTTTGGCGGTGTTGGAGTTATAAAAATATTCTCTTTGGTAAAATCATTAATTCGTGATCTACCGAACATCGCTTTATTCGGCGTAGTCGCGGGCTGAAGGTATCGAGGATGCTTATTGGCTAAAACCAAAATTCCCGTACGCGGTCGAACGGACAGTTATGTCGCGGTTGAATCCGTGTACGTGTGTATTGCTGGTAGCGGCCGATAGCGGAGATAACCACATGAGTCCAAGACCAGTGCGCGTCGTGTAAAAGCTGTGCCGAGTAGCATCGAGCCAAAGGAAGATTTATAAAATCCCGTAAGTCAGGCGGGACGGCTAACTCATTAATACTCGGAAATGTTCTAGAAACATCGATGAGATTATTACTTTTATCACCTTTATTAATTGTTATTCGGTAATTTGGATTAGAGTTAGAGTCAATTACATATTGTTTCTAGTCGCTGTCGTTGTTAATCGTGGTAGCATATATATAGTCGCCGTGTTCCCGTCTTTGCGAAAATTTTATGCGCCAAGTCAAAAGTTTAACAGATTTTTCTGGAATTTATGTCGTAAAATTAATCACTTTTCTCGTTTTTTTTTTTTTTAGTCGCCACTGAGTTGATGCGCCCATATCGTTGTCTAGCCCATCTGCCATTTAATTTTTTTGAAAATTTATATGGTTTTGCAAAAAAAAAAAAAAAAAGGGATAGAAAGGAAACAGAAAAAACACAAAATAACAGATCTTGATCGCGATCCCGCCCCGAAACGGCGGTGGTTTCCCCGCGAAAGATGTCACGAACCCCCAAACCACGTGTCCAATAACGAAACTTCTGACTAGAAAACCGCCTATTTCTTTGAAAAAGGGTATAAAATCAATAATTCAAAGACAGATCGCACATTTATACTCCATTCGGACAAGAAAACAAAAAAAAAACGAATTTTACACAAAACTGACAAAAACGGCTTATACATACGAGGTGCACTTAAAGTTTATGCAGAAAACGGTAACGCGACGACTAGATATATGCTGTCACGATTAACGACGATGGCGACTGAAACCATGTGTGTAACTGATTATAACTCTAACTCAAATTACCAAATAACAATTAACGAAAGTGATAAAGGTTTACCAAATAATAATTAACGAAGGGGATAAAGGTAATCATCGACGTTTCTAGAACATCTCTGAGTAATACCGAGTTAGCCGTCCTGCCTGACTTATACGGGATTTTATAAATCTTCCTCCAGCTCGATGCTGCTCGGCACAGCTTCTACACGTCACGCACTCGTCCTGGACTCATGTTCTGCTGTCAGCCGCTACCAGCAATACACACGCACACAGTTCCAACCCCGACACGATCGTCTGTTCTACTGCGTACGGGAATTTTGATTTTAGCCGATAAACAACCTCGATACCTTCAATAAATCATACATATAGACTCACATGTTCCACATTTAATCAGTCAGTACAAATAGTAAAAACGATAAAGATCTGTCAGTTTGAAAGCTTGAAAATAAATGTTTTAAATATGAAAATGGTAAGAAGTCAGTTGTTAATATACGAGTATTGCTGACCAAATAAGGCTGGTTTGAAAAAGCCGGTAACTAGACTTTCCTTCAATAGTTAATAATTCGGCGTCGATCAACTCAATATCATTACTATGTTAGTGTTGCGGACGAGGAAATTTAGATGAACACCGACAAACAGGAACGTCGTCTCCAGTGATCTTCTTGCTGATAACGAGGCCGGTGTTTTCAACGATCTTGTATAAATTTTCATTCGATGAGTGAAGAACTTACAAATGAGAAGTAGTGCGGTAGCCTAGTGGTTGAGGTACTTGACTACCAAATTAGAGGTCATGGGTTCGAGACTTGTCTCGTTTCAAATCCAAGTCGCTCCTAGGTTTTCTCAGCCTAAAAAAAGAATTGAGTACCAGAGAAATCTGAGAAAATAAAGAAGGCCGAAAGAAAATAACTGCTCCCCCTCCCTGTTCACATTAGTTCCATTAGGTTTAGTACATTGTGAATCTTCATTTCACAATCCCCGACGTCCTATCAAGGGTAGGGAACTTACTTTACTTTTACTATATTATTCAAGGTTAGCTACAGTTTACTTCTCACAGCTATTCTTCTTTTTTAGTATATCAATGACGCGCAATGATTGATTTAATTTAGCATTAGTAGCTGACGTGTAATGTTTGATTCTGTCATGTGACTGTTTATTTATCCTAGCTCATTTCGTACTGCTGAAAACTGCAACAGTACCGTTTCAAGATTTAACCGAACCTGCTTTCGATGAGAATAATTATTTGGTAACAATTCCTGTTTTATAACACTTTTACGTCTTATCGACCTTGATTATTTTACTTTCCCAAGAAGAGTCTTTTTGTACCGTTTCAAATAATGTGAAACCCGCTTCCTAATTACATTCATCGTGGAAGATAGTAAACTCGGATTATTGAACAACTCTATTGGGAAAAATGTGAATAAAATGTTAGAACATTTGCTATTATTAAAATTGTATATTCAATTTGATAAATATAAATTCTTTAATATCACAATTAAAATAATCAATTTTACATACTTAAATAATGAAAATGTATAAAATTCGAGATAGTTACCATTTCCATCATTTCTTGATCGTCAAAATCGTATATTATGTGTTCTAGAATATCTCTATCAGCCACGAAACCGAGAGCACGAAATACAATCATTATCGGAATTTCTTGTTTAATATAAGGTAAAATTATTATAATACGCTGCCCAATTGCTGATTTTTTCATATTCTATAAAATAATACGCCCAACATTGCAGATCAAATCATACTAAATTTAAGTGTGATTACGTGCACGAATTGTACATTCATAAATGTTATAGTCATATAAAACACAAATGGATTTAATTCTCATACCATCTACAGCAATGAATGTTTATAATAACAAATTAAATATAAAAATAGGTATACCGCTTGTCCACCACGAGCTAACATATTGACACATAGCGTCGATGTTGGGCGCGATGAATGTTCTAAACAAGATCTAATTTCTGCTCTAAACACGTATTTACTATCTTTCATACTAAACACATAAACTGTATTAGTAGCCATCTTTTCTTGCGCTATTAGAACCTATAACGTACAATAACATAAATTCTTATTCTAATGTAATAAAATAGTTAATTAATAATAGCGCTGAATGAAATTAAAATTTTTAAAATATGTAAAATAACTCTAGGTTAAAAAATACAAGTCTTTTTTTTTACGATAAAATGTAGTTTTCTTTACTATTTTTTAAATATTAATTATTCTACATTGCACGTGCATGCATTACTTAGAAAAAGTATATATAATACCTTTTCTGATCCATTGATTATAAAATATCCGCCAGGATCCAGTGGACACTCATTTAATTCTGTTAAATCACGATCAATCAAACCACTAAGCAAGCAGTAGGTCGAACGTAACATAATTGGAATTTTTCCTACAAAAATTTTTGAAAAACTGTTGATTATATACATACATATAAATACATATATATATATATATTAATTACAACGTAATTCTTAGGCTACCCCCCATTAGAAAAAATGTCCCAATTTTATGTAACGTTTGTTATATTTTATAGGATTTTTGTTATTGTTATTTAAAAAATGTCACAATTTTAAGTAACGAAATATGTAACGAAAAAATGTCTTAATTTTATATAATGAAAGTTAAATGTTAGGATAGGATTTTTGTGATTATATTATTTTTTTTGTGCTGATGCCAGTAAGAATTACGTTGTAAATTTTGATAATTTTATACAAAATATAGAAGAGAAAGAGACAGAAATGAAAACAAGAGGAGTCAAGGGGCACAGCCCCTTGCGAGGCCAAAATGGCCGAGTTTATATATATTTATATACACACTAGCTGCTGCCGTGACTTTCCCATGAAATGTATATTTTTACTAAAAATTTATTTTTATGTTCAATTTTTCTTTATTGTTTGCAATATAATAATTAAAACAAACTTTAAGTAGAACCAACGGTAGTAAGTAGTTAACAAGAATTTAAGATTTGAATGTAAATAATATTTTTCATAACAACAATGAAAACTGCTGCTGCAGGATTTTTAAAATAATTTTCGAGTAATTTAAATTTCCAAAATATTTTAATAAAATCAATTTTTTTATTAAATATTACTACTAGGGAACATAGTTACCAAATTGCATAAAATTTATAAAAAATTATTTATGATACAATGTTTTTACATGCTTTAACACAGTAATTCAATATCTACGCTATAAAGCTGAATCTCACTTCTTCGGCCGTCAATTTTTATATATTTTTTTCGAAATACATAACAGTCGAATATCAACGACCAATTTGTTTTCAATCATCTATTTTTTATTCCTTCTTTACCATTCCATTTTGCTTATACCACTCATTTACTCATCAGCTTTGCTAGATTTTAAATGTAAATATGTATATTTTTTTTTTATCTGTACTTTCTTTGCCAAAATACTTATTAAAACAAACGAAATACCATTCCTTGGAAATGTTATTGCTTACGCTACTACAATCATCTATTTTTATTCCTTCTTCTCTTTTCATTTTTTTTATAACATCCACTTAGTCTATAAAGTACTCATTTACTTGCCCGTCCGTTTCTTGGGGGTTCAAATGCAAATAATTTTTATTTTTAATTAATAAATTTACGTAAACGTAAATTAACAATTTTGTGATTTCATTTTTTTTTAACGTTAAGGTCCAAATTTTATTAAAATATTATAATCCTTACTGCCTTAAATGTTTACTTTGTACATATTTTTAAGACATATAACGACTCAAAAATTGTTTAATTTTAAATGACTTAAAACAATTCCTAATTAATATTAATAAAAGGAAAAATTGTGCATTTATAATCGTACATTTGAAAAGCGGTTAAGACAAGATGTTTTAATTTTCAAATTTAAAATTCTTTATCAATTAATTCTTGTAAAAATACTGTTAAAATATATTTTTTTACTGTAAAATTGTGAAAACACCATGATGTAGTCGCATCATTTAAAAAAATATTGAAAAAATCTAAATGTATACTTAAATTATTGCACACAGATATGAGTAAAAATTTTAAAAAAAAGTATCACATAAAAATGTATCATACATATAATGAACAAAAAAGTTCAATTGCTGAAAGAGTCAATCGTACTGAGTCAAAATTTAAAAATATTTTAAAGCAAAAAAATATCACAAATGGATTAATTCACTGCTTAAAACTTTAAAACAATATTTCCTCCTAACATTATTAACAGGATACTATGGGCCATAACTTAACTATACTGGCTGCCACGTTATCGCAGTTATACATATATATTAGTCTCAATAAGATTTCTATGGGCTGAACTTAAATGTACCGGTCGCCATGCTATTCTTGCTGCTCTATATCATATTTGAGATAATTATCAGAGTCCCAGTATTATTATTTAATCAACTTATAATCGGGAATCGATAAATTATCTAATATTGCTCTAGCGGGATTTCTAAATCCTCTTCGGAAAGGTAGGTTAAATTTCATTTTTAATAAATGCCTAACATGTGATCGAAATCACGGCCACTTTTTAAGGTATTTTATTGGGACAGCGAAAAAAAAACCAAAAAAAAAACCAATATGGATATACATCGTAATAAAGGAATGATTCGTACTTTAGAATCAAAAGATACGCAAATTAAAGGCTAAATAGAACGTATCCCTTATGAATGTACAATTAGCCGATCAAGTGTTTTTCGTAAATACGTATAATTTTAATTAGAACATCGAAATTTTTACGGTAAATAAGGTTTTTTATTGATTCTATTACTTAATTTATAACAATAACAAATCCATTATTGGCTAGTTTTACAAACATGAACTGCAGAAAACACAGTATACTTAAAACTAAAACAATCCTTTTTGTCCATATTCGACTGTGAGTACTTAAGTTAAATATAATATATATATATAACTCGGCCACTTTGGCCTCGCATGCTTTCATTCCTGTCTTTTTCTCTTCTATACTTTGTATAAAATGATCACAATTTACAACGTAATTCTTACTGGCATCAACACACACAAAAAATAACATAACCACAAAAATCCTATTCTAACATTTACCTTCCATTATATAAAATTAAGACATTTTTTCGTTACATATTTCATTACATAAAATTGTGACATTTTTTAAATAACAATAACAAAAATCCTACACAATATAACAAACGTTACATAAAATTGGGACATTTAGCGTTACATAAAATTGGGACATTTTCTGGGACATTTTTTCGAATGGGGGGTAGCCTAAGAATTACCTTTGTAATTAATATATATATATATTCAGACGGATTCAGTACCTGCAGCGCGATCTTTTAGCGGTGTTCGAATTATAAAATATTTTCTCTGGTAAAATTATTAATTCGCGATCTATCGAACAACGGATTTTATTCGACCTTGTCGCGGCTCGTAGGTATCGGAGATGCTTATCGGCTAAAATCGAAATTCCCGTATGTGGTTGAACGGACAGTTGCGTCAGGGCTGAGACTGTGTGCGTATGAATTGTTGATAGCGACCGATATCGGAGATTACTAGATGAGTTTGGTGCGAGTGCGCGTCGTTTAAAAGCTGTGCTGAGTAACATTGAGCCGAGGGAAGATTATAGAAAAAATCCTGTAAAAGTCAGGCAGGGTAATTTGTGCGGTAATATTATTCGAATATTCTAGAAACTTCTTACTATCTTTGGTTAACGTTATCACGCCACACATCGTGCTAGGCTCGATCATAACCGTTTTAATCGCCGTCGTGGCTGATCGTGGCAACATTCCTCCAGTCGTTTTCGTGTTACCATTTAATCGAAATTTTGATGTGCCACTCCGCACGTTTTCGATTTCGTTGTCGAAATTTTAGTATAACAGTCAATTTTTTTCCTTCTTTCTAGTAAGCGTCGAATTTTACTCATCCGAATCGTCATTTAGTCCGGTTTTTCCTTATGTCATTTTTCCCCCCTTTGGCGAAATATACACGTTTTCATGTTAAAAGTTTCGTTACTGGATACGTAGGGGACCGCTGTGATGTCTCCGGTGCGAAGACGCTACCGCCGTTTCAAGGCGGGATCGCGAGTTTTTTTTTTGAGAATCGGGTTTTTTATTATTAGACAATTTTTTTTCCCTCCCCGCGTATATTTTTTTTTATCAGTTCCGAAAAGCCCGGTGCTCTGTAAGGCGGAGCTATTCCGGTTGTGACACACGGAAAGTGTCTCTGGTGTCCGTAATCGATGTAATTTCTGTGAATCAGTCCGAAATTTCATCGAGGAAGAAAACGAGTCTATCTTAATACATATATATATATATATATATATGTATCTTCATTGATGACAGTTAATAACATTTCACTTAATAAGCTAAGTTTCAAATGCTTTAAGGAACAATATATTTGGAGAATACAAATACCAGTAGTATGACAGAAAATTATAAGATAAAATTATAATAAAAACAAAACAGTTCACACTGCAGGCCATGTTTCGACAAGTATGCTATAGGAACCCATTTCTTACAGTGCTGGCAGTCGTGTTTTAATATTTCAGTGTAATACTCATTTACTACTATTGTAATTATGAAATTATCAGTTCACGCGATGTAAACAGTTTAATTGCTGAAGTATTTCTATTACTACCGCAATTTTAAAAATAAATTAGTTAGTTTGCTTTGTTGTTTTTTTTTAAATCTACTAACCTATGAAAGCTTTTTGATGCTGAGTTTCTATCGCATCTTCTCCTTCTTTTACTATTGTTTTTGTTATATCCACATAAAGTGGTGCTGAGTATGTTAAATTACGTAACCTTGCTTCATTAGGCATCATGGGTGAGGGAGAACCATCTTTTTCCCAATGTGTTGGTTTTGATAAATAAATCTGCTCAAATTTTAATAAATACCGAGGCTAAAAATAACACAAACGTATTAAATTATTAACGTAATTTTTAGTAACAGTTGCACAATTTTTAGTTTGCTTTTAAAATACACTGATGTCTACAAACATAAAGAATGACAATATCAAAAACTGAATTAGAAGAATTTGCACGGTGTATTTAATTACCGGGTTATCAATTTCTCCACTGGTGTGTTGGGCTTCAGCTTGTAAATCAATCTGCGGCGAATCTTCCACAATACGTTGTACTGACATTTGAATAAATTCATCAAATGAATCCAACTGTTGCCTAACAAGTCCTTTTTCATCGAAATATGCATTAATGACAATCCAACAAGCTTCTTGCCACAATTCACTTGATATTTCTTCAGATAATACATCATCATATTGATCTAATAATAATTGCAAAATGTAATTTTATATTCGGTGAAAATGAAAAAAGTATCAATTCGTTGCGAAATATTAATAACTGTATCTCATTTCAATATTTGAAAATCAGTGTATCAATCGAAACAATAATCTAAAAAAAGACTGTAATAATAGCATTTTATATTACCGTCGTCTTCGTACATCGTTATTTATGTTAAAAATGCAAAAAATCACTGCTTTACTTCGCCCGGTTTAATAACATATCTATTAAATAACTAAAAAGATATAAACAGTTCGATTACATTTTATTAAATAAATCATTTAATCAATTCGATTCCATTAGGTTAATTATTTTTTCAAAATATATGAGTAACAATAAATTCCAACAGAACATGGAACAAAAACACAGAAAGTTTATTTAACGGAACAAAAATAATAGAACCATCTAAAGCACTAATCGGTAAATTCAAGAAATTCAATTCAATTATATGACGTCATAAGTGTTTTTATGCTTTGTATTCCTACAAAACGTAGTATAATAATAAATAATTCAAGAATAAATGATAAAAAATAATATTCCGCTTATTTTGGATAAATATTAGTTAATAACTTAATTTTTCTTAAATTATATTGAACTTTATAAAATTTTTATAAAAATTAATTACAGTTTTCAACATGTTAATTTCTTGTATTTTAAGATGGCTATTACATTTATTTTGTGTTAAATATGGAACTGTTTAAATTAAAAATTAAATAAACATATAAATCTATAAGCTATAAACACAGATAATTAATTCAAAAGGGCAATTAACAATTAAAATATGAATATGTCATCTCATAAGTAGGGTTCGGATTTTGCATATAATGCATATTTTTTTTTGCTTGTAGCTGATGCTTTGATACTTCGTATCTAGATATTTTAAGGGTTGTAGATTCGAAATACACTAATTTAATAGTGCACACAAATGTATATTTCGAACGTTAGTGCATATAAATGCATATTTTGGACGTTTCGTGTATGTTTTGCGTATTTTGGGGATTTTTACGTATTTTTCATAATTACATGTAAAGAAAACACAAACACACGCATACACACAAAATTATATATTCAAAACGATAAGGTCGGAGGAAATGCATGAAAATTTTAACTTTAATAAAAAAACAAGGTTATCACTGTGTTATTTTTTGCCAGGTCTGTAGTTAGATGATAACTTCTTGCCATGTGCTTATAGAACTACAAAAAAAAACAACTTATTTCTCCTTGTCGGCCGTATGACTACCATTGTTGTATCTCTTTACAGACAGGATATCTTTCTGTAAATAAAAAACAATATTTTGTTTCCTTTATAAATGAAATGAATTTGAATAAAGTATTTATTTTTCGACCTTTTAGAATTTTTATATTTATATTGTTAATTGCCGAAGTAAAATAATAGTGTCGGCAAACAAAAAAAAATATTGTTAACCGATCTTTTTCCGCTAGTATATGATTGATGCTAGTTAATAGGATTACACTATCTTCGACCTTGAGATGTATAACTGTCCTCCGAACCACGTACTGGATATATACATACACATGGGCGTCGTCAAGAGGGTGCAGGGGAGCCCCCCCCCCCCCCCCCCCTCGAGCTTCAAAACTTTTTAATCAACTGACCATGATGAGTATTCTAGGCGCGTAATCATGGACAATTTGGAAGACTTTTATAATAAAGTAGTAGAACAATTTGCCAATAACCCGCGAAAATTATGTTTTAATTAAGATTTTATTCTTGTTTACTAAAATATTAAGCTTTTACAAATTATAAATTTTATTTTTCCTATAACTCATATCCTCTTTTTATCATCTTACCCTCCCCTGATCGGCTTATCAGCTGGTGACTCATTTTGCATCCCCCTGGCTCATCGGCTGGCAATGCCCTTGTACATATACACACACATATATACGCTTGCACACACAATTTGTGACAAATTTGATCTGTGAATGTTATCTTCGGTATGGGGTAGATCATTTGCCTTTTCAATTCAATTAGATGAAGTGTGAAATGAGAATAAAATTTCTTACACTCTATCTGAAGTGGCCGTATTTAAATATTTACCAATTGTGACTTGTAATGTAAAGAGATCGTTTTTCATACTGAAAACTAAATGTAATAATTTTTTAATTTAAATGTATAATTTAATGTTTTTTTTTAATCCAACTTATTGTAATGGATGAAAATGCAGCAGGTTAATAAAAATTGAATGCGGAAAACAAAAAAATTGATTTTTTTTTTAATATACACTATCTATTATGAAATTTTTAGTGCATATATTGGGGTTTTTTAGTGCATATAAATCCGAACCCTTGTTTATTTATGTGTTTAAAAATTTTTGTGCCTTTATTTGTCTTTTTCGATATATTTTTGAAATCTACATAGCTTCGTCAAGGAATTAAATATATAATTAAAATTATAAATAACAAAAGAAACTTCAATAAACGTATCTCCAAATAAATTTGCTAGATACGAATGAAAAAGAAAGATAATATAACGATTATATATAAGAAGCAAATTCAATCCAGGTTTGTTACACTTTAAATGACGTAGAGTTGATGGTTTGTAATTTTTTAAATATGGCTGACTATACGTTAAAAAAAAAAAAAAAGAAAAGAAAAGAAAAGAACCGATATTGCATTTGACCGATTATTAATATTAAATCATTTTCATCCGTTTCGTATTACTAATGCTAACGGAACTCTTAAATTTACATCGCAAAAGTCTATTTGTATTTCACACCGAAGTCATTACTTCAAAAAAAAAATAAAAAACATTTTAAAAAAAATGAATAACCCAATAAAATTATGTAAAATATGTGTTTTGTGATCATATATATGTATGTATATATAATATGCTACACGTGTGGAAAATATAAATTGTTAACGAAGAGCAGTATTTTTTGTGTGGAATTTCTGATAGCAGTGAATGGGTAATGTGTAGATATAAATTAGGTAATTCGTGTTTCCCACTAACACAAATAATAACGTTTATCTGAAAATCACTACAGGTAATCTGTAAAAAGGTTTAAATTCTCTATGTCCAGAAGAATCTGCGCCTGAAAGATTCACGCCTAAAAAATCGCGCCTAAACGATCGCACTTGAAAGAGCTGGCCCCGGTAGGATTATATCACTATCTTTATTAATAAACATACGTTCATGTAAATACTCTAGCTTATTTTATATAAGCGTAAGAAAACATATTTGCTAATACAGCTATTATTAATAAAAATTTCAGAAAAATTTATAACTAACTCATACATTAGATATAACAAAAATTACCAAAAAATGATTTGTTCTGTGTAAAATTACAGAATGTAAAATTGAGTCTAAAATTTACTATATATATATATATATTTCAACATGAAAATTCATTTCTAGACAATAAACAAAAAATATCATTATTTAGGCAATAAGCATATTCCAACTTCTAACTGATCTAAAAGATGGCGATGCAAACTAAAATCTTTATTCTATTTGTTGTGTATAATAAAAAAAGCTTAAGTTGAATATAAAGTTTAATTTGTCTGTTTTCAAAGTACAGCTTAAGCTTTCGTCTTTTAGCTGTTTAAATTTTGAATATAATTTAAGCTTTATTCTTTTAGCTTATAGAAACTCAAAACTTGACATCCAAAAAATGATTGTCCTTCAGCTTTTTGCTTTTGGCTTTCAAGCACTGCTGAATACTGATGACTGTTTTTTGTTGTATATATATTTTATTTACTATTTGTTATATGTAGGTTTAATAATCTTACATCTATTCTATAATTCTTTAATTCTGTCTAGACTTGACTATGGTGCAATACTTTATGGGTCTGCCTCTAAAACTAACCTGCACAAACTGGACCTTATTCAAAGCATTGCTATAAAGCTCATAATGGGTAACATCAGTTTGTCACTAATCACATACCTTCAGGTTGAGACAAAAATTCCATCACTGTTTATAAAAAAAACATTATGTACGATAAATTCCTAAGTAAATACTACAGCTTTCATTTTCTGCCTTTATCTAGCCATATTTATGAAATTAACTCCAATTGGAGATTCGTCCGTTCCAAAATTTCGCTCCTGACTAGAAGAATTTTTCTATATTATAGATATAGCTCTGATTTAATTCCCGTCTCTCCTTTTTCTTAATTTGCAAAACTATACAGCACAAATTTCATAAATCTTAACATCAACACTTCTTCATCTGATCGTCCCAGTATTTTGTAATCCTCTCCCCAATTCACTAGGAATTGTTTTGACAGCATTGCTAGAAATATGCATCCCAGTCATATCAGTGTTCACTGATGATGCTAAATGCCCTAGACCTGTATGTATTGTAAGTTCTGTTTTTGTTATTGCAAGTGTGACCGCTCAGGGGTTCATGCTTCCCCCAGAGGCACCAGTATTCACTGTGGAGTTATGGACCATTGATAAGGCCTGAGATTTTATTCTGAACGTCATTGGTTTTCAAAGAAAGATTATAGTTTACAGCGATAGTTAAAGCGCCTTGGTGGCGCTGAACAGTATTTTGTTTAATTTTAAATGTAACCCATTGGTTTATGAAATCAAACATAAATGTCATAAGATCACCAATAGAGGTAGGGAGATTAGTTTTTATTGGATCCCTGAACACTCTGGAGTTGGATTGAATGACTTTGTAGACCGTGCAGCCAAGGAAGCAGCTTCGAATGGAATAAGATCCCGTTTACTCCCTACTCTGACATATACCAGAAGATAAAATATAATAGTCACATTGATTGGATTGAATATAAAAGGTCGCAAACCATCAGTAGGTGTTATAATATCGTTCAGCTCTCAACTCATCCCGCATCCTGGTATTTTTCTCTTTCGAAAAGTATTTCAGCTTATTCTATATGTAGTTTCGGCACTGTTATATGCAGATTGAGAATGGGGCATTCCCGTATAACTTTGAATTTCTATGATTCTTCAGGGTGTAATAGTGACCATGTTCATACCAATTTCATAAATGATGTTAACCATTTGTTGTTTCATTGTGACAGATTTGAGAATGAAAGGTTTGTTTCTTGAAGAACTGATTGCTAGGAACATCTTTCCCCCATACCTGCTGCATCATCTTTTATGTTGTGGAGAGGCCACCCTGTTTACAGTATTCAAATTTACTGTAAAAAATAATATCTTGGCATAATCTTTTATATATCCATCTGCTAGTTAGTAGCCAAATTGTTCCTCACCAGGCCAAAAAAAAAATCTAAGTAATTTAGCTGGCTATTATTTCAGATTTTCATGATATACTGTAAATTTAAATTTATGGAATTGAGAAATGTTAAAAATTTTGTATGTTTTTTATTATTTTTAAAGATGCATAAAATATCATCTATATATCTTGAATAGAAAATTATCTTATATTTATCTAATTTGTTTTTTATTATTTCTTCTTCATTAAATTGCAGCACTACTACTAATAATGAAGAAATCGATGACCACCATCAACAGTCTAGTAGTTTTTTATATGAATATGGAATTTTTTAATTTAAAATAATTTTTTTGTTAATGTTGCGATGGTATGTTATTTTAGTGATATGTATTGGATTTAGCAGGAAGTTTTTAAGCCGAAATGGTTCCTGAATTATTGAATTTTATTTAATATTTTTGTTTCTGAGCTATTTTATTAGCATTCCATACATTATATGTATATATAATTATAATAAAATTTAAATTTAGCTTTTTTCAATGTTTTTTCTTTTAATGCAAACTGTTTAAGTCTTGAAAATGATATATTTTTTCATAGGTATGTTTCTTTTTATGTGACGATTAAGAATAGTGTGACAAGTTTTTCTTGTGAAATTAAGAAACTAAACATATTCTTATTAATTTTAATTTCACAAATGTTCATTTTTGCTCACTTTTCAAATTTTAAAGTTAAACTTAAGGGTGTATGCCTTTCAGGAATCATGATTGTTTTTTAACAATAAAAAATTTATACTTTCTGTTACACTACACCTTTTGCCTGCAACGCCCTATTCACACACAAGATATTTTTAAATAGCTTTTGCAAAGCAATATCAGGAATATAATTTTCCCTTGCCGACATTAGTAAATCTTGAAAATTATTCGCAGATATTATTATACTATACATACTGAAGCACTGATAATTACAGTTTATCTAAGAGTATTGGAATAAAACTGGGTTAATTAACTTTTTAAGTTTCGATCTTACACTACATCAAAGCCTTTAATAGTATAATTTTGTACTGATCAAAAAGTTTTTCAATACATTAAGCAATTCTAAATTATTTGTTTTAATCAACAAATTCTCCAATTCACCATGATTGTGTAATAGTTTTTAATTCACTAAAAGACAAATATAATTTTCCCAATAATAAGTATTGATAAAGCTCTGTTCCTCTACAGGCAGTCATTATTATTGTGTATATTAATTCTAGTCTAGAATCAAGCAACTGATCAACAATTTTAATGACAAGAAATATATTATAAATGAATTTGTAATGTTTAATGATTTTACACTCTATAATAGACAATGATCTAAATTAGAAAACCCTGTTTTATCTCAAACTTCACTTTTGCAAGAAAATAATAAGTACCACTGATAAAATATGTTTAAAATTAAATGTTGTTACTAAATTTAAAAGTAATGAAATAGGTGTCTGTCCTTTCTGATGAATTCCATTTTTTTTTTTTTTTTCAAACAGACGAAGATAAAACATTTTATATAATAATTCCTGAATTGCATAATTAATACGCAAAATACATGTATAATATTGTAGAAAACATTTCACATAAAACCAAAAGTTAAAAAAAAAATAAATAAGAAGAGAGAACATAGTTAAAACTGTACTAATAGACCATCAACATGTCTAATAATTAAACATTACTATCAAATTTTAAAAAATCTGTAATGCAATCATATATGTTTAACTATAAATTTCCCAAAAAAGGAAACATTGAATGTTTAACAATAATGGAATCATTAAATACGCCATATAAGTGCAAATAAAAATTATACTCTAAAAACCAGTTTCGTAATAAAAGAAAATGTTGAAACAATACTAAACGCAAAATATTCATGATAGTTTATTCTTGGAAGGTGCGTGCACATTACCGTCTATCCACTTGACTTAAACAAGCCTTTATTAAGCACTTGCTTTTTTTTAAAAACAAGATAAGATGGTTAGGATAAACAAAAAAAAAATAATTAAAAATAAAATTCAGTAACTCCGAAACAGTTTAACTTATAAACTAGAAATTATACATATAAATTACAATTAAGAAGCTTTATAAGAAAAAGTATAACTTAAAGACAATAACTCAAACTGAGCACAAAAAATCAGGAAAAAAATACCAAGAATATATAATATGAAATTTTATAACTCGTCTTCTAAAGTAAAAAAACTGAACATATTTCTTAAACAAATATAATATAAGAAAGAACTTTGAAGAAAAAGATATAACCGATATTACAACTTTGGACTTATAGAATCCACAAGGTCTGCAAGTTCGGGAAAAAATAATACACTTTCCATTGAAAGTTTGTTACTCGGAGGCAGTGAAACTATATTTTGATTCCTTAACGAAATTTTCAAAATTTGCAAAAATTCAAAAAAGCGTGAAAATCAATGTTTCCTTATCCTATAATGCGTGTATTATATTTAAAAATTTATAAACAATTATGCTTTTAATGGGAATTGTACGTAAACATAGTTTTAAGATGAGAAACATTTATTTTAAATTTACTATTATTTATGTAAAATATTGCGAAATCCTTAAACAAATACACGGAATAACTCATGAAACATTGTTTGATTTGCCTTGATTGAAATATGACGCCAACGATAAATTTTCTTTGTAATAATGAAAACAATTTTTGATTCAATACTTCACGAACTAGTTCGTTGAGGTAATGTTGTTTTCAATCAATTGGTGAAATGAAATAAATTTTATGCGCTTAAATTTAAAAAAAATTAAAACACATTCTATTTATTTTTTATTCACATAAACACCGAGTACTTCTCGTAAATGAAATTTTGTTTTTAAAATATTTTGTAACGATTTATTTCAATATTAAATACAGAAATTATAAATTTATTAAATCGGAAATTAAATAATTTATGAGAAAGTAGGATTTCACACAAATTAAATATTTAAAACGCAACAGACGATCGTTTTTCACAAATAATTTATCAGTTTGCACATAAATATAATAAATTAAGAAAGTGATCTAGTACAATAAATAATTTAGGCAAATAACTGTAGTAGTTAAATTGATTACGCAATGCCCCCTAAAACATTACTTTTTCGTTCCAGGGGGCTTTAACGGAATGCCCCGATTTTTTCCTCTGAGTTTGATACCTGTAAGCATAATGTAAATATGTATACACTTGTTTTTAATATCATTATATCTTCATTAATTAAAGAACTCAACGTTACAATTTAAAACAAATTATGGTTATCGATATATCGAAACATATATACATAAATATTTTTCACTTACTTACATTACCTTCTTTTTTCTAAGTTACTATAAACATTATTGAATTGAACCGACGAGAGTTTAAATCGATGAAATGTAAATGAATATACTTCAAATAGCATGATATAACTTTGTCTAAATGTAAAATTTTTATATATTCAACTAAACATATTACTTAAATAAAATTTAAATAAATCGGTTACTTTAATATCATTTATAATTACATTTCCTTAGACTGAAAATAGTATAATTGAACTAACTTCTTTAAAACTGTTACTAAATCGGGGCCTTGAACGTTAAAAACACTTTTGCTACATCAAGCAATATACAAACTGACTTTGCAAATAGTAGCGTTAAAAAATTTTGTAATTTTTACCGCCCTTTTTTTTAACTATTTAGTTAACAAACAACATTATTGGACATATGTCTGGAATTTGCATAAATGATTTGAATGAATACATTAAAAAATTCAATATAATAACATAAAATTTGAAATATAAAATTTTAAAAAATACACGAAATATTTATATTCATTATCATAATAAATTAAACAAAATAAAAACAGAATTAAATAATAAATCGTAATCTCTGATATGGTTATGAACATTTTATAATTAAATAATTTTTGAAATCGATTAAAACGCAATTAGTGATTGTACCAAAGTAATTTTAAACATACCTAGTTCTCTTTCTATTTTACCCAAAATTACTGGATTCGGTATTCCTCTGCCTGACTCGTAATCTTGAATGATTTGTGGCTTTTCATTTATTTTCTAGTAACAAAAATAATACATAACCATAATACATCTTCATTAATAGCTATTATTTAATTGTTAACAAACATATTTGATTTTAAAAATATGTATAAATTTTTAAACCGGATTTAATACATAAAAAATTTCAAATACTACAATATAAAAGTAACAGATATGTAAATATATAAATTAACACATACGGTAGCCAAATCTTTTTGACTGTAGTTTTTACTCTGACGCCCTTGTTGTATTAATTTTCCTAAATCTAAAGGAACTTTTTCATGCCTCAGTTCTTCGGTTTCTTGATCCAGTTTTGCTGTATTTTTAATTACAGGGTGTTGTTTGTTAGTTGCAGCTCCCCCTATAATTAAGTTATTGTAACGAAACGTATTTATTTAAACAAATAAACAATTTTCTTTTATATACGTATATTACTTGACTAAAGTGAGCAACTTCTTTTAACGCAACCAAAGGCAATGATGGTTTCATTCACTAAATTTTCGAATTATATCTCCCAAAGACAAATCATTACTTTTATTGCTATTCATGTTTCTCTCTAAATTTCTTGGGTAATGCAAGTTGTTATTCGATTAACATGAGCTAATGATCTACGAAGTACAAATTAAACTAGCTGGCAAAAATGAAAATATCACAGAAAATTTTTGTTTTCGGATTCTAAAACATGCCCTTTTCTGTTTGTATATACGAATTTGTTGAACGCATGTTTTTCTAAGTTACTTTACGTCCGTTTATCAAAGCAGTAATTAATGATTATAATGAAGTACATCCCAATATAAATTACGTTGAAAAGAATTCCGGTAACACAAAATTCAATGCATTCCGTTTAACTGGCGCGATCGTATTAATGAACTCTAGTATCCATTGACATAAAACACCTATTTCGAATTACATCAACCAAATATAATCTAAACATTGATTATTAAAATGTTTATTCAGAAAACACCCTGCGGAATATATTTATAAATAATGGAATTATTGAAATGCTATTTACTTACACTTCGAAGTCGTCTCAACTTGCACACCCTGTCGGCGAGCCACATTCACCATCTACATAAAAAAAAATTACATACCAGGTGAAATACAAATAACATTTTTAAACATAACATGAAAAAGTTGGGTACCAATATATTGGGATCGTAAAAGCGTATCTTCTTTTTGTTAAAATAATTCTGATTTACTGACAAAATTTTATTGAATTAATATTTTAAGAATAATGAAATTAGAAATTAAATTATATTGAGTTCTACTCGTGCAGAAAATTCAGTGTATTTCATTAATAAGAAACCTGTAATAAAAATAAATTAATGTTAAAATTTAGGTGTGAATTAGAATAAATTACTTTTTCGGTTTTCATTGCTGACGGCTTCGGTGGCTTTTTTTTTAAAACGGTAACAGTTTCCCAATCACTCATTTTTAAAATACCAATAAACGAGTTTCCAAAGTAATCAATAACCTACTAATTCATAATATCAAAATTTTATACACAGCTCATGCCTTTACTTGACCATTAAATCAAGATAAGAAAAAACAGTAAAGCTGTAGGAATAACAATGTTACTTTATAATACAATTACGATTTTCGATGATTTATCGAAGTAGCTGCAATTGCTAGTGCGCATGCGTATAAATTAACATAGTTATTCCTTTTAGTAATAGCTAGCACTACTCCAGTATATAATCGATTTAGTGTAACTGGGTTAAAAATTATTTGAAATACAATATATTACAAAACTGTGTCTTAAGATAGCAATAAAACTATGTTTTGTTTTAAAAAAAATATGAATTATTATTTCAAATTATATGAATTATTATTTCAAATTATATGAATTATACATTGTAAAAATATTACAATAACATTTTAATTTTTAACAATTTATATGTAACAACATAATCTGCCTACAGCAACCAAGGTAACCCCAAAAACAAAAAAAGAGCGGGATTAAGAGTATTATTTGAAAGTAGCTGATCATCTGTTTTTAATCATTTTCGTTTCGAAATAAATATTTAAGTAGTTTTTGTATTTATTTAATAATCGGGAAAAGTGTTATATTTACAACTTGTCATTTCTTTTTGAAATATAAGGTATTTATAAAGTTTTCCAGTTAAGTTTACGTTAGGCTTATGAATTTTAGAGTAAATATGTCAGTTTTCAAGTAATCAATATGTGGTAATTAATATATGCGGATAATTATGATAAGCATTTAAATTTCTACTTTTTAAAAGACAAAAGGATTTATGGAAAAAGTTTGTTACTGATTATTAACACCGTTTTTGAAATTTCTTTTTCGGTGTATGCTAATGTAATTTTATGCGCATGAGTAAATTAAGTGAACGACTACAGTTCAAAATAAAACGTTTGCGAAGTATATTTGTAATAATGTAGCATAACTGCAATGTATAAATTAAAATTTACGTTACCCTAAACGCAATTTTAACTCAATCATATTATATTCTGATCAATAATTAGTCGCTTTATTGATAACAAAACATTACTTCAACTCAGATTCCGGAAACGCAGTGATCTAGGTAACTGAAAAATTGTTAAAATAGTCAAAGTTGAAGAGGTTAAATTTTGTTTTTAATTTGTATTATTATCTCTATTATTTATACATTATATTTATGATCTTTAAGTTTGCTTCATTTTTATCTGTATATTTTCACTGCGGTTGCGTTTATCGAATTAAAATATTTCTTATTATTTTTTTTGCTTATAATATTCCTTATACCTTTATGTTGTTTATTGTTTTTAAAAAACCCTCCTTGTTATTTATAGTTGAGAGAGTTCTATTGCAACTTTTTATACTTTACTGTACTACATAAATTTACGTAAGAAAGAAACTCGATTTAAAACGTGATAGAAGTTACATAGATATGTTAATTGTGTATGGGTAAATTAATATTATTGCTATATTTAATGGAGGTACAATGTAGTTGTGGTGTACTAAAATTTATGAATTAACATGGACATCGCAAGTATTGATTTTATGTTCAAATAAAACTGTGTGTCACAAAAGATAAAAAAAGGATTAACTGACCCACAGATATAACGTTTGATTTCTAATTTGAATTATTTTCTGAATAGGCGAGTTTAAGTGTGATTATTATTTCTTATTTATCACTGTTATTTATTTTGTTGAAGGGTTGAAGAGTTTACCATGAATGATGGAGATAACGAAGATATGGATCACGATAGTAGCATTTTAAACAATGAAACGTTATTAGGGCAAGAAACTGAAGAAGAAGAAGAAATCACTGCCGAGAAGGTGCTACAGATTATAGAACAAGCGTGGTTAAATGAAAAGTTCAGCCCGGAAATTTTACCTCATAAATTGGAGTACGTAGAATGCATGCTGGAGCAAATCAAATATATGGAGTCAAATATTAGTTCGCTCGCAAAAAATGATATTAAAGTTGATATTCACCGAATAGAACTGGAACGGATAAGGTACATTTTAACCAGTTATTTAAGATGCCGAATTCATAAAATTGAAAATTTCGCTTTTTACATATTAGAACAAGAATCACAGCGTCCTGCGGACGGACTTTATCTTTCGGAAGCCGAATCGACTTTTGCCAGACAATGCGTAAAAAACATGGATGATCATTTCAATACAGTTTTAAAGGAAATGCCTTGGAATTTGCAGACGTTGGAAGCAGCAAATAAACGAATAAAGCCGGATAACGATACGTACGTATTTCTAAAAAGTAATGAAAATATCGATAATGTTCTAATCACAGATTTATTCGAAAATAAAGAAGAAGAAGTAAAACTCGTTGAGAATTCTCAACATATATTGCCTTATAGTGCGATATCGAATTTTGTTAAATCTGGCGGCGTTCAATTAATATAATTATTGGAAAACTCATAAACTTCATATGGAAGCCGATATTTAAAAAGAATGAAAAGAACTGTGATTTTACGAGATTCCGATAGAAAACTATGCATTTTTTTAAAATATAATTTTTAAATTTGTTATTACTGAAAAAGTTTAGTTTATAATTTGTTTTATTCAAATATGCAGTTAAAATGTCGCGAAACCGAAACGAAATATATCGTTTTCAATTTTCTGACTTACCTATTTGGCCGCTTCATATCTTGTCTTGCAGAATAATTTAGCTTTTAAAAACATCTTTCGTTCTAGATCTTCAATTTAAATCTTATTATTAATTTATAATTGTGAATAGATTTACATTGTTTAAATATAACGTGTTTAGTAAATTACACAAAAAAATTATTCACCAGAGACTTACGAAAATTTCATTATAAAAACGAATGCTTTATTGCTTTTCATAGATCTGTAAAAGCTGAAAATTAAAATATGTTGAAATTGAACGTGCAGAGAATGAATTCTTGCAATAAATTTAAAAAACAAAAGACGTGAAAGTTCATTATTTATGCAGACTGGGGTATTTTATCGTCCTGGAGAAAAATTAAAGAAAAATAAAAAAGTTGCCTCTTACTGCATCAATTTAAAAAAAAAGTTATATATATTTTTTCACAGCAAAACAACTACATATTTGTTTATTTGTTAAAAATAACTTGGAAGTGTTTTTCTTTTAGTTTTTTTTTTTAGTTAAATAAATAGATATGGTCACAAACGTAATAATCGATGGTCGCTATTTACGTTTATTAATTATTTTATGTTTGCAAAAATTTCTTTTAAAAATGATTTTTGTTCACGCATGAGGAGGCTTTGAATTCGGTATCAAACTTTTAATTGCGAAAGCTATTTGAGATGATGAAAGGAGTTTTAGAAAAAATTGAATAATAAATATGTGCTATATACAAATAAAGCCCTCCAGCCCTCCACCCCCCCCCCTCGTGAAAAATTTCTACGGACCACCAAATACTAGTTCTATAATGCTTACAGGAAAGTTGTTTTAATCGTTTATGCCATCTATTTTTTTTTTTAATTGTTGAAAAAAAAATACTAACTCCAAGATTTACTTTAAAAATCTTTTAAAAATACACTAAAAATTAAAAAAGAATTATTTGATAAAAGATAATATATTTCAAAGTAATATACTTTAGGATGTTATAATTATCCTTAATCAAGATAAACTTTTTAGATATGGTAAAAGTAAAAGTAAAGTAACTCCCATACCCTTCATAGGGCGTCGGGATTGTGAAGTTAAAGTTACAAAATTTAAATTATAACAATAACTGACAACAATTTAATGAGTATAACATTTGTTGGTGGGACTTCAGGGCTAAACATAATCGTAGAATTATAACGAAACTAATTCTAGTGGGAGGATGATTTTTAATCTGATCAAACAAATTGATTTAAATGTGATTTCATCCGTAGGCCAACTTACTAGCCGTCACACGATAATTGCATACCAGATATACTGGATTTTTTGATCACAAGAAGAATGTAAAACATAAAAGTTAGTTGCAAAACATAACCAGAACTAAATCCAGATCATATACCAATTTTAGCATGTTTTTGGTGTTGTACTTACTAACAGTGATTGTAAACAACCATTAGTTAATAACAGTACTAATTAGATTTGCGGACAGCATGGATTTAATTACAAGACTTCTTCTTCTTCTTAAGAGTGTCATACTCAGTCCCTGTGCGTTGACGATCACCATCATTACAGCATTTTCTTCTCCGCTTTTCTAATTAGTTCATTGAGATTCTTGAGTCTAGTCCAGTCCTTAATATTGTCCAACCATTCCGGTTTTCTTCTTCCTGGCCCTTTTTTACCTTGAATTTTCCCTTCTATGACCAAACGTAAGATGTCATATTTTTTCCTCTAATTATATGCCCAAAGTATTCAATTTTGCGTCGTTTAATTGTTTTACATAATGTCCTTTCAGTATTGGCTCGTTTCAGTACTTCTTCGTTGGTCATCTTTGCTGTCCAAGGTATTTTCAACATTCTTCTAAGTGTCCACATTTCCAGTGCTGCATACCTATCCAGTTTCTTTTTGTTAAGGGTTGCTGCCTCTATCCCATAAAGTAGAATTGAATAGATGTAACATCTGACCATATTCGCTCAGAGTGTCGTTGCATAGCAGATTCTTCATATTTGTAAATGCTGTTTTTGCGTAAGCACATCTTTGTTTTACCTCAAAATCAGGATCTAAGGTCTCTGTTATGTGACAGCCTAGATATATGAATCTTTCAACACATTCCACTTCTTTTCCATTTACCCTCAGTTTTCCATAAGTATTATTTGTTTTACTTATAAACATCCATTTCGTTTTCTTTTCGTTTATTGTTAGTCCGTATTGTTTCCCAGAAATATTAATTTTCTCTAATAATTTTTCTAAGGTCTTTATAGAATCTGAAATTAAGACTATCATCGGCATATCTGATATTTGTGATTACCCTGCCATTAATCCTAATACCAATGTTGACATCTTTCAGAGCCACTTTGAAAATTTTATCTGCATAAAGATTAAATAACAATGGAGAGGGGATACATCCTTGACGGACCCCTCTTTTAATTTCAAAATTAATTTTCACATTTTTTTCTACAACAAGTTCAGCTGTTTGTCTTCAATACAAATTCTTGACTATTCTTAAGTTATTTTTATCAATACCAATTCTGTTCAGGATGTCCATTAGCTTTTCGTGTACCACACAATCGAAGGCTTTTTCATAGTCGATGAAACATAAAAAGACATCTCTTTTCATATCACGACATCTTTGAAGTATAGTATTAACAGTAAATAAGGCTTCACGTGTACCCATTCCTTGTCTAAATCCGAATTGCGTATCATCAAGGTCCATTTCACATTTAATTCTAATTCTATTATGAATTATACGTAGGAAAATTTTCAAAAGATGACTCATCAAGGATATTGTTCTATAATCCTCACATGCTTTTGCAAATTGTTTTTTGGGTAATAAAATAAAAGTTGCTTTAAGCCATTCTGTGGGGATTACTCCATCATTATAGATCTTATTAAATGCGCTAACTAACTTTGTTATATTTTTTTCAGTTACTAAACGTATAATATCACCTGAGGTCATGTCTGGACCACATGCTTTCCTTGGTTTTATCAATTTGATAGCATATTGCACTTCAGATTTTGTTATTACTGGACCATTAACATTATTATAATTTTCTGCACTAGTTGTATCTACTACTAATGGTCCTCGACTATCATCAAATAATTTTTGTATGTAATTTTTCCATATCTTTTCTTTATCGTTTACTTCCAGCACCGGCATTCCCTTTCCATCGCACAATGCAACTGTATTTTTACTACGTGTTCGGCCTGTTACTGTTTTTATCTTCTTGTGCATTTGGAACAAATCAAATTTATTAACTGATTCCTTGATTTCTGCACACTGGTCTTTCATCCATTCATTTTTGGAATTTCGGATCATTTTCTGAATCTCTCTATTCAGTCTTTTGTATTGGACTTCATTTTTATTTTTCACCTTCCTACGCTCATCCATCATAAGTAAGATTTCATCAGTCATTTATTTCTGCTGTTTTTTTGTCTCTGATTTCAGGAATTTTTTATTTATCTCTTGGCATACAATATTTAAGTTTGGAAGTAATACTTCGTCTGAGCCATTTTCCAGTCTTCTATTTAATTCATCTTGTACTTCAGCTCTAAGTTTTGGGTTTTTCAACTTCGTTACATCCGTTCTTATTGATTCCCCTTCATTATGTTCTTAAATTTCAGCCGCATATTAGCTACTAATAAATTATGATCGCTTCCTATGTCTGCACTAGGGTATGTTTTAACTCCCTTGATCATATTTCTGAATCTGTGATTAACAATGACATAATCAATTTGGTTTCTTATGATGTTTTCCTTATTATCTTGGGGGCTTTTCCAGGTATAAAGACGTCTTTTTGGTAACTTAAACCATGTATTCATAACGACTAAGTTATTTTTTTCACAGAATTCGAATAATTTATCACCATAATCATTATTAATTCCAAGTCCATGCGGAACGACTGCAGTTCCTCTTCTGAAATTGCCGACCTTCGCATTAAGGTCCCCCATTAAAATGAGTATATCTTGCGGTTTCAGTCTGTTAATAATCTTCTCCACACTTTCATATAATTCTTCTCTTTCTTGATCGTATCTTACGATCAAGAATTACAAGACTAGACATATGATTAAAAACAAAAGAGGATTTAAATAGTGCACTAGAAACTTTTGTTATCAAATCTATAATTCTTGTAGAACTGACATTACATATTATAAATCTGAATTTTATCATAATCGTGCTATTAATGTACTTATCGGAATCGGAAAATTATTATAGGTTACACGCAAAACAAGATGTAGGTGACAGCATAATAAAATACCATCATTAAGGTGCGAATATAATTACTTTCACAGTTGGTTATGTCAATCTATCGTCTAGTTTAATAACAACAAGTACATTTAGTTCTTCTCTTCATTAAACTCTGAAGATTTATCAACATGGTCAGCACCTGTGTCATACCTAAAAAACGGCCTAAGCAATTACCAATAAGAAAATTTAACAGGAAATGGGTCAAGACAAAAAAAGATAGAATTTCAACTTCTGGCGAATACTTGGATAATGCCCTTCAACCACATGATAATATAAATGATTATGGTTACAGTCGCGTAGTCCAAGGGCTCCGCAAAACACCAATACAATTAACATTACCTACGAAACATATAACACGAAGAGAGGTACAAAAAAGTATTGCCAAACAGCAGTCAAGAAAAATTCTTGGGAAGGATAAAATAGCAGGTGAAATAGTAAAAAATATTGCTACCTAAATATATTCTAATAGCCTTCTTCTTACAGATCCAAGAGTTCGTTTAGCGCTTTATCCAAAATATTCAAAATGTTGCTACAGGACCGTCTACTTAGATCAATAATTACCAAGAAATTAATTCCTGACCATCTGTTGAATTTTGTACCAAGTATTCGACAATTCAACTGATTTACCAGTCAGTACTCGAGTGTTATTTGAAAAATAGATTCAAATTAAAATTAATTCAACACATTCAAATAAATTTAAAATCTGCGCGTCTGTTCCACAATAAAGTATTTTAAATCCATCCCTACGCTCTATATATATTGCGGATATTCCTATTGTAAACTCAAAGGTTATTGGAACATTTGGGGACGATACCTGTATTTTGGCCATACGCGCACTCATACAAGAACATCTAGACAAAATTTCCGTTAGGGAGAAAAAATGAATAAAAGCACCTGCCCATCTGACAGGCTAAATAATCATCTCTTACTGCAAGTCCAGAACATTAAGTATTTAGGATTGATCATAGACCAGTGCCTCACATGAAAGCCTCAAATGGCTCATGCGAGGATTTGAATCCCTACAAGGATAACTATTAAAAAATCTTACTGCCATATGACCCGCTGTTAACTGTTCTGCAAACGTCTCGTATATTTAACGGTCATAGCTCCATTGTGGAAGTATAGAATTAAGGTTTACAGGTAGTCGGCTAGAAGTAATAATAAAATCCAGCAGGGGCAGTCTAAGATTCCCCATAGAATAGTTGGAGCTCCTCATTTCGTTTCTAACAGCACACTATACAACGATCTATATTTTCCATGTGTTCGGGAATATCACTTAAAAGAGTACAGACAATTCTTCGAGAAGCTGCAAACCGGTGACAACATCAATGTGTCTAACATGTACTATCGAAATTTTCCAAAAAATCTCTAGAGACGATTAAGAAAGATATGGTGCCGCGATGCTCTAAATGATAGCCAATATTGGCGCATATATCAGAACTGTAGATGAATAATATATAGTAAAAATAGGATTTTCTCACTTGATTTAGATACACGGTGTAAGTTTATTAATCATACTAATAAACTTGGTGAAGCTAAGTAAAAAGCGTTATACCTAAAGAAATATAGTAAATAAGAACAAGTTTATGTCTTATGCTTTTCCCACCTGATCCATGAGCATGATGTTGGGTAGTGGATCAGTGATGCCGCCATTACCTCAGCGAAAACAAGTAATACGCCTTAAGAACAGTCAGAGTTCCTCTTTGACTAAATTGTAAAAATTGTTAAATTGCTGTTTTACTTCGATGAGGATGACCATATAAATTAATAATTTTATTTTTTCTTTGTATATATGTGCATTTATGTATGCAGGTTAGGATGTGTATGTATACATATATATATATATATACTCGTATATACATATTGATAAGGATTCGGTATTTATAGCACTATCTTTTGGTGGAATTCGAGCTAGAAAATATTATTCGGTAAAAATTATTAATTCACGATCTCTGGAACATCGTTTTTATTGTCGTCGCTAGCTGTACGCTCCAAAGATACTTATTTGACTAAAACGAAAATTCCCGTGCACACTCGGCGAATTTGTCGGGGGCAGAGACTGCGTGTGTGTCTTGATGGTAGTGGTTGTTAGCAGAGGTAACTACATAAGTCCAGGGTGAGTACGTTTTGAACGAAAGCTGTGCCAAGTAACATCGAATCGAGGGGAAATTTTGTGAATCCTGTTAAAAACAGGCAGATTAGTGAGTGCGGTGTTGGTATAAGACGGCTGCCGATCTATAGTACCGCACGTAGCTTTTTCATGATCGATTTTGTTTTCCGCCGCAATATCATGTCAGTTGCCGTTTTGAGCTAGTCTGTATATGTTATCGTTGCTCCGTACGCCTTTTGGTATTGCAACGTCGAAGTTGTTCAAAGAGCACGTTTTCGTAAAAGTGTGTTTCGTGTATATAATTTTTACAAATATCTCTGGTCTGAGTGATTTGTAGAAGAGAAAAAGAATTTAATGAATGTCTACGCTTCACGAAGGTACATTAATACATGAATATATCTTATGGCCAGCTCCAGCTTTCCTCTATTCTTTCACTCGACAAAGGAATTATCCAGGTTGTTTCGTTGAATTGTCGGTAGGCTGGCTTTATATCTTACGGATAGCAACGAGTGTGAAAGCCAACGTGTTTATGATTTTTACTGTACAGAAAATGATCCTTTAGAAATGAATACACGGTATTTACAACATTATTAACATCGGTTACATTATTTGTATCATTGACAACAGTTACGCTGTTTACACCATTTACAACATTGACTTTGGAAGTATGCGTTGTTATCGAAAGGAGAGGAACCAAAGTAGGAGATATAGTGGCGCGTTGCAAGTGCGTCGACGTGTCATGAAAAGACGGCGTCAGTGCACGTGAATTGCGTGATGTGGAAATGGTTAGTTCATTCTTCAGTTCGAGTCCGAATTCTGCGCACATAAATTCCATGAATGTAGGACCGTGCGACCCTCGTAAATCCAAGTTAAAACCACCACCAAGAACTTCGATCATTTCAGCGCCTTGTACGGAGTCTACGTTAAACTGATCGGTGTCTGTGTTGCAGAAGAAGAGGCGTATAGCCTGAGGAAACTTGCGGTCGATGAAACGGTCCTCGATCATCGTTTTCTCCTCTGGAGGTAAGGACTGACCATCACCAATCTTGGTTAGTACAGATAAGAAAGACTTGTCGCATCACTTGCACGAGCGGGTATTAATAAAGCGGCTGCCAGATAATTTCGTAGCAGAATTTTTTACTCGATCGCTTGTAGATCTGTGTCTGGCAAACAGGCGGTAGTTAACGGAGGTCGCCGGTAAACACCATATCTATACCGCGAACGGACGCCCACGATCACGTATAATGTGTTTAAGTCAAAAATTTCTGTCCGAGGCGAGTGGATCCGATCGTACTGCACTTGTCGACGAAAACGATTCAAACATTTGCGAACGCTGTGCAAAATGCGTTCAGTGCTTAGAACCTTCATCTTTTGCGTATTTCTGATACCAAAGACAGTGTGTACAGTGGATCCGATATATGTATAAGTAATTTTTTTTTTTTCGTTTCCTCGGTAACAATTTATGGTAAAATTTCGTATGACATTTCCTGTGACATTTTATGGACGGATAAATTTTTGGAATGACCCCAGCCACAAGACATATTCATGTTAAAATTAAATGTTTCCTAACACTATAATAATTGCCATTCGGACATGTTATAAAAATTATCGCCGCGCCGTACGTGTTCTATATCAGAATTTCGTGTTACTTTTTTTTTATTTCTCTCGTTTTATTCATTTCTGAGCAATAATAAATTTTCGTTTTAGTCCTGTAGTTATATATTTTATTTATTGGAAGCACCATGTTAAAATCAAACGCCAGGAACTCACACGAGTTGTACTGGTTTGCTTGGATACCACTCTCCCATTAGTTTAATTAATAAACGGCCCATATACCTACCCATCCTGAAGCTTATTTGGAGTTACGGTATTACACCCTGGGATACTACGAAGAGATCGAACAAACTTATTATTCAGAGATTTCAAAACAAAATACTTCCCCTGATAACCAAAGCGCTGTACTACATCGTGATTTAAAAATTCTGGATGTCGATGAAATTGCTAGTCTTGACGTCAGGAAGCACGAGACCAAACTTTGCGGTCATCCAAACTCATTCGCAGCTAAATTCCTCAATACAAAAGGAGATACTCGTAGATTAAGACGGACCAAACCGCATGAGCTTATATAACTGGTTACTCTTATTTCATATATTCTTATTTGTATTTAGATTTATTAAAATTTAAACGTTATTTTAGTTATAGCTCTGAGATAAGGCAGTGGCCGAATCTTTATCTTCGTTAGTTATTTTTCTTATTATTAAAATTATTGTGTGTATACCTTTGGACAGTTCAATATAGCACATAAAGGAAAAAAAGAAAAAAAAAATCTAACGCCGCAACGCGTAAGGTTGCAAGGTTCAGGTGTCTAATAGCTTCGAAAGACACTGACCAGTTTCACGGTTGAAAAAGTACGCCCTTCCGCTCCCCCCCGCGATCAAGAAAGAATCGTACTTTTTTTATTTTTATTTATTATTTTTTCACAAAAGCTTAAGGCTCTATACATGGCCGGGATTCAGGTATATGTCCGCATCAAGTGGCACCAATACAACGAAGACAGATAGAGATTCGTATCAAATGACGCACCAAACTGAGGGACTCGATACCAAAATCGAGATCTGCATATCTTATATATACATATAAAAATGAAATGCTGTTTGTTGGTAAGCGCATCCACTTGAGGACGATTGGACCGATTTGACTAATGTTTTTTTAAATGTTCGCAGCAGTCCGAATAAGGTTTTTATGTTAAAAAAGCTTGGAAAATTGGGGAAAAACTAAAATTCCTTTTCGCAACCATAACTCACAATTCGAACGATGAATTTGCGTATTTTTTTTCCTTCGTTATGGACCTGGAAAAGTATTCAACAAAAAAAATAGGAAAGTCGGAAAATCCGGAGAAACTACAAAATCATAATATGTTTGGTTGATTCTTTTTTTATTTTGTTCGTTATGTTTCCGGGATGGAAATAACAAAAATTTGAAAAAACACGTTTGTTTTTACTTTTGTGCCGTGAAATTTAATATTTTTAATATTTTCATATTTGGCTCGATATTTTTTTCCGTGAAATTAAATGTATTAAGCTTATTAATTATTTTTAATATTTTCATATCTGGCTATAAAGTTGTCTTTTCGAATAATTTATTGCCTATATCATACATATGTTTAAAATAACGTATTCTAAATTTTCTCCAAGATTGACCTACATAAGTGTAATTTATTACAAAACTTTATTATTTGTAAAATATGTTATTTCGTGTATTTTTTGAAATATGTTGGTTAGATCTTGAATTTTAAGATTAATGTAGGTAAATTTCGTTCAAAATTAATTATTTATATTATTATTTTTCTAAATATTAAGTGAAATCTCAATTCAATATTACAAAGAAAATGATATCTCTCATAAATTTAAAGATTTTAATATTATATTTTGTACCAGATATGTTGTTATCACAGCGCCCAATCGTCCGATACATGACGTATTTCATGAAGGATTGAAACGCGAAAAGCAATATGATTGCAATGCATTGAGAGAATCAGTTCGAACAAAAGGTTCACTGTTGAATCGGCAACAAAAATATGCGTACAACATTCATGGAAGTTGTTAACAATGGAACTAGACGGATTTTCTTCTTGAATGCTCCTGGTAAAACTGGAAAAACTTTTTTGATCGCACTGATTTTGGCAACGATTCGCTCGCAGAATGAAATTGCACTTGCACTTGCTTCATCAGGAATTGCAGGTAAGTTGTTAGAAGGCGGTCGAACAGCTTATTCAGCACTCAAGTTGCCGTTGAATATGCAAATTAATGAAACTCCAACATGCAACTTTTCGAAGAACTGTGCGGTGGTCAAAATTTTGCAGCAATGCAAATTGATCGTTTGAGATGAATGTACGATAGTGCATAAAAAGTCTTTGGAGGCATTAGACTGAACGATGCAATTGATCTACAAAATAATCAAAACCGATTTGGTGGTGCGATGATTCTATTAGCTGGTGATTTTCGCTAAACATTGCCAATGATTCCACGGTCAAGGCCAGCCGATGAACTTAATGCATGTTTAACATTGTCCATTTTGTAAAACGTTAATACATTCAAATTAAATATGAACCTTGTATTGAATGGCAGAACGACGACTAATCTGGAGAAGTATTTTTAAAACAATTTTTGGACATTCGCAATGGTTAAATCCTCGTTGACATTTTGACGGATCCCTGTCGATTTTTCTCACTGCACGCGAATTAAAGACCGAACTCATCCGAAAAGTGTTCCCAAACATTGCTCAAAATAATAAAAATCACCTTTGGTTGAGCGAACGTGTTATATTGGCTGCGAAAAACATCGAGTCGACGAATTGAATTTCAAGATTCAAATAAAATTTCTGGCGAATTGATGACGTACAAATCGGTGGATTCCGTTATTAGCCAAGATGATATCGTCAACTGTCCAACCGAATTTTTAAACTCGGTGGGATTTCCCGGATTGCCACCTTATAATCTCCAATTAAAATTCGGATCGGTAATCATAATGTTTGCGAAATATCAACCAACCACGTCTTTGTAATGACAGCCAGCCTGCGGTGAAGAAACTGATGAACAACGTCATCGAAGCAACAATAGAAGTTTTCATACCATGCATCTCAATGATTTCGACCGATTTGCTGTTCGACTTTAAACGCCTGCAGTTTCCAGTGCGACTTAAATTAAAGGGAATCATTAAGTATTTGCGGTACTAACCTCGAAAGTCCATGCTTCTTGCATGGTCAATTGTATGTTTCTTGTTTCCCTGCCGGAAAACCATCAGCATTATTTGTTTACACAGCAAGCAACAAAACAACAAATGCCATGTATCATAAAGCATTGCAATGAACGAAACGGTGATGACACAGCAATCCAATCGAAAAAAAAACATTTCTTTGTTTTGACTGTTATAAATTATTTGGTTGACATGATATTCGGACTTAATTCAATTATGACTTAAATTTCGGAACAAAACCGCATGTTTAGAAGTCGATCACATTGCAAACACATTACACATTTCCGGCATTTCAACGATGTATAGCCGAAAGAATTCATCTCACGTAAAATTCTCATTCGTGTACTTCTAAACGTACTCTTCAGATTGAACATCCATGGCCGCAATCATTAATAGATTCAATGATCACTCAAAAATACGTTTTTTTCTCATTTTTATTTTGTTTACACATTTCCAATAGCTTTTCACAAATTCTCAAAACGATCACAAACAAATTTATCGAAATTTGGGCAGGACAACGTCTGTCGGGTCAGCTAATATGTATATACACATATATATATATATATATAATTTAGGTTAGATTAACGATAAATGTGCCGAAACGGAAGATGTGGAATTCTGTAGCAACATAATCAGGTTGCATTAGAAAAATTCTGAGCGATCTAGTAAACCGGTTAGGACCTAAGTCGCTGTGGGTATGTCTGTGTTAGTAATAAAAACGAGTGTGAATTATGTCACGGTGGATATCGAAGTTTACGAATAAATTTGGTAGCAGTGTTTCCTGGTGTGGTATAATCTTAAAACAAATTAAATATTAGTAGCGGTAAAAGGTATCTGACATCTCGGCAGCCGAATGCTTGATAGGAAATTTCGCATAAAGAGCGATGGCTTACATATTTACCCTGCTACGCAAATTATTACGTATAAGTACATGCGGCTTTTGAAGACGGGGACTTTTTTGTTTTCCTCGTTGTCCGATCAATGTCGTGGTCGATCGGCTGTCATTGGTTGATTCTCACTCGCAAAAAAATTGCTGTTACTAATCGTGTTAAAAAATCTCTTTATCGCCCTCTGGCTATCTTTTTTATTATAATTTTTCACAGTAACCGATCGTTGAACTCTTGTTAATACTTCAAACTATATCGTTTCTGTTTAAACCAATTTCGTTTCGTTTTTCTGGGTTCTCAGCCCAATCTTTTCTAAATGAGGAACACTGTGAACCCTTCCGCGTCGGGTTAGTAAGAGCTCTTCGTCCTCCTTTTTTTTCGTATTTTTTGTTTTTTTAATTTTGAAGATTTTTTTTTTCTTCAGTGGTGCCCGAACTGATTTAGACATAAAGTGGCGAAGATCAAAACAGAAAGTCATCACAAAACAGAAAAAAAAAGTGGATCGTTGATTCGTAAAAAATATATATGGATATAAAAAAAATTGTAGCAACGTCAATAGCTTGCAAATTTACCGGGGTGGTGTTAAAAAAAAACAAAAGAACATTACAATCACCCGCATTCTATAAGCCAAGTATTGAAAACATCAGTAATACTTAATGTGGGTTTTAATTACTACTGCAATTTATATTTGATACCGTCTGTAATAACACAATACATCTTCATGTACATTACTCCGAAATTTATTATATTTTATCGAATAATTATTTTTTACTTTTAGGTGCATTTTTATTGCGTTTTCAGACTAAAGTCGGTATTTTTTCTTTATAAATAAAATTTTATTTCGCAATTTTTAGTGTATTTTCAAGTAACAACGTAAATAGACTAACTAAAAATGCTGCTACACCTTCTGCATTCTATAAAGTTGAATATTGGTTCAAAAGTAATATTAAAACGTAATATTTTTATAAGTTTACGTTGATAATACTTCGTCACTCGAGTTAAAATGTTAGGGTTTATATTTTTCGTACATTCTAATGATAAAATTTTTGGCTGGATATATTAAAAATTCGTTTTCTTTTCACTTTTTCATCGTAAATAACATTGATAATATTTTATGTCAGTTACGATTGCTGGATAAAACTTTTTTTGACGATACCTATTTTATTTAAATTATTCGATTACTACTAAATATCTGTGCTCACTGATACTCATCGATTATCACTACTGGCAGCACATTTTCAAATAAACAAAGAATTATTGAAATTGGTCCGCACGGTCAAAAGTTATGCATGAATAAACAAAAACATTCGCTTTTGAAATCAGTAGAAACAGTTTTTACAATTTCGCATTTATTCTTATTGTCACCTACATCATCTTTAATAAATTAATTTGTATATATACATATATATATTCTTTGACTAGGGGGAGCCATGTAAAATGTAGTCTTTTTAAACGTGACAGAAAATTTTATGTATAATTTTTAATTGTTGTCGGTTTGGGAAATTAAATGAAAAGTTTAAATTAAACTTTAGCGTATAATGTGAAAAAAGAGCATGAAGGTCAGTTTAAGTGAGCAAAATTTAAATTTGTGTGAATTTTTCTTACATTTTGAATTCTGAAATTAAAATCTCTAGAAATCCAGATCAACTAAAGATACGCTCAGATATAATGCATAAGTTGTTTAACTTTGAACAAAAATATTTTTTCTACAACGTGTAAAAATTCATTTAATTTATTTACACGTGGGGTTATGTACAGAAGTAGGAAGAGTTAGGAAAAAAATAAAATTTATACACTTTAGAAACTGCAATATTTCCGGATATTCGCGAAAAGAATTTGGATTTCTAATCGTAAAACTGTAAACGATAATTTGTATTATTACAAATTTTTAGCTAATTTTCATTTTCTATTGTTATTAAATCCTTTAATAAATGTTCACACCTATTTGCTACCATCAAATTGATTTGATATATTATAGACTTAATGGTCCGACGACGGTATATTATCATAAGTGTGGATTTCAAAAGTTGTAGAATTTGACGAACAAACGTAGCGGTTTAGTTAAGCGAGTTGATGTTCATATAAAATTTATTTCAGAACCATTTTCGGATGTGAGAAAAAAAAATTGTAGATATTGATGTGTAATTTTAAAAATTCCGATAGCCAGCAGTTTCCACTCTTTTTTAACTTACGCAGCCCTTAGAATATAATTTCCTTGAATTACTTGCACCTTATACTTTATCGTCATTTTTTCGGTATTAAATACACGTTATTATTCTAAACCTGAAGTATAAAATAGAAATAAAAAAAGAAATCGAATATGCGTATAAAAATGTATTATTATTAAATTTAGAAGCAAAAAAGGTAAAATAAATGTGTAAAATATTTATGTATTCTGAATTGTACAAGGTGACCCAAAGAAGAAGACGCCTCTTTTCTTTTCATAATAACTCAAAAAAAAATTTATGAAAAAAAATCGTAAAAATTTTATTAGAAAGTGTGAACATTCGAGTTAAGTGTGGTGCATAACATCCTTTAACCTGAGCCACACAATTACGTAAACGTTTGAAAAAAAATTTCTGTACTTTTTGCAGTAAAATCGAGGTAATATTCGAAATTTATTCACAAATTCTGGCCTTTAAATCTTCCAAATCACGCAGTTTGATGTTGTAAATTCGGCTCTTTAAATACTCTCACAAAAAAAAAAAAAAAAACAAAAATCTGGCACTATTATATGTAGTGATCGCGGTGGCCAGACGAAATCAGTGCGGCGAGAAATGAAACGAGTACGGAACGTTTTTTTCAACAGTTCAAGCGTTTCATTTGCATACTGTGGCACGTTGCACCATCTTGTTGAAACTATGTTCTGCACAGGCGTCGTGTATGATATAATTGTGGTAGGAGGAACTCACCAAAATTCGATGAACAGACTCCCCGGATAGTCCCAAAGAAGTGGCATGTTGGCGTGCAGAATGTGCTGGATTTTTGTTAATTTTCTGCGGTACAAACGATTTTCGGTTAACCGGGACGTTTTTGATCAGTTGCTTGGGCCGATTCTCGAAAGTTTTCCATCCTTTTGTGGTAGGAACAGGTTTATACGAACTAACTTTAAATCGAAGTTGAATGTATTCACAGCCAAATAGCGTTCGCACGTTCTTTCGCAGAATAATATTCCATATAGTACTGGGGAAATGCATGATATTGAAAACTCCCAGTTCGAGACTATTCAAGGAGCACACGGTCATTGTTGTAGCAGTGTTACCAGCTGCGCTATTTCAAAAAGAAAAGTGGCGTCTTCTTTGGATTACCCTGCACTTAACATGACCCTCTTGAGCTCGTATTGATCTAAAATTCGAGTTAACTGATGAATCGTATCTTAAATTTGGACCAGAATTTAGTTTCTACATTTACTTTTAGTAAATATATATGGAATGAAAAAAGGGCTGCCTTTAAGTTTCGCATTCGTAAATGGTAGCAGAAATTTAATGAGCTTCTTAGAATGTTATGCACATTCAGAACAGCCTAAAAAATTAATTCAATTAGATATTTCCTTTTGAATTCAGTTTTTAGAGTAGAATTTTTTGAAAATTCAGCTGACCGTTTGTTTTCTTTGATTGATAATAGTGGTGTTTCCTAGTATATTCGTCTGTCTCAAAGGGATTAAAAATACAATAATTTTTCACATCGGGATTTAGAAAATAATTTTTGAAAACATTCTGATTATTTTCCCAGTTGTTTCTAAAGCGGAATGTAGTTTATTTTCTGATATAAAAAGTCGTAAAATGTTTCAACGTTTCGAACCGATCTTTTCTTCGTTTTCTTTGATTAGCGTGTCGTGCACTGCCACCTAGGCTATAGGCACGGATAAGGTAAGAGTTAGATGGAGTGGAATAGGAGGTTAGTGATCTTGAGGAAACGTAGGAGGCGTTCAATTTTATCGTGGCGATCAGACAGGATTTCGGCAAGATTGGACGACTGGAAAATTTGTGCTCAGTATGAATTATAGGTGGGACAGCTGACAAGTAAATGTTAGATTGTGACAGGAGAATTTCAATTCTGGACAGGAGGTGACTATGAATGATTTTGGAGTGACCCCTAAGGCGGAGTCTTGTGACAACGATGTCATTCCTTCGATTGGTGAATAATGCGGTTTTCCATGGTCGAATAGTATCTCGAATTTAGCGCAGCTTGTTCGTGTTTGGAATGTTGGTCCACTGTTTTTGCCATGTTTGCAGTGATTTTTGCACTTCCATTGGCGGTATTTCAGTGTTTGGTACCGGATAGAACAATGAGCCTTCTTTTGCCGCAGTATCCGTGAATGAATTTCCCTGGATTCCAACGTATGATGGCATCCATGCGAACGAAACACGGATACTGGTATTATAAAGAGTGCGAATAATTTCCTTGGCTATTGGTTGACGAGGAGAGTTGTATTTTTGAATGGATGTAATCACGTTTAATGAGTCTGTGTACATATGAGGTGACGATCGGAAATTATTACATTTTTTATCGCAAGTTTTATAGCAAATATTTCCACCGAAAGAATAGTGAATAGTGCTGGAAGAGAGTAACGGAGAATAATTTTTTTGTCAGATGCTATTCCACAACCTGTAACTTGACGTGTTTTGGAGCCGTCAGTAAAATCTGTTTTGCAACTGTCATATTTACCGGTCATGCATTGATATGCGGAACGTAAAATGCTCGGACATGTTTCTCTTTTTGAGAATTTCGAGAGCTGAAGATTTATGCCGAGATGCAGGGGTTTACCCATGGAGGTGTTGGTGCTACAGTTAGTTGATATGTCGGCAATAAAGTGAATTGCATCGAATCTAAGATTTCAGTAACTTGCTTGTAAAGAGTGGGCACCGATGTATGAGGTGATGGTCGAAGCGAGTTCAGCGAAGGAAGGTTGATCGACGACTTAAGACGAATTCACGTGTTTAAAATGCTCCGGTCTCTGTAAATATTGAGAGGAGGAATACCAGCTCACAAAGAATGCTAACAGATGGAGAAGTAGGAAAAGAGCCAATAGCGAGTCTCGCAGCAGTATGATGTATTGTACTTAGTGAGTTGATGGATACTTTGATTAGCCGAAGAGTAGATTACAGTGCCATAGTTGAGCCTCGATTTAATCAGTGCTTGGTAGATTCTCGATGAGAAGGAATGATCATCTGAGCCATACAATGTGCTAGCCGAACTGGTCTTTCCGAGTGCATAATTTTCAAAAAATTTAATTATTTACTCTTAGATTCGATTTTATCTGAAACATTAATTAACTTGTTTATTTGTCGAAAGAGGTATAAAATACATCATCGACTGAAAAAAAGTTAACAATTTTGAGAACCAAGCGGAAAGAACACTGTGTAAAAAATTATCTTTCCTTTTTAAGTTCTAACAACTGAGTAAGGATTTTATAATTCGAGAAAGTGTCACTGTTAATATGCAAAACTAGTGTGGAATATAAACTGTTTTCGCACAAAACTTTTAAAAAAAAAAGAATCTTGAATTTGTAGAGTTTGATTTTACGAAATTACTATTTTTACGGTTCGCTGGGTAACAATTTTTAATCATCTAGAGCCAAAGTGTTACTTAAAATGAGTCGAACATATAGTGGTAATAATTTTCATGAAACTACGTAAACCGAAGAAAATAGCGGACGTAAATCAGTGTAGAACTTACAACAATTAGACCAACTGATTTTCTTTTTTTTTTAAAACTATATATCAATATTAAATATATCTTTACCTCTTAACAAACGTTCTGACGGAAGACGGCAAAAGAAACGATTTTCTGTACGTTATTATGCAAGCATTTTGCAATAACGATTAAAATGGCAAAATTAACAACACCTGTATGCTTTCATTCACTTGAATAGAAAAAAGTTTACAAAGTTCAAAGACTCTTTCTACTAGTATCATTTTAATATCATCAAACCCGTGAAATTTTTACTACGAGTTGTGTTATTTGCAGGATGTATAGTGCTTTCTGAACATTATCTGGACATGTATATAATAACACCTTTTATTCAAGAGCGGGGTTATCTCTGCTAACCTACAATATTTACCACACTTTTAAATTTAATAACTAATCGGGTAACCGAATATGGAATATAAAGCATTCCCATGATTAGCGGGCAATATATGAGACAACAACTTATTTTGATTTTACGCTAAACGTTTAAAAAAAAGAAAGGCTATTATTCTTATTTTTATAACCGACAAGTTTCGTATGTAGATAATGCATAAGAATAAGGAAGCTCGCTGCCTACTTCCGCGCACACAATGTATTCCGATTTCGAATGATACTTATTTTCTATTTATGATGTCACGAGTGTTCATCATTAGTTTCTCTTCCTGAAAGTAGTACGACATTTGCGACGGTTAAATATTTTGTGCTATCTTCAGTGTCTCACATAAACGTTTACTCTTTTTAATTCCTCATCATTTTTTTCTGTTATGGAGCGTCACATCCGGATGGAACGGCGCACGGAGGAGCGGCTATACTAATTCGGTCAAACGTGAAACATTTCTTAACCCACACTGAAAGCACATTTGCTTACCAGTTGGTGGCTATTAATTTGAAGACTAGCAACTTCGACTGCGCAGTCACGGCGATATATTGTCATCCTGGGATTTTTTTACCTAAAGAAAGAGTTAAGCATATAATAGTTGGGTTAAACGACAAAGTCATTATAACGGGCGATTATAACGCCAAAAGTACAAGCAGGAACTGTAACAAAAATGACCAGAGAGGAGCTACGTTAAATAGAGTAATTAAACTGGCCTGCACACGCCAATAGATTGCCAAGTGTCCTCGACTTTATAATAACAAAAGGATTGGATCATTTGTATGTAAACTGCAAAGTGGAGCCGCAACTAAATTCGGACCATGCTTCAGTCATCGCGTGTTTCGGTGTGAAACAAATGCTCGCTCATCAGCATTCAAGACTTACAAGCTCTAGAACGAACTAGTTAACTTTTGCTGACGAAGTAAATAAACTCATAGATTTAAACGTGCGCCTAAAATGTCCCGAGGACATTGATGCAGCTGTTCAGGCTATTGCACTAAATATACAGAACTCTTGTAGTGTAGCTACTCCAATTCAAACAGGGGTATCCTCAAATTATGTATATAATGTACCCCTGAAGATAAGATTATTAATACAGAAAACTAGGAATGCTCGTATCAGATGGCAACACAATAGAACACCATTTTATAAGGAGGAATATAATAAGCTGCATAGGGAATTAAAAGCCGAAATAGATGCGTATAAAAGCGATAGATACATTGAATTCTTTTCTTCGCTTAATCCGGAAGACAGATCGTTATGGAAAACGACAAAATCGTACCTTAGACAATTAAACAAATGGTGAGTGGGCTAAGTCGGATAAGGAAAAGGCCACGGTGTTTGGCGAACATCTATATAATACATTCCAACCGCATCGAAACATAGGCAATGGTAATAATGATAAAATAGTTAGTGATGGCCTATGCGCACCCATGCAGTTAACGAATTCTGCCAAGTGAGGTATAGGCTATTATTAAAAAAATGACGGCAAGAAAAGCCCTAGGAGAGGATATGATTACTGGTGAAATATTGAAAAAGTTGCCGCATAAGGGAATTCTTATGCCTACCTATATCTTCAACGCCATCCTAAGATTGGGCTACTATCCTAGATGTTAGAAGGATTCGATTGTCCTTTTAATCTCGAAACCGAATAAAAATCCTAGCGAACCGTCTTCGTATAGGCCGATCAGTCTATTGAATACCTCATCTAAAATATTCGAAATGATTTTGCATGAGCGGAAATGAAATTCTGTAGCAATATTATTCCAAGTCACCAGTTTGGGTTTTGCACTAACCATTCTATTATTCATCGGGTCCATATAATAGCTGATAGAATAGCAGCAACCTTAGAAAGAGGATGGTATTGCTGCGCGGCGTTTCTCGATATTGAGCAGGCCTTCGATCGGATATGGCGTTAGAGCCTGCTATTCAAACTTAAACTAGTGATACCAAATGATATCTTCCAGGTAATGGGAGCATACCTATCGGACAGAACTTTTCGAGTTAGGATTGGCTCAATTGTATCGGACAAATTTGCTATTAGAGACTCCGTTCCGCAAAGCAGTATTTTAGGATCACTACTGTATCTGATCTACACATTGGATATTCGAGCTTTAACAGCAACAGTAGCCGCAACATTTGCTGACGACACGTGTATACTGGGAGCGCATGAGGATCCGACTTGCGCTTCGGTTCTAGTCCAAGAACACCCGAAAATAAAATTCAGGAAAATTAAAGTTAATCATTTAAAAAGTCAGCAGGTCTGTAGAAACGTTTTGGTAAACGGATGACTAGGGAAAGTTTACAACAGCAGATACGTCGTCATGTGGCATTCCGCATAATCGTTTAGCGTTACGTATTAATCTATATAAATTTTTCTTATGCGTTTATTTATATAAGACGGCATTGGTTAATAGTTATTGTAAGTCTCGCTGTAGTTATTATATGTTTCGCTGTTGTCTCCGATCCGCTGGGAGAAGAGATAATATTCTTAAATTTCTGTTTTTCTTTTTAGTATAGAGTCAGCAGTGCGAATAGTAGTCATCTTCGACTGGTGTGGCAAAAAAAAAAAAAAAAAATCATTTATGTAATAAAAAAAAAATGATGATAAAAATTGAGGAAAATTTAAATGCCACGCATATTTACATTTATTATATGTGGAAATAGTATTTTGATATCTTATAGTTGTAGAAATCACATATGGTTTTACGATAATGGTAGTAAAATCTGAAATTATTCTAGATTGCTTCGTTCCCTTTTAAATCATGTTTAAAAGTATCTTTTTCACAGGGTGGACTACATGTTTATTCGCCATTAATGATTAACAACGCGCTTTATAAACATGGTGGCCACTCAAATGTAATTTTTAAATTCCTGATTTATTCACGGTTTTCCCGGTCCAACAAATCCTGACGCTTTCCTGATTACTAGAATTGTGTACAAGAAGAAGAATGGAATTTTTTCGTTACTATTGATAATATTTGAATGTCTCAGCATATTTTATACGAATAATAAAACAGAACACTTTGTAATTTATTCTTAAGTGTGAAGTAGATTCAAAAATGCATTCACTTTTTAACGTTTCAAACGACTTTTTCTGAACTAAAAATATCGCGTTTTTGGCTATTTTCACTTTTTCCCCCGGTTTCATAATAAAATTCCCGACTTTTTCCCAGTCGGGTGATATAAATGTACTAGTTAAACAGATGCAGATTTTTAATTATTAGAACGGCTAATGTGGACATATTTCGGGGCAATTAATCCGTATTAAGTGGAGATGAATTATAGTGTAGAGGACAGTGTGCAGATATTGTTAAGCGTGTGTACGACATATTTCGAATATATAAAAAAAGGCAACGTTGAAATGCCAAGAGATACGGGGAGTGACTGGGAAAGCGGAGGAATAGAAAACTTGAACTGTTTGAAGCAGCTCTGTTTTATTAAAATAGGAGGAAAGAAATTTCGTTATGGCACACTAGATCAGTTTAAATATATTGGCACGACTAAAAGCGGAGTAGTAAACAGGCGAGAGTTTTAAGAGGATCTCTTATGAACTCGGAAGAATTACGTAAAATAAAAAGAAAAAAAACGAACTTCGTTATTCGAAAAATATAAGTTATTTATTGCGGTTGTCGGAAGGGAAGTATACAGTTTTAGGGTTTACGTCTAAAAGTGGAATAGAGCTTGAAGTTGAAGGGATTTCGATTAATAATAATCGTCGCGCGAAAGGGGACATTGCAAATTTGGATCAATGAAGTAGAAATGGTAAACGGCTGGGGAAAGAAATCGGTTTTATCGAAGAATTTACGTGTCGCTATTGTGTACTTCGGTACGAAGAACAGGCTGTTTCGAAAAATGTATCGGAAAAATAAAAAAAACATATTTAGAGAGTGGAAAATGTTTTATTAAACAAGGGCAGAACAGAAATTTTATTTTAAAATTGCAATGATGAACAGTAGAAAGCTGCGAATTAAGAATGTAGACAAGAAAAAACTTTCGGCAAGGAATTTTACTTTTCTGTTTTTTATTTGATGCATTCAAATAGAACTAAGGGGAAAACTTGCGCATAAGTCTGTGTACTCGGACGATTAAATATTAAGTTTGACCATGTTTTCCAAAAGTTTCGCCCCATGCGACGTCGTTTACACCTATACTTTCCATTAGCCGGTGCGTCATATTTTAGCTAGAATGACCGAAATAATTGATCACTTTATTCGCAGTAAAACGCAATTATTACGCGAATTGCATATCTTTGCACACGGCGCTCGAACTGATTACGAAATAAGCATGAAAAGTCGACTGCGGTCCGATGCCGATTTTCAGCGACCGACCCGCGCACCGTTGACACTGCGGCGCTGAAGATAAGTTGTTTCGGTTCAGCAGATAAAACCATTTTATCGTCGACGGAGAAACTGCTGCTGTGTGAACGATTTTTAATTATATAGGACGACCGACGACACCTGCGCAACCTAATTATTAGCGATTTTCTTCAATCGGTTATTGTCGCGGCGGTATTTCTGATTTCTTTATTAGTACAGCACGCGACTAATAGGATAGTAGACTGACATTTCATTTTTTACCGAGCACCGATAATATTAATTTCACTTTTATCATTATCTGTACGCGGCTGATGTTGAATCGAAAATTCTGCAATTCCTTGATCCCGCTTTTTTTCGGTTTCTTATTCCTTGATCCCGCTTTTTATTGAACATATGTGTTACGTAAAGGTCGCAAAGGTATTGTCCCGATGTGTGTGTGCTGCTTCATTTTCGTTTCAGTCGTCAATTTTTAAAGAACTAGTATGATAGACCTATCTGATTATAGATAAAGGTGTGTGTTATTCCATCATACTTCAACTTTAGTATTAATAATTAATAATGTATATAAATATATTTCTATTTTAGTAAAATTAAAAATCAAACATTTAGGTTCATTTTTAGTAATATTCTTTAGTTCCCTTTTTTAGGTAAAGATAAATTATTTCGGGTTTCCTTCAGACATTCAGATAACATTAAAATTCGTCTTCATTAATGTATTCGATTTTCTAGTACTAAAACTAGGAGAATGTTAAATTATATTCATCTAATATTATTATTTCATGAAGGAAGAACTTGTCCGCTCTCGTAAAAACCTAATAGTAGTAATATGTTATTTTAAAAATCGTTCGATTAACTTTTTTTTTTTTTTTTTCGGATGCTTGTGTGGAGTTACATTGGAACTGTCGTGTAGCGCGTGTCACTGCAGTAAGCCCTCTTGAACCTACTTTATACAATACAGTCACAGGAGCGTTTCAAACATTCCAGATTTAGGGGGTGTAAAATACCGAAAATGTCCCGCCGATTCGACTTCGTAGATTTTAAAAATCATTTTTTACGCTGCATATCATATATATGTATATACTGAAAAGTTGTACGAATTATTTTCTCCAAAAACTTTCGCGATGTTAAGTCTTTTATTGTTTACTACTGCAATCGAAATCGATTATGACAAACCCGTGGGAACCGAAAATGTTTTTAAAATGAATCGAATTTCGTATTAAAAGAAGTCTCCCTTAAAAAGTAGTGCTTCCTAAAAATTACCATTATGCTAGTTATGCGAGAGAGCTTGTAATAAAACAGATTTAAAAAAAAGAATTTAAATATACATCACGATTACTTACGAAATTATAAGATTTTAATGTTACGTTTCTTCAAAAAAAAAAAAATTGCAGTTAAACTTCCTTTTGCGCACTATTATTGTACAGTAAAGTGTTTGTTTTTGCTTTTTTCATTAATTATTTTAACTGGTCTAAATTGTTTTTAAATATTTCAACGCCCGAGTTAACATCAAAAAATTCACAATTCTTCGTTAACATCGAAAATCTTTATCGTTTCCATTATTGTTGTTTATTTCAATGTTTTCATTTGTCTCGCGGTCTCGTTGTTGATTAAACTAGCAGTCGTTGCAATATTTTCGTAAACGTTGAAATATTCGTTTAATCAACAAAACAGCCCAATCATCATCGGTCCGACTCGCATGAAAAACGTAAACTCTCTTTTTGTTCTGTAAAATATTAAACTTTCGCATTAATCGTAGTTCATTTTCATATTATCCGAAGAAATACCATATAAATATAATGATTTAGTGGTTTAATTCCGAACTAAATTCGAATTTCGTATTAATGGGTTTTCACATTAACCGATTTCCACTTAATACATATATCTTTCAATTTCGAAAAGTTGGTATTTGGCTACAAGTATTCCATCCTGACTACAGTTCCATTATACTCTTTTTTACTAATTCGATTGAAGAATTAATTTTTATTTACTAGAATTGTAAATATTTGTTAAAAAGATTCAAAAATTAAAAGAGTTTTGATTAAGTCGTCTTAAATACGTGAATTTAAAAAAAATCAAAAACAGCGCTGAATCCTTTTCTATGAAATGTGGTAAAGTCGACGTATCTGATGTCGTCTCTGAAGTTTCATTATATATATTGGCGCATGGCAGCGCGCTCCGTGTGATGTTCTGTAAAATCAGTTTCTGCAAAATGAACTAAAGAATTGATCGATACATTAATTTGTCCGTTATTAACTTTTCTAAATATTTCTACTGTACTTCGAACTAACTCCATAGCATCGATAGTATTAACTTTTCTTTCCAACGATTCCTTTAAATTTTTAATTTTAAACATAATATTTTTAATGAAAAATAATGAACGAATAAAATCATTTTTTTAATTAACCAAAAGTATAAGAACGTGTACCTTATTATTAAAATATGTTTTATATCATTCTTCACTTGTCCTAAAATATAAATTATGCTTTTTAAAGCGAGCCAAACAGCTTTAACTGTTTCCTAGCGGTCCGTCGTGTTTGAGATAAATTTTTTAATTGTAGTGAATTTTTAATAGTTTTAAATTTTGAAAACGTTTAGTATCGCTAGGAAAGAAAATATATAATGCTTCTAATGTATATCAAAAAAATTCTTTAATCAAACTACTTGCATTGAATGACGTCTGCACAAGTATATTATTCGACGGTTTTTTTGTTGTTTTTTTTTTGTTTTTTTTTTTTGTGTACGTACTTTAAGAGTCATTCAAAAAGAACCATAATTTTTATTAATAACACATCGTATATTATTATGCCCCAAATCTGGTGTTATATCAGCTATGATATAAAATATATAATATCAGCTTCCTTAACTTCTGATATAATCTTCCTTATTTTACACTCTAATAAATCGATTAGTTCATTTCGGATAGTGTTATTAAAGTATGTTACGCTATAAGATCTTGCATCGGTTTCATCTTCCACCTTTTCATGATTGGACCATGTCGGGACCGTAAATTTACCATACGCTTAAAATTAACATTGATTTATCGCGGGACTAATAATTAAGAACTCTAATGCAATAATTTTGCAGCGATCTCGATAAGCAAATTAACAAAATTTTGAAATGAAAAAAATGAATGTGAATCAGAGAAAAAGAATGTACGAAAGGAAAATTTCGGTATACATTCGATTAAAGGCGAATAAAGAAAAAAAAATTGCTACAACTAATGTGGCACATTTTTTCATCATATTTCAATTTGATAGGATCCTGAGCGATTAAAACAATATAGGCCAAGGTAATTAATACATCATTAAAAATAATCAGATAAATAAAGAAAAATTAAAATACAAAACACTGAAAAAAATTAATGAAAAATTAAAATATTCATCAAAGTAGATTTAGTGATTTTCTTTTTTCTTTTTGTATTTATTTAAATGTTTATTGAGATTTTAACATCAATATTCTAATAAAGATAATGAAAAACATTTTAAAAAATCATACCCCCCTGATAAGTTAACAAAAATTCATTTTGAAAAGATTTATATATTTATTTAAGTTTTACCTTCAAAATGTTAATCAAAATAGGAATATATAAAATAAGGTAAATACACGGCATCATGTCAACCACGTACGCCATATATGTGGCACACTACAAGCGTTGAGGTAGCACAGACGGCACAAGACTCCTAAGTGAACATAAAAATCTAAAAGTTTATTTAGTTTTTTCATTATAATAAAGAGTTTATTAAAAATTTTTACATATTGAACTTTTAATTAACTTTACAATAAGAATAACTAATGGAAGGAATATTTTTAGAGGCGTCGTAAAACATATTTCGCAGATCCAAGTGAATCATTTTAAATGAATATAAAATCAGTAGAGAATAGTGAGTGATATAAAAAAAAAAAAAAACGTACCAAATATCAATAATGGATAATTAACGTTAATTGTAATTAAAAAAATAACCAACTTTAAAGTAAAAAAACTATGGTAAATAATCGTGATTGCAAAAATCATCTGAGCTTTAAAAAAACAAAATGAACCCAAAACAGGACGCACTGCTTTTACTTAAAAAAAAAAGAAAAAGAGAAGCGATAAAAATAAGGAAAAAAGTAAAAAAGGATATGTATAAGCGATTGATATGGTTGCTGTTTGCTAGTGTGCATTATTGACAAAAAAAAAAAATGTTAAGAGCCGCTATTGTTTTTATTCTCAGTTAAGTCATGAATAAGATTTTTCAACGTATATATCGCATACTACACTTTCGGGTATTTGCAATAAAAACGTTTTAATTTATCACAAAGAGTAGTGTAACGTCGGATTTAAAAAAAGATGGTATATTTTTCTCTTCATTACAGCGTCAAAAATTAAACGGCTAAGCACTGACTACCCTATCCTGTTAACTGCCCATCCGAATAAATGGAATTGGTCGTTTTTTTTTTTGTTTTTTTTTTTTTTTCAAATTGGCGCATACAGAAATATTCCAATTTTTTGATTTCACGAAACAGACTTTCGTTTCCATCCTAAATTGCAGATTTATAATTTTTTATTTTTATTAAGCATCAGTTTTATGAAAGACCTCGTTTCTCATTTGCTTAACACCACATGTGTGACCGGTAAACTTGTTTTGTCGACTCTAAATAAGAATTATCCGAAAATGGCGACAGGACGTTTTTTTTTTGAAGGAACAGAGCGATACTTCACTAACACCCTGAATATAGCTAATTCGTATATACATTAAAATAAGAAAGCGATAAATTTTTGACACGCTATCACTTAGATGACTTCATAATCTATTCCAATATAAAAATATTAACGAAATTTTAGACGAGCATTTAGGGAAAAACACTTAAAGTAGGCGATTACCTTACGCACGGTAGGAGTTTCTTTTACTCCACGAAAGTAGAAGTTTTTTTTTTTTTAGTTTTTTTTATTTTTTGTAATAGCTGAAAAATCAAAATTGAAAATTTTATGATGTATCTATTTTTTTTTTAAGCTGGGAACTCTCTTAAAAACAGTAGGGGAGAGGGAGGCAAGTTGGCGAATTAACACTTTGACACGTCGTGACACAACTCCTAATTATTTTTGAGAGTATGTTGATAGCTTGGTATATAGACTAAACCTTTAGCTTCAAGAATGTTTCATCATTTGACCGAAAAAATGAAAACTTTTTTTAAAAACATTTTTTCTGTTCAAAAACTCAAATTCTAATGATCTTTCCAGGCAAGATGAAAAACAGATTTTACATCGATAAAAATAAATTTTACATGGGTTAACAGTACAAAATTAATGCATTTTAAATTACTTAATAGCATAAGTCACATATATAAGCTTTATTATACACCCAACCGGAACATTCAGCATGTGCCCAGAGCTTACACACGGAACATTGGTAACAATCTTCGGTTCTACCGAATTCGCTGCAAACCAGGCACTCTTCTTCGTCAAACTTGTTGTAATGAGATGTGCCGGCGTATGCGATTCTGTCTTCATCACCTATAGACTCGTCTGACGAACTATTGCCGCAACCTTCATCTTCTAGCCTGAGTTTTTTGGATTTTGTTTTCTTCGCGGTATTTCTCTTTTCCACGACTACTTTTTTCTTTTCAACTGCTTTTTTCTTTTCCACTTTCTTTTCTTCCTGCTGTTTTTTTCGTAATTCTATTTCTCGTTCCTTGTTTTCTTTCTCCACTTTTTTTTTTCTCAATAAATTTGTCTTTACAGTTGAAGAATACCCCATTGAAGGCAATTTTTCGCGTTTGTTTTTTATTCTTGCCGCAGCTTTTGGCAAAGTAAGAGGGCTATGAGGCATAGAATTACTGCAGGATGGTGTAACCGGATGTACGACAGGTCTGGAGACAGGACTTGAATCGATAGCATCATTTGCGTGAGCATCATTGTCACGGGCTTCAACAGTACCACTGTCACGAAGATTATCTGTGTTTAGAGCAGATTCGAACATCTCATCTGGGGAAATTTTTTACGAACGTTAAAGCAGTAATTTTTTCCCAACAACGGTACTCACGAGAAAAGCTTTTATCAACATCTTGTTGTCCCTGTTTTATAAGAGACACTCTCGTCGATCGACTTTCTAATGCACTGTTAGGTAAGATTTAACAGTGTCGCCTTGAATACAGGTGAAAATTCCGCTAAGTATAACTAGGAAGCTTTTACACGCACGTACATAAACTATTTTTAACCATTTTGCGCCTGAGAAACCTTTTTCTCTGCACTACTAACCAGGCCCGGATTAAGTGTATGATAGACCCGGGGCTACGGAAATATTAGGGGCCCTTTTCGGAAATGGTACAAAATTATCAGTTTTATGAATAACTAAATTTTCTTTAATTTAATTTAATAATATTATTTTGAATTCACGAATTAACATATAATTATTAATGTAAACAAAACTAAATATCATACAGACACAATGGGTAGAATTTTCGATGCCAAAAAAAAAAATACATATATATATATGTATAATTTTAAACAACGAATTTTTCAGAAAATTTTAACTAAAGATTTGCATAAAAGGATAATGTGTGTGCGTGTGTTGCCCACGTACACACGGATACACATTCATACAGATATTTCCTAAAAACGTAGATTCCGACTTGATATACCTTAAAACAAATTTCTGGTACGTTTTATGAAACTCAAAATTTTACTATTACCAAGTTTCCTCCTCTAGGAGGAAATAAAAATGGATAGAAAATTATTAACAAATAAAAGTATTAAAAAATGCGTTTGCTCCTGTAAAGTTAATTCTATTTATTTAAAAAAAAAAGTTGATGTGTATGACAAATGATAGATTAATTTTTTATTACATGTCGGAAGTGGGTGTCTCTTGGGGGCCCCTTTATAAGGTGGGACCCGGGGCTGCAGCCCCCTCTAGACCACCCCTAAATCCAGGCCTGCCACTGACATTATACAATAATATTTGAAAATTTGACTATCCATCTCTATATACTTTTTTTTTTATTCGCCAAAGGCAATGCCTTATCACTGCATACATTATGTCTTGTCGGTAGCCATTCTTTTAAGTTCTCGATAATTATCTATATTCAATCGATGATAGACACTATCCATTATAGATGCTCTTGGTCTTCCTCTCGGTGCCTATCACTTTTCCTTCTATTATATTTTTAATGAAATTATTGCGTCTTATTATATGTGCTATCAGTACTTTATTTTCCGCTTATCAATATGGTTTAATAAACTTTTTTTTTCATCTATTTTGTTCTAAGATTCCGTTATTTGTTTTCATTTCTTTCCAAGACGTTTCCGTCTTTCTACGCCGTATCCACATTTCCATTCAATTCAATTTCTTTTTTACTTGCGCTGTTAAATACCAATTTTCACAACCGTAATTGAGCACACTGAAAATATATGTGTTTTTGAAAAAAATTTCCCGGACCTCAATACTGATGTTCTTATTTGTTAATATTTCTTATTTACTATTAAATGACAATTTTTCTCGCCCTATTCTTTTTTGCTACATCTTTTATGCTCCTATTATCTTCTGTTATCACACTTCCCATGTAACGTGTTTCCGGTACTTGTTCTAATTTAATCTTATTTATTTTTATACCTATCTGTTTATTTGCTGCATTTCTGCTAATCATCGTTACTTTTGTTGTTCTTTCTATTAATATTTATCTTTTATTTAGCTAGTTCTTCTGACAAAACTGCTAGCATCTTATTCATATTCCCTTCTGACTCCGCTGATAGAGCAATATCATCCGCGAAACGTATGCGCAATGGGTTTATACCTCATTTGTTTTCATTACTTTCGATTTCCTTTTCATCTTTTAAATTGGCTCTTCTATGCATACGTTAAATAGATACGGTGACAGAGGGCATCCTTGCCTAACTCCTCTCCTTATTTTATCTTATACTATCTATTATCATTCTTTGCGACACTTATATAGATTTAATATTAACCTTCTATCTCTCTCCAGTCTACATTCCTTTCATTTAATGTTCTAAATAATATTTTCCCGTCAATGTTGTCGAAAAATTTTTTTAAGTTTATGAAGATTATACATGTCTCCTTGTTCACCTCCAATCGTCTTTCTAATATGAATTTCAAAGCCACATTGTTCCTTTTCCCGTCCTAAATCCAAACTGATCTTCTCATAGGCTTTCTTCAATTTTCCCTTTTATTCATTAATTTTGATTAATAAATAATAGAAAATATATTTAAACTAATATACCAACACATGATTTTTTAGCATCGCGTATTATTCGTGGTGACGTCGTAACTACGAAACATGTCGATACATTTTCCGCGTTTAAGTGGGTTACTTTTTTTTTCATCCAAATTTAAATGGGGTTTCGGAAGTACATGTTTTCGTCGGAATTTTTCTAGAACTTTCTATCGATTTTTACAAAGCGTATGAATGCCGTTTAATTTAAAGTATTACATTTAGCGCTTACCACGGGAAAAATATAATAATAAAATAAAAACAACCATAAAATGTTTGTATAATTTTATTTACATGTTAGGGCATACTTATATATAGAAACATTTATTACGCTAGTAAAAAAGACCTTAAAAAAGTAATTAGTTTTTAAAAAGAAAAAAAGCAAATATTTTATTATTACTACTATATATTTAGATTAAATTCGAAATAGTAAACGCTTCTCTTAGTGCAATACTTACGAGTAATTATGCGTAGACTATATAGGTTTAATGATGACATTTAATGCAAAATGTACAATCAGGAACTATAGATGAGAATAGACACACGACCGATGAGATTATTTCGATTTATTAAAAATAATCGCGCGACGGCGCGAAGCATTTATTCGGTTTTCAATGCAAACTATTTTTATTATAAATAAATATTAGACTTTATTTCAAGCTCGCTGCACGCAAAGGTTGAAAAAAGGAAACATACAGGTAAAAAACAAATAATACAAAGTCCGGTACTGACACAAAAACTCGGTTTTACTATGCTGTTATCTGATTGGTTTAATTAAAAAAAGAAAGGAAAAAGAAAGCTACATAAATTAAAATATTTTTCGGTAGGCCTTAAAATAGCTCCGGTTTATAGTCGCTATCATAAAACAATCGTAAAAATACGGCTTATCGCGCATATTACAAGCAGACTGATGACTGAACTAGTTCAGTTTTTAAAAACGTAACGAAAATGTAAAATCAATCGCCTGTTTGTCGAAACACGCGTATCCCCGACTGAAACGAATTTAATTTTTAAGCAAAACGGTTAAATGATACTGCACGAAGTAAGCATCTTATTTGAACGGGAGAAATTATACAAATAAAGAAACAGTATCGGGAAAAACAAAAAGAAACCCGATAATTCTGTCGCGATTTTGTGAGTTAAAAACAACTTAGACGGAAGTTAGCAAGTGGTCATTTAAAATCGGCGGTAAAGGATAGTGGCGGGGGAGACGAATTACGTTTCATATGCACTTCCGTCGTAGTCGGATTTAGTGTGCAACGAGCCCCATCTTTTTATTGTACTATTTTATTTAGGAGACGACGTCGCTGGGAAATGCGTTACTAGTTTTAGTTTTCGTTCAAATGTCGACGTCTTTTTAGTGAACTGTTTTTCGCATCGTCGACCGCTGACGACTCTTCGTCGCCCGCGTAGTAATACAGTTCTTTGATCGGTTTATTCGCGAATCCGTAGATCGTTTTCTCCTTGTACTTCTTCCGTTTGTTTTTATTCTCAGACTTTTTCGGCCAACTAGAGGTCGAGGGTGACTGTTGTTGCGTCGAATCGTCGTCTGCGCGACGGTGTCCCGAGGAATTTGTCTCGTCATCGACTTCGGCTGACGAAGCGTTTGATCCGTCGTCCACCGCATCGCTAACTTGAATTGAAAAGCCGGCACTGATTCCGCCACCGATTGCTCCGGAGTTGGGTTTGGCGTTCAATGTGTAGCCGGTATGTAACGGTACCAGGAGATCGCCGTCAGCCGTCCACTGCTGCTGTTGTTGTTGTTGTTGTTGTTGTTGTTTCTGCGAAGAAAGCGAACCGTCACCGGTGGATATTTCGGCTCCGGATATCGGATCTACCGGTATCACTTCCGACTTGAAATAGCCGGCCGGATTGTAAATGCGCATTTCCGCCTCCTCGACCGGAGTGTAGCGTTCGGTGCCGTAGTGCGTAATTATGAAATTGTCATCGGCCGCCTGGTTAGCTTCTTTATTGTCATAGTTGGAATATTGGTAGCCTTCTTCGTTCTGACTGGAAACGGCGATTGGCATTGATAACGACAGGGCAACCACACAGGTTAGTGATGTAGCGAATCTTTGAACGGCCATTTCAAAAGCCCTTTAAAGAAATCCTTTCTTCGCTTTGCCTACTGTTTAATCTCGGCTCTGTTATGTCTAAAAACAATCTAAACGGTTTGTTCGTTAGTGCACATATAATCTTTTACTACATTCCTAGTTCTAGTTTAACGTAAATTTATGCCGCTCGGTCGTTATGTGTGTGTGTGTATGTATGCGCGCTCCGTCGGAATTATGCGGATCTTTCCACTACCAGCAAAATCGGAAAGGACTTTTACTCATCTTAAGATATCAACAGAAAACCGATTGCGTATTAGCATATTAAAGTCGATGCCCGTCTGTAACGCGGGCAATTCAATATGTTAATGACTATTTTATTCTTATACCGGTAGTAACAAGAAAATTCTGCAACAAAATCTATAACGTTTTTGTGTGTAGAATAATATAACATAGTCAATTGAAATCGACTTTTCTTTAAAAATTACAGAAAAATGGTCCGGGGAAGAAACCTCCTGGAGAGGAGTTCCGAAGGATTGAATTTTTTTTTTGGGGAAACTCGATTCTTTAGACGTGGATAAGGGGAAATACGCTGGACTCCCGGATATTAGCCTTTACACGGAAAACTTATCGAAAATAAAATACTATCTTACATTAAAGAAGATCTGAACAACTCTAAAGACGAAAGCAACGGATGCAGAAAATGAATTAAGATGAGATTTTTTAAAGATGGCACTCAACTGAAGAGAAGAAAAAGTGTTATAAACACACGCGTGTTCGTTTAATAAGAAGTATTGACATTTTCCCGATTCCGTTTACGTTTTACAAAATAATATTAAAATTGGTTTTTATGCTTAAGAGGATTTGAAATATATACAACTTTAAAATTTCCGAACAGGCAAACAAAAATTATTATAAACATCAGTAGTAATTGAAATAGCTTAATTTTTAAATCACACTGATAGAGTAATTTATTAAAAAATAAGCAATATTCTCAAATATTCATAGGCCAAAATATTACGATACGATCGAAAAACAGAATACACCTATCAGATCATTGAAGAAACGTCAAAAAGAAAAAAAAAAAAGAAGAAAATTCAATTATCCTGTCTTCCTTCTTAACATAAACAAAAAAAGAACTATTAGCTAAACGATGTAAGCGAGAGAAGGCTTAACCATACCTACTTCTTTTAATCTCCATTTCAATGGTATAACTAACAAACTGGTAATAATTTAGGTTACCAGCGTTCATCGCTCCTCATTCGTTTCAAAAATTCTGCGGTTTTCGTATTTTTTCGATATTCCGGTGACAAAAATGCGCCGATTAAAAACGGAAAAAAAAAAAAAATCAACTCTCTCGTCACTATATAAAACTGGTCGTATACATTTTTCCAATTTTTTGTCTTGCAGCTTGATAAATATATTTTACCACAATTAGGGCCTTTAAATTTTAAAATTTTGAAGACTACAACATTGTTTTTCTAATGAAGAATCGCGTCGATTGAAAAAAAAAAAATCATCTTTCCGGTTACTAGAGAACGGGCTGCGGACTTTTTTCTAATTTTTAGTTTTACAACTCGTTTTGTTTTTAAATTTTAGGAGTTTCGTATCTTTTTCGTCTTTAAACCCTCACCGACCAAGTAGTATAACTAATGTACTCGCAAGGAAAGTACGCTAATTGTCAAACGCAGATTTTGATGAAATTTTGATATGTTGTAAAGAATTTAAAAATATTAGACACCTATTTTTTTTTTATTAGGCCATATACAGTTTAAAGGGTCGCAAAACTTAAACATTACCCCAAAAACAATTTTTTCCATTTATCTCGACTCCAGTTCCATATTTTTCCATAAAATAAAATGGAGATTGTTTCTTATAAAAGAGGTGAGTAATCCATAATGATCTAAGCAATAAAGGTTGCATCCCCTATTTTTAGAAGGGTAAACACGTATTTTTCAGCTTAATTTTGAAAAAAAATATTATAAAACAGCTTAAAAACTTAAAAAAAAAAATCGTTTTCCGAAACATAAAACAAAAAAATAGAGTTGACCTATTTCGGCATTTTAATATATACTACCCCCGCCGATAGGGGTAAACCACCCATAATACGAAGTAACTTAATACATGTGTTTCAAGCGAACAAAATTCGTGTATAGGGGTTTTCGGGGTCGCTCATCACGTATATCTGATATTAGATTTTGTTAATGCAAAATGGCGGTCGAAAATGTCAAAAAAAAATTTAATTTACGTAAAAGCTTTTATATTGCGGTTTTTGAGGTCGCTAGTAACGAATTTGCAATTAGACATTAAAGATTTATAATAGCGGATCTGATAAGGCAAAAAAAAAGTGAAACATATTATACTTAGCATTAAAACTTGTCTGCAAAAGTGTACGAGGGTGCTAATTAAAAATACGAAGCATGAGTTTTATATCCTAATGAACCGATGATGCATACCCGAATAACCCTAGACAGATCAAAAACCTGTACGTTTATCCGTAAACTCCTAGACTCCTGACGATTCGTAGGTTTGTTAATTTTTACAATGAGACTATATTTTCGAATGATACAGCTTACAGTTTTGCTTGAAAAGGGTTATTATATATAACCGAAATGATGCTTTGAAATTTTTAACAATAAACCATTGGAGTCTTATTTATTTAGAATTATTAAGGTTTCAATAGAAAAAGTGTTTATAACTTATTACTATCGTGTCCGCACTGTTGAAAATTTATTTTTATAAAAATGTTTGAAAATGCAATCAATGTTTTCTTAAAGTGTACATGATTTCCTGCAGAAGTCATATTTTATTCATTAAATAAAGTTATTTTTTAGTAAATGGCGTCATGTCGAATTTTTTGTTTCATTGTAGTTACATCGACCTGTACTGTAAATTTTTATCTTTTAATCCTTTACTTTTTACAAATATTTCAATTGATATGTTACATATATTTAACCTGCACAAAAAATTTATCAAAGACACATGTGACACCTGGTGTCTATTAAAAGGGACGCCTATAGTCCGAAAGAAGTTTTTAAGAAAACAGCTGTTAAATAAAGCAACCTCGTATCGGCACGTTCACACGTTGTTATGACCTTCGGTAGTGGTGCAGTCGCGCCTTATCATAATAATCGTTCTTACACTTGCTCTTTCCTATCAATCATCTTCATTCGCACAGTTTTATTTTGACAGAGACTATTATTGTAGTTTAAACGAGCGAAATTAACTAAATAGATAATTTTTTGCCATCGTTATATTTCGTTCTCTATTTCATTTTGAATTGGCGTTGTTTTAAATTTCCGTTTACCGGTTCTATATCGTAAATATTAATCAATTATCCTGATACAGTTTCTTTAATTTTATTATTATTAGTAGTAGTGGTTCTTAAATAGTTTATGGGTTTGTGATTTTACAAACCGGGCCTACGAATCGTCAAGGGTCTAGGGCTTTACGGATAAGCGCACAAGTTTTTGGCCTTTGGAGCAGGTTATTTTTCAAGTTTTTAAGCTGTTTTATAATTTTTTTTCAAAATTAAGTTGAAAAGTACGTGTTTTAGCCCCTAAAAATAAGGGATGCAACCGTTGCTGCTCAAATCATTATGAATTACTTACCTCTTTTATAAGGAATAATATGGAGTTGGAGTCGAGATATGTGGAAAAAACTGTTTTTAGGGGCAATATTTAAGAGTAGTTTTGTGACCCTTTAAACTGCATATGGGTCAATAAAAAAATAGGTATATAATTTTTTTTTTTTTTTTTTTTTTTTTTTAATTGGGCTCGTCAACCAAGAAGAACCTTCACCCAGAAGCAATTAAAGGAAAACGAAAGTTACATAGTGAGACGATCAGCTATCGTTAATAAGAAGGAAACAATGGAGGGGATAATAAGTGTAGAAGGAAAAGACAGGATATAACGAGCACAAAAAGAAGCAGGAAGCCCCAGCTCAAGCAAGTGGAAATACAGAGCCGAACGCTCCACCGAAAGAGCAGAGCACTCAAAGAACACGTGATCGGCGTCACAAACAACCGCATCATTTGAATGGAGGGGACAACATGGGGAAGAGGTCAACGAGAGGCGAAAGCGTGAGGAAGGCAGCAAGGAATAGTTAAAGCGCAAACGCACAATGGAGACAACAACAGAACGAGGAATGAAAGAAACAGAAAGAAGCAAGGATTTGAAGGAAGATTAGGCTGAACGGACAGATAAAAAGAGCGACAATTAGAAAAGGAGGAAGGGTACATATCCGACCAAAATCTAAAGATGGAAATATTTACACAACGGCAAGAGGTTAGAGGATGGGATTTTTTTGAAGAATAATGTAGAAGAAGCAGCAACCCGAGCCAAAGAATCAGCCATCTCATTACCTGAGATGCCGGAATGGCCAGGAACCTACATCAAGTCAATATGGATCCCATGGAGAGAAGAGAGAGTCCGAATGAGAGAACGTATGCGGAGAATAGTAAAATCACAGGCATGATTAGGAAGAGAAGAAGAGATGGCTTGAAGAGCACTCATGGAGTCGGACATGATCAGAAACTGAGAAGAAAGACGATTGGAGGAGATAAAAATAATAGAACGTAAAATAGCCATTAGCTCGGCTGTAAATATGGAACAGAAAGAAGGAAGACAGAAGGATTCAGAGAAGTTATAATCTGGAAGAATAAAAGAAGCACCAACCCCATCAGGCCCCTTAGAACCATCAGTGAAAATGTTTACATGAGAAGGGAAGAGAGAATTGACAATACTATGGAATTCCTGTTTAATTACTGCTGGAAGGAGAGATTTTGCAAGTGTAGGCAAAATAAATACTCTGGGCTGATGGCAGAGATCGCTGAAGTTAAAGGAGAAATAAGGCAGACTATTAAAGGAAATTTTATACGGCCAAAATGAACTAAGGCGGAGAGAAGTAAGGGATAGGATAGGAATTTTCCTAGGCACAAAGCGCCAATTCTGAGAAATTGAAAGGTAGGAAAATATGAAAGAAGAAGATGAGAGTGAAAGACGTTTAACGAGGAAGCAATAGCCTAAATAAGATCTGCGAATAGACAAGGGAGGAGCATCGATTCAGCAAGTAGTGCTGGAATAGGAGAGGATTTAAGAGCACCGAGACAGAATCTAAGGCAAGAATTTTGGATCACATCAAGTTTAGAAAGACGGAACTTGGAAGCGCAGGCATAAATGAACGAACAGTAATCAAGCTTGGAGCGGACGATGGATTTATATAGAAGAATAAGAATGAAAGGGTCACCACCCCATTTAGTCGGAGACAGGGCCTTCAGCAGGTTCAACCGTTTAGTAGAGGAGGAGGAAAGATATTTGATATGTTCGGAGAAAGTCAGACGACTATCGAGAAAGATACCGAGATAACAGCAAGAGCTGTGCTATTTAAGGATAAATTAACAGAAGCAGGGTTATAAGGACGAAGGGTAAATACATATATAATATATATTTTTTTTTATATGCTTTGTGTTCGCTTCGGCAGCACATATACTATAATATTTTTAAATTCTGTACAGCATATCAAAATTTCATCAAAATCTGCGATTGACAATTCGTCGAATTTTTCTTTTGTCAGTGTAGGTATTTATACACGTGTGAGAAATGCTTCCGGCATATATCTTTTAGCGGAACCGGAGGAGTTTCAGTTTTTACATTTTTTCATGTACTTGAACAATTTCAATTAAACGTCTAGCCGAATTAAAACGCTTTTAATCGCGCCTAAATTCGTCTTCAATAAAGTACGTTTTAAAATTGACAAGAAGAGCCTGATATTCAGCTGAAGGATTACCGTTATTATTATATATAGCGAATGTGAAGTAACAACGCCGCACGGTACAATACGGGGCGACATCTAAAAATTACAAGGCACATTTAAGAGAACGATAGAAAAATATCGCTCGAAATGCATAATATAAGGAATAAGTGAGAATGTCGCGACTTGTAGCTAGCATTCGACGCAAAAAAGAACAGGTAAAAAAAACTAAAATGGATAGTGCCTACGTGTAGCTACAGGTAATGAAACAATTCTTGGGCAACCAGTTTAAAAACGTCGCTTCCGCATGTTTGCATAAAAGGAAATGAAATTTTTCATGTACTGCAATGAATGTTTGATAGACTGAGCGTGTGTAGCGCTCTCTGAATTACGATGACGGGTTCTCGAGAGCGCGGAACTAAGTTTGTCGACATGTTTTGCATAAAACGGTTCCTTCCTGTGTATTTCTCAAGAATACGGCGTTTTTATGTTGTTAGCTTTCAGCAACATCGGTGCCACACATAAAAGTGGTTTAGCAATATATCGAATCCGTTATGAATTGAACAAAAGATTTTGATACAAATATCTGTATATTTGCTATTTACATTATGCATTAATGGACAGCAAGAAATTCTGTTACGTTTTTGTAATATTTAGAAATCATTTTAGATTTTTCCGTTTGGAAGTTGTAGAAGAAATTTCTACGCAAACAGTAAACTGAATTTATGTAATTTTTTTTTTTTTTGGTCGCTATTAAAACGACATTATTTTGCGAAGAGAACTAAAAGAATTATAGACTCTCACCATCTGGGAATCAGGTTCCCATTATATATAAACTCGATTCTTCGGACCTCGCCAAGGGACTAGCCTCCTGAACTCGCCATATCAGTTTATCTATAATGCTTGTAGATGCTTTGTTCCATTGATTATGTTATTCTTACTTCTTTTTTTTTTTTTAAACCAATAATAGTCGGTTACTTTTTTTCAAAAAAAAAAAACAAAAAACAACAAAAACGCTAACGAAACTATTTACAAATATGCCGTTATAACGGTTATCTAAAATATCAGTTAATAATATTACAAAAGATCACGAACGATTTCAATACTGTTCTTTTCTCATAGCACAGTCATCCGCATACTGCAGGGTTTCAATCGTAAAATGTTTAGTCGCTTTTTTTGAGTTGAATGAAAAGCCTGATATACTATAAAATTCCATAACTTATTTGGAGAAAGTATACCACAAATTCGGCCTAATGGTAAATTGTGAAAAAAAGTGAGATTTTGCAAGTAAACAAAAATGCTAACGATACAGCTGATCTATACATAGGAGACACAAAACTGAGAAATGTGAACACCTTCAAGTATCTTGGAAGTTATGTAAGCAATGACGCGCACTTAGATGGCAAAATTGCTTATCGAATTAGAAATGTAAATGCAGCGTATGGCAAGCTTTTGCAGAGGGTTTTCAAAAATAAAGACCTGAGCACAACAACTTATTAAGAATGTTAACGTAATTATAGATACAATATATTTGGCAAATTAGATGGGCCGCAAAATCTACTGTACGTTTTTTCGTTGTTCTTGAAAATACATACTTGACATAAATTTCTGTACTAGCCAAATATTGTTTGGTCATAGTAAGTTTTGCGGTTCATATAGGTTTAACAAATGCACACGTGTATTTTGTAATTTCGAAACATTCTTGATTCGGTCGCCATTTTGCGTTAAGTAATGAGTTTTAAAGTAACATTTTTTTTTGTTACCTTGGAGTTTTCCTTAACAATCGTCTGACATTTTCTGAACATATTGATTACCTTTCTTCTTCTGCTATTAAAAAACTATACTTACTGAAAGCCCTGTCTCCCACTAAACGGGGTGGTGACCCATATTTACTAATTTCCTTGTATAAATCACTCATCCGTCCGAAATTTGACTACTGCTTTTTTATCAATGGCTGCGTCTCCAAGTCCTGTCTGTTTAAATTAGATACAATTCAAAATTCTTGCCTTCGACTCTCTCTTGGTGCCTTTTAATCCTCTCCGATTCCTGCAATCTTGGCTATATCATGAAACGTCTTTCACTCACGTCCTCTGTTCTTATCCATTCGCTCCTTTCCATTTATAAAAACTAGCGTTTCACACCTAGAAAGATTCCTATTTTAGCTCATATTTCCGTTCATCTTAGTCTGTTTTCCAGTAATAATCTCCCTTTTTTTCCTTTTCTTTTGCCAATCTCTGCCACCCTCCCAAGGTACTTTTTCTACCCTCATTTTCCAAACTCTTCCCCCAATCTGTAATTAAACAGGAATTCTACAACAAAATGAATTTACTCTTTCCCTCACATGTAACCATTTTCACGGATAACTCTATGGGGCCTAGTAGTGTCGGCGCTTCTTTTATCCTTCTAGATTTTAACTTTTCAGAATGATTTCGCCTTCGTTCCTTTTGTTCCATCTTTACAATCGAACTGATGACTATCCTCAGCTGCATTATTTTTATTTCGTCTAACCGCTTCTCTTATAACTATTTAATTTGATTCCATAAGTACCATCCAGGCGATCTGCTCCCCCATTCTGGATCATTCGTGCGATTTCATACGATTTTATTATTCTACGCATACAATATCTCATTCATCTTCATTCTTCGCGTCACTCCATCCGTGTTGATTTGTTGTAGGTGCCCAGCCATGTAGGTATCGAGAGTAATGAGGCGGCGGATTCTCTGGCTCGAATTGTTGCTTCCTCTTCCTTTTTCAACAAAATCCCCCATACTCTAATCTCCTATCACTATGTAAAAAATTCCATTTCAGATTTTGGTTAGATATTTACACTTCTTCTTTCTGTAACGATCGTTCCTTCTTACTGTCTGTACAAACTAAGCTTCCTTCTGTTTCATGGTTCTTCGAGTTTTCTTCACTCCCCCGTTCTGTTGTTGTTCTATTATTCGTCTACGTTTTAATCATTCTCTTCTATCATCCTCCCGTTACCATCTCTTCTTAATTTCTCCTTCATACTGCCCTCTTCAACTGAACGAATCAGCTATTTGCGACGCTGATCACGTTCTCTTTGAATGTCCATCCCTTGCTTCTGAACATTGCGTTCTATATTTTCATCTGCTGAAGCTCGGGCTTCCTACTTCTTATTGTGCGTCATACATCCTGTCCTTTCCTTCTCCTTCCATCATCCCAACTATTAGTTCCTCTATATTGTCTGTATCTGGTCGAATAAAAATTTAATTAACGACTCTTTTCTTTCTCCTTGTTTCTGGGTAAAGATCCTTGGTTGACGCGCCCAAAAAAAAGAAAACAAAAAAAACAACAACAGTTTCTTACGTATCTAAACCAAAATTATTCAGTCAATATGTAAACGCCATCAGGTGCGCTACGAAGACTAAGCAAGTTCCTACTCATGCTGCGACTAAGCTAAGGCAACATAATTTTAAGTAAATAAAAACAAAATAATAAAAAATAAAAATAAAAATACACATTTAGAAGAAGAGTTCTAAGCAGGATGTAAATATTTCGAAACTGTTACTCCGCAGTAATGCTAAGTAAATATTAAAAATCGGTTAACAACGAAGTCAGTTGTAACGATCTCTTAAATACAAACGAATTGTACGATATTTTGTACACAGTTTTAGCGATAACAAGCTGTATTTGCTTTATCTAAAAAATAACACTGGTTTCCTCTCTTTGTAATATGTGGGAAGTTTTATGTTCGTAATGATGTATATCATTTTTAATATTCCGTACATATATAACGCATGAAATCCTAGTACGATTGTTCAGAAACAACAAAAATATAAAAAATTAAACTATTCAATAGCTCAGGAATGGTTTAACTTATTAACTTCAGAATTGGAACATATGTTACAGTTAAACTTCTCTTTATGACAATTTATACCTTTAATATAATCGATTACTCTAAACGCCAAAAAATGCAAAAAACCGTTAAGAATATATAATATCGAATTTAAAACAATATCAAAGATCACCCTTAAAAAATCAGTAACTCATCACCAAATAATCCCTTACAAGTGTACTTCAAAATATAAAATATAAAAACGCAGAAGTTCTTTTATAAAATAAAAAAAATTATTTAAACCACCCCTTTTAGGTAAAAATAGCAAAAAAAATTTTTCGTTCGTGTTTTCAGAGTAGTTTAGATCTGCATATTCGTTTTATATCGTGTACATAGAAATAATTTCATTTTTCACGATGTTTTGTTACATTCGTCGTTTTTAATTATTTAAAACTATACGTTTTGTATAATTGTAAATTATCCGGCCATGAAGAACACTTTTAAGTTTTTTTTAATTTCGTAGTTTTTTTTGTTTTTTTTTTAAATTTTTATTTATCACTTTGTCCGTGTAATTACTGCCATTTCTTTCTTTTTTTCTTTTTTAAATTATTCAACATATTTCACTTTCAGTAATTCGGGTAATAATTTATGTTTAATTCAAATATATTAATTAATAAATTTATGCGCTATATTTTAATATGTTATAATTGTTCATTTAATAATTATTTATTTTAATTTTTACTTTTATCCGTTTAATTTTTTTTTTTTACTAGAAATATATATATACATATATATATATATATATATATACACTATTCACTTTAATTATGAAATTATAATCAATATGTATTAACGGTACCATGTTCTTCATTACGTAAAATACATAAATGAAGACGGTGCATGTTTAATTTCGTCACTGTCTTATTTATTTTATAATGATAAATTATTAGGAGAGTGGGAATGCGAAAAAGTATTGTACAGTACGTTTGTAAAAACTGGAAAAGATTTAAGCCATATGCCATTTGGACTTAATGAGGAACCACCAGGCCCGGATTAAGTGTATGATAGGGCCCGGGGATACGGAAATATTAGGGGCCCTTTTCGGGAAAGGTACAAAATTATCAGTTTTATAGAACAACTAAATTTTCTTTAATTTAATTTAATAATATTATTTTGAATTCACGAATTAACATATAATTATTAATGTAAACAAAACTAAATATCATATAGACAATGGGTAGAGTCTTTTTTTTTACCCTACTGTGGGCGCGCCAACGTCCTATACCCAACAACAAGAACTAAATAGCCAGTCGGTCAGAAATGGAACTCACAAAGGACAGCAGCAGCGGAACAACTGAAGGCAATGGGAAGGACAAAATATAGGTAGCGTTAAAGGGAGTAGGAAGACCTAAGGATACTCTAAAAGAATCGGTGGTATTTCATTATAACTCGATGTTAATATTGAGAAAGATGGAGAATAATGAAGGAAAGAGAAAAAAATGATTTGTATAAAGGATGTAGGTTCAATAGTTTCAGAGGAGACTTCGAGTACGAAAAGTAGTGAAAACAAAAAAGATGAAATTTAAGGCACTTAAATGATACTGTCATTTTGACCGATGAAAACAAGTTCTGCCGTTTATTAAAATAAAAAGGCGAACAAATTACTAAAGCCATGGTACACTGACAGAGTAATAATGAACCTAAACATTGCTCATTATATCTTAAAGACGGGCACATGAGAGAAGTTTAAGTTTTTCGAAAGGATCAGATCGGGTTATCGAGAGCGGTAAAAATTTTACGGGGAAACATTTCGTTTAAAACTTCATAATAAAAGTGACAAAGTGATAAGAACGTTAGACTACTGTGGAATGGAAATTAAAGAGGTCACTAATAGACTTGCAAAAGCCAGGAAATTCTTGTTCAGACAATTTTAAGTTGGACTGTTAAAACATATTGAAAATTAACTTACGTTCCCAGAAACGAAGCAAAGCGTTTCATTTTTTTATAGCCTTTTATTTAACTCGCTTTGTCATTCTGTCTGTCTGTCTATCTACCTGTCTGGGGGGAATCTTGCGAACGATTTTTCACCTACTTCCCGATGAATTAAAAACGTGTCCTTTAGCAGAAATGCTTGTTATAGATGACAATACAATATTATGCAACATCCGAGTTTCCAAAATTAAACCCTCGGGGCGCCGAAAGATCGAAATTTTGGAAAAAAATATTTTGTTTTTCCGGGTATGTGATATATTGTTGGAAAGATTGTTATTTGTCGAGAACAAAACCATATTTTATTTCTTTAATGAAACTTTCGAAGTTTACGAAAAGTTCAAAAAAACGCGAGATCTAATATGTAGAGCTCCCTCTTTGCTACACGAGTATTATAGCTAAAAATTTTGAACAAGGTTGAAAATATGCACATACATGTATATTTCTTTGGTTTGGAACATCTAGGTTTCCAAATTTAAAATTAGGCCCTCGGAGCTTCGAGAGCTCGAACTTTTGAAAAAAAAAATTTTTTTCCCGGACATATACTATTGGAAAGAGCGCTATTTGTCGGCAGCAAACTCGTATTTCATTTTCTTAATGAAACATTGGAAGTTTACCAAAAGTTTAAAAAAGCACAAATAATCCCCGCTCGTGGCTCAGCTTTATAACCAAAAATTTTGAACAAGGTTAAAACAATGCGCATCCTTGTGTATTTCTTTAATTTAAAACATTTGGGTTTCCAACTTTAAAATTGGGCCCTTGGGGCGCCGAAAGCTCGAAAGATTCAAAAAAATATATATTTTTTTCCATCATGTGATATATCAATGGCAAGATCGCGCTTTAGATGGAATATAAAACCTTTTCCAAAAACATCAGGGAGCATTCGTAATATTGATCCGCCAAAATTAAACAATGAAACAGTTCGCTTTTATCGCCTCGCATTAAAATCTTTGAGTTCGCCTTTCGATTTAACGAGTGCGATTTTTGAAGGATATTTCGGTGTTACATTACGATACAGACGTTTCTTTCGTTAATAATAGAAATACCGAAGTACGCGACTCGGCGACCTTTTAAATTATACCGTCAATAATTACGCGACACATATTCTAACAAAAGTCACTCCACTCAGGTAGGAGAGCGTACAAAAGGAATTTTTCGGCGCCTAGGTGCTCCGACAAATAAACCAACACATAGAGACCTACTGGACAGCCGCATATAGTACTTGCGGAGATATGTGTGTATGCGTGAAGGGCGCTAAATAGTTTTCACCGATGTGTTATTTTGAAACGTTTATTTTTACCCGAACCTACTGGTTGTTGATAAGTTACACAGACTACGCCTTTCGACTGGAATATGATTTTCTGCAATGGGGTAAATCATCGATATTTGAAATTCGGTTTTAAATGAGTTTATTACATTTAATTAATGCGGGGGGGAGGCTAATTTCTGAATTTCGCCAATTTATCAACTACGCGCAACGTCCCTAGAGCAAAAGTCATCAAGAATAGTTGAATTAATAGGACAATTACGCGGCAGATGAGGAGATTTCCGTTACCAGAAAACTAATCTATCAAGAAACACTAAGCCGAGGATTATCTATTTCCTAAATTTATTTTCGGCTGTTCGCTTCGGTGTCTTTCTCAAACTGAACTTTACAAATACATCGACGAGACACGCGTTTGTTTTCTTTTTTTTCCTTTTTTCATTTTTCGCTAAACGGACACACATTTCAGGATATAACACGAGCCGGTCAATTTTTTTAAAATACATATAATATTAGTGAGCTATATTTGACCCGATTTTATTTCAACATTAAACACGCTAATTTATCTTCTACTTCTGCGGTTAGCATCCGCTTTATTTCGTCGATGTCTTGTCCGTTTTCAGGGGTATTTTTTTTCTTTTTTTGTATGTCTCTTAATCGCTTTTCGCCTTGAAATGAAATGAAATATTTATTTATGGTCGCGCCGCAACGGATAATAACGATTCTTCTTTCACGTTTTTGCGACTATATTATCCGTAATGAAAAAATACGAACATAAAGAGTTATTAAGCAGATTTAAGAGTAAATAAAATAGATAATTAAGATTCACGCATTAGAGAAATAAGTAGTCTTGTCAGCTAATATTACTTCATTTAGATTATCAAAACAGTTATAGAAAAGAAGATCTCTTCGCGGAAGAACTTACGCTCTGCTAATCCTCGACGGGGGAGGGGGATAAAAGTTTTCGTCTTTTGCTAGAAACGACCCTTTTTGCGAAGAAATTCCGTTTTCACTTGCTTTTTGAGTACAGTATAAAATCATTATTTCAGTTAGGCTAGTGCCCATTGAAAAATAAACTTACCATCAAGATGAGAATATATTAATTCTATATAGCAACACGATTAATAATTACTAACATTATACTTATTTTAATAGTAACATGTTCGGCGGTACAGTCCATATTCAGCTAGAAAAACCGAAAGCATTGAAAAAACAATAACAGAGACGCTACTGCTTTCAGATTTCATCTGTTACACAGGGTCTCTGTCATTATTTTTTCAACGCTTTCGGTTTTTCTAGCTGAATATGAACTGTACCGCCGAACACGCTACTATTAAAATAAGTATAATTTTAATAATTATTAATCGTGCTGCTGTATCGAATTAATATATTCTCATCTTTCTAGGTGTTAGCAAACAGAAACGTTACAGAATATATAGAAGTCAGAATCGACTTCGAAGAAAAGGAGTATTTAAGGGAACGAAAACGAGCTATTTTTTCGTTGTCTCAATGTAATATGAGGACTCAAAGGAGAATGATAAATCTGAAGAGGAGGTCGTTCGAAAAAATTCAACATAATTAGTCACAGCAAGTGCGTAATGTTAACTTACCGAGCAAATAATAATCTATTTCCGTTCAGCTGGGGCAGCGCGCATTATAAACCGCTCGCCGATTGTCGGTCGCTCATTTTCGTCGAAAATCCGTCCGCAGCAGGTAAAATTCGTAAGCCGGCGGTGCTGTAGCGTATAGATTACGCGATCGCGTGCGAGGCTAAAGAAGGCAGCTTCGAGCCGGAATAGGAATTGGTGAAAAATAATGGCGGAAGGTCATGCGGCTATCGATGGCCGTTGTCAACTGCGCTACAATCGGCTTACACAACAGCGACCCACAGTTCATTTACCTTCCCGCAGGCAGTTCAACTCACGACTCAACTGAACTGTGCGAAGGTATAGGCGCATTACGATGTTACGACGATTCCGTCTGGTTTTTAATACGATTTTTTCCTCTTTTTCCAGCCAGAACCAGTTCTTTTTATCGTAAACGCGTAAAGCGGTTCCAGCAGTCCCGTTCGCCGGCGCAGAAGCGAGGGAGTAGGAAGATAAAAACACGCGCAACAAACGTACACACGGAATTATTTATAAATTCCTTCGTCGTCGGTCGCCGAGCTGCCTGCTTGACTCGCTCCTGTCACCGTTCCGCTTATGCCGTGTGTCCTATCACGCGCTGATCCGACTCCCGGACCAGCTCGCCGATCTGCTGAATTCTAGCGTCCGTTTTTGTTCTGGTTTCTGTCCTGCTCCTTTCAAATGACCAAATAATTTCCCCTCAGCTTCGCGCTCCAGTACACAATCCCCCGTGAGCAGCGCCGTTTCCCTGAACAATCCGACGCCGCCGTGCTTGAGTCACAGTTCGATCTTCTCAGCTGTTTCGGTTCGTCTTCGTCTCACTGTTACCTAGCTGAGCAGCTCATCCACCATCTGAACCGTTCCGCTTCGGCGATTTTTCCATCGCGGGTCCAGCAGAACCGCACTTTAATATGTAATCAGTAAACTCACGGCTAACTACGCCCGCACGACTAGTCGGCCGGCCGTGTTACTGCTCTTCGATATATTACATTGTCCGTAATTATTTTTCCGCTAGTCGAGTACGTATAATTTCTGTTAGATAATCCGCGAGCAGCGACGATTCGCTGTTACATAAAACGCAACGCGCGTCGATTCTGTACGCGTCGAGAACCACTCTTACTTTTTAACAGCCGACAGCTTTTAAGCGACTAATCGCGACTTATCATTACATTAAACAGTACCACAGGACTGGCTCGAAACTTTCTTATTACCGTAACGGCCTAATCACTGTAATTGTTACTTTTTCGAGATGGACAGATTAATTCCGTCGAATCCGTTTACCACGCTCAGTCCGTCGGAACGAGCAGTAGATTTTTAATATCGGAACCGCATGCGACTATTTGATTTCCATTTATTCGTTGCCCTTTTAAATTTCTTAAGCAATTTTAACCAGTTCGCCATTTATAATTTAGAAGAATGGAAGCGCAAACGGCCTTTTTTTTTTTGGTTATTTATATTTACCTTCCTTTTGGAATATTATAAATATTTCGATATACATATATACCGAGACATGCCCACACTGTCGAATGTGAAAGGATTAAATTGAATGTTTCAACTGAAATAAAGCATTCTCTATCGGTTCAAGTGGCCGGAACGAAAGTTTAATATTATGCGTTTTTTGTCTCCAATGAGTGCCGTCGGTTATGTATATGACCCTATCGCGGATATTAATTGTTTCGGATATACGGAGCTTTTTTTTATTATTATTTAAAACCAAACGATTTTTTTGACACGGAGTTATCCCTGGGACCTTTGTTAGGATATCACCAATGCCTCTGTTGCGGAACCTTTTCTTTCAGTCTCCCCTTCGGGCGCCTGTCCTTTAGATTGGAGATGATATCTTTTCTACGAGGGCTTTCAGTAAAATTCTACTGATCGAAAAAGATTTATTGAAAAAAATAAAAATAAATAAAACTGGCGTCGTGAGCCAAATCAACGCAATTTATCGAAAAGGTAATACTTCTCTATATCGATTTCCTGAACGAAGCAAAGGAGAAGCCGAACGAAGCCAGGAGCGATAGAGTACTCGCTGCTTATCAATCATTAACTAAAAATTACCCCTCCAGTTATTGTTCTTTCTGGCGCTTCCGACGACATGGCATATCTCACAAGCACGTTTATTAAAACACTACTTCTGAAGATAAAGACGGCAGTGTACTCAACATCCTACTCACACTACTACCTTTCCCCGACAGGCCCGGAAACAGCTATCTACTAACGCTATTATGATATACCGAATTTTAATTCACGTTAATTTTAATAAATCAGCCATTATTATAATCGACGTTTAGTAGACGAAATTTCCGTCCAGTACCAGGACGCAGGGGAAATTCTTAATAATTTGCGGTTACGTAGAACTGCTTTACATTTATCTATTACACTGACCTACAAACATATACTGTTCTAAAATAAATTTTGATCGATAATGTGATACAATCAGATTCGACGTGTTGAACTATCGCTAAATAATTTCACGCGAACATTCAGTCTACTTTACCGCAAAACCCAGAATGATAATCAAGTAATAAATACGAAAATAACTAATGATAATAATTACGTTAATTTCGTAAATTTTAAATATATCATAATAAACGTGTTCTGTGAAGTGTTCATCGTGATACGTAAGTAGCCACGGGTAGCTTGCCTTGGTTACAACATTGTAACTTACCGTCTCAGTACGCGCAACATTCGCTAGTATCACGCATTTTGTGACAATTTTAAATCAAATTAAATACAAACTGCGATCGTCAATAACCGTATTATTACACATACGAGAATCTTTATATATCATCGGAGTTGGTAAATTAGGCGGCGGATAAAATACTAAAAATGGAGTAGACCTATTAGCAAAATAAATCGAAACACTGATCAACTAGCGAAATTTGTACAGCTTGAGTTTTTATAGTGCTTGCGGCGTAAACAGAAAATTCGAAATTTTGGAATTTCATTTGATCGGATGATTGAAAATTTAATACTCCTTCGTTTATTATTAAGAAATAATATTGTTTCATATTTTTAAAAAACACAGACACATTAACCGGGCTGGGCTTTAAAAGTTTACTTTTCAAGATTGCTCAAGTGTAATCGGAAAATGTCTAAATCAATTAAAAATGACGGAAAAAACTAAAAATTATGAACTGGTTGTTTTCTTAAAGATTTTCAGTTGAACTTTATTTAAAAATCATCGCGTTTTTTTTTTTCGTTTCTTCATTTTTCATCGCGGGCTCGGCTGGCAGTAAGAAAATCGCATTCTAAACGTGCAGTAGCAAATATTATATCGAAGTTTTTTGAATATGTAGACTTCGTATAATCTTGGCGAAAGTAACATATGGATAAAACTCGGCGCAATACGCCTCCCAACGGACTTTACCCCTACCCCTTCTTCTTCTTCATGTTCTTTTCCTCAATCGGCAGATTGGTGGATAACCTCTTTATGATTCTCGATCATAATAACTAAAACTAAGCACTAAAATTCCCTTTGCTCAGCCGCTCTTTTTTAATTTACATAACTCCAGTTACTCCCTTTAATTATTCGATGTATGTTTTCCTTGGTCTTCCTCTATAACGTTTACCATCCATTTTTCCTTCAATTATTTGCACTAATTTATGACTATGTCGATGTATAAGAAACACATCTCCACTTAACCCTTCTTTCGTTTAATGTTTTAACCAAATTTCTCGATTCGTGTACGTCTTTAAAGACTTTTTCGTTTGTTACTTTCTCTGCATCCGGCTGATTTTCTGCATCCTTCGCCAACACCATGTTTCGAAGGCCTCAATTCGATTGTACATTTGGCTGCTTATTGTTCACGTTTCCGACCCATGCAGCAATATGCTCCGTATGTATGATTTCACGAAATGTTTTCTAGATTTCAAGTTTATGTTTTTCGAGGTCAGTAAGGATTTTTTTTTTTTTTTTTTTTGAGTGCCGTATACAGCTGCCGGGGCTATTACGACACTATGGCAATCGGAAAGTTAAATGGTTCGAAGTAAGTTAGTTGTATAAAGAAACCGAATAGTGTCTGCAATGTTCAAAGGCGAGTTGGCCAAAGACGACTGCAAAGACGCTGTGCGGAGCTTAGCGCGCTGGAGCGCGAAGGAGGGGCACTCCAAGAGCAGGTGTTTTACTGTAGGAGCGGGGGAAGGGAGCAAAATGGGCATTCGAAAGGGGGCTCGCAATTAAGTAAGAGATGATCATGAGTCAGCGAAATATGTCCAATGCGGAGTCTTGCCATAGCCACAAAGTGGGTTCTGGGGAGGTCAGAAGGGGGGAACCAAGGGTCAATTCCGTGTTTTATCTCTCTTAGAAAGCAAGATTGTCTAGTGAGCCAATCTTGTTTCCATTGGGATTGCACAAGAATTTTTATGGATTTTACTATGTCGGCGGGAAGAGGAGGGGAACAAGGCACGGGGCACAACAATGTTGACTTAGCAGCGATGTCAGCTAAGTAATTACCCCTAAGTCCAGTGTGGCTTGGCACCCACAAGAAAGTAATTTGGTGGGAGGATGATCTTAATTTCAGGATTAGGGATTGTATAGAGTTGGTTATGTAATTCGATGGGGATTGTTGGGGAAGGGGCTCCAAAGCTGCTAGAGAATCAGATACAATCAAAATGCGACTGTTGGGTGGAGGGGATTTAATTGTGGATTCGAGGGCTAGGAAAATGGCATAAAGTTCGGCATCGAGAACGGAACAGTGCTCATGGAGGCGGGCGAACGACGAAACTAGGTTGGAGTGAAAGGAACAACAAGTAGGAGACGATTCGGAAACAGGGCATGATTTCGCGCCGTCAGTGATGTAGGCTTGGTGATTTGAATATTTTTTAAGGGTTGCGAAGATTCTGGTGCTGAGGAGGGAGGAGGAGATTTTTCCCCTGGAGAAATGTACAAGGGAATAATCGATTTCAGCTGGTAGGGTAGCCCAGGGTGGAAGAGGAGGTGGTGTATTGAGGTTTTTGAAGTGTTGGAGGTCGATGTTGGAGTCTAATAGGATTTTTGTTAGACGGGGGAGCACGCCATTAGGAGGTGTGGCGTAAGGATCACAAAGTCCAAGAAGGAAGACTCTTAAAGAATCGCAGAAGGAGTGTAAGGATCTTTGAAAGTGTAAGGGTGGAGAACCTAATAAGGATTGGAGGCTGTGCGTGGGGGACGTATGGTGCGCACCTAGTATTAATCGAAGAGAAGAATTTTGTAGTGGGTTCAACATTTTGAGAAGGGATGGGGAGGCGGTAGAATACAATGAGCATCCGTAGGAGAGACGGCTGAGGATAAGGGATTGGAAAAGTGTTAGCAAAAGCTTGGGGGAGAGTTATGGTTTTTGTGGGATAGATATTTTAATGTAGTGATATATTTGCTGCACTTCTTTTTAAGAGATTGCAAGTGAGGCCGCCAGGATAATTTGCTATCGAAAATGATCCCGAGGAAAGTTGCTGTACTGGAGGTTGTGAGAAGAGAATTATCTAAAAAAAGAGTTGGAGGAGAAGTAATTTTATTTTTCCTATTAAAGTCAATACATTTAGTTTTAGATGGAGAGAAGGAGAGCCCATTCAGGCTAGACCATTCTTCTAAGTTTTTTAATACTTTTTGTAAGGTGTGTTGGGCATAGGAAGGATTCGATGATGTTAGGGAAATGTTCAGGACATCAACAAAAAGGATCCACGATGTCGTTGATATATAAGTTAAAAAGGGTCACGCTTAGGGCCGAGCCCTGAGGGAGTCCGTTTTCTGGGAATTGCGGACATGAAAGGGAATTAATTATTCTTACCCGGATAGATCTGTCACGGAGAAAATCTTTTAAGTACGCAAACATGTTCCCTGTTATATTGTTCTTAATAATCTTCTGGAGTAATCCCAGGCGCCAGACCCGATCATACGCCTTCTCTATGTCAAAGAAAATTGAGTAGGTGTGCTCTCTGTTAGCAAAAGCTGCTTTGACTTCGTTGTGCAAACTGGATGGATTTCTTGTTATTGAAAGCAGCTTTTGCTAGGTTAATTCTTGTTGTTACGTCTTTATCGCTTCTTCCGTCATTAGTTATTATGCTCTTCAGATATCTATAACTACTTACTTGCTTTAGAATTTTCCTATTAATTTTTACTATTCCTCCTTTTTATTACACTTCATTACTAATGTTTTTTCTTCATTTATTACCGTGTTATATTTTTTAACCGCATTTGCCGTATATGTTGTATCGATTCTTCTAGTTCCTTTTCACTATTCCCCACGATTATCTTACTCTTTTTTCCGTATTAAAAGTGAAAGTATAAAAATACGGTCCGCGCTCCTGTCGCCTAATTCTCAATCTGTAATTCAAAATCTTTTCGAATTCTATGTATCATTTAGAATTTAGCGCTTTATAGAATGCAATCTGTTGTTGAGATCTTTCAACGTTCGTTGTAAAATTTACAATCTGAACGTTACTTATCTGCGATTTTCCCTCCAGATGGCGGTGCAGGTTAGCGTTGATGTCACACCTCAATTCCTCATGCAGAAGAGGCGCGTAACCCTATCTTTAGCTGCAATGTGTCACGCAGTTCCGATTTTCCCTCACAGAGGAAAAGTAACGTTAGTGTCGTACCCCGAATGTCTCGAGTAGAAAATTTCCAGTCTTCTCCTGCTGCTTTAGATCATCGCAAGAGTGTGTACCATGCCAAAAAAAAAATTCTTCTCCTAATTAACCTTACAGATCTGATAACTGTGCAAATAGCCAGCTACCGTAGCATAGTTGATTAGTTAATTGTGTTTCGTTGGATTAATCCCGCTGTCGCATATTAAAACTTCTAAAAAAGTTGACGTGTCTCCGCCTCAAGAAAAAACAAGAAAAAAAAAAGCAGTATACGATTGACATCCGCCTAGTGCTCACAATGAAGAAAACAATAAAAGCGAGACCGGTTAACCCGAAGCTACATAGAGATTTTATTAAATGCGTTAACCGATTAAAAGAAGTAACCGTTTATCTGACGAAGCCGAAGATTTACGAGCATTACTCGTGGAAAATCTCAATTTCAGAGGTACAACGAGAATTATAATCCATTGAACTGTTCAATCGAAAATTTTCGGTGCGAACAGGTTTGTGCGTAACTTTCTCAGCCAGCCTATTCACCGGATGGTGTTGCCAGTGAGAAATAAATCCGTTTGAAATTAAATCCTCAGCTGTAAAAGTAATAAGTAAACGTTTGTTGGGAAGGACATAAGGGAGCGCGGAATAATTAAAATCGAAATTAACCGATTCAACGGGAATATTTTAAGAATCTGAAAAAATAGCAAACCGTTGTTAACCTAGTTCGCTAGTGTGCGATGATCATAACGCCTTTAGAATACCCACTTCAGCTAGGAAAATAATAGAGAGGCAATTACGGAGTTTGAAGTTTACTGAGAAGTCCAGGGTGGGCACTAAAAATTCGTAATCAAGCCCGGTTATTTCTTGGTCCATCGGTAATTCGATAGCCGACAATGTGAAGAAAGCGAGGTTCTGCGAAAACAAGTCGGTTAAAAATACCGGCTTTGAAACTGACATTCTCTTGAAGAAGCAATCTGATTATGGAGTTACCATTAACTTTCGTATTGAAGTGTAAGACGTATGGTTAACGCTACGAAAAGGATTGATTTTTACTGGAAATTTCGCTGTATCATACATTTAACGGCTACGAACTATTTAATAGATACGAAGGTTTACACGCAGATTATCTCAGAATCGAAACGTCTGTTAGAAATTTCCCGCCTTCAATTGGCGAACATAACATAACGATAGGAATGATAAAAACGTTTATTTGCCTAATTTTTGTTATTTAATACGTACCGATTAGAGTTTACGGTACTTGTCTCGACATCGGCACTAGATTTAATCTGAATATCTTGCAGCTGTACCATAAGATCATTCTTAGATACGTTACATGTAGTTCTTAGTTCTAAAAATAATTTTATCAGTAATCTACTTACAACATATGCACGGGTTGACTTGCTTAACTTTTGTTATATTTAATAAGTACAGATTAAGATTTACCGAAAGTGACAGTAGTACAATATTTGACCTCGGCGCGGATATAAAGAAAGAATTCGAATTTAGACCTAATTAGGGAGTTACGTGTAGCACTAACCGGTGCATGTACGGATAATCATTCTATCGTGTAGAGACATTTATGCGAAATAAATTCATTCTTGCTTGGAAGAACTCCCATGTAACACATACTGATAGAACCTAAATCTGATCTGTAATTACATAAATTGCCGCCCGGGAACCGATCGAATAGTGGCAAAAAGAAAAGATTAAAATGGAGTTCAGCGTCGAGAAGACAGCCAGAGAAGATTCCTGCAATCGGAAGTCCAGATCTGTGTAACTGCCGTTTGATAACCCCCCTGGCCAAGTTGAGCCACATAAACGACAATGTCGTCGACAAATTACAAGCAAATCACATTGCCCTGTAAATTAACTTAGTTAGGTCGCTAACGTAGATGTCGAACAGGGCGCCGCTTAAAACAGAACCTCGAAAATTCGGTTCCGATAAAATAGTCTGCCTGGAAGGCGATAAATTAAATAAGGGATGCTGGAATAAAAGCCGCTTTTGTAATGGAAGAGATTAAACATACAGCTGAAAATTATCCTACGAGTACATTAAATGAACTGCCATAAATAATGTGAATGTTAACGTACAGAAAGGTGAAGATTAAAAATTCTTTGACAGAATAAACATTCATTGCGAATGTGGTGGCACGCTGAAGTGTGCTTTGACCAATTTGAAATACAAACATATCGGCAGGAATAAGATTATTGAATTTTAATACGGACTCTGGGATTTTCCTTTAACATAGTGAGCTATTACGCGCCTCGCAATACTGCGGAAGAATTATTTTTGAATTTGGGTATAAGGAAACGAATAAAATCCTCCCAAGACGCTCAAAGTTGTTTAGCATATGAAAGAGCACGCGTTTCGCAGCGGGAGTGAAGTGTTGCATTACTATAGTAAGTTATTAAATCAGAATCTGGAGAAATCGTTTTTTTGTTTCCTTTAGATCGCACATTTGAGTAGAGGGAGTAACGATGGAAAACATATCCGATATATATTCGGAATATAAGCTGGATAGATATTGCGTACGCAGAAGGAGAACCAGTCGGCTGAATAGGAATACGTGGCAATCGCCCCTGAATGGACCAGCTTGTGGAGGCCAAATGCATCCGATATCTATTTACTCGTTGAATTGTACATAGAACGTCTCCAGGATCGTCTTCTAACAGATACGTTCTTTCGCTGGCACCTCGCGAAGACAAATGTAATTATTATTACTTACGAAATTGACAAAATGCGAGATTTATGTCTGACAAAATCTCTCGGCAAACCTACTTTCATTTCAGCTTTTGGGTAAAGTTTACACATTTTCTACCGAACTAAAGAATATAAGAAATAATCCACCAAAATATTACCCAAGTATTCGCCGAACTATGTTTAACTGGCGCGTATTTTGTACGTCCAGTTTTCGCTACGGAATATCTGAAGTTACAGAGTCCTTCATGAAGCTTTGCAAACATTGGATAAATACACGTGGTCGTGTGATCACGAACGCACACAGAGGGGAGCTAGTGACGGTCATTTCCCCCTTACCCGGAGAATTTTAATAAAAAAACCGTATGCATTTTTATATTAACGTATTAACAAGTATCAACACTGTTTAATATATAACATTAACTTTCAATCCATTTTGTACCGAATATCAGTTGACTAATAATTTAATTTCGTGTAGTGCTCATCCACGATCTGAAAATAGTATATGCCACCCTACTTACCAAATTGGTGGCTATTTCCATTATAATCTGTTTGAACAAGAAATGTGCTTTCTAGACGTTTTCACATTACGCTCGTAATGTGTATATTACAACATCGAAGTAAATTCATGTAATCTAATAAATTGTGTAAATCTTAATTTAAAAATCCATATCTATCCATAAAAAATTAACGTTGAACACAGAGCGAATACATGGGCACGTAAACGAAATTCTGTTGTCAGCTTGGGGTAATTAGCATCCGGTATCGCCGCGAAACGAGTTACGCATCCCGATAGATCTCTAGAGACACGAAGAGTGGAGGTTGGAAAAGAATAGCATAAAATATGAAGAAGGTGACGGCCGAAGATCAACAGTTTTGAGAAAAACGGTCGTACCTCTCATCTAATCGAATTAAAAAAATTATCGATTGATTATAAAGCCCGTGGTCATTGGAGTCGCAAAGCAAAGAAATTGAATTTCATACGAATTAGTCGCAATCATCGGAGTCAGAACCAATGTCCATCGACTTAACGATTACCACACCTCAGCCGAAAACTGCGTACAATTTTAATATATTTCTACTAACTATTGTTTATTCGTATTTTGTACAGGTTAATTAATTCTGGTTTTACCGGTCGACTCATACTGGATACTTATAAGAAATATTTGAATTTTTAGTGACTTTGAAAAAGAATGAGGTTATACGTTCGTCGCGTATGTTGTTTTTTTTTCATGTTTGTTCGCTCATAATTCATACTTATATAGACCGATTTTACTGATTCTTTGCCCATTAAAAGGAGTATCATTCAACTTAGGTACCATGTCAGTAATGATGAAAATCGATGAACATAAATTGAACATTCATCAAAAAACGTGAAAATCCGTTTTGGATAATTCCTTTTTTTCTTATTATTTCCTATTAGTATAAACAAAGGCGGTTGACTTAAAATGCTGTCAAACGCTTCAAATGTTTTTACATCTGTGTCGTTTTCGAACTGAAAGGCGTATCATGTATAAATGTGGAAAATTCTTCGCTACAGTTCGTCGTCCGGTTTTCGTTTTCGCAATTCACGTTTGTGTTCTTTTTTTTTTTTTTTTTTTTTTTTTTTTGGGCGCGCCAGCGGCATTGACCCAACAACAAGAAAACTAAGCTAAGAAATTAAATAACTAAGCGGTTCGAAATGGACGCAACAAAGGACAGCAGTGCGGACACCACAGAAGATGAAGGAAAGGAGAGGATAAAGGACACGTTTGTGTTCGGTGGCGGTTTTCGTTTTTGGAAACATAATGAATACACTTCTTATTACTGTGCGGGTTGATTAATAAAAAGCCCCACCATAACGAGAAGCATGTAACGACTATATTGCTAATTTAATAACGCCATGGTTAATGACAAAAAAAGTATTATGTATTTGTGTTGTAGTATGTTATGTTGTTTCGGCAGATTAATTCAATTTATGATATAAATTATTGGTTGTAATTTTTTTTTATTATATAAAATTTATACATTTTTTCGTTATATAATCTAAAGGGGGCCGACCTAAGAATTACGTTGTAAATTTTGATAATTTTATACAAGGTATAGAAGAGAAAGAGATAGAAATGTAAGCAAGAAGGGTCAAAATGCACAGCCTCTTGCGAGGCCAAAATGGATGAGTTTTATTAATATATATATAATTAAAGGCGCCATTCTTATACTGAAGAAATATGAAAAAAAACATGAAATATATAACACTTTTCTGTTAACTTTTGAAATCAATGTGCAATAAAAATCAAAATAAAACTAAAACTTAAAACTGGCCCTATTTTTTTTTTTTTTTATAAGCTCCAAATAAGAAATACTTAAAACAACTTTTCTATAAGTATTATTAGTGTGCCTGCTGGACTTGCTCTTTGGCGAGGTCCAAAGAACAAGTTTATATTAGTAACGTTGCTATTGGTTTTAGTTTTGTTACGCCCTCGGGGATGCCACCACGGCCTCTTAATTACCGGAGACGAAAAAATTAATTATTATTATTATTATTAAAAAAATTTATTATTTTAAATTTTATATTAATAAAATTTACCTACACCACAATCTATCGGTATCGGTCGGCCGCTGAAAAACACAATATTAAATGCGAGCACACAAATAACTGTACACGTATAAAAAGATTGTTTAAAATCAATATAAAATGAAACGTTTAAAACTTTCGCAGTGATTAACCATTATAAATAATTTGCGGGCAACTGCGTTTAGAAAATGTAATATATTTGTTTCCAAAAATACAATGCTTAACGTTTCGGTCAGCTTATACCGACTATCATCAGAAGCAAATGTCGGCGGTGATCCGGAGCCTTCGGACTGGTTTTGCAATGACTTTCCGCTAATCACGGCTGCGATAATTAAACAATCGGATCCTTTAATCCGGTAGACGTTATTCCAGAAAAATTTTCATAATGACTATTAATCGGGCTTTCGCGTTTACGTTACACGGTTTTTTCGTATCAAATCGAATTTCACGACTTTTTTTTTTTTTTATTATTATTATTATATTTTGAGCACGTCAACACAGGACATTTACCCAATTTTCAAGACTTGACTACCAATAGACTATTATCTACTACGATTAGGGAAAAGTCAAAAACAATAATACTGGAGAAAGGTATAACAGCAACGGACTGACTAAGAAAATCTCTATCGATCCTTTTTCTATTTCTTCTTTCCTTTCTGCCCCGTGACCGTCGGTTTTGGCCGTGAAAAACGCACGCATCTCCTTGTAATGGTCGATGATTGGTTATTTACCCCTGACTGACAGTAGATTTCTCTCATGCCACTTTTTTTCGAAATTTTATAATTTTTTATTTTATTTATTTCGTTATGTACCATATATTGTACATATTACAATATATTATGATTAATGACCATGTTTCCGCCGGTAGTAATATGAAAAACCATGTAACGGAAGTGTTTCGTGAAAGCTACCAGCGAAATCTGCCGAGTTATGGCTTAAAGCGTCGTTAACAAACGGCAGTACTGGAATTGCTACAGAAACCGTAAATTAAGAAATTACGTATTCGATTACAAAACCAACTCTTCATTAAGAATTATGAAAAACTACCATCTGAGAATTTCATACCCATGTCGGGTCCGAAGGATAGAGTTCATATAAATATATATATATATATATAGATATAGATATATACGAGTATACACATACATACATTAATATACAAAAATGATTATGGTGTGAAACGCAGCTACAGGTATACATAAATACTATTTATCCGCAGACCATAAAAACAGAAAGAAAAAAAAACATTCACAAATAAATATGCGGAAGAAGATAAACCTGCCTACAAGTGGAATAATATTTATATACCTCAGTACTTACATCTCTAATAATATGTGCACTTTGAAAACACTTTTAGAAATTCAAAAATCCCTCTTCACTGATACAGTTATTCAAAAAGATATGAATATCGTGAGCAAATAATCTTACAAGAAATAATATTAAATATAAATTAAAATTGAAAGTACCGAATTACGCGAGGTATATGGTTATTGATTCGTGGTAATAATTGTTTACGCATTAGTAATATGAATAGCTTAAAAAACTACGTATATTCTTTTACCAGTGTATTTCAGATATTTCCTCGCAATCACTGGCGTCAGACCCGTGCCCAGAATTATGGGGGGGGGGGGGGGCATTTTCTTCACATATTTATTTTATAAATAACAATACATTTTTCACTAATATTCATACTATTAATAATTTCCATCATTTTGATTTATATATTAATAATTTACATAAATAAATTACCCTGTATATGAACATTAATAAAAATTACATATGTTATTGATTATACCCGTAATAAAAAATTTTACATAAAATATTAATGAAGTACCTAAAAATATGGAGCATATTTTTTCTTTAAAAGGTAAGAACATCCTAAAAAATCATTAATATTTATTTTAAATTTTTGATTTTTTTCAGATTTTTGTGTATTTATAATAACTATTTCAGTTCTCATGGTGTGGTTGACCCCCCTCCCCGCGGACACGGCATTGATTGGCGCAGTAATTATCTAGGAAAATTCCGGCTATATAATATCAAGAAGAATATGAGGCTAACTGACTAAATGAAACCTTTGAAGAAAAGACCTGTACCAATGGTAAGAAATTAAAGCACGTCACCTTTTTTAGTATTTCGAAAAGTGCATTTAACGTGAGTAATGTTCGTTTTTTGCGTAAAGAAAAACAACAAAGAACACGACTGTATTAGCAAGTAAGCACAGCTTTTAGAGAAGTACTTTTGCTGAAGTTTAATTCTTAGCGGTAGGCAAAAGAAAAAGGCAGTCATTTTGCACTTTATGTACATTATGGTCGGTTATTAGCTAAAAATGTTACCGTTTTAAAATTAGTCCCGAACCGCTCCAGTATCAACGCTCCGCAGTTCGCTGAACTATGCCCTACAGCGCACAGTTGGTCTGTGTGTGAAGTTTAAAAGGTAACCGCGCGCAATAATGAACTGTGAACTGAACCGAGAACTTTGCCTTCATACACATAAAGCTTGCTTAATGTAAAATTAATTTTGCCATATTCTATGCTGGAAATTATTACAAACCGGCTGTTAACCTGCGTAAAATATATTTCGGCAAACAAAATAGACACACACCACACACACACACACATATATATATAAAGCAGTGGCGAATCCTGATTTTTCTCTAAGACAGAAAAATGTTGAACAGAGCCGCGCGCACTATGAGCTAATTATTTTTATACACAGACCAATTACAGACGGCTGTGTAAGTCTCAAGTCGTATTCCGTTGCAAAACATTTCGCTAGCCAGTTACCATGACCTAGTTGGTTAGGCAGTGGTGTTTCCAGATATCTCACTTCCGTAAATTGAAACTTCTAAAAATTTCACTTGTGCTGGGTTTAATGCCCCTAGCTGACGCCCTCCACCTCTCGAAAAAAAACAAAAACATTTTGCTATTTGCTGCTGCGCTACATTACTCGGTAGGACACGTAGCCGGGTGTGGTACTTCGGATCGCTACTTGATATAGTGCTGTAGTAGTGACAGATGGATAGTAGTAATATATAGTAATACATAATAACATATAGTAATACATAATAATATATAGTAGTACAAGGTAATACATAATAATACATAGTAATATATAGAATTCCAACGCCTAGATCAACACAATGCACATGTAGCTCGCTTAAATTAGACAAGTGCCCGGCCCATAAACGCTTGATCTGTGATTATCTGTTTACGCCGTTGCTTATGTCGTCGGGAAAAACACTCAAAATTATCATAGTGGCTACCGAAAACATAAATTCGAGCAGATCATCAAATTTAAATTCAGCCATTAGTCGACACTGATAAGCGACTAACGTTTTACATATGAAACAATTTTCTACGCACTTCCAAATCGGGCAGATTCCTACCGGTAATCTAGAAACTATCTCTTTAGCCAGCTTAATCTCTGCTGCTGCTGGGGAAATACTGGCAGATTTCTTTCTTCTTTTTCAGTTTGCGTTGGTACTTCGCTACATGGCCAACTAGAAGTACCGGAAGATTCGTTACTCTTACAAACCGAAATAGAAATGAGACGGGATAGCGGAACGTTTTGAATAAAAGTGAATTGATTCGATCAACGTCACTGTTACGCTCGCTTATTATTCCACAGCGGAATAATAATAAGTTGTTAACTTAATAATTTTAGCGAGGAATAATTTAAAAATAATTCGAGTAATCGAAAGAATATTGTGTTACTATCATTTCTAAAGCTGACATGTATAGAACCTAGCTATCCTCTTTTTTTTTTCCTAAAAATTCCGTTTGGATAATCAACAATACGCAAACGACGTCAGTTAAATTAGAATTGCCCAATGCCGGAAACTCATCAGGATGATCATCTGCAATAATTAAAAACGCGACTATATTTAGATTTCCCGCCGTCTCATCGATATCTTCGAAACTGTTTTACCTGAAACAGTCTAACGTAGTGTAATTGTAGCTAACTTGTTTCCAGCTATTCGAAAATATAGAAAACAAACGGGGCAGTTATGCAACGACAATCATTTTTAAACTACTCGCAACAGTATTCATATGTTTTTTTGTTTTTTTCTTTATAACTCGGACATTGGGGAGAATGTAGTTGTTAACAGGGTAGCTAGGGAAGCGGCCACTGACCTGCACCAATAGAAAAACTTAACGACTACGCTATCCGACATTAGATGTACAATTAAAAGACTCTTCCGGACTCTTCTTCTCATCAAAAAGAAAGTCTATCCCTAAAGTCATCTTCAATCATTTCGTCTTCAGATTATTCGTATTGGACGTAGAATTTACATACAACAACGGCCACGGTTTGTTCTTCCCATCCGAGGAGGTCCAACACTGATAATAGTGGTATAGGGTCGGTTCTGGAACCGTTTTTAGATCATTAGCCATACGATTAATAACAAAATGCTCTCCACACACAACTCAACCGCATAATGATATCGACTAATTGGATTTTATTTTTGTTTTTGTTTCGGAGCTGCACTACGGTTAGCCGCTTAATATTTATAATACGATTACTTCCTGTTTATTTCGTTGATTGTCTCTCTGATGATGAATAGAGGATAATCTGTTTGAAAAGTTAGAATCAAATATGGATTGCTTCAACGTGGTTTCTACCGAAAGTTAGACGTGTCTACAACTTCAACAACCACGAAAATCATTCCTCATTTAGATTAATAATAAACAATACAGAGAGCTAAAAGTCATCGAATGAAAAATCTCCGAATATAAGTTTCTACATTCCACTTCCGTATTTTTATTATTCACATGTTACCATCATCTTCACTTTCTGGGGTACTTTTACGTTTATTTTTCAATCCTTCCTCCTCTACTGCTGATTCGGTTAGTCTTTAGAATGATTAATATGACTCCCTTTAGCCCGCTCGAAGAGTAGTAAAGTAACATTTTTTCAGTCCGAACAATAGTAATCTATATAAAAAAAAAATAAATAAACAAATAAATAAACTAGGAAAACAAAAATGAATATTACCGTTCGGAACGCGTTCGAGTTGATCTATATCGTTAGTAAAATTAATAGTATGCAAAAATTAGTTACGAACGGTCGTTATTTCATTTTTATCGTAAAATTCGTAACAATGCACCAGGAGAATTATCTGGCAGAAAAGTTGAAAAAAACAATAATCTTCAAAAATATTCAGCCGCATTTCATTGTTGGATATTTCAACAGTTTCATAGTGAAACGGGCGAGTGTTTCCGACTCCGTAAGTTGCGTCGTTTGTTTTCCATGCTGGCCACTTGATTATTCTTCGCTTCCTTCCTTCTATCCCGTACATATTGTTTCTCTGCTGCTAATTGTACCATTCGAGATCGACCGAAACCAAACACGCGGCTAATCGAATGATTTCAAAAGTCTTCGTTTCAGATTTTAGTAAGACATTTATACGTCCTCCTTTCCAAAAATCACTCCTCCAATCTGTATCTGATCCCAGCTTGTTTTTCTTTTATTCCCTAGTTCTTCGAGTATCCTACATTTCGTCATTTTAGTATTCGTTTACGTTTTAACCATTCTCCACTATCTTCCTCCTACTATCGCTTTTCTTTAACCTCCTTCTTAGAATATCCTTTCCATCCGAATAACTCACCTGCAACACCAATCGTGTATTCTTTGATGTTCCCTGTATTCCCATTTGCAAAGACTACTAGGTTTCTTTTGCACTTCTTACATTTTGTCTTTTCATGCCCTGTCCGTCGATACTACTATCGTTTCTTCCTCCGTATTATTATTAATATCGATCAAATTAAAATTCAACGGACTTTTTCCTCCGCATCATACACCATAGCTGACGAACCTGCCCCTAAGCGATTATTATTTTATGTGTATTTTGTTTTCCCTATTCGTTTTTATTATTACGACCGACTTCAAAAAACAAGGAGTTTATACACACGTTCGTAGCGAACGGTTTCTTTTTCATGTTCGTTCACGCATATACTCACGTTGACCGAGTTCAATAATTCTCTTTTGTACCATTGTGTATAAACACAGATACTCGATAGAGTCATTCAAATAGACGTAAAAAAATGTGGTCCCTTTAGATAAATAGCTTTTATCGATATTAAGCATGGAAATGTAATTTGAAAAAATTAAAATATTACAGTGTTTTAATATGGATTCGAATAAAGGAAACGAATTTCAAAACACCTTAACGGAAATTAAAAGGCTTGTGTATCACTTTTAAAAAAAGTTGATATTTAGCAAGACAAAAAATTTCAGTATAATGCTAAAAATTAGAAATATTTAAAAGAAAAAATACCGATTTTAAGATTTACTATAAAAATCTAATAAAAATGCACTGAAAAGTAAAAAAATAATTATTCGATAAAAAAATAGTATACATTTTACAGTGAAATATACCACGATAATTCTTATACAACATTAACATTTTACCTGAGTCGGCACGGAAATCACAAACTTAAATAATTAAAACCCGCATTATTTAATTTATTAAACTGTTTTGTAAATTTTAATTTGGTGCCTATTTCGAAAAATTAATTTTTAAGAATTATAAAAATATTTAAGTTATGCATATCCCTCTGAAAAATATATTATTTTTTACCGAATAAACATGTTTTACTTTTTAGCGCATTTTTTATGCATTTTTACAGTAAATCTTAAAGTTGAAAATAATTTTTTTTTTAAAACTTTTTTTATATACCTTTCTATATTAGATGAAAAAATTTGAATTTTTCGGTACTTTCTTTTTCTCCTTTTTTTTTGTTTTTTGTCCAATTTTACAGTATCGGAGTGTAATCGAGAACAGCCAGAAATAATTAAAATACGAACACTCAAATGATACTTTTGATAGCTTGATCAGAGTAACACTGCTACGTGGGAGCGATTGAAGCAAGCTGGTAAAGGAACCTCCTAAGCATACACAAATTTTACTTCATCCGCTTACGAAAAATATTACGGATAATGCAAAAATTAATTTTAAAATTTCCTCTAATGTTTTATTATTAACTGCTGTGTGGTCCGTCTAGTTTGCGATTATTTGGTAAAATATTCCGGGAATGTTTGAACAGGATTTCGAAGCTGTTCTCTAGGGAAGTATCAGTAGTGTTTCCTCGTGTCGAAGAAAAAATATTTGATCTTCTCGTCTGTTGATACTGTTTTCGTGAAAAAAAACTTCAAAATTTTGTAAACGAAATTTAGTAACTGCCGAAACGGAAACCGTAAAAAGAAATTAGCCGCTTATTAAAACTAGTAAATGATTGTTAAATTTACGTAACAATGATAAAAATCAACGGTTTATTTTATCTTGCGTGCGAGTAAGTACACTAGCGCGCAGCGAAGACACTTCGAAATATTTGAAAATAAATAAAAACGAACAAAATTCTAATCGTGTCATTAGATGAATATTTAACTTTTCGATAAAAAACGGTTCACTCGAGCATGAGAAACTAGATCTCGCCGAGAATTCTGCGCATTCATTGCTGTCCGATTTGACTACTGCGCAACATTATTCTAACCGTTATTTTAGTTTCAGTTCGTTTGTTTTTAAGGTCTGTTGTTTATCTCCCTCCCCCGCCGAAAAGTACATGCTCAACCTTAAAAATCGGAATTTTTTCAGACTTTAATTCTAATTTTATTTTTGTTTTTTTCAAAACTTTGTATTTTTCACAAATGACAAACTTTTTTTTTAGTTGTTTTTTTTTTTTTTTATATATATATTTTGATTTAAGCAGTTTTCTCCTCTGTCTTTTTCTTTAAACTAGTGGATTTTTTCAAAGTTTATACTGCGAATAATTTCGACGTTTTGAACATGGCTTCATTTACTTTTAATGTTTGAGTTAAGGTCACTGAATTACCGAGCATAATCCGGTAAACTAGGCTTTTCGGATTATTCTGAAGACTGGTGGGCCTCAGACGACCATACAGGTTTTTTTACACTGTGTCGACATCTAATTTGCTGAAGGACCAGTTTCTAACTGGTAAGTAAAAACGAAAGAATCACGTAGGCATTTTGATTTTTTTTTTTAGCAAGCTGACATTAAATCGGAGCGGTAATTTTCGACATTGCTGAATAAATTATTTCACTAAAGCTCAGAGACAGCACATTTATGAGAAAAAATACATCGACGTTCGTAGTATGCCACAATTGTTTTTGATCTTTGTTCTTTTATTTCTCACTGTTTCAAAATTTATTTAACTAACAATAATATAAACAAAATACACGCCAGGGTAGTTTTAAAAAGATCTGACGCAGAATGCGTTCCGCTGCATTCCACATTTTATTTAGGATATAGTTATTAATTATTTTATTATCTTTTTCTCGTTATGTATATATTTTATTTTCTCTCGTACATGTCATTTTTGGCAGTAGCGAATTGTAAGAAAATTTTTCTAAAACTTTCTTGAAAATATTTTAGTGGTCGAGCTTTTTTGTTTGCTTCTTTTTTTTCAATTTGACTTGTCAGTACAGAATCTCTATTTAGCGGCATCGTGTCTATCAGTATTGCGAATGTGACACAGTTGAGAAACAAAAAATAAAAATACTAAGTACGGTAATAAAGAGTAAAATTTTAAACGATTGAAACTGTAAGAGTCTAACCAAAATCTAAAATAATCTAAAATAAAATTTATTGCCTAGTGATAAAGTATTACAGACTAGAACTTTTTGAATTTAAGGAAATAGCAATCCAGGCTAAATAATCTACTTCCTTTTTATTTTTTATATGCGTAGAATGAAGCGGGAAAATATTATAGTTAAGAAGAACTAAGTGGTTATAATTGTTTACGATACTGGTGGAACGCAGTCTTTCTTTTTCTCGGTTTTCTAATCACGTTTATTTTATTTTTATCTGTTTGACATCAAAGTAAAAACGTTCATAATCTAGAAAAAAGAAAGAAGAAAACAAATGATTTTAAAGCAACATTTCCCTTCGGTGAAACTTTATTTATTTATTTTTATGTACCGAAAAAGTATTTTCTCCTCTCGTCTGCCTACCGCAATACCGACGTTACATACATATAAACCCTCTTGCATAGTCGTTGAGTCAATGCCCCTTGCTGATGAGCCCAAAGAAAAAAGAGAGAAAAAAACTCTCTTGCATTTCCTCATTAGGTTCCCCGCTTCCGAATCAGGATCTAATATCAAATCATCAGAATCGCAATAATCATGTGGCGCATATAATTCTGTAAAATGTAATTCCGTACCCAAAACATATGTAAAATCATAATTATTCTTAATTGAGTTATAATAATTTGTATTATTTATTTTAAAAAATTGAATACTTATATAGGGAAAAACTTAAATATACATATATATATATATATATATATATATATATATATATATATATATATATATGTGTGTGTGTGTGTATATATATTGATACAAATTCGATGAAATTAATTTTTGGTGATATCGGATATCTCGAAAATTATCTTTTCTTCAGTATATATTGGTGACAAATGCTCGGCGACACATTGACTGGATCGAGCAACATTGAGCAGCTAGTGGCTTATATGAAATTTGGTATTGTCAGGGCAGTAAAAATCAGTTAATTCTAATAAGAAGTCGCTCGCTCATGTTAAAAGCTCTCAGTCGTTGCTATTTTGCTGCATTAGAATTAAAATTTAAATTATTCCACCCAGTCAATGTTTATCGTTTTAGAGAACCCGGTTGTCATATATAATGTTATCGCATTTGCCTACACAGACTTTTATAAATCCAGTTGCCTTGTTGAATAAACTGTTTATTTTTTTTATCGAGTTATTTTGTTGTTTTTTTGGGGTTTTTTTCGTATTTTTCATCTGCGCCTAGAACCCATGTTTTTAATAAGTAATATTATTTATTGCGATTTTTTTCTTTTTTTTTTTATTTTTTTTATTTAAAAAAACCTAGTACTCGAAGAGAACGCAAAAGAGTCATTTTAACTGTTTCGTTTTAATATATAAAGTGTGAACCAGCTAAATACCTCTTTTAGAATAATACAATTTTTAGAATAAAATTTATTAAACTTTTTTTCTTAAAATAAATGAATGTTTACAAAAAATGTTTTGATGAAATAAATTTAACTGTGTAAATATAACATAGCATATTTTAAAAAGTCCATCATCATGTACCCACGGTCAAATTATAAGATTTTGATGAATCCAGAGTTTGTATCCGTCAAAAGACAGAAAAAAATATGGTAGTTTTCCGATAAATACTGTAACCCATTTAAATGCTTTGTAAAAAACTGTAAAACAAATAGTTAAAAATTCGAATATACCGCACGGTGACTTTGAATTTAGTGTTAATACACATCTTATTCATTTAATGGTTTTTAATAATCCTCCTATGTTATTATCTACTTTTCTTTGAAAATTCGTGTAGTATTATAAAATTAAATACTAAATTATATATTTTGGAATTATATTTCATCGATTTTTGAAAAGAACGACACAGATTAAAAATTAACATCTTAAAAAAAACGATTTTAAAATTTTGTTCAAAGAGACTATAAGCTTATTATTTATTTGTTTACAAAAAATAAAACTAATTTTTTCTATTCTTTTTCGACATATCAATACGCAGTCTATTAACAAATTATTCGTTATTTTCGATATTTAAAGGGTAAAAATATCCCTCTTATTTGAAATGTGACATTATACTTTTTTACTTTTTTCGTCTAAATTCAATGTAACGCCTTACTAACCAGTAACCAACTAATTCGCATTAGGTCAGGTTATAAAACACCAGGAAAAATAAAATAAAATAAAACAAATAAATAAATAAATAAAAATAAGGACTCGAGTACAACAAAAATAATTTCTTATACTTACGAAATAATCCATTCAATGATTAAGTGGACGACATTATGGACTTCAAAAAAATAAATATGATAAAACAGCACCGATAATTGTCTGTTTGATCTATATAATCTTGAAAATATTCAAGTACATCTTAATAGTTAAACATATATTATCCCATCGGTAGATTGAATATTTCTCTCATTGAAAATAAATGCACATAAATTTACACGTTTACGAATTTTCATTACTTATACTACGATACGGAGAGGACACCACTGATTAACAAAACTGTACAGTACGTGCAAAAAAGTCTCGCCTAAATAAATTACAAATTCCTATGTCACACAAGTGCTTTCCTAATGGTTGTATGGAATAAACTTGAATAAAATTATTAACAGAGAGATCTAATGGTTATTTCCGAATGCATGTTCAATCCATATAAATTTGGGTGGAGGGGAGGATGGTACAATTTTGATAACGTAATTATTTTGAATAATCGAAATTATTTTACAGACACTTGTTGGCCATAAAAAAATATACACCATTCAGTGATCAAAATTTATTCCTAATAATGAACTTTTTTCTTGCAAAATCCTGGAACGGGTTTTATTTCGATTTGGTCACTATTAAAGAATAGAATTAAATGTGTTTCAGAATTAATTTCAGGAAAACCATAATGACAGCTGTCTAACACACCTTTTATTTGCTCCGAAGAATTTTTAAAATTTTTTAAATAAAAGTTTTGGAATTCTGCAAAGCAAAATTGTTTCTTTGAGTGTACTCGCGCTCCTATTAGCGCACATTAGTCATATTTGGTTTACAATATAATACCCTTAGCACGAGCCACGATCTTAAAATTTAAATAAACATATATAGAGAATTGAAACTATATCGATATTTTGCGGGACGAAACAAAATTAATCAACTTGCCCGTTTTAAGTCGTTTGGTTTTATAAATTATATCTGGTTTCTAAAAGAAACTTTCGTTTTCTTGAAATATTTTAATTTTCTAAAATAGAATCACATCGATTTGGTTTCATAACGGCTGAGTTAATATTTATAACTTTTTTTATGCTAGCAGAACACTAAACGAAACTCAAATTATTTATTCTCATACATTGAATACAATTTTAAATTACGCTATCTTCTGTTATTAATTGTACGTATGACATTGCTAGAGTACAAAACCGCTGCTAGTTAAGTTTCTCACTTCTCAAATTCCCGGGTCAAAGATCAAAAAAAGGTATACATTTTATTTTTTACGTTTTGATTGTTTTAATGCTTGCCATGTTTTTTTTTTATTTTGTTTTTTTAATTTCAAATCTGATCAAAAATAGCAATTTTTACAACCTTCAACCTTCATTCTTTAAAAAACAAAAAACAAAACAAAAAAAACAACAAAAAAAAACATATTCGGTAAATTCCACTTAAAACGCGCCGCTTTTGATTAAGAAAAAGTAATTTAAAAAAGAATCACTTAATAAAGCATGGTTGGAAAATCCGTCTAATCAGGTTCGAAATATTTGCTCCCAAACTGATCCGGTAAAAAAGTCCTAAAAACCTCAGCCTTACTTATTATAAATCAGAATATATATTTGTACGGAAGAAAAATAAATTTGTTTGTAAGAATTTGCGATTTCGCCATAAAATTCGGCAAAAACTTGTAAGCATTTATTTGGGAAAAAAACACCACAAACTGCGGAGATATAATTGAAATCTATACCGCATAACTCGTCAGTGAGCGTTTACATATTGTAAATAAACGTTTATATGAATACGTTGAATTGCGCAACAAACGGCCTTGTGGAAAAACAAAATGAGTTTAAACTGTACACAGCATTTCACAATAAACAATAAAAAATCGACACAATAAATTTTTCACACCTTTCTATTTCCCGGATATTTGACGCTAACAAAAATAGAACACGTAATTGCCCGTTAACCATAGTCGAGGTACAGTTTAAAGGAAATTAATTTTTTTGTTATCCCAATTATGTATTATGCTAAAAAGACCTATTTCTTTCGTACTTCCATTTAATCGGGATAGTAACAAATTAATTTCGTTTAATTTTTCGGGGTACGAATGTACACGATTTTTATATAAGCGCTTACTTTTCAATCCTTTTTTTTTTTTTTTTTTTTTTTTGTCCGTTGAAACCCCAAGACTTTCATGACTTCTCCACGACTTCGGGCTTGCAGTTACGCTCCCGAGTACTACGTTTTATCAACGTTTATTAAGATATTTTCATCTCATATTTAAATGAAATTCATTACGAATTATTTGTACCGTTGTACCGCTTCTTTTACTCCTTTCTAGTTTCTGATTTTATTTACAAAACTTTTTCATTACAATTTCGACCTTTTAGAGTTTAGAATTATCGGAATAATTCTACATTTCGTACATCATACAGATGCTAAAATATCATACATGGAACTTTGACATGGTAAAGCGTACTAAAAAATTCCACGTGTATGATTAATTTCAAACTACAGACTATATCTGGATTAACTTTTAAAAAATGGATCAAATACGCGACTATCTTAAAATTCATGTTGTAAAAGTCCACAAAAATTTTACAAAGTAACGTTGACATTTCAAAATTTATAATTGTCGTAAATAGTCATTAAAATCATACACACACTTGAGTAACATGCATGTATGAAAAACGTTAACTTCTTTTTGTAAACGATTTATTGTACACGCATTTTATAAGGTTATATTTTTATTCAATTAAAACGTAAAAAAGGTTTTGATTTTAGAATATAATTGTAAACAGGATATAGCGGAGTATCAATAATTTTAATTTACTATCACTTTACATAAACATACATTTTTGCAAGCAGTTAATGATATGCATATTTTTTTCTTAAACAACGACATCGATTATTAAAATTACTCATAATATTTAAATGAAAAATCGAATTGATATAAAACAATGAATTTTAAATACCCTAATAGATTGCGAGCATGTTTAAACAAAACTAGTTTCAATCAATAATGCGCAGTTATATTATTCACACATAATAAACAAAGATTATTTTTTATCCGAATATTTAATGAAAAATTGATAGTATATTTTTTGAAAAATTAACTTTGAAAATAAACTCATTATAATTCTTACTACGTATTTAAAAAATTAATTTAAATAAAATGCCGGATTTTTTTATATTTTCAAAAAATTTAAGCTCTTTTGATCATAATGCGTAAACACGTAAATATTGAAATACTTTCGAGTAGATAATGAATAATATATAATGTACATGCTACCACATACACGCACGCTAATAAATTTAAAAATCAAAATGTAATAAAAAATATAAACATCAAAAAACAACGGATAATTATATAAAGAAAAATATTGCAAGTATATCAGTTGATAGAAGGAAGACATTTAGATCAAAAGGCAAATTGGAACCCAAGAACACTGATTTTAGAAACGGAGAAAAAACAAACATTGGAATTATTATCGTAATCACGCATTAGATAAAATTATACAATACTAGTAATAAATATCAGTTCTGTACGTAATAAAGTAGTTTTAATAATAACAGAACAGACTTAAAGAGAGTAACAGTTAAAATTACATTTAACCAATTGAATTTTTAATCGAAAAGTTAAAAAGTGTCATTGAGATTACAGCAACGAACACAATACAGATAATTAGGAAATAATATTTTTCAAACGAATAAATTTATTTGCGCTTCACAATAAAGCGATTAATCGTTGTAGAATTTTATTCAAAAATACATTTTCATTAAAAATGTTTACCGCAAGAGAAAATAACTCGGGGCAAATTCAAGAATACTTCTCTACGACGTATTCGTATGATATTAAGATATACAATGGCTGTCCCACGGGAGGTGAGAACAACTCTGGTGTGAGTAGGCAACCACTCACAGCGCGTTCGCTTTGGGCACATTTTAAAGCCCATTTAATTAGCTGTCGAATGCAACAAACCGGAAGTTCCAAAGTCCCCCCCCCCAGCAATCAAACAACGATTCGTGCGCTTGGGACCCGAATGCTTCGAAACACAAGCAGAATCGCGAATATTTTTCGAAAACGCGCTATGCCATCGAAATATTGTTGAATTACCGAGTAGTCGAATATCATCAGGATACGCTTCTTTTAATAAATCTAACGTCTCTTTAGCAGTTTTTTACAACCGACAATAATAACGAATCACATACCGCTGCTCTTGCTCGATGTCTTTCTTATCTATCTGGACAACACAAAACTGCGCGCGGTTTTCATAATTCGCCCATCACTCTTTCGACTATGAAACACGTACTAAAACTCGTAGAAACCTCTGGTTTGTCGCTTCAACAACTGATCGCCAGACCCGTTACGATGCATTTTCAACCCGCCCACCCCGCTTGAAAAAAACGGTATGGGTCGACGAAACACTTTTTTTTCAAATCGATTCTGCGGGCGAAGGGGGTGGGGGAGGTAGGAACTTCCGGTTTGTTGCATTCGATAGCTAATTAAATGAGCTCTGTGAGTGGTTGTCTACTCACATCAGAGTTGATCTCACTTCCCATGGGACAGCCATTGTATATGTGTGCGTGCGGATGCTACTGAAATGAATAATTATCAAAATTTATGCAATGTTATAACGTGTAATGCATATTTGCTTGTAGAGAGAAAACGGAAAGAAATAAGCGAACGAAATAAAAACGAAAAGAAATGTAATGCTTTAACTATAAAATGCACTATTTTTTTTTTCTTTTCATATGGTCACCATTACCTGGACTTTTTGTTCAAATTGCGCAACAGGTTTTCAGATCCTATTAAAGAAAAATTCTATCGTATCTACATCACCCCACGGCTATTTTCACTAGAGACGAGTTAGACGAGCGTCCTTTCAGACTGCGACTACGTATCTGCTTCTCAACTCCTGAGTTACATATGCCAAATATCCAGCGTATAATTGTAAATTCTACTCCAACTACGCTACTCCTCCAAACACACAGGTAACAAATTTTAATTGCACGCACAGTGAACGTTCTTCGGAGTTGAGACATATTAAATAACACCGCCGGATATAAATTCAACAGTATTCGGAATGAGTTTGTTTGCTGTGTGACGTCTTTCGGTCAACATTAAATCACGTATCGGCGAAGATATATCGACGGTGTTCAAACGCGAATATATTTCACCTGCGTCCGAAGTTACCCATGCCTAGTTTTGTGCTCGTCGTCGAAAATGCAGTGATTACTTTTGAGACTTCTTTTGAGACGTGAGAAAAATACTAGGAAACGCCACTATTATGATGTTAATTAAAGTGCATAAAATGACACAAAGGTGAGTATATAAATTTTATAATACCAGGCGAAGAAGGCAGACCGAATTTCGAATTATTAACCGCTGCTTCGATGATGCGCGGAATATGTGATTGAACGTAATCGCACTGAAAAATTATTGGATCCGCTTTTTTTCTTACAAAACACACACCGTCTTCTGAGGTGATATCCTGATGTTTTAACATAGGAGTGTACCTGTCTGATGTTGAGACTCCATGTGCTGCCTTTTCTTTTTAAAGCTACGAAGATGAATGCAATTTTCATCACCGATGATGATATTTAAAATTTATCCATTCGACTCGGCGTTCACGGGATCTACCAGCCCGACTTTTATCGGCGACTTAATTGTTCAATAATGTGATCCCCACTGAGTCCTTCAATATTCTTAAATGATTAACGATACGTAGTTCAATGGTTCGTATTAAGTTCTCAATCGTTACGATACTGGTTGTCTCGCTCAAGGTTTGTCGTTAATGTTCATTTTTGCGAACTGCTCAGCTGACCTAGTACTTCTGTTAACATTATCACGACTATAAATTCGCCAACACACAATTTCAGTTGCTATTAAATACAAAGAATGAGACATCAGCATACCTAAATGAGAAATACAGTATTGTTTAATATAATGCGTGCAGCTCGCCAGCTTGTTTCGCTTTCCTCTTTGAGTGGGTGTACATTTCTTTTCAGACGACTCTCCTGTATCAAGAGTTATTATAGCGATTTTTTAAGTTTTTACTTAAACGGTATGCAGCGTTCACCAAACTGAATTTAGAAAACCCGCAATACCCAAATCAATTTGCGACACTAAAATTCAATGACACCTTGCATTTGACAAGGATAATTATGTTAACAATTTGTTTAACAAAGAATATAAGAAAGAACATTAATATTCGGAATCTTTACATATACTCAGAGTTGAGAGGAGAGTAAATTCTAATGAGTGAATTGAAATATTTTAGGATGACGAGAACTTCACGACAAAGTATACAAATTGAATTTATTACGCAGTAAGTCGCTAATGGAAAACATTTCTGTGAATAAAATAAAGGGAAAAAATTAAATAAACGGAACGCCATACATGTTACCTGTACAGATCTTCGATTTCATCCTTCCGCACCTTAGTCATCGACAGTTTGACATTAATATAATATATAATAGACAACCGTTGTCATAACTTTGACGCTATCGAAGAATACGTTACTGTTTTATTTTCGTACTTTATTCCGATAACTGGATTCTAAACAATATTTTCTCGGCTTTTTTCATTATTCTTTTCTTCTTCGTTATTCCGGAAAGATATTCTCCTTTTATTTTTTTATTTGCAAATACGAACCTGGAAGTTAATTTCCAATATTATACAGTTAACCTTTTTGACCTTATTAATAAAATTTCGGGATTTTTAACATTATATTTTATTTCATTAATTTCTTACAGTAGTATATTTTAGCAACTTTTAATGCTACTAATAAAAACGGCAAAAATTTAACAAAAAAGTATATTTAAGACCAGGAACCCGTAAGCTCGCTACGCTTGCTGATGTCACGACGGTTAAAAAATTAAAACTTTTTTTTTATAGCAAATTTTTAATTTCTTCCGGCTACTTAATTAACACTGAGATAATCTTCAAATTTTTAAATTAATCATAGCGGGAATAAAAATGACGTGAAAATCGTTTATTATTTTATATACATTATCATTAAAACCTTATTTTCGCAAATAAAATAGAACATACACACCGATAAATTTTTGTTCTGATTATATTTTCGATATTTTTTATTTAATTAAAACAGCTACGAACATACGAAAACAATTTGATAGTTTTAGCGAACATAAATATATAATTTCTTTTACACTAAAATACGTAATTTCAAAGTAATGTAAATATCCATCAGTAAAACAATTATTTTTGTCGCAACATTTTTTACGGGCAGTAATGACATTTTTCAAAAAAAAAAAAAAAACTCACCAATCTTGCTTAAGGTCGTCAAAGTCCTGGGAACAGTAAACGAAGAGCTCGAAGAAAGGAAAGAACCAGACTTAATCGCAGAGTAAACGCTCAGCTCATTACTGACATATCTCTGGTACTCATCGATCGTATAAGGCTCGCAGATTGCTCCGAAAGCATTTCCGTCAACGAATTTTTTATAAATACTGACCGACTGGTCGCTTACACACGGTACCGGAATTTCGAAAGAATCCGAATCTTGTCTGATAGAACTTTCTAACCGAAAATCATCGTCCGAAGTTATTGACGGATCGTTGCGTTCAACACTTGCCAGTGAAATGAATCGTACATATCTAAAATTGAAGTCTTCATTCGTCAAACGGTTTAAACGGTACACTTTCCTTCGAGTTTATTTAAAATTTATTGTAAAGTTATGTTATGATTAATTTCACATTACTTTAACCAATAGTTATGAATTTAATACTGAATTTAATACTAAATTTAATTAAATCATTCGACTTTTTTCAAAAAGCCTAGTGTTTGCCAGCATTTTAAATTCATTGACACTCTTAAGACGTAAAAAAATAAAGTAAACATGAATAGTTTAGTTTTTTTAACTGCACCGAAAGCAAAGTGTACGAAAATACTTTATTTCACGTATGCAGAAAACATACTTCAAAATTTAAGATAATGACTAAAATGTATAATGTGCAAACATGAAAAAAAATAGTTTATATTTTTCGTCTAAATCAGGATATAGCGATGTTCTATCGAAAAATTAAGAATCACGGTTAATCTAAGAAATGTTAATTGCAGAAGTTGTCGGAAGAAAAGTTACGCTACAAGTAAATGTACAACGGAACCGTAGATTCTTACAAAAACTTCGTAAGTTCTAAGTCAAGCTTCTGAAGTATGTATAATCAAAGCTTCAAGTACAATATGTAAATGATCGTCCAAATAGTATGACAGGGTACTCCGGATTAACAACAAAATACTCGTATTGGTTAGTGAATGTGAAAAAAAAAATCAAATCTAAAAAACAATCTTTCTACTCAATCACGCAAAAACTTACAAATGGCGTTTAAATGATATTTAATAAAAATTAGTCTACCGAAAAATACCTTTTTTTTTTTTCAAATTTAAAAAGTAAAATAAAAAAAAAATAGACAAATTAAAAAAATTAAAATTAAAATAACATAGCTTTTACATATACCTATCGTAAATAAGGTAATCATTTTCTTTTGTTGCCATCGAGTACAACTGTAGACCGTATTCGTCCTCTAATGAAGATACGTCATCATTAATCGTCTCCAATTGAGAGTTCATGTGAGGAGTATCATCGTCTCCATCGTCACTGCAACTAGAACTTTATCCGCAAATAAGTAAATTACCGTACGTAATTTAATTAATAATACCGGAAAATTTTCACTTTAACGAATTTATTAAAATCATTAGCATACTTCGTAACGTAATAGTTCACTACATACGTAAGCGCAAGTTTCAGAAAATGCGGGAAACGACTCAGCGTTAAATTGCGAGACGTCAGACATTGCTACAAACTCGTATTCTAACATGTCACGTTTAACAATAGCTAGTTTTCCTACTTTATTTAGTCCACGTACATTCTATTTTCCGATCTTTATAGTGTATTTATTGTTTTAATTCTGCTAGCATAACTTTCATATGATGACCGATTTCCTACATCATCAGAGCTATATAGTTGCTAAATCCACACTTTTAGGCCCGGAATTTAGACATTACTAGTTTAATCATATGGTACAATATCATCGTGGGATTTCAAGTCCATAATAGTCCGTGGAAAAATACGCAGAACGTTTTCTATTGCGTTTCAGTAGATTTTCTATTAAGGTTTATTTCCTTTGCCGATAGGATCCGATTTTAAGGCGCCGGATACTCACCTATTCGCTCTAAATTCATTTTCATCAACATAACTGAAGCACATTGTCACGAGCAAGTTGCTGATAGCATGCCGTTGTAAATGCACCAAAATAATTGACGGCATTTATTTATCGATAGGAGCACCTTTGACGTGTAAATCTCCCTCCACTTCACTAACAGCGATATGCTGTGAGTACCAATTTAGCTCTTCTAATCAGTGCTGAGCCCACTGAATAGAAAATTCGCACCCTGCATGACGAGAACATATGGAACTCACTTAATTGTTGTTTCGTTTCTCCGCTGGTGAGATCAGCCTTAAATGGCGATCGAAAGACTCATCATCAGCCAGCAATACACAGAGTACACTCAATTAAAACTAAAAACGCACTGTAGAGAAATAATAGGGCCACACACGTGTATGTATAAGTAAATAATAGGTGGATGACGGTATAATTTTTTTTTCCGCTTTTGATTGTAATTATACCGCAATGCGTCTATTATTTACCTAAATATACACATGTAGTTCCTTTATTTCCCTGTTTTATTAAAGTAAACTGTTTTGTTTGTTATTAAGGAATTTATTTATTTTATATTCAACCAATATATTTTTTAACGAAACATTACTCAAAGTTATCATCGATTATTGAAAATGTTTTAAAAATATTTTTATTTTTAAAAAATTCAACTGAACTAAAGTAAATAAAAAGTTTTTTTTTTGTTTTTTTTACTGTCAATTAAAACATTTTCGTTGTTAATTTCTCTTTTTGCAGTTTTATGATAGTTTTTCCTTTTAGTCGAACGTCTAAATACTATTTAATTGTAGTTATACAAAGAAAAGTGAAAATATTACTAAAAAAAAAAAACGGTATTTCCTAATTCCAGTAAGTAAAAAAAGCAACGACGAACGTGTATATTAAACTAATAACAAAATTTGCTCGTTTCTTCTCTCAGCTCGATTTTTATTAGAATTAAAAGCAACAAGTACGTAGGCCAAATTGACGACTCATTTACATCTTGGTATGTGAGAAAATATTTTCTTCATTAGATTTGTCTTTTTTATTTTAGATTATTCGTGATATACTCCTATTTTCCTAGTTTTCATCTCTTACACTTCTTCATTCGGAGCCAAATGTGCAAATTTCATGTTTTTATCGTTTCTATCATTGCCGTTTATAACTCTCCCTTTTTTATTTTCTCTAGTGGTTTTATAAGTCAATTTTCCTACATAACACTTGCGGAATTGTTTCTGTCATTACCTGCATTTCTTAAAAGTGTTTTTAATCGTATCACATTTTAATTTATATTGATTTTTTTAAAACAATTTTGACGAAACTAATGTTCTCGTCAATGTCTCTTCCTTTCATTATGAAAAATAATTAAAATACTGTAACACTACCATTGAAAAGTATATAGATGTTAATAGATAAATTTGTTTATGTATAAATATTTACGTGCGCGTATAAGTGTAAAAAATTTCTCACTTTCTTAACTTTCCGTCGTGTAAATAACACAAAAAGAAAAAACATAATACCTAAAATTACTCATAATTACTTACCAACTAGTAGAATTGGCGGAACTAGCTGAACTTTGTCCGGTAAGCGACGGGTTTTTCATGTCATTGCCACTTTTCGACGTTTCTTCCCTCATTCTGCCAGGACGAATTCGTACTGTAAAAGGGCTAAAATCGGTAACGCAACGCGGCATAAAATCCCTATAAGTGTGTAAAGTTAAATTTAACTTTTTAATTTTTATTAATTTTTTCTGAAAATGAAATCCTAAATTAAAGACACGCGAATATGTTCACGAAATATTTTTCGACTAATATGTTTTAATAAAGACAAAAAAAAAAAGTATATATGATTTACATTTTGTTTATATCATTATTCTAAATAAAAATCAATTGGAATACGAGGAACAAAAGAATTTTACGAAGCATTACAATCTCAGTTTCACGTCCGCGACAAGTACAAAATTTAAATATGCGGGAATCTTTCTGAAACACGATATTTTTTAATTTTTTATTTCATCGCAAACATTAATTTATTATTTTAACGTAATATGCGCCGCCCCTTTTGGTATTCTGGAATAATTCTCTTTTCGTTATTTATCACCGAGTAAACAGAGAAATTTTTATACAGGGGCTATAGGTATGGTGTATTTATATTTGAATAATTTACATTTATTAAAACAGTAAACAATAAAAAATACCTCACAGAATGGCTTATTTTAAATTCGTAGGTTTCACCAATTACTGTTAATTCATCGGTCCTATGAAAGTGATTGTAAATATCTACATAGTCGGTAAACTTGTTTAAACGAGGAATTATTTCGATATATTCTTTATTTAAGAAATCAAACGACATTGGTAACGATTGAAGTACTTCTGAACTCCACCACTGAGTTAAGGGTAACCTGTTACAAGTAAAATAAAATAAAACATAGTATAAAAGTATATAAAATTTTATGTCAACAATACAAACTGAATGTAAACACGTTTTTCTGTTTATATTCGATTTATAATTCACAGTGCTCTTCGTAAAGTTAAATTAAACATAAACAATAAACTATTGACAATATAACTCTAAGTGATGAGAGACATATTAATTATTTTAACACAACATAATTGTACTTTTGATGTTGGAGTTTGTAACCATACGGATTTATATTTTTATCCGAATTAAGGGAAGAAAAAAAAACTAATGAATAATACATTTCCGTGGAATGAATAGATTGAAAAAAGGTGAAAACGACTAATTAGTGAAATGTATAAAAAATAAAGGAGTTGTAGTGAAATACAAAAGTTTTCAGATAGTGGATAAAAGCAACGAGAAAAATCTAAAACTATTGACAGTCGCCAACTCTGTCCTTTTTTATTTTTTACAAAGAAGAAATGATTAATAAATTTGCATAAGATTGAAGAACGTACAAAAGATGAAGTGAAAATAGACTGCGTGAAGTTTTCTCATTATACAGCTTTAACAAAAAAGAATGTATAAGACCGGAAAAACAATATAAAATTTACAAAATTATAAATTTATTTTTACGCCTAAAAGATTTCAATATAAAAACTGATGAAATTAAGAAATCATTATTACTGAAAGCAGGATATTAAAACTTTATTAAAATCATTTCTCAAGGAAGTGATCAAGATAACTTTTTTCCTTTTTATAACTGAAAAATTAATTTTCTATCGATACTTTATTTTTATTAATATTTTTCTTTTATTTCGTTTTGAATAAGAATAATTTGCATTGATGTGTGGGTATAAATGTAATTTAAATTAATAATTTACATGTACGCAATAAAATTATTATAATAATGCAAACCTGCGCTAACGGAAATGCAAGATTCACACGAAAAAAAAAAAAAAAAGTTGAAAAGACTAATGAAAATGTAAAACGATTACAAGAATATGAACATTGAAGCGGAAATAAATTGGAAAATTTCAACATATAAATAATCATTTAATTGAATATGGAAAAAATCTCGATAATATTTAACATCATATATTACCTCATTCTTGCGTCGAGGCAATGTGAAAAAACTGTTAAAAAAACATTAGAAGAAACCGTTATGAAAGATGTAACGTTTTTCGGTTGCGTTTTGAAATAAAATTGCATGTAAATTGTAGATCATTAATTTTTTTTTAAAGAATATTTAATCTTCTGTAAGTATTACAGAAAAACTATTATCTGGGAGTTCGTGGCGAGGTCCAAAGACTTGAATAAGATTTACAGTATACTAAGCCTAAGGCGTTGATAAGAGTAGGAGCAGACAGCAGTTATCTTTTCTCGGCCGCTTTTACTTAGGTAAACCTGGCAACGATCTGCGTCTATTTGAGCGTGTTCGCGTATGTGTAAAAATTAAGTATTACATAAATGCCTTAAATAAATGCGAACGAACCGATTTTTATCGAAAATGTTAACAGGCTGCCGATGATGCAAGTAATAGTCGGTATTCTGCTCCCAGATCGGTTGATTGTGTTCTTTTGGAACATATAAACCGAGGAAAAGATTGATTGCGTGTTGTTTCTCAGCGTCTAAAAGAAAGAAAAGCATTATATTAAATTTCACATTAACGTTAACAATCAGTTACATATGTGAATAGCAGTTAGTTCACATAAACATAATGTTTTAAAATTACAAAGTCAAATTTTAATTTAATAAAATTTTAACTCCGGATATTTTCAAAAGCTGGTAATTAAAAATTATAATTTTTAGTAATTCAATCACTGAAATGACATACCAGAAAATGTGTTACTATAATATCGACTTAATGTTTGCATAATATCATTTCCCTGTGAAGTCCAAGGAGCAGTTTTACGATACGTTTTAATACGATGAACCAGTTGAGATCCTCCATACTGCAACGCTAAAGTATCACCATGGTCCTCATATAAAACTTCTAACAAACGAACGCAGTCTGAATCGAACTCTAAAGACGGTTTTTCCAACAATCCCAAGTAATACAGCTAAATGGAAAACGAAAAAAAAATCAGTCAAAATTCTGCTAATGAAATTTAAAAGTCTTGACTATAACTTATATTTCAAATAATAACAAAAAAAAAAAAACTAACGTAAAAAAATAAATTATAATAATTAAGAAAATGTCTCGGCAGAGAGCTTCTGCTCTCCACCGAAACTGAGAGCTATATTGGGAATAGTAAATCTACCAGCAAGCCAGCGTAAACCAGAAGATTTTAGAGAAGAGCCAGACAAAGAATGACGGAGAAACGTTAGCCCCCCCCCCGTGTAAGAACGACGTACTAGTCAGCGTTTGACCTTCAGGTTATAGCTGACCGAAACATAATACGAGACCGCAGTCATAATGTTACACGATATTAAAGTCAAAGAGATGAACCCGATATTACTTATTATATCTGCGAGAATGATCGTAAAAGCTTATCTGATACCAAAAATAAAAAATAATCTAACTTGGTATTTTTTCTACGAAAACTGTATGATAATAAAACCAACTTTTTAAGCGAATCAAAGAGTAGTCGGGACTTCGATTTCAAATCAGCGTATGGGAAATAGACAGACAACAGTGTAAGTATTCATTACCGAGTGTTACAAGAAAAATACATTACTGGTCACAAAGATAGTAAAGTTATTAAGGTACTTAAACTGTAAAGGTAGTATAAGGTTTTGAAAAAAAAAATTAAACATAATGATCATTAGCACGTCTAAAGCACCTTGCACACAAGTTAAACACTTTGAATCATTACATAAGGATCTAATCACCTGTTCATGTAATAACAACGAAACGAGAAATGTCGCTACTAATAAAGCTTTAAAAAAGCGTCTTAGCCTATGAAACAGTATATGATTAAATATTTATAAAATCAACATTATCGCTTCAATATAAATAAAGTACGAAGTTTATGCTTTTATATGCTTTTATAGCATAATCTTTAGAAAGGGAAATTGAAGACTTCTATAATTTAATTAAATAATTAAAAAATCTCAAATACGAACGTCGTTAAATTAAGTTTCCGTATCCTTCAGAAAGAGAGGAATAAAGGTGAAGTGAAAATATATTTGAAAAAATTTATTATTTCTCAATATTATCACTTTCGGAATTTTTACAATTTTCAAACCTTTCTCGGCCGAATACAACTAAACAGTGCATAACCCGACGAACGCACTGCATACGAAAGTTTCCATTTGAATTACTTCAAAAGTGTGTACGTCGCCGTAATCGTATGCAAGCTTTTCGGGCAGGAACACAATTTTACACGAAAATTTTGGACGTCTTTCGTTTCGAATGCTTCCCAGTAATTCTTTTTAACATTCTTGGTATTTCTCCCTACACTGATTGCCTCACATTTCTACAACTATCCAAAAAAAGTCCTTTCTGAATTACTTCTAACTTCACAATCGGCGGAACAACATAGTATAGTAACTCCGTCACTGCCGTTTCGGTGATTACGCATCTGTTACTCGTTATCACACAACCTTGAAAAATATTTTCTCGTTCCCTGCGTATATTTTAGTTATGTTCCCTTTTTTTGCAGACACGAAAACTTACTTTCTCACCAACCCTCACAGAAAACTGCTTTTAGTATTTTAAGATTCGACACGAAAATAGGCTAAACTACTGATGAAAACAAGCACAGATTGGTCCTTGAAAAATTTGATATAAGATAAGGAAACAATAGAAGTAAAAAACATTTACGGAGTTCTGCTGTTTGAAAACATAACAAATATTTGATTTCAACATCATTAAATTCGTCATTACTCATAGCAATCTCCTTTATAGATATATTAGAAGTCAAATTTATTACTGTTGATCGAAAGCAGATGGAAAACTGCAATTAAAGATATAAAAACATAACCAAGAATAGACTGGTAGTCAATGCCTGAATAAGCGAAATACGTTTAAACTGCGGGTATTACAACAAAAACTAAACAATTTGGGGGGGGCGTTTAAAATGATTTATTAGCGCAAGCGAAATATTTTTTTATTTTCAACGCGCGGCAGCGGAAATCGAACTGAGTCCTGCCCGAATGAAATACCACTGTCTAACCAATCACGCTACGGTAGCTAGCTAATTGAATAAATTCATAAAAATTAATAAAAAAATTAGCCGCTGATTTACGCGTAAATGTGAAAAATACAACAAATTTAGTACAAAAACAAAAAAAAAAAAAACACAAATAACTAAAACATCTTGAGAATCAATTAAAACGCGACAAACAATAAACCAATCGACGTCCAATCAATAACGAAATGAATGCAAAATTTCTGATAAACACCTTAATCAAAGAGATACCTAAAAACAAGAATAGTTAAATAACAAATATATTGAAAAAGGAATCACTTGTTGCATCGCAGCAAAGCGTAGCATAAATAGAACCTTACTTCTACGTTAGACTATTTTGTGCCCCCGTCATTGCTGACAAAAACATATACAACCAATTATACAAATTCGTACCACGTCAATAGAAAAATAATTACTAATGAAAAATTAACTAAAACGGCTAAAATTGAAATTAACTAAAACCACACAAAATGAATTGATACGTTGCACTAAAGTTTTATCAGAATATCAAGTTTACAATTATCGAGTTTTAATAAATAACTTTTTAGTTCCTTCAATTAATATAACACTAATTTAAAACTTCCAGTCGTCTTTAAGTACCGACTTTGAAAAATTACAGAAAAAGAAAAAAAGAAAGTGTAAAATGAAGAAGGTTTATTAAAAATTAAAATGAATAAAAATTTAAAAAGCCGATAGTGGATCATTCAGGAAAACTTTAAAAATTGCCTTGATTTTTGCATTCCATTGATAAATGTACATAAAAAATAATTTAGTAACAATAAACTGATTGATTACTATTTGAAATTTAACTGGCAGAAGGTAAGTCGATAAATTACTTGATAAGCCAAGGCGCACTTTCCAACAGCAAATTGAGCAGTGTTGGTTCTATCTAAACAATCAACGCAGTTCACTCGAATGACTCCGGTTTGCAAACTATTTTTTTCACTTATCTTCTCCATGACCGGATAATTTATAGCAGGACCGTTATTTAAATACAACCCAGTTTTAGCTAATGCCGACCGAGCTATTTTTTCTAATCGACCCATCACTTTTGCCTCCTTCCTGATAAATATTAATTTACGATTATATTATTAAGGATTAATTTCGTTTAAAAGCTAACATCTTCAAGCAAAAAAGTTCGCAGTTAAATTTGTTTTCACTTTTGAAAATGTACTAAACGAGAAGGACTAGAATAAGCTTTTTTCAAGCATTTATTTTACTTTGAGTATATTTAACTTTTATGTTAATTATTAATTTTCATTAATTACATATTCTGCTGATTTTATGTAGGAAATATATGTAAAAAAGAAAACGTACTTCATTTAATGGTGTCAAAAAGCTTTAATATCAGATTAATTTCCCGTATTAAAATAACTTTTAGTTTATTACTAGTGTTTTTCCTGAAATATGTCTTTTTTTAGATAATTAAACTATTAAAATGTTCACTGATTAAACCTACTCATCACGGTGCGTGATTTTTACTGTATATATATATATATACATATACATATATATTTACTGTAATACTTTTAAACACTTCATTTATTTATAGGTTAAAGAAGAACATGCCAGCATAAAAAACAAAAAACAAATTATAATGTAAAAAATTTAGACCATTAAAAAGAACAAAAATTAAAACAATTTATAATTTACTTCATAAAAGAAAAAAAATCACACAAATTTTACTAATTAATCAATAAGTGAATGTAATTAAATATATAACATATTAAAATTTACACTGACCGACTTAATCTTTTTTAGTTCATAAATATACATTGAGCCGTAAAATTAACTATAATTTTTTTTTTTGAAATACCAACTTCAAGATGCACTAAAAAAATTTAGTAAAAGGAAAAAAACAATTATTCGATAATAAAAATGAAAATGCACTAAGAAGTAAAAATTAATTATTCGATAAAAAATAATACATTCCAGATCGATGTACCTTAAGGCGTTAGTATGGTAATTTGTACACATTAACCCTTTGAAATAGGCACTAAATTAAGATTACAATATTTACAAAACAATTTAATGAATAATGAGGGTTTTAATTATTTAAGTTTGTGATTTCCGTGCCGACTCTGGTAAAGTGTTAATGTTGTATAAGAATTATCATTATATCACCACTGAAGGTATATTTCACTGTAAAATGTATACTATCTTTTTATCGAATAATTATTTTTTACTTTTCAGTGCATTTTTATTAGATTTTTATAGTAAATCTTAAAATCGATATTTTTTCTTTTAAATATTTCTAATTTTTTGCATTATACTGAAATTTTTTGTCTTGCTAAAAATCAACTTTTTTTAAAAGTGATACACAAACCTTTTAATTTCCGTTAAGGCGTTTTGAAATTCGTTTCCTTTATTCAAATCCATATTAACACTGTGTAATACTTTAATTTTTTCAAATTACATTTCCATGCTTAATATCAATAATATTTTAAGCCCATCGCGCCTGTTATATTAATAAAAAAAATTATCTAAATAGACCAGATTTTTTTAACGTTTTTGAATGACTATTGAATATTTTGTTTACTCAACGATAAATTTACATGGTACCACCGCTTAATGGTATGATTAAAATTGGTCCACGATGGTAGATAAGAGTACAAGTTATAAAGCATACGCCACGAACGAATAACTATTTCTTTTTTGAAGTCGGTAAAAATAGAACTTGGTTCAATATGAGAAAACCTGTTTCAATTGAGAATTTTTATTATTTCCTATAGAAGATATGTTTGTGAAAATTGTACACATATATTATACGACTGATCCTTATTTTTTCATAATCGTAAACTGAATCGTTTTACAATTGATCATATAACAATTTTAACAGCACCCGTTTAAGTTCGAAGTGTGTTATTATCGTGATCAATTTTTATCACGTGAATCTGAAAATAACAAATTGATCGTAGTGAAATAATTTTACGGACAACCGCGTTAGAAAATTTAATGTATTTAATTCAATAATACAGCGCTTAACGTTTAAACGTTTCATAAAAAATTGATGTTTTAAATAATCACAAAACACTAACCCCTTATTCATACGAGCCATATCGAACGTAACATATTGAATATAATGTCTGGGCGGAAGAAATTGGTTTAAATATTTGATAGCAGAGCTAAATTCTTCGCTTAACTGTGATTCGTGCTTTTTCTTTTCGCGATTTTTGACCAAATTCAGCACGATAACGGGAGAGCCGTATCGACGCATCAACTCATTGAAGTGGGCACCTGTAAACCGGCACTGCATTAAATTGAAAATTTTCCATAACAGAAAGAAATAAAAAATATTATTTCACAAAGTTGATAGAGAAATTTCCTTTAAAAACATTTACTCGCGTATGTACATTTTGTACGCCGAGAGAATTTTCTTCGCCCTTTTTTTTGGTAGAACGACATGTTTGTACAATAATTCTAAACGGATTTAAACACGAATAAAGTTTTCTCATGATGAATAATTTTCTGCCTTAAGTTAAGAATAATATACGTATTTTGTGCCTAAAAATGTAAACATCTATTCCAGTAATTTCTTTTAAAAATGTAACAAGCAATTTTTTTTTTTTTTGTTTTTAATAATTTGTGGCCACCATAATGCAATACGCAAATCTGCGTGCTAAAGTTTTAAAATCTGTCATCTAATTATTTTATTGCTTAATAAAACAACTTTCTCCTCAAAGCGATTAGGCAGAAATTTTAAAGACACTTTGATTTATAACTTACCGGCTGTTTTGTAAAATGGATCCGAAAGTTCAAAAATAATGGCCGGTTTAGCAACCATTTTACTAATATCCTGGCTCCACTGTGCTGGAATGGAACCTCTTAACTGAACGAACGAACTAACTTTTAAGTTATCCACAGAAGAAACGCCTAAATCAATAACCATTTGCTCGGTTTCCACTTCATTCGCGACATCGCCCTAAAAAACAACCGGTTTATTGCGAGTCGTGCAACAATCACTCCACTATCGGAGTTCACCATGTAGTTATCAACTAAAAACGTAGTGTGGTAAGCTGACGATAGGGCTGACGATAGGGCTGCCGTCCGCAATAGGCTCCTATAACTTTCTTGAATGAGAACCTCGGCAGTTTTATATATTTTATTATTCTCCCCATCCGGGACAGCTATATTCAGTAGGAAGTTCACCACCACTTGGTCCGATATTTCAGTTTGAAAATACGTCTGAATTTCTACATGTTTTAATACTTCCCTATCATCCAACAAAAATTTAATCCACTTAGACGGCAGCATTCTAGTACTAACCTTACGCGAAGTGGGTGTTCAGAAACAATAAAAAAAAGCTTTTTTTTCACCTTATTAATTAATTAATTAATTGATAACAGTATGCTACTTATTAGTACATTGAAATTTGCTCCTCTTTTAAGAAATCTTGTACCAGCATATTTATTCGACCGTCGCGCTATTAGTGTAATGTAAACCTGACGACCGAAAATTGACACGTTTGACTGTCCTACAAATCCGTGCATTATGAACAGAATCCATTCCGGATGTAAATCATTCTCTATAGGAGACAGTAAGTGACAATTCCAAACGAATTTTCTGTTCGATTTGTTCCTCACCGCGTATAACTGTTCAGCACCCGCGCCCCTACAATAAGAAACAATAAGAACTTTTATCAATTGAATTTTTTATATTTCAGACTTCACGCAATTACAAAAATGAAATTATTTAATTTAATCTACTGATCACGCACGTTACATAACATATTTTAAAATTATCCTTGAAATATTTATTCATATATACATTAAAAGGAATAATACAACAGCAAATTAAGCGAGTCAAATTATTAATTCGAATCAAAGCAAGATGTTTTGAGGCAGACATGTAATACATCACCCCACTCAAAAAAAAAAAAAAAAACGGCACAAAAAACATTTAATTTCAGTTATTACATTCACAATTTACTTTTCGCTTTACATTTTTTGAAATTAACTTAAGTGAACTTTGTCGGATATTCTTCATCGATTTAAATCCTTTTTAACCTGAAACACCTTTAAATTCGGGTATCAATCCATAAATTTGAAACGTAACGAGAATGTATACATCGTTTTGCTTGAATATCAAAACAGTGACGTCAATTGTTCTTTATCGGTAAAATATTCTATACAAAAACTTTAAGCGTGTAAAAATTCAACAATCAGCCTTAGCTCGCGTAAAAAACATGAAAAGTATACATTAGATTACGGTTTCAAAGAGGAAATTATGGGTCGCGCACTAGTGTACTGCAATGTTCGATAGCGAGCAAGCCAAACTGTTTTAGAGTATCGCAACAAAGTTAATATGCAGCGTCCTCAGTGAACGACGGCGCGAATTGCTGTTGTATTCGAACTAACGGACATAGCGAGCGAAGACAACACCTACATATTTTTCGAAGACGTCTCCGAACTAACGAATATCAACACCAGTCGAATGGAGTGATGCAGGATCATTGGCATCAGCGGACGAACACTTCAAAACGGTATTTGAAAAAAATCCTTTCAGTCTACCTTGCAGCGTCAATGATCGACTTTGGTTCGACACAGATTCAAAGGAGGCCACATCTCGTAATATTTCTCTTCTTTTTAGGATAAATTCTCCGACGAAAATGTAGTGGCTTTTCGTCTATACACTACTTGTAAGAAGTCGATAGATGCTAATAAGATCCCTGATGTTGCCCGAACCATTCGACTCGGTCAGTATTCGGTTGATTTCGATGCGCTTACTGTTCATGCAGATTCGTCGTCTACACTACGAAGGTAATTGTGACATGATCGGTCAGATGATCAATCGACGTGAACAATACTATGAAACAACTACCGAACTGGAAGGACGACGACTTTGTCTTCAACGTCAACATAAAGAAGAACCTTATTCACAAATCCAATTATTTGCACAGTTCCATACGCAAGCTGGTAATCAAAGATCAGCTGCGCTAGTTGGTATATCAGTCGCTGTACAAACGCAACAACATAGAGGCCGTCTTTATCACTCGCTCATATCGTATTTAATGTAATTGAAGAAATCATTACCGAGCTCTTGACCAGACATAGAACTCCCATTATTCTCTGTGTCGACTTCAATAACGATCCACAATGCAATAGCTACCTCGCTGAAAGAAAAATGAATTTGGATTGAACTATGTGTCCACAAGACCAACAACACGGGAGGGATTATGTACGTTTACCAGACACGTTGATGTCGATGTTATGCTTTATCTTTCTTACTTCTCACACCAGAAAATTAAACAAAACTATCGTCGAATACTAGTTGAAATAAATATGTACCATTCAATATCTACTTTATATTCAATAGGCCAAAAACAAGTCGCATGCATAGATGTTTCACGTTAAACCAATGGCCGTGTTCTCCGACGCAGACGCATCCGATTTTTTAAATTCGGATTTCTGCATGTAAATATGTAGTTGCAACAAAGTCACATTTGTCTATTTTAAGTTTGATTAGACGCATTTAAGAATTTAATTGAAGTTTTGACCAATCGAATATTCATCGGTTTCGCTTTAATCACGATAAAAGATGTGATATTAACAGAGAAAGCAGTAGGCGTGAAAATTCATCTTTTATTTCATCGTGGTATGCAATAATTTTTTTGCATCGTATGTAGAAAATAAGCTAATACGACATTAAGAATTCGACGTTTTGCGCGAATTCAATATTTATACATTCAAAAATCAATTCATAATTTCAAAAAATACCCGGCGATGATCATTTGAATTTCTAAACCACTGATGGAAATTAAGCACAACAAACACTGCCTTAACTCAGTAGATTTGAAACATAAAATATTTACATTTCATCTCATCTTCAACTGAGTACTTATTTATTAATTGTATATTGCTAAATTATACATTTAATACAAACTTTAATTCTTCAAAAACCAAAATGAATACTAACTTCTCAGAATCTAACGCTGATTTGTTCTTGTAGCCATTAATAACATCTATAACGTGAATTAAAATAATACACTACATTACAACAAGAAATAATGCGTTACATTGCGATCTCTATCATTACCAACCTCAGTGACAGCAAAACTATACTATATTGAAGGGAAGAAGTAAGTTTTCCGATCAACTTAATGTACTACAATGATAAACCAGAAAAAAAAGAATGTATTGAAATTATTCTTAAAAATCTCTTCAACACAATATTATGAAATTTTACAAAATAAATAATCATGTAAAAATAAAATAGCTCAAGATATACTTTTCTTGACAAATCGATAAAAGGAAATTTTAGAACCCCATTTTTTTTGATTTTTGCCAGACATCTTTTTTTTTTCTTTTTTTTATAATATACTTTCATTTCAGGCTTTTGAATTTGTTTCCTACCAGTGAGTATAACCGTACATTGTTGAGTTCCGTGAGCATGTGTGGATAAACAGGTCCACTGTCAAATTTCATCGTACAAGATCAGTTAAGGATACCGATAACTTATTGAGCAATTCTGTTACATTAACAGCAGAGTATATTAGATATTACCAGACTGATGTCAAATTGAAGCGATTTTCATTCGTTAAGTATGCTGAATCTTTTTCTTTTTTTTTTTGGCGGAAAACACACGTTATTGAACTGAGTTAATTTTGGTACCTAATATTTAAATTTCTTTGATACGTTTAAAATTTTGCCAAAATGAAATAAAGTAAAAGATATATTAAGATGATTTCAGTCACACACATATTTATAAAAAGAATAACGTACTCAATTGCATCAAATTTGGGAATAGAATAAGTTTATAACGATGATCGAAATTAAGCCCTGAAAGGATGCACCGCTAGAAATATGTTTGGAAACGAAGCTAAATACTGGAATTTGTTGTTTAACGATTAAAAGAAATCAAGCTTTGAATTGTTTATTTCATTAATTAGAAATTGTTTGATCATTCGAACAGTTTGTTTATATATAGCATTTGATTAACAAGCCGAAAATACGGAATTTTTTATACTGAATGTTATGTGACGTGTATAATAATAATTAGTAAACATGTGAATTTACAAATAATGAGGAAATCAAAGTACGTTATTTAATTCGCAGAATTTATAACCGCTTAGCGAATTATATGCATATTATTTGCATCTGGTTAATTGTTCGCAATCAAGATTTTTTTTACTCGAAATATAAGAACGCAGCAATATAAATAATAAAAATTAAAATAAGACTTAAAAAATAAATTATTCCCAATGTCTATATTTCAAATAAAACTCACCGTAATTATTACAAATCTCTGTTGCAATATTTGGGTTCGCGTAATTTATCTGTAATGTATGCGTAATATCGTAACTGTAACTGAAATTAAAAAAACGTTTTTTTTTTTTATTATTCTTTGGTATAAAACATTACATTAATAAAATGAAATGTTTACGTATGTGGACAGTAAAACACATCAACCCATTTTATAGCAGTATTTTTTATTATTGACAATGTCATTCTTAGCCTGACAGCTCTATCACTTCTATACGTCGGAGAGAAATTGTTATTTGTTTGAAATGATTTCTTGAATCTTTTTAATTTATATACTTTATTATTAATAAAAACAAATGTAATCCATCTTTTAGTACCATTATTTGTTGGAACATAATGTTTATATTTGGATTTTTGTTTAATTTTGTGTAATATTTTCAATGATAATTATATCATTTCAGAACAGAACGTATATTTAGCTAAGTGCAGAGTGCACAGTATATATAAACATAAAATGCGTATCAGCTCGAAAGAGACTTAACCGCATTACATTAGTGATAAAAAAAAGTAGAACGCTTACATATTGTTAACGAAAATATAAATGCTAAACAAAAAACGAAGGGCAAAAAGTATAATAAAGAAAAAAAACAAAATAATCAAAATTACAGCCAATTTATATCATTAAAAACATTACTTAATAGTTTAGCGGTATCACTGACTAACTAAATTGTGTTTAATCCGATGATGCTTATATTTAATGTACATCCGGGCTAGCTGCTCGGAATTGTAATCGCCTGTATTCCCGATAAGCATATTGTTATGGTAGGAATAGCGATGAAAAAATTTTTTTTGCTATGTTCATTATAAAATCTTTTACATAAGGCAATTGTAACCGGGCATGCATATTATCAATTTTAGTCCAGCGGGGAACGTTTAAAATACACCGATAACGCCTATTTTGTAGTAATTTAAATTAATTAAAATCGGAGTCTGACATCGAGCACCAAACTGGAACTGAATAAGCCAATATTGGTCTAATGATGCTTTTATAGATAATAAGCTTGTTTGTAATGTTTAAGTAAGATGTTCTATTAATAATTGAGTACAAGGCTGCAATAGCTCTATTTGTTTTCGCTTCAGCGTGTTTTAAGTGTTCCTTAAAATATAATCTCTTATCTAGAATTACACCCAGATATCGAACATGATCAATCCAGGTGCCTTTAATATTCAGTTGCCTTGGTGATGGGATGTACAAGTAAAAAGTATAGCTTCTGTTTCAGTTGGATTAATTTCGATTTTCCATTTTTCCGAAAATTTTAAAGCCCGAGAACTGTGCAACTGCAGACGATTATTAATAGTAGAGGTTTTTATTTGATCTATAATATATAGCCGTATCATCAGCATATGAAGCCATACTTGTATGTTGCAACTTAGGTAGATCGGACAAGTAGACTGAAAAGAGAAAAGGCCCCAGCACACTGCCTTGAGGAACCTCTATGACGGCAGTTCTGGTCATTGATTTAGCATTTTGTAGTGAAACGTAAAAGGTTCTATTGCGTAAATAACTTCTAATTAATTTGATTAAATATATTAGAAAATTATATTTTAACATTTTGTACATCAGCCTGTCGTGCCAGGTCGTGTCGAATGCTTTTGCAATGTCAAAGAGAATTAATCCTGCGTGTTTATTTACATTAAAGTTATGCGTGACATGATCAGCGACCCTAGTAACTTGATGCGTAATAAAATAACCTGGTCTAAAACCAAATTGCTTCACTGGAAGTATGTTATTACTATCGGCGAATTTACGAAGCCTATGTAATACAACTTTTTCCGCTTTTTTGCTTAAGTTGCTAAGCAAACTAATAGGTCGAATATTATTCACTTGGGAAGAGTCTTTCCCTGGTTTAGGTATTGCAATGATTTTGGCTACTTTTCAGGATTTTGGGAAATAGCCGAATAACATTGCAGCATTGATTATGTGCGTTAACTCTAGTACCCCCTTCCGTGGAATCTTATTTAAGATTTTTTCCGAAATATTATCATCACCACAAGAAATTTTTGCTTTAGATTTCTTAAGATGCATTAATATTTCAGCAGGCGAGACAGGACAAATTTCAGAATGGCTAATAGGAGAAAAACTGGTTAATAAACGTTTTACTGTATTAGTAACTAAATTATTTTGATATATAGACGCGAGACGCGTGTTCGTTTTATGAATATTTGAATAATATTCGACTAACAACTCCGCTTTTTCTTGATCCTTATAAGCATAAGTGTTAATATCAGAATCAAATAACGGTGGAATCACTCCATAGCTCTTACCATACCTCAAGCAAACTTTCAATAAACTTTTATCTTTTTGAAATTTATCATTTTTGGTTTTGCTAAGTAAAAACCTGACTATTTTTATTAACCGACTTCAAAAAAGGAGGAGGTATTCAATTCGACTGTATTTTTTTTTTTTTTTAAATTTGATTACAAGTTTCAGATAGCCAGTATTAGAGTGAAATCGGAATTTTTTATAAATCCTCCAAACATAGTTATTAAGTTTAATTATATTCTGGACAAAACTCGGAACGGGAACATCTGGCACGTCTTTTTTGGTATAAATAGATTAATACTGTCAGTAATCGCAATTAGGGATGAACAACCTTAGCGTATTTATTTCAGATATTTTATTGAGATGTAAAAGTGGATTTATTAATCGATTTATACCGTGCATGAAATAAGTATATTTATATTAGTTAAAATAATTACAATATTCATGAATTATTGGATCTGTTGCCGTTGGTTTTTTGTACATACCATATATAAATTTTTTATTGTTATATTAAAGAAATTAATTTTATTGTTTACGTATACTGTGTGTGTGTGTGTGTGTGTGTAAATACGTATATATATATATATATATATCATTTTTCTTTTATTTCCTATATAGTAAGACCCTATATATTGCATTTTTTCTTATTATTTTTCTTTTTGATATTCCTGAAAATATTACTCACATATCTGCTTGTATTTACTTAAAGTTTGTTACTCGTGTTCATAATAACTCACTATTTTATTCTATTAAATAATATTTAATATAAATACATTATAGCAAAATAAATACGACAAATGAGTATAATACATAAAAAGTCTATTCAAACAATCGGCAAATAACTCAACTTTGTATATGAAAATTGTTTTAAATGTATCATAGGCACTAAAAGTATTACATAAATTATATAAGTGATGTTAATTACAATTTTTCAATTATAGTTAAACAACCTAATTTACATTGTAATTTAATATATAAACATTCGACATCGTGTTTGTTAAATATAAAATATAGTAAGATTTAACAAATATAAGTATAACAATCAAATTTAAAATATAAAATGATTAATTACTCAGAAACCTTTTTATATTTTAAATTTGTTTGTTATACTTGTATTTGTTAAATCTTACTATATTTTACATTGTAATTATATCAAAAGATATCATCATAAAAATAATTCATTTAAATATTCCAACAGTTTATTGAACAATATAAAATCTTTATTAAACAGAAATTATTTTTAAATTAAAAATAATTTCTGTTTAATAAAGATTTTATATTGTTCAATAAAGTTTTAATACAGAAATGGAAGAAAATAATTTTAACCTAAATATTCCAACAGTTATAAAGAAAAGTAAACAACTGGTAAACCCGAATAATAGATATAAAATGATCATCTCACAACTTGCATTAAAATTAACAAGATGGCCCCTCAAACATAATTTTTAAACTTCTCGCTTTTCTTCCGTTTTCCTTGTCGAGAAATTGGAAATTTCCTAACCAGAATCTACCACGAATCGTACTTCTAATAATAATAAATAATGCAAAAACAGGGCATGGCGATGCTTGATTTCATTGCATTTATAATAAAGCACACAATACAATCATTCCACTGGATTGATGTTTTCGATTTTAGAAGAAAATGTTTGGCTTATACTCAGTTCTACAGTTGGTATGCCACTCTGAATAAGCTTCTCCAGAAACATTGGACAGGTTACGTGAGACCTTTTGCTGTTATTTAGAAGATGTTTAATCGTTTTTCGAAATTTATTGAAGTCTTTGATAATAGTGGTCATCATCAATCATTAACCCCAAGAGAAAGACTAGAAGAATAACTTTCATTACCCAAACATTATAATTAAATTTTTACATCGAACACTTCAGTCCCGCATCTCCTAAATATCTTTTAACATAACAGCGACATTTTTAAAAGAAAAAAATATAATTTACGAAGTCGTAGTCGACTGAAACGAGCAAGTTAGATTTTAGTTTAGTTTCTGATGATAGACCGTGTAAACATGTTCGAAACCTTAAATAGGTGTGTTAATGTTGACGTGGTATTTACCAAAAATTGTGATTTCGATAACTGAATACGATAGCTCTTAAAATTCGATGAATTTTTCAGATACAACGACAAGTTTTCTTTTCATTCGTTTTGAAAATTTGAACCAATATATTTACATAGTTAAACTAATAATGTGTATATCTCGCTAGACAAAAAGTATTTCTTTATTAAAAGCATCTTATAGATTTTTAAAAAGACATGTTATTTTCGAAAAAGTACTGGTACTTACAACTTTAGATCACACACTTACAGCAATGAAACATTTACTTCGTAAAATTTAATTTAAAGGGCTAAAAAAACGACTTTAATTCAACTCACCTAAAATAAAAATTACTAGACAAATCAACACTCTGGAACATTTTAAGGTACCTTGATTCATCGCTGCTTGTTACACGATAGCTTTCATGCGGTATATATATCATACTGGTATCCTCAATTTTATATATAACGTGAAGACCAATTGTAGCAATACGCCGCCTTTTGGTAATTAAAATCATGTAATAACCCTCTAGAAACCGTATAAATCCTGTAAATGATGATCAATAACAATTTAATGTTATATGAATCGATTTTAATAATTCACCGCAATATATTGCGTAATACACATATATTATTACATAAAACCAATGACATCTGTATCTTCGTTCACTTATTAATCGCAGCCATATTAAAACAAAATTACTCGCATGGAAACTATTAACTTTACCAAATAAAATGAAAAAAAGATTACTTTATAATAATTTTACTAAGACTCGCAATAAAATGTGGAATTTATCATTTCAGCAGAATTTTAAAAATCTAATCTTCTCACCTCTACTGCTTACCGTTGCCAAAGTCAATCTTAATATTTTTTGCTTTTTTCGTCATGCAAATTTCAATTTCATATAAAACATATTTATATATGTTAAACATAATACACCTACCAACAATTCCGAATGCAGATACAGTTTTATTAGCAGAAGTCTTTCCTTTGATTCCAATATGCAATATCTGGAATACTTCTTGTTCAGTGTAAACTACTCTATCGTCTACCAATACTAAATCATATGGTTCTGTTCGATCGATTTTAAGTATTCTAAACTTTGTTTGGTTATTGTTAAAGCCGACCACAAAAAATTTCTAAAAAAGTTCAAATTAACATAATTTATGTATGCATTTGTGTATGTGAGTGTATATTTATATATATATATATATATATATATATATATATATATATATGTGTGTGTGTGTGTATATATGTATATAAATAAGTTCATTAGGAAGTTTCAAATAATAGCCCACAAGCTTCACTAATTTTAATGACTCATTAAACATTCAAACTAAGTCGAAATAAAGATAATTTTCGTTAGCATTTATGCAATAAGGCAGATGCCTTTTGTTGTTTAATAAGAAAGTAGTGTTTCTGTTAACCGATGAATTCTTTCGATAGATAGCAGAAATTCGTCTCATATCTAGTCATTTAGTTTATTTAATAGTCACTGATGTGTTTGAATAGACTGAAACAAACTCCGTTTCATTTCCGCGACAATAAATTATTACAAAGAGGGAAAACAAAGCATGATTAATTTACAAAATTAAATTACAACTCGTAAATATATTAAGCATCATATTTAGACTTCGACAAAATAATAAACCATTGAAATTAAAAACATAAACTAACGAATTAGTTAATTTGATTACGTAAATAATGAATTATTATTAAATCATTTATTTACTGTCTTACGTTTTTTGTTTCATACAATAAAATTTTTTGGATACCAGTAATAACCGGTCCAAATATATAATCATTCCCCATCACACAAATAGACAACTTCCAGCTCCGATAAACTCAAATTCACAAACTTCTACTTATTATCAGTGTTTATCTTTCATCATCGCTTTGCAACATCAATCTTTTGTAAACATAAATGATAAACATCGATGAAATCGATTATTATCATATTTTTAAAAAATTAAAGTAAAACATCTAAGAATATTTAAGTTTGTTTTTCTTATTATTTTTTTTATATTTACGGATAAATTAATTTACTTTCTGCTACAAAATTGTATGCTTTAAATTAAGTTTTCCAAAATATTCGAGTTTTTTAAAGAAATTTAAAAATCGACTTGAAACGTAAAATTAAAAGCAAGAAAATTATTAATTTCGTTATTTAAATAGAAAACATAAAAATATCGTTTATCTGAATAGAATAATCAAATTTACAACTATAAACTTTAATCTTTTATAAAATAGATAAATACTGTTTGCTTAATTCAAAATAAAAGTAAACTAAAATCGATAACGCTTTCTTATCAATTGAAAACAAAAACGTCTGGATAATTTTTTAGTTTGTAACATATGACTTTTTTTTAAAATTAAGAATTATTTATTTAGTAGGTAATTTTATTTGCCGAGCACTGAAGTTTTTCCTAACATATACAAAATGATCCACAGTTTGTTTATTATAAATACTTCGGGGTACGTAACAATTTCATTTGGATAATAGATTTTTTATTCTTTAGTTTTCATAATTTTCCGATATATAACGATATTTTTTACCTTTTTCCTTTGTATACTAATTCCTAATAGCTGAAATTTATTCATAGGATTAGCGAATGACACTTTCAGAACTCAATATCAATCTTTTTAGTCGAATAAATACACTTATTTCTTCTAATTTCATTAATCTTATGATTGATTATAAATTTTCAGCTAACATTGTTTCTCGCAACCATTTAAATATTAGATAATTTTCTAACGTAAATGGTAAATATTACACCACTACATTGCTAATTGAAAAATTAGATTTAATTTCGGTTATATCCAGCATTACTGTTTAGTAATTTTTATCCTGTTTTAGAGTGCTGTATTTTGACATTGGCACATTTCTATTCGAGATTACAATTTGTAATGATTTTTTCCAACAAACGAATTTAAATGTAAAATTCTGGTATATTTCAAAATTTACAAATATTAATATTAAGGGGACATATAAGAATGTAAATTACTGTTTTACTCTTAGGAATGCTAATGCACATCGTATTATATTATTATTTTAATTAAACTAAATAGAATTAATAATTTAAATACAGTAGAACTTCATTTTTAAGACAACTACCGAAAATTTGCCAAAAAAACTGGTAGTCGTAAAAAGGGATTTTCTAAAATAAGATTTGACAAACCCTTTTACAATTGTATTGAAGTTAATCACAATACTTATTGTACTAAAATTAATTGTCCTTTTTTTTTTTGTAGTTCTGTCATTTTTACTATCGGCATTTTGCAATACATAAATTTTCAAAAACCCAACTGGACTCGAAGCACTTCACAATTATTACTGAAAATATAATGTTCTTAATTTTGACTGTTTTCGCCCATATACGATATACTTACGGCCTGAACTGAGTATTTTTTATTTTCGAAAACAAATTCTAAAAAATAACTTTTTGGTTGATTGAATGTTCAAAAGAGTACTAAGAATTTCGATATTTTCTAAGTACTGATAGACACGATAAACTACACGGCTCAGAAAAAGACAAAAGTTCCGTTTTTAATGGTCTATAATTTACTATAATACACATTAAAATTAACGTATGTACTCAGTAATATATATTTGTCTATTATAAATTTAAAAAAATAACGAGTATTTTTTATTTTTTGCAAAGCTGTATTCAAATTTTTACTCAAATGTATAATAATATTTAAAGAAAGAACAGACACGTAATAGCTACAGAAATGGAAACTGCAAAATATCTCTGTAACCAGCATATTACTATTATTTTCATTGGATTAATTTACAGCATAATTTTAGTTTCATCGAAATTAAAATGGCGTTCATTATTTCCGCTGATATTCGGGGACCATCTTCAAATTTCATAATCAGATAACTCAATGATATGTTTTATGCGTCATAATTAAAGATTTATGAGGCCGTAACTCATCATTAAGCTTGTTGCTAAAAAGACAAATATATTTGACTTTCATTGCTCCGATATGATTTGCAGAATTAAGTTTTATAGCAGTGCCAGCGTATTAACTTTTAGCCGATACTGCGGTATAACATCAGCTAGAAGTATGAGTGTAATGAGACCTTACATAACAATCTAAAGATCTTGTTCATAAAAAAAAAGACCCGTAAAGAATGAAAAATTCTTCAATAAACTACGCGGTCGTTGTAATCCAAACATTAGTCGTTCTTTCAGGAAATCCAACTAGGAGATTAAAAAGAAAGTGGTGTCGCGATGCTATTTTAATTACTTCACCTTTTCAATAAATTTAATATGTTAACAAATTATTTCATTTAGAGTAGGAAAATAACTGTTCTTTAATCGTTACATTCTCAAAAGTGGAGTTGGGTTATATTCTATTTTTATGTTTCCATAACTGATACATCGCTGTTTGCGGTGTGAATATATACCGGTACAGTGTAAGAAAAAAATAAGAAAGTATTTCATGTAAGTATTATTATGCTTTGTTCATTGTGCCTTAAAGTCATATCAAAATTAATTAAATTAAATTAATGTTATAATTTAAAATAAATGTATAGTTCCAAGCGCAGTTGATTATCCGGAAAATCACGATTATCAAATTAATATGTACTTTTGTCCAGTAAGATATTTCAAATTGCAGAATCTGTGATACTGCTGTATCGAGCAAATCAGTTGTTTAATTACTGTCATCAAAATTCATTATTAATTCCAGTACCGATTTTGTACAAATGCTCTAAATTCTAAATTACGGCGTAGTGAATTGAATTTATGTCGCACATCTGGTTTTATTATGTTTTATTCTTTCACTTTCAATCTTTTCAAGTTCTTCTGAAAAGTATCTGTATAATTAGTTTTTATACAACAGAGGAAAACAAATCAGATCAAAACCTACTCTTATAGGATAAATAACAAAGTTTTCTGAAATGTTTTGTTTCCAAAAAACTGGAATTCTAAGATAATGTTGTTGAATAAAAAAATTAGAACGACAATATCTACTTTAAATATTTTTGTTTAATTTTTTTTTTTTGATCTTTGATAATTATTATATAACTTTTCTTTGGATGACGCAATGCCATACAAAAAAAAAGGTAACAAACAACCAACGTTGCGTTTGAGAATAATATTTAATGATTATTCTCAAACATATACAAATTGCTTTTTTAATTAATATTAGTTATCTTAAATATTTACACAGTGACGTTTTTATGGAAAAGCACTGGAAAAGTGTTGTTTCCCGTTCGGTCTGTGATTACTTTTTTGAACAGTATCGAAAAGTTGGAAATCCGGAAGATGTACCGCCAGTAATTGCAACTCCGCATCACTATTTAATAAGCATATACCGTTCTACCATATTCTTCGTCGCCGTTTGCATGACTGATGGTTAGTTAACAAGTGTAACTTTCTTTTGTGTGTTTTCTCTGTAAATAACGTTTGGTAAATCTCAGGGCTTGACTACTTAGAAAAAAATCGAGCTGTTTGTTTTGATAATAAATTATTGTTCTTTCAAAGAAAACGAAGAATAATACTCGTATATCTAAAAGAATATTATTTAATAGTAAGCAGTATTTTTAGTATATATTTTTTTCTTCCTATTATTCGGATGTCAATTCCTTTCCGTGTTCATAACTCCCCGTTTTATCTGATTTTTCTCTTTTTTTACGCTGTACATACGAGTATATCTCGCATAAGATTTCTGACACTAAATTTCTTTTCGTTAACTTCTCGATTTTTTTATTGTTATTAAAAGGCTGCGTACTTTAATATCTTTTCCTTCCCAATACAACAAAGTGAAATATTAAAAACATTTTGTGCTACAAGTCTAGAAACAAAAATAAGAAAATACGAACCAAAAGCACTAAAAATGATTAAAACTTAATTGTGCGCTTAATTCATTAGTTGAATGTAATTATTTAATTGTTAATATTAAAGAGATATTTAACAGTCAGATTTTAGTAAATATAATGAACTTAACTCTAAAAAACGGTATTTCCAAGTGTTACGCCTTGAAAGGATAAAAGATTTTGAAGTTGAATATAAGGAAAATTGTAAAAAAAAAAAAATACATGAAATATGGTAACGTTAAGAGATGGTTGGAAGCAGACAGAAAACTTCTGAGGGTTATATAAGAAAAAAAAACGAACAAAATCAGCACCTTAATTGGGAACAGTGTAGGAAAAACTGCACTATAAAAGATAGGAGAAGAGGTAATGGGAAAAGTAAAATAGAAATTAATATAAAGAAAAGTTCATACTGCATTATGAAAGAAAAAGCGTAAAACAAACAATAGTGAAAACTAGAGATAATGAATAGTCTCAATAGCATCCTGCACGTAATCATATAATTAAATGGAGATAAATGCAAACCTGTTTGTTAAAATTTATAAATATAAAATAAATAAATACCTCAATAACAAACAAAAAGAAGTATTAAATTACTTTAATAAATTAAAATAAATACCGAAGTGTTTTTAGTTTTATTTGAGTACATTCTGTATTGTTAGCTGATGATATAGCCCGAAAGCGTTTCTTTAAATTGAGGTATTTATTTTAATTTATTAAAGTAATTTAATACTTCTTTTTTTCTGTTACTGAGGTATTTATTTACTTTTTATTTATAATCAAACAATGTTTCGTGTCGCCAAACAATATAGAGTTGAATCAATGTGCAGCAAAAAATTTATAGTAGGGTTCCGGTACCGCCTTATTCTCTGAAAATAAATAATATTTTTACTTTTTCAAATCATTCAACTTTCTCTGCAAACAGGTTTTCCAGAAATTTCTAGAATGACAAAGTTAAATATTCACTATTCCTGTGCAAAATCCTGGCTACAGTGATGTCGAGTTGTTTTATGAAATCAGTTTCGATATGTGTTAACGTATTTTATATACCGAAAATTTATTTAAAAAATGAACTAATTTCCCAATGAAAATTTTTTTTTTTTTTGGACAGTTTTTAGTAAAACTTCTGATGAGATTTACTACAAAATCCGGTGTGTTATATTTTTAGTATAATAAAACGTATTAAAACTGACATCTTTTCTAAAGCATAAAACGATTACACATTCCTATTAGAATTCAGTTTAGTAGCGAAGATAAAGAATATAAGAATCAGTGCATACAATATAAATTGCTGGAGGTTACTTATTTTGTTTAATGTGTTTTGTGTTAAAATCGCATAATTAACGAATTCAAAATACAATTCTAGAAAAAAATTTCGGAATAAGTATGCTGTGTATTCGTGTTAAAATTTTACCGGCATGAATGAAAAGATATCTTTTTTCGATTTCAGTGTTGCGATTATTTCCTAGAATTGAAATGAAAGTCTAATGAAGTCCTGCACTGAACAATCTAACACATGTACGAATATCATTGGAGACCTAGCTCTTACAGGTCTACATTAACGTATCTTTATCATTGTTATTTATATAGTATTAAAAAAAATCATTGATACTGTTTATAATTTCGAATAATAATAATAATAATATAGTGAAAAAAAGCGAAGCAAATACTATAGCGCATTTACAAAGTTCATAATAGTCATTTAATCCGTTTAATCTTTATTCTCTTAATGTAATACATTTCTGTTATATTTGATATGGTACTTACTAGTATGTTCATTAATTAAGAAAAAAAGTATGTTCATGTTTAAGCTATATAGTAATTGCGTAATATTGAATAGTTAAATTTTTAACTTCGGCTTAATTTGTTGCTTACAGTTCCTCCATTGTTTGTGATTGAATTTTTGCACCGTGTTTTTGATACTTTCAATGATTATTTTTCCGAATGCACGGAATCGATTATCAAGGAAAATTATGTTGTCGTCTACGAGGTATATTGTCTACTAATTTTCTGAACAGTTTTGAAAATAAATTAATTTCGGGTTTTTATATTGCTTTTACTTTGCTTAGTATGTTTAGTTATTACACGATCTTATTGTTACTATTTTTTATACTTTTATGAAATTAAAACTTTCAACGCAGTTTTTAAAAAATCGTTATGTAAATACGTGAGATGAAATTGTTTCGTAAAATGCAATAAATTTGTATTTACTATTCTTTAAGTAATGCGGAAGAGTTGTTATTACTTTCAAGAATTAAAATGATATTAAACATCTTTAAAAAAAAAGAAAAAGAACGAAAAAAAATGCCAACATCGATTAAATTTAAATCCAAACGAGCAGACAATTTTAACGATATTACCATTACAAGAATAGATATAATATTTTTAACTTATTTCTAATAAAAAATATCGCACATTTGTGAAACCCGCAATGAAATATACGATCAAATGTTTCTCGTACGTTCAATATTTACGACGCTTCAAAAAAACATTTATTTAACGAAAGTTAATCTATGTAAATATAACAATACGGACCTGCTACTATTTGTAGGAATAGATGGATTTTCTTACTGAAAAATCATATACAAACAGATTACATTACTTCGCTCTTAAATGAGCGAATAAAGTTTTTAGTACGAAATGTTTTTTCTAGTTTTATTTTTTAATTAATGTAAGAACCTTCGTTAAAATAGTAAAATAAATAAATAAATGATGTTAAAATAATAATAATAATAAGAACATATTTGTGACAAGTATTGGACAATTGTCAAAAATAATCAGAAAGAAATAGAATATATAATAACTGTATTGAAAAAGTAAAAATTAGAATACAGAAAAAATACCAGCACACAGGGAAAAAACCTGCATAAGAGAAAAAGAAAAGTAAAAGAAAAAAAAAACAAAAAAAAAGTTTATATTTAGCTTAACATGTAGTTGCTCATCACTGCGAGACTACATGTCGGCATAAGTTATATTGCAAAATAGCCCTAGGAATGAATAAGTCTTGCCATTTTCAGTATTTGTTAATAGGAAAATGTTGTTACAACTTGTGTTAAAAGATTAGAAACGTCCTTATATATATTTATATATAAACTTGGGCCTTGGGGTCTTGCAAGGGACGAGCCTTATTTCTTCTGATCTGTTTTTAGAAGAATCTTTTCCAATTGTCTACGTCATTCTTAGCCGTTTTGTACAAAAAAAAAAATTATTGTTCAATTACACGTATATATAACATTCTTAGTTTTTATCGTCGCCTATGAATTCAGCTGGTCCACTTGACTGGGCTGTTGTGTAACTTATATACATTGTGACGGACACTGTAATTGGACATTTTTTACAGTGTATCCTGGGCTAAGAATGACATAGTAATTAATATACATAACTGCAGTACTTTATGATAATACTTATTCTTTAAAAAGAAATCTTATAAACTTTTCATTAATTTTTTTTAATAATTTAAATATTATCTAAAAAGGGTTTCTCAATTTCGTATGTGTTTTCATAGTTGTTAGACGAAATGCTCGATAATGGATTTCCTTTGGCGACTGAATCGAACGTATTAAAAGAGTTGATAAAACCGCCTACAATTTTAAGAACAATTGCGAATACGGTAACGGGAAAATCGAAGTAAGTTATATTGAACAACAATTAATATTTCAATTGTTCCGAAAATGTTAGATTAATCATTTGGAAATTATTTAAATTTAATTACTTCGAAAAGTTAATTTGTTCTTTATAGCGAGTATAATTTAACTATTCTACAAAAGTACGCAGCAGTATATTTTGTTCTAAAATTTCTATAGTAAATAAAATAAATTTACTCAGTTTTTTTTGACATAATGAAACAGTATTTAAAATGATGTACCATATAAAAGATATAAGCAGCGGGCTATTGTCTGATAGTAGTTCATTCTGATAGACACACGATATTACAAACAGCGGATAGCTAGTGAGCCACTCGGTCGCGCTAATAGCTGGATGCACAGTCTCCTGCCGTAGTATTCTGCTTTAAATTTCGCATAGGCTCCGGAACTATTAAACAATTATAAGCTTCATTCGCATATATAATCTGTTAAAATCATCTCACAACAAACTCTTTTGACTGGCTGCTCACGCATCAAACGTTGCGGATTACGCGATTATTGTGTGAATCGAACATTAGGAAATATCTCACATAATCTAACACTGAAGTCATTATTTTAACATGGTGTTTCATGAGCAATATAATTTTTTTTTTTAACTTTACTCGGAAATATCTGTAGTAATGAAAATTATTTTGCGAGTTTTAAATCTATTTATTTGGCCATAAATTTTTCATTTTTAATTATTTAATGCATTCCGCTGTACATAAAAAATGTTTACCAATTGTAACGATTGATTTTTTAAATGAATCTGTAAACATTTTTGCACACAATTATAAATTGATATCGTAACCCAATACAAAATATTTATAATATTTTTAATAATTTCGAAATGTCGATTATCGAATTAAATTGACTTCAGCCAGTAGATGTAAAGCGAAAAGATTTTTTTTTATTATTTATATATACTGCTGTACATAAAGGAACTTTAAGGAATATTTTCTTTCTGGTAATGGTTTACATTTATAGATATATGATGATAAATTTCTCTGACGTTAAATCTACTAAAAATTTAAAAACTATATTACTTCAAAGTAGTAACTGAAATATACGTACATCAATTTTGCAGCATTTAATTGCGGAATCCATTATAACCGTATCCAGTTCTCGTAAAATTTTTAAATGTCTAATAATCGTGATTCATTTCGAGGTGGTAATGTATACTAAACTTCTGAATTTGAAAAAAAAAAAAAAAAAAGTTACTAAAATAAAAAAATATAGTCGTAATAGTTTTATTGTATTAGTTAATATTTATTTCAGGAAGATAAAAAAAAATTAACGTACATACTGCTAAGAGTACACCGTAAAACTAGTTTTTCACATAAAAATACTGTATTTTTTTCAAAAAATTGTGATTGAACAATTTAATTTTTAATTTAATTATCTCATTAATCATTATTTACTTGAAATCAAAATTAACTAATTTATGAAAATATATAGTAAGCCTTGTTATCTATTAAATGAGTATATAAAAATTGGAAGAACTTAACCCACACACCTTCTATTTCATCTTAAAATAAACAGTAAAGTTTTTGAATGATATAAAAAAACTAAATGAACACCAACCTCCAGTATAAAAATGTACACTCGATTTTTTTACCGAACGTTAGATTTAAAATCAAGGTGAAAGCGCTGTTCATCTTTTAACGTCTACTGCGGAAGTTTTTGGCTACAACATTATTGCACTGTAGTATAGTAATTGCAACTAATGCTGGTCAAGTAAAAGATAAATCTCATGGAAATATTTGATCTTGTTTTGCTTTATTTTCTACGTTGAAATTAAATTTTCCAACTAGAAGTGGAGAATGATTTCACCAGTGTAATGGATATAACTTCTGAATCAATTGTAAATTTATTTCAAAGATCTATAAAAACCAACAAAATATGCGTAATATTAGGACAAAAAGGAAATAACAGAAAATGTAAGTCCAGTGTACTTTCATTTTTTTTATAACAGTGCTTCCGTAAGCAACGTGCGTTGAACTATTATAATTGACGGTGAGATTTTTTCCCTAAAAGGGAAGAATCTCATTTCGTGATTTTTGAGCCGCTAAACTTAAAACGCCAGTTATACTTTTACCCATATGTACTGCAAAGTCAAAACTGACCAAAAAGTAAACAATTCGATTAGAAGAATAACCTGTACTGTTATTATCAGACTCTACGAGTTTCCCGTGTTTATCGCCCTTACCATGTGAAGGCTCCATATATCATGTTTCAATTTTGTGTTAAAAATAATTTAATTATGAAGTAGCGAAATTTTTCGATTCATTTATTAATACTGGAAAATTCAATATTTGTATTCTTTGATGAAGTCCTCCTAATAGAGTGGCAGAGTGACAGAGTAGGAAACCAGATAAAACGATATACGTATCGTACAAAAAGATTTTTAATTCACGGAGAAAAGAGAAAAATCTCGAGCGTATTTTTTAACGATTAAAAATACTTTTTCCAAAAAATTAAAATTAGTATCCCATGGACCTTTGATAGATTATCGTGGATTGTAAAGTTAAGGTCCATAACGTATTAAGCATAATGGAGCTGGAAAAACTATTGTGGATCGATTGCTTTCTCTCTCGATCGCCTTTTCTTTTCCTAATCAATTCTCAGCTATAAGCAATATTCAATTTTAGATTAGGTACATATACCACTGAGCCGGCGACTTGAGTTACAGAATAACTCTCAGAAACCCATGATACCTCTGGTTTGTTAGCCATTATAATAATGATGTTTAGCAAAAACTGAAGGTAACGAAAAACGCAGCACTAATTAAAGACGTGTGATAATCTAACTAAAAATGTAAATAAAAAGTAACACATATTTTGTAAACTCTTAATGAATCATATTCAAATGCTACACAAAACAAAAATGACGGTAATATTTATTAAGTTACTGAATAATAGAAATTTTTATTATTATTATTCGTTAAAACGTGTAAATTTTTTCTCGATTTTAAATTAAGCTAAATATTTTAGGTTTTTCTTTTAGATTTATTGCGAACATAGCGTTACGTTAGGTTTCAAATTATTTAACACAGTCTACAATTGAGATTAGCAAGGATATTTTTTAAATAAAAATTATTAATTTTTCTTATAAACTGTAACTTTAAGCTCTTTACGAAAGTGCCTTTAAAACAGTTCAGCTAAATGAAATTTTGCACGGAATCCTTTATTATGAAAGAGGATATAAAGCGGGTAATTTCCCAAACTGAAAAATGAAAGTTACTCTATCGTAAATTTAAAGCTGAATATGTAAAGTGATTTAAGAATGATCGAAAAATTCGACTGAATACGGAAATGTACAATTCAACGGCTAATCTTTAATGAGATCGATTAGATTATTTTAAGAACATTATAAAAATTATTTCGACTAGCATACTCGTATTATCAACGTTGTTCTCTAACTAAATTAAAAATTAAAAACATGGAAATATTTGGAAAGAGTTGCTTATCGCGATAGTAATTGAAAATTTTAAATACGCAATGTAATAATATTACTACGTTACATTAAAAAACAAAAAAATGTTATAATCTCTAGAATAATCGAATATTTTTTCTGTTTTATTGATAATTTAGCGTTAGTGCGACATTGCCAACTGGTCAACTGTCAAACGTTCCTTGGAGGAGAACTGGAGTGAAGTACACGAATAACGAAGCTTATTTTGATATCGTGGAAGAAATAGATGCAATCATTGATAAAGCCGGTTCAACGGTGTTTGCTGAAATACAAGGCTACGTACGAATTTACTGAGTATTACCTGTTTAGCGGTATATGTACATAGATCATTTTTTTTTTATTCCACAAAGCAAAATTTTAACTTACATAAAGCGAAATAATGTAAATATTTACGTCATTTTGATCATCACTTCGGATAAAAGTAATTTCAAATTTGTATTATTCAATTAATTCGAATTTGTAAAAGATGAGAGACAAACAACAGATTTCTGTGCTGACTCATAACAAGGCAACGTCGCGAAGCGTTGTATATTTAGTTGAATGGAATACGACATCCGTTGGTGATATGTAACAATGTTGTAATTCTGAAAAAAAAAACCTGGAAAACCATACCACACTAATACTAATTTATTAAAAACGACGTTAGGAACGATTGACAGCAGCGCTAGGCAAGCAAACGTGCAATAATCAGATAGTGTTGTTTATAACTTGAAACAAATTACATTAACTAGAGTTTACTTTTAACTTGTTTTTACTGCAACGTTGGAATAGTTTAATTTTTAATGTTTAGTCATATTAATTAATATAATGCAACGGAAAGTACGAGCATAAGAATTATTAAAAAATATATAAAACGACCATGTTATATGAGATAAGAGTAACTGCTTGTTGCGCAATACAGTAATAACTTCACAAGCCGCCTCTGTATTATACACACTAATGAAGAATCTCAAACCGCACTCAGCTATTGTTTCAGCATAAAGCCCGGAATTTCTTTTTTAGAATGATCCATATTCGCTCAAAATTTTTGCTATTTTATATTTATGTGTTAAAATACTTCAGTTAGTAAACTTGTTAATACATCGTTTAAAATTTCGAATATTGTTTTTATTTTTGTCCTTTGTAGATTGATTGTTGCATTAAATTAAGTGGTATGCCCGATTTGTCGTTATCATTTATGAATGCTCGACTTTTCGATGATGTTAGTTTCCACCCGTGTGTTCGATTTAAAAGATGGGAAGTATGTTTATTTCTATTCTTAAAAATTTAATAACATAAAATAAACGTTATTCTATTTACACGTTAAAAATATATTTCATAAGATTAAATGTGTATTACTTCTTAGCAGCAACCAAGAAAAATATGATTTTATTACCAAAATTTTAATTACATAACAGCAGGAAAATATGCATATCACCTTGCATTATTTCTTATATTACTTAAATATAAGCTTTGTAATAAGAAAAATTAATTTCAGTAATTAGCTGTGTAAACATTCAGGATGTATATTTATTTTAAAACACGCAGTACCATTAAAGTATTACATTGTTTTCGGATTCGCTGTGATCATTTTTTTTTTTTTTTTTCAATCTCTTTTATTCTTTGAGGGGAGAGCTCACTAACAACAAGCATAAATCCAAGCTCTGTATAAAGAGTGATTTAAACTGTAATGCACTGAAAATAAAAATAATAAAGAATCTAAGAACAGCATGAAAGTTAAATTATTTCAATAAGGTTTACACATTTTTTATAAAGCTGTGGAGGATATATTATTCCTATTTATGCTGTCGAATCTAGAGATCTTAAAATCTTAAACTTATCTCTTCGGAAAGTTTCAAGCTCTGAATTGGCATAAATAAAAAGGATGACAAATATTTTTAATTCTGATGCTGAAATACACATTCAGTTATCAGTATATGAACAATGAAAATACTGCTTAATATTTACAGTTGTTTTAATGTGAATATTTGAAAAGTTTTTTCCCCTTTAACGTACTACTCATTAACTTTAGTAACGGTATGGGACTTACTTTACTTGCGTTTTTTTTTTCTGTGTATTTTCTTGTCCAATTTAATTAACTAAATTGATTTTTTTAATTTTTATTTTTAGCTTTTTAGAAAGAAAAAGAAAAAACTAGCATATAATTAATATTAGTAGGGACATGTTGAATATTTCGACTACACAAAAAAAGAAAAAAGAAAGAATATTCGTCAAACATATTATGCTATATTAACCGATCTCTAATCCAATGATATCTTATTTGTAAAAATAATGGCAGTAATATATAGAGATAAATGAGAAAAGCAATGTCTAGTTACGCAAATTACTTTTTAGCAATAAATAATGAAAAAATATTGGAACGCTTAAAAAGTGTCCAAAAACGATTGAATTTAATTTCATTATTGTTTCTTGTATTTAGGGTGAAAGAATATTGTCATTCATACCCCCTGATGGGAATTTCCGCCTGATGTCTTACCGGATTGGGACGCATAGTGTAGTCGCAATTCCTATTTACATTCGCCATACCATCAGCTTTAAGGATACTGGAGGTGGACGATTGGACATTACTGTCGGTCCAAGACAGACAATCGGAAGACCAGTTACGCAATAAAATACACTGTTACTGACAATAATTAATTCAATGCGTTTGTATTTCCTGTGAAATAATTACACTATTTTATTGTCATTGTGTAGGTGGAAAATGTCGTTCTAGAAATTCCTATGCCGAAAACCGTATTAAACTGTATACTTAATCCTACGCAGGGAAAATATACTTTTGATCCGGCAACAAAGATTTTAGTATGGGATATTGGCCGCATCGATATCAGTAAAGTGCCGAACATAAAAGGAACGGTAAATATTTCTGTTTCATTAATGCCAATTTTTTAAACATACTTAAAACGCTGAAAAGGAGAAAGAGTCCCGGTTTTGATTTAATAAGCGCGGAACTACTAAATAGACTTCCACGGAAGGCTGTAATGTTGCTGACATTTATATGTAACGCAATACTTCGCCTACATTATTTTCGGGTGCAATGGAAGTTTGCGCAAATTATTATGATTGCGAAACCGGGCAAAAATCCGCATGCTGTCACGTCTTATCGTCCCATTTCCTTGTTGTCTGTTATGTCGAAGGTAATGGAGAAATTGGTGTTAAATAGATTGCAGCCATACCTATATAATATAATTCCCCATTCGGTTTCTTAAAACAGCACTCCACGGTGGATCAGCTGCACAGAGTGGTAAGTGTAATAGAAAAAAGTTTGGAAACAAAAAATGTGTGTACAGCGGCATTTCTCGATGTTCAACAGGCTTTTGATAAAGTTTGGCATAATGGTCTATTATATAAATTAAAAATTCTGTTACCAACTAGGTTATATCTCTTGTTGAGTTCATATCTGCATAACCGATATTACCAGGTGCGCTATGACACACGTTTCCAGAACTATATCCAGTTCAAGCAGGAGTGCCCCAGGGATCAGTTCTGGGACCAACGCTGTATTTAATATATACAGCAGACTTTCCTGTACCAGAAAATGTACAGGTAGCTACATTTGCTGACGACACAGCATTACTTGCGTCACATTCAGATCCAAAGATAGCAAGCGACAATCTTCAGAAGGCTCTTATCGAAGCAGAAAGCTGGTTTAAAAAGTGGAAAGTTCAGGTCAACGAAAGTAAATCGATAAACGTTCATTTCACGAATAGAAAAGTCATAACCCCGACTGTTAGGATAAATGGACTGGAATTGCCCGTGAGAACAACAGTTAAGTACTTGGGATTACACCTAGATAGTCGTTTAACATGGAAGCAGCACATTCAGACAAAGAAAAGAGAAATAGATATTCGTGTTAAAAAAATGTACTGGCTTCTAGGAAGAAATAGCGTTTTAAGTATTGATAATAAACGTTTGATATACCCAAGTATCTTGAAGCCTATTTGGACCTACGGAGTACAGGTTTGGGGTTGTGCTAAACCTACAAATCTGAAGATAATACAGACCGCGCAGAATAAAATCCTTAGGCTCGTAACCAAGGCGCCATGGTATGTATCAAATCAAACTTTGCATCAAGATTTAGGGATAGAGTATGTGGCAGATGTTATTAAAACTCATACCCGAAGACACGCAGAAAGACTTGAAAGTCATCCGAATAAACTTGCTGCTGGACTGCTACATACTGCTAATGATAGGAGGCGGCTGAAGCGTAAGAAACCTCATGACCTTGTTTAAGCTAAAGTTTATCGGGTAGGTACTATTGGGTACTTCTCCCTTCATGCTAAATATTTCCCTGTTAAGAATATTGCTAAATGGCCTAGATGGCCAGTTTGTAATACAATAACAATTTAGAAAAAAAAAAAAAAAAAAAATTAATGCCAATTTTTTAAACTAAAAAGCTAAAATAATTTTATGCTGACAAATCGTTTATTATTATTATTATTACTAAGAAACATTTACTTATTTTTTACATTTAAATCGATGCTTATCACCGCTATTAAATTTCACGTCATTCCCGTTTTTGCTATTTATTCATTAAAATTTTCGATTTAGATATTAAGTGAACTTTTTAAAGGAACTTTTATACTGGTTTCCATTTTCATGATTAGCACTTAAATACATAGCGAAAAATTTATTTAGCGTGATTCTGTAATTTTATCAATAAGTGAAAAGACATTTTTAAAGTAGAAAGTATTTTACGTATAGACCAAAAATTTCATGGGGGCCTGTTTTTAAAATCTCTTTCTCAACGGTTAATCAGCTCGACTTTGAGGGCAGTAACTACCTATTTGTACATTTTTGTTGTGCAGGTATAGAGATGTCAGACTTTTAAGTAATGTCTATGAAACAACCTGCGTGCGTATATACGTGGTGGTTTATCATTGCGTTCCACGCGATATTAACAATTCCTTATTTCTACTAATTTTTGTTTATCAACGCTAATTCTCGAACTCCGAACTCCAATTTGATAATTCGATCGTTCTTGCAACTCGACTATCGTAACGAATTTCTAGGGTAGCACAATATTAACAAATTTTTATTTTGAATTTATTTATTTATTTTTTTTTTTTGAATTGAAATAAAATACTTCAGATAAAATTTTAAACTACAGCATTAAAACTTTTTTATTTTTTTTACAATTTAGATAAATGTTCAATCCTCGGCTGTTGTAAATGATTCAAATTTAACGATCAATGTAAGTATTACTACTATGTGATTTCGATATATTTCTGTAATGGTTAAGAGATAATGTGTTCTTAAATCTCGATAATTTTTTATTATCCACGGAGAAGAAATAAAAAAAATTACTATTGCTTGTTAGCCGAAGCAGAAAATTTCACAAAAAAATTTATGCAATAATCACCATCGTGCCCTGAATATCTCTGAATGGTTATATCAGCTTTTTAGTATTCTGATATCTCTCAGTCTGTTATACTTTAGTTGTGGAAAGTAAATATTATTTCCAGGAATTTGGAAAAAGTAAAGTAATGAGAAAGTTTAATAATCGAAGACATATTCAAAATATTAAATAAATCAAATATATAGATATTCACAAAGATAATAAAATGATTTTAACGTAAAGTTTTCTTTTCCTATTATATAATTAGTACAACATTAACACCAAATTATTCCTATTTATAACAACTCTATAAGAATAGTCGCAAGAGAAACTTATAATATTCGTTAAATACAGAACGAAACCTTAAAATTTAATCTAAATTGTATATTATATAGTAAAAAAAAAAAAAAAATGGAGAGACGGAATTGTACTTAGGCATAGAATAATTTCACTTTTCCACAATTAGCGATATTAGTGGATATTTTTTGTAGCTACGTTTTTTATTACCTGCTATACGATACGAAATTTACTTTTACGTTACTTTAATTTTCAGTAAGTCCATAATAATCTATAAACTTTACAGGAATTTCCAACTTAGTGACGAAAAATCGAGAATGGAAGTTTTTACATTACAACTTACGCTTTTATAAATTATATTTAGAATCAAATTTTCATCTAATGTCTACTAAAGTTTTACGTAAGAATAAACGGCGCAAAAAATGTTTCTAATATCGTTAGAACAACAAATTATACATTCTGTAATTAATTAAAAACAAAAATAAGTTCTTTAGACGATATCTGTAATTATACGACTTGTAAAACGTGTATAAAAATTTCTGTATATTGTATAAATTTTACACGTATTTAACGAATTGTACTACAGTTTGCGCATTTCATAAAGTTCGTACGTTTATGTATGCATATATAAATTTCTGTTGATTTACCTTTTATACAAAGTTAGGACAGGTATTACTTGCGCTTAGAATAGGTGCTAAACTATGTAAGAAGCGGTTTATACTTTTCTTTGAGGTTTTTAAAAGAAGACAATTGAACACATTGAAAGTGTTGCTATTTTCCGAAAATTAACTTCATACTAATTTGAAACCCGCGTATTTTTTTGGGCACACATTAATTTTGTGTTTGCATGTGTTTATTACTGTAATAATAGGCAATAATTCAATCCTTAAACATGCCGAAATAGATTATGAAACATTGTTCGTGGCTATAAAGTTTGAGGGCCAACATAGCCGCCCAATAACAACGCTGTAATTTACAAAAAAAAACAAATATTACATTGTTCAACGAACTTATTTTATTTTTAAACAATTACGAAGATTCGAAAATTACTAACCTATTATGATACAGCAAAATCGTTTAAATTGTAATTTATTACCGTTTATATAGATAATGATATTGCCGCATTAATCTATAAAAATCTGTTAACACTATCATATCCCATAGTAAAATACAAACATATGCATTACATAAAAGATTTTTTTTTTTTGAGAGAGAGTTGATTTTCATTAAAAAGGAGCAATTATTTTTAAAAAATGTAATGAATATTTTTATACTTTTAAATTAATTTTTTAAACTTAAAGTTTGCCGCATTGCTTCCAGGGCTTCCCGTCACTTCATGATTATTAAAAAAGCGGGATTATCTTTGCATGATTTATTCCCCAAAGTTTTTTACGACTCTAAACCCGTAATATTATTAATATGATTTTTTTTTGTAACTGCTCACTTCAAAAATATACAAAAGGGAATTCCCTGCAACTTTAAGAAACCAAAAACTATAAAGATGCATATATGATGAACTGAAATGAAATTTGTTAGTTAGCATAGAGTTTGGAACAGATATTATGGAAATTTTTCATATCGAAAAAGCAGTTACTTCTTTTTAAATCGCAATCATCGGAGGCGCATCTTACCACGTTTTATTTAAACTGTTCATTTTAATAATTGCTAATGCTATGAATAATAAATAATTTTTATACCAGGGCGATGAAATTAGACCAGATATTACATATATAGTACATCTAGTATTAAATAAAATGCTGTACTTGAATTGATATCATCTTTAACTATAAAAATTTGTTGCGTAGGTAAAATTTAATATAAATCAGTTGGCTGTTTCGGGATTGAAGGTGAATCGATTGGATATGTACGGAGAAAAATATAAACCGTTCAAAGGGGTTAAATACATAACTAAAGCTGGAAAGTTCCAAGTTCGTACTTGATATAAAAATTAGCCCTTCTTTTTTATTTATATTTTTTTTTACTTTCAAATGTCTTATTTTTTTCCGTTGTCTGATTATTTATAAGGTTTTGTTATTCCGTATTATAATCGTCAATCGAACATATTACCATTTAATTAAAAGTTAATAAAAGACAATTATCTATTTTGTACGTTTTATCTTTCGTGTTTTAAAATTGTAAAGTGTTAACTAAGACAAAATTTCAATTGTCTTTACTAAAAAACATTTTAAACTTTCATGGTTTTTTTGTACCAATCGTCCATTATTTTCGTTGAAAACCACGTCACAATTGACGTTTCGAACACATTACAGTATTCATCATATGAAAACACAAAAATTTGATTATGCGAATTGTCTTTATTTTCGAAAACTTCATAATATTTCCGCTGCTTCTCTCGTATGTTAATATTTGTTTAAATCTTTAACCATTTTCTTCACTACAATATAACGCAAATCTTTTATCGTAGTATTACTGAAGGTTTTGTTTTTTTTTTTATGAAACAAACATTGCAACCCATAATTTAAAAATTTCTCAAATATTTTAATAAAATATATATATTTTTTTTTTTTTATCTAAAACTGCAAATACTCGAAAAATCCAAGTGTCGTTTGTGACCCTTGAAAACATACATATGAGCCTAGCAACTAGATTTATTATGCAGAATTTTTAACAAATATTCCGAACTTGAAAAACAAATGCTTTCATACTATTTTTAGGATAGGTTTTTTCAAAATTTAAAAAAACAATATTTAGTGCTGATACTCAATGTTCATTAAAATAAACGTTAGAAAATGAAATCTCCTTAGTAGAGATGTACTTTATTTGTTTAATACTGCCAGATAAAAATTGTCCGAAAAATTTTCATTAGAATATAGGAGAAAAATATGAACACTCAAAGTTTTAAAATGAAGGGGGCGATAAACTCGAACGACTTAATTCAATATTACTGTTAAATTTAAAATATTTCTGTTTTATAATAATATTATCGGTTACTCAATTACTCGTGTATTAGTCCCCGTTTAAATCTGTACTTGGAAATTAATAAAAAAAAAATTATTTTATCTAGAATTATATTTATGTAAAGATTCTTTCTTTCTCTCTTTAGGAAACATGTCTATCACCGTCCAAAAAAGAAATAGTCTTCACGTTTCACGTACAACAAAGTACAGTAGTTGAATAAGGGTTTCAAATTTAAGTATAAATAACATTTCCGGTAGCAAATATTAAAAATACGGTTTCCAGTCTTGTCAATCGAATGCCATTTCTGGAGGTCCCAAAGCTTTATCATTGTAATTATTTGTTTCTTATCCCTTATTTACCACTTTTATTATTTCATTCATTTGTCCTACAAACGGTGGTCCATTCACCTACCCGCTAGCTTTGCCTGTGGCTTCACCCATGAATTAATATCTGTTTAAATCTTTTATTTATTTATTTTTTTTCATACAGGTAATTTCTGTATTTTCCCAAAAGCTTTATTTCCTGTATTTTTTCCCTTTTTTTGTGGAATATTACTAATATAATAACGAAAACAAACTTTAAGTACCTTTTACAAAAGGTAACGGTAGCGATCGAAAATTTTCACATCCCAAGCGAAAAACGCCGTGTGATATGTTTTCATATCAAAAATTTTGAAAATTATATTTGTTGCAATAATAATAATTAAATTGCTAATAATAATAATTGAATATTAGTATTACTGCGGTGCCTTTTAATGTATAGTTGTAGTGCATAAATAAATAAATCTTACGATCGGTTTCCAGTCATTCTCAAGCTACTCAATTATTTCAGATGATCGAAACGGGATATTCCGTAAACATTCACTTCTAGTTTATGCTCGCGTTGCTCACTTGTTTTCAGTGCCCGTTTTGCCTTTTTTCTTCTTATTTTGAAGCTCAATTAATCAATCAATTTTCGTGAAAGTCATTAATAAATAAACAAAAGAAGGAATAAATTAAGAACAATTATCACATTGAAATATTCTAAATCGTTTTTAATAGTTTATTGCACATTAATTATCAGCATAATAATTAATAAACGTATTTTTGAGATTAGCACGAACATACGGAAAAACATACATCCAGACAGACATCGCTTTTTATATATATATCATAATAAATACTCTTTTGTACAAATACCGTAAACGTTTAAGAGAAAATTAGTTTGTCCATTGTTTCAAACATTTTAGAAATTTTAAAAGTTGAGAAAAAATTTCCGATTTTTTTAGAAGCGAGTAAAATAAATAATTTATGTATATATTTCAATTTAAATTTCAATAATAGTTGCAACATACTATCCGCGAATTTAAATTTGTTTTCTATCAGCTAAGGCATAATATGGTAATAATCTATGTTCGCGCGGTTAACGTTTATACACATAGTCGATATGAATTGAAAGTTTTATTAAAAAATTGAAATATGTAAATCAATTTTATTAAAAGGACTTGAAGTGGTCATTTATGCGTGTTATAAAAATAACCTCAGCATGCTTTTTGCTTTCTATTCGTCCAACCTCGCTACTTCAATTTGTCTAAGCTACCTCAAAAACTATTATATGAATTTTGATATTATTGCCATGACTAATTAGGACATTTTTCGAAAGAAGTTTTGATGAACAAACCGTTAACGAGTAGTGAAATTGTTGTGATCATTTCTTAGCACTACAAAAAAGATCATAACTACAATGAACTGCATTGTAAGAATATATATATTTATAATTACACGTGCCGATTTATAATTATTACGCCGATGAAAAACGGTTCATTCTGTATGTACATTTATTTATACCACCCCTACTCACGAAACTGTGCACATAAGCGGCTAAAAATTTAATTATAAGTGCACGTTAAAATTTAATTTATGTAACTTCTAAATTCTGTAAATACATTCTACGTTCAGTTACAAACTCAAAACTTTCACAAAACATTTCGACATTCAGCACATTTAAAATCGTCCATAGTGCCTGCTATTCTAGAATATGGTAAGCTCGCGCTAGGGAATCTAGCATCAGGTGTTTGCAGCATTGCTTGACTATATAAAAGGAAGACATCCTCTTATATTACGTGTTTTGTTTTTTTTTGATTTTTTTCATATATATATACATAAATATATTTTTACATTTTTTTAATGATAAAAATATACATTTTTAGAAATACAATAAATTAGAAAATGTCGTACTCTTTCTGTTTGCTTTATGAACGGATGGACTGCAAATTAAATTTAATATATTTGATGTGAACTAATTGTGTATGAATCTTTTTAAATAAATAACGTATTGCAGACACAGAATTATTACTGATACGAACTGGCGCAACTGAGCTTCAAAATTCTGAATTATTTATTTGTGTTGCGTCGAATGATATTTGTGGCACTATCTCTTGACTAATTTGTAGAAGGAATTAATATACACGTTGAATATCGATATCAGATTTTATCAAGATCGGAAAATTCATTGCATTACTTGTGCCTGTGTGATTGTTCGCGATGGAGCCATTTGATAGAATCCGATAAATTACTGATATTCGGAGATGATGGATGTGGCTGTGTCCGTATGTGTATATTAATTCGGAAAAGTTGCGTCTTGTTCCGCTAACAAAATTATATATTAGCTGGGCTGGTGCAGGTACCGCTCACACAACGAACATCGTGTGTTGCATGGGGTAACACGCCGAGCGGCAAAGGCATTTTGCAATTGCCCGTTATCAGGGAATAATCGACAATACAATTGTTGTTCTTTTAATCGCCAATTAAGACACACATTGTTATGCTTTTAAGTCTAGTCAGGGGAACGGTAAGACCGTTGTCGCCGCTAGTCGTTCATCTTTTCCGTTTTGCCGTCGCACGATTTATTTTGTTGTTACGTCGAAATATTATTTGAAAAGCACGTCGATGTTCGGGATTTTTATCCGTAAATCGTTCGGAAGCGGTATTTTTCTTTTTTTGCTATAGTCGCCGTTAAATACCGCGATTATTGCAGTGTGCGTCTATTCACCGCATTTAGTCAGCGATTTATTTATATTTTGTCTTGTTGCGAAGTCAATAAAATGTTATGTATTAACACTGGTTGTTGTTTTGCCATGTTTTTTTTTAACCTTGTTCTTTAAAAATATAGGAACACTCGGGTCCTTGTCTACAGTGATACTCCGCGAAAGAAGTTGTTTTTTTCTTTCATCACTCGCACCCCTGCGTGTTTAATATTAACAAAAGCCTAACGCTCTCCGGTAGTCGGTCAAGTGGTTTTTTCCTTTTGGGTCTCGTCCAAAAAATCCGGGGTCTTCGAATTGTCCAAGTCTCGGATTAGGGGCCTAAGTAAAAGAGAAGCAGAAGCATCCCAAGTGACACCGCGACCAGGGACTCAATAGGAGCTATCCAGGGATGATTCATTTAAACGGAGTTGTTTTGTTAAATGTGTTATTGCGTGAAAATAACGACAACTAATAGAAAAGCTTTTTTTCGATAATCATTTATGATCCAGTTATTTTCCCATTAAAACGAGTTAATACCGGAAAATGCTTGTATTTAGTTTTATTAAATATGATTTCAGTAGCAGCGAAATTATCTGTATTTTTAATTTTAATTGCTTTACCGCAACTAAATTACTTATTTTTGCACTATTTTATATGTATGAGGATTTTTAAATATATCCAGTCATGGAATAATACTGCCAGATCATTAAAAAGTAACGTGGCTCAAAATGTGCGGGAATTTCAAGTGAAAAAAAAGAAATAAAAGAATTTCCAAAGTACATCAACCTATTTTCAAAGACTTCTGACCAGCTAACGCTTACAGATTTATCACCAGAATATTTTCAGTGATACCAAGAGAAGGAGGAGGAGTTAAAACAAATACTGCGAAAACAAAACACTGGCTTACAACTGTCGTTGGCGACTTTTGACAACAACAAAGTGTATATAGACCAGTTCCAACGGCTCTTCGTTCCAAAACCACTACACGTACCGTTTTCTTGGTGACACATAATCTCTATCATCCATCCGGCTGCAAAACATCGAAAATGGTCCGACAAAGATATGTGTGACCAAAAATGAATAAAGAAATAACATACTGGGCGAAAATGTATATAAAATGTCAAAAAAGCAACATACACAAGCACCGCTAGGCAAATTCCCACAAACTGACAAACTCAAACGCGTCCATGTAGATATTAAGGGGCCGTTACCCCTATTTGAAGGCAAACGGTTTGTGTTCATGATCATTGACAGGACGACGCCTTAGGTAGGAGCAGTACTGTTGGCTGAAACCTCGACTGAAACCATTACATCGAAACTGTTTCAAAACTGGGTTGTACATTTTGAAGTCCCTATCATAATTACAACTAACTGCGGCAGTCAATTTACATCAGTATAAATTTTCAACCTGAATACGAAATCTTGGGATATGGCATATTACCACATCAGCATATAACCAAAAGGCAAATGGCAAGGTGGAGCGGGTACACCGTGTTATTAAAGTAGCCATTTGATGCCACGCTAAACCATGGTCAAAATTGTTAACGTTTATACTCTTGGGCATCCGTTCGTCGCTTTTAGAAACATGATTTACACCCGCCAAATTGGTGTACACCAGTCCAATACACATTCCCAGTAAATTCATATCTGCTGCGCAATAGTGAATGAATCATAGCCAATTAGTCTCAACACTACAAGCTAAACTTGAAGAAATCTGACCACAGCTTATATGCAAGGAACTCGAAAGATATTCTTCCACTCCAACCTCCAGGTAGCACACATAGATTTGTACACAACAGTAGTGGAAGAATGGGATTAAACAAACCTTATAATAGACCTTACAGAGTGATCGAGAGAAAAGACGCCTATTATACTCTAGAAATGAATGACTGTAACGATACAGTAAGCTTAGATCAATTAAAACCAGCCTATACAATATGCAACGACCCAAAAACCAGCAACTCGAAGACTAGTCCACTGATGAACCCCAGGGGAACCCGCAAAACGAAACAGCTGCATCACTCTCAGGGACTGAAACCAAATTAAATGACTCCGACATTGAAGCTCAGTTAGATTGTGACGAAAGAACAACAAGATGGGGTAGACAGGTAAAATTACCTAAACGATACCTAAACGATTAATGTAAGCTAACAAAATGGGGAGTAGTATGTTCGATCTATTGTCACATTCTATTTTAGTCCTTACATTATATAAATCAGTTTACCTTATAGAGAACAAAAATTATTTTTGTCTGCAACTCTTTTTCTTAATAATTAAGATCTAACCTATAATTCGTGCCTTTATATTCTTACTCTGAATAATTTTTAACGTTTCAAACATTTATGCTATTTTACAATTTTTTTTTCTTGTTTTATATATTTCTGCAATTACTTGATTCTGTCGAAGATTTTATGGTATCGCATTAACGTTAATGTACCAAATATAGTCTCACACAACGTTTATATTGTGATCCTCCATAGTATCAATTGTAATATCAACTGTAGCCCATCTAACTGTGAGAGGCAGATGTATGTTGAATCCATTTAAAAAATAATTTTTAATTGTATTAAATTTTAATATTCATAGTCTATGGCATTAGTTGCAACTCACTGATTAACTAAATCCTTTAACCAGTTCATTCGTTCATTTTTATCAGCTATTTTGTATTTTTGTTATCACTATTCACATTATTCACTTCATCTCACACTTTTCTTGTTATTATTCATTAAATTTTATACGTTTTCTATTCGATATTATGCACCGTTATGTGATTTATGTGACATCGCAATTTTGTTTCTATTGTTTCAAAGTCAAATATATAATAATAACAAATTTACTTTGTTGAATAGTGTTATAAACCTCAACAATAATGAAATTAGTAAAAATTAGAAATGTTCCAGTGCATGTGATCTACTGGATTTAACAAAAATTTTAAATCGATAAAATTAATTATAAAAAATTAAATAGTCGCATAATTAAAATTTAAGTCGCTTCTAAACACTAGTGATACTGTTGATGATAGAAAAGATACTTTTTTTTTCTATTATATTTTTTTCCTATACAATCAAATATACCAAATTGCAAATGTCAGTGGTAACTATCAACAAAACGAACAGAAAATTGTAAAAAAGCAAGCAGCAGTTCTGTATTAAAATTGGGAGTTGATGAAATGCTATTCAAAAAGTGCCAGAGGATTTAACGTGGACATTATCCAGTTAACATTTCTTCAATATTGTGTCTTTTATTCACATTCTAAAAACATAGCATTAGCTAAATAAACCAGTTTCAGTGCATTTTACTGCATGTCATAATATTTGATACCAAAAGGAAAACGCATTTTTTTGCAGAATCACAGTTTTTTAAAACTAAACATGGAAGAAATGCAAAATTAAACAGTAACATATAATATAATAACCCTTATATCTAGAAATGTAAAAAAAAAGACAGTCGGTTTTATGATATTCATGAAAATTTTAACCTTCTTTCCTTCTATCAAAAATTAAAAAGGAAAAAAATTGTCATGTTTCATTAAACTTTGTTGAATAAACATATTTTAAATTTTGGACCATTTTATCCAAGCAACAAATATTTCACAATTTTGGAAGGGTTTGGAATTTAAAGTTCACAATAAGGAAACGATTAATGAAGTTTTATGGTATGGTCCATAGCATGGCCGTCGGCAGCGGGTGTTTAGCCCCCCCCCCCCCTCTCGAAATGTTTTGGATTTTACTTTTTCTTCTCCTTTTTATTATAAATAACAGGAAATACAGAGGAAAGGGTTTTACCAATCGGTTTTTCTGTACTTTTCTTAACTTCCTGTTTCAACTCATTTTCTCATTTATTAATTCTGTTTACACAAAGACAGGAGGAGACTTTTTTGCTTCATTATTGTATTAATATAGTTTATAGTATTTCAAGTATTGTTTCCGTCTTTAAACTAGTTTTCAAATGCATTGCTTATCTTTAATTTACTTTGTACTTGTTTAAATGCTAAACATTCTAAAATAGTGGGTTCCGGCATATCTATTTTAATTTCATATACTATGCAGTTATCATTGTTTGTTACTTTGAATCTTTTAAGTTACGTCTGAAAATCTCCATGACTGGTTATGAACTGTGTTAGAAAATATTTTGTATCTTATTATTATATTTATGAAAATAATTAAATAAAAAATATAAAAAATTTAATATCATGTTATTTAATGTTACATATTGTGTATTGTTTGAAATGCCTCCCTTTCCGCCAAAACGAATTCCCGTCTGAAACCGTGGTCCACATGCAACCCCCCCCCCTCGAAATGAATTCCTGGCTACGGTCCTAGTCCATAGCGTTATATAGCGCAGAAACTTGGACCATAAACCAGCAAAATGCAGATAAACTGCAAGCTTTTCAAATGTAGTGTTGGCAAAGGATGGAAAAAATAAGTTGGATGGACAAAGTAAAAAACTAAGATATATTAAATAGAATATCTGAAAAGAGGTCGTTACTTGGCTAGGTACACAAGACACGGCTAAATTGGATAGGTCATGTCTTACAGCATGACAGATTACTTTGAGTTGTACTGGAAGGCAAAATACCTGGTAAATGAGGACGCGGAAGTCCACGAAATTTGTTTGTTGCAACGTTACTAAAAGATATAGGGCTGAACAATTACACAGATTTAAATAGGGCTGCGGAAAGCTGGGAATACTGGAGAAGGATCATCATGGATGGAAACCAGTTTCAGGACTGAACCATGCAGATAGATAGAATATTTTTGTGATAGCCTAGTTGCTAGAATGCTAACAGAAGTTATTATGAAAAATTTAATTAAAATAACCGCTATTTCATGTGGAAAGCAATGGCAAATCATCACATGCAACATCATATGCGCTCTAGTTCAGTATACAGCAGACACACACAGGACTGCACTTGTAGCGCAATAAGAAGTAATCACAATCAGGTCCAAATGTAGTCTTATATGTGTACATTTGTGTTGCATATAAAAATTGCCTAGTACACAACCTATATCTGTACAGCTAAAATGTATGAATAGGTTGCTGACCAACCAAATGGTTGAGGAGATAATGATGAATATACTAAGCATAATGACACTGATGAAAGCTAGGGGAGACTAGTTCTTTTACTCACAAAAAAATAAAATTTGTATAGAATGAAACAAATATACTTTTATTCTTTGCTCTGTTTTTGTTGTTAGAGTGTAACATGTTAAATATTTATTATAAACTTAATATAACTGATGAAAACCTCTTGTACAAAACATAACGAAAAAGATTAGAAAAAGACTGTGTTATTCATTTTACTATAATAAAAATTAAAAATCTATTCAAAAATATGAAAAAAAAGGAGCTACTGATTCACAGTCACTTTTTTCCTTATTTTTACATTTGTTTTATATTGATTCAGAAATTATTTTGTCCAGATCGTTGGTGTTTGTACTTTTGAACTAATCAAAAACATGTAAAGCTATGCCAATAAATAAATGATTATTTATTTAATCAGTAAAAAAGTTATTCCAGAAAATGTTTTATAAAAATTTTATAACGAATGAGTAACTCTTCAGTAATAATAAATCTCGGGCATTAAAAAATGAAATCCTCTATTTGATATTAGATATAACAACCGACTGATTATAATGACCAGATTATTCATTTTCTTCAAATTTGTTAAAACCGATTTCCGCTGTATTTCAAACTGGGTAAATCAGAAGTAATTAGGATCCAAAAGGAAATAAATCTCAAATCCGCGTCTCTGATTTGATAGCTGAACACCTTAACTACCAATTTACTGTGCTACTTTATTTTCGACTGATTTTACCAAAGAAACTGTTTTAACTTTTTAAAAAAAAAATGAAATGTTAACTGTAATTCTTAATAGCTTAATGTATAATTTAAAAGTTGTATTCAAGTTTTTGTGAGCTAAAAAATAAAGATCTAAGCCATATTTGAAGTTTGAACTTTGAACAACCAAAAATCGAAAGCCTAAGTTGTATTCTTCAAAAACATTAGCCGTATTATTATTCGGCTCAATTTATTCACTTAGTACATAAATTTATTTTTGTGAAAAATTGTTTATTTTTGTAAACTAAATTATATGTATTTCTTATTTTAATTTTTGTTTTAGACTTATTTCATTTTTTGACTAATTAAACGATATCTCGATACAGAAACAATGTTTCGATACCTCATAAGACGTTATATAGCACAACTTTTTATAAAGCCCGGCTATAGTTTTTGTTTGTTCTACAATTTATGTGATTATTTCTGGATTACGTTGTTGTTTGATTTTGAAATATTGATTAAAATTTATATTTTTAAGGGTTTTTATAGAAGTTTAGCTACATTTTAATTATGTCTTTGACATCAATTAGAGTTCAGAAGATACTGATTCAACCCATTAATCTTATTTTCAGGTAAAACTATAGTTTCTTCGTTTGTATTTGTTTGTTTTGATGCTATGTGCTAAAAAAGTTATTAATTTGGTAGATAGTATGTTGTAAAGTTTGTATTTTAATCGGTAATAAATGTACGCTCTTTTGTTTAACGTAATCGAAATACATTTTTAGATATTTACAGAATAAAAATACAGTTAGTATTTGGTTATGCGACAATTTGGACGAACGAATTGAAGGGCAAATAATCGGATTCGATGAATATATGAATTTAGTGATCGATAATGCAACAGAAGTGAATACGAGACATTTTACCAGATGTAAAGTCGGGCGTATATTATTGCGAGGGGAAAATGTTACATTAATACAGAAGATTTCTGACTAATAAATTATGATTTTTCTTTAAGGATGTACTTTTTATAATGTATAATTAAAGCCGTCGTTTATTTCAATGGCGTACAAACCTATTGGTTAAGGTTTGAGATTAATTATAATTTTTTATTTCCTTAATTTATACGTGTAGTGTTTATGCCATTTTTTGAATTTATGAATTTTTGAAATTTTATTATTCATTTTTAAGTCAATATACAGTAAGACTTCCATAAAGTTACATGTTAAGAATTTTAAGTCAGCCGCGTATTCAAATTTTTTATTTTAAAAATTCTTTTTAACACTATATTCTGAAACCTAATCGAAATATTTATCACGTAAAAACGTTTTCTTGCATACTATTTTATTGTATTTGTACTTCAGTTTATTAAAATAAAGCATTAGTTCTTTTTTTATTTTTTGTTATTTCCGTTTTGGTCAGTAGTATGCCAAATTTATTTAAAAATAGCTTTGGAGTGAATCTGTAAAACTAAAAATTTAATTGCTAATTGTAGACTGTATGTGAATATTCAAACGTTAATTGAAAAAATTGTAAATATGAAAAGTTAAAATAATTGTTTCAAAATAGCAATAAGTCGGAAGTTGCGTTCCGTGAATAAATGTATTATTTCAACTTGTAAAATATCTTGTTTTTAGTATACCCTGAAGAAGTTAACTCTAATTATATCCGTCAGTGCAATTGCCGGTCATTTCGAGTTTTCGTTTGCTTATCGTTTTCATATAAACAGTCAGATTTATTAAGTACATGCAATGTGAATGGATGTAAAATAAAATTATAAATTTGCGAAAAAGTTAGATTAATGAAAAATTCGACAGTGTTGTATCATTTAAGTTATTACAATCTATATGTCAAAAAAAAATTGTAAAAAAAAGTTTTTTGTACAACCGGTGGTATGAAAGTACTTATATCGAATAATAAATAATTCGGTAGTCAAAAAACATGGAATAGAAGAAATAAAGTTTTGTATGCCTTTATATTATTACGTTACGTTTATTAAAACCTAATTTTGTGTTGGAAAAATTGTATTTATTCTTCTTCATTGTTTTTCATTCATCCGTTTATTTATATTTGGTGGGGGAAAAAATGAAGCCAACTCACGTAAACTTTAAGATGAGCTAAAAGCTTTTTAAATGGGACAAAATATATCGGTTTTTATAGCACATTCCGATGTATTGTCATCAGATTAGCTTATTTTGCTGATATTTTTGAAAAACCTATCGACGTCATTATACATCTTTATAGGGAAAAGAAACAATCATATTTACAAAAAGGGACAATAGAATTTTGCAAAAGGAAAGAAAGAAAAAATAATAAAATTACCGGCTGATATTCGAAATATCGTTAGTGAACATTTGGCGCACCGACTAAAATCTTCATCAGAATACTTCCTATCTTTAGTTTCCTGAACTAATCAGATAATCAATATTCGAAAATGAAATGGTTGTATACATTTTCGCTTCTAAGAGACTAAACTTACTGGCCATTTCACGGCTTAACTCTTCGAATTTTAAATTGTTTCTCCCAATATATGTACATTAGAAACACAAATAAAACAAATAACTTTTTTAACTGTTACTACCATCTACTTCAAGAACTAAGTAGATTATAGGAAAAGTATTGTTCGTCGGTTATCCTGCTTTAGCTCGTAGGTTTGCGATTACTATTGTAGGCTTATAATTTTACTTGTGATAACTATGTAGGTTTTAATTTTAGAGAAAATACAAGTCATCTGTGACTTAAGTGTGGTTTTCAGTTTAGAACTTACAGAATTGCTTTATGTGAAAATTTACAGTAAATTACACCAAACATTTATATGTATGATAATTTAGATATTTATCTTTCATTAACCAGCAAAAACATAAAAAGGTAACTTCTAATTATAAATAAGAGAAATTTTTAAAATTTTATTTTATTTAGAACAGTGTGACGTTAGGTCTTGAAAAGCAACAAAAAATATAATAGATAATTAAACTTAACATTTCGTTCACTTATACTAAACTTTCTAGAATTTTTGTTTTTGGAGGTATATTAATTTAAAAATAAAAATAATCTCAATAACTAAAACCACTATAAGCGAGAAAAATATTAAGCGACGTTAACCATTTTTATTTTTTTGAAACCGCGTTTCAATAATAATATTGATAATTTAGTTTACTTATGTTTATCGCCTCCTTTAGTTCAATATTTTTGAGGTTTCGTAATTTTTTTCTATACGCCAATTAAAAAATCAACTCTCTAGTTTGGCAGTTCCTGAGATCTATGGACTTCCGTAATGTTCTCATTAGAGGTCCGAAAAATTTGAAAATAAAACAGTGGAAAAAACAAACTTTTAAATCTATATGAAGTTATTGCAATAAATTTTCTCTTACTCTCTAAATTTGACATATTCGATTAATAATTTGAAAGATTGCTCTCAGTATGTGTTTATTATAATTTATTTTTAAAGAATTTAATTTTACATTACCTAATAATTGTGGAGCCGTATGAAAACAAAATAAAAAAAGGTAAAAAAATTGCTGCTCTAACTGCATCCAATTAGAAAGTTAAATGGAAAATGGGCTCGAAGTAATCTTAAGAAGGCCGAAGAATTTGGAAATTATTTTGCTGAGGTCTTCCAGACAAATCCTGGAAAAGATTCTCTACCAACACCGCTAAACGATATAGATCAGAGGAATACTGTCAAATTTATGTCTCCCGGAGAAATTAAGTCAATAATCCAAACCATGAATCCAAACAAATCACCCGGATACGATCTAATTACTTCCAGGGTATTAAAGGAATTACCTCGCAAAGGTCTTGTCTTACTAACATATATTCAACGCTATACTTCGATTACGATACTTTCCTATCCAGCTGAAGTTTTCACAAATTATAATAGCAAAGAAACCGCAAAAACCTGCAGAAGAACTAACATCATATCGACCAATCTCTCTTCTTCCGGTGCTCTCTAAAGTATACGAAAAAATAATATTAAAAAGAATGAAACAATTCCTGGAAGGTGGAAATTTAATACCGGAACATCAGTTTGGATTTCGAGCTGGTCATGGAACTATAGAGCAGGTACACCGTATAGTCAATATTATTGAACAGTCCCTAGAGGCTAAAAAAATATGCGACGCAGTTTTCCTTGATATTAAACAGGCGTTTGATAGAGCATGGCATGAAGGGCTGCTCTATAAAATCCGGCGCCACCTCCCATACCAGCTTTTTGAATTATTTAAATCGTACCTTAGTGAACGATATTTTGTGGTTAAGTATGGAGATGAAGAATCTCGATTGCATCCGATAAAAGCTGGTGTACCTCAAGGTAGCATACTGGGACCGGTTCTTTACTTAATTTATACAGCGGATATAACTGTGCCAAATAACACGGAAATAGCCACTTTCGCGGACGATACAGCAGTGATTTGTTCAGATTCGTCGTTAGAAAATGTCGCAATAAACCTACAATCAGCAATTAATACACTCTCGATATGGTTCAAGCGGTGGCGAATAGTAATCAACGAGAAAAAATCGGCCCGTGTAATATTTACAAATAAAAAAATCTGCAGCATCAAAAATATTCACATTAACAATCAGGAAATTCCGGTTAAGGAATCAGCAAAATATCTCGGAATCCATTTGGACAAACAACTAACATGGAAAAGCCATATAGTTAAAAAACGGAACGAATTGAATATTAAGTACAGGAACATGTTATGGCTTATAGGAAGAAGATCCGAATTATCGTTGGAGAATAAATTGCTATTGTATAATCAAATCCTGAAACCTGTATGGGCGTACGGAAGTCCACTTTGGGGCTGTGCTAAACCGAGTAATATAGCGATAATACAACGTTTCCAAAATAAAGCACTAAGAACAATTGCAGATGCCCCATGGTATGTAAGCAATCTTACACTGCACACGGATTTGGCAGTTGAACCTGTCAAAGAACAAATACAAGAAATTGCTCGGCAATATGGCATTAAACTAGATCATCACAAAAATATCTTAGCCATTGGATTACTAGACAATTCGACAGAAATCAGACGATTAAAACGAACAAAGCCGACAGATTTATTATAAATGAACAATTATATTTAAAAAGTATTAAAATACAGGTAGCAGAAATCCTTGTCGCTGGATAAAGAGCTCCACAAATCATCCATACTATGTTATTGAAATTGCTAGATAGCCCAGAGCTAGTTGCAAAATTGCATTAAAAAAAAAAAAAAAAAAAAAAAAAGCTAATATGGAAAGAGCAGGGATTTTTTTATAATTTTTTGTTTTTGTAATTTAATATAAATATATTTTTTTAAATTTTCAACTTCAATTTTTAAAATTGCAGGTGTTTCATAGTGTTCTTGTATTTTAATGACAGAAAAAGTTTGACTAAAAAAATTTTGTGATGTGGGTTATGGAATTTTTTACAATTTTGTCTTGTAGTTCGATGTTTTTAAAATTTGGTCTTTTAAGTCTTAAAATTTTGTGAGTTTTTATATTCGATAAATTTTAATGACGAAAATACACCGATTTAATGGAAAAAAAATCTATTATGGAACGGGCTGTGGACTTTTTTGTCCATTTTTCATCTAATTTTTTCACATACATATTGAAAATTATGCAATAATCGTACTTTGTTAACTCGTTGCTAAGTTTATAAAGGTACACTAAGTTTCTGCCTGCACATGGCGTTCCTGCTAAGCAGAGCAAGCTAGTGGAAGTCTGTGGTGCAAATCCCAGAAGAAAACAAGGTCAGGGAACAAAACGATGTCCCAGGGGCTTGAGAGGGACAAGTATTAAGTTCAACTCAAAAAACGCCTTCTCAAGTCGAATAAGAACAGAGACAAGTTACCTATTCTATGAACGGTGCCGGATTCTCCTAGTAGAGCTCAACAGCGACTTTCCATAGCCTTACTGCCTGTCATTCCAACGTTAAACCAGGATCAAAATGTCGGTTGGTTTATTATCTCTTGCCGCAGCTATTTAAAATATGAACGTTATAAACCGAAATTTGAGTAGAAATACTAGAGCGCATCCCAGACGTGACGCACCACGATACACTTTCGCAACCGCGCACAAAAACGAATCGCCTCAATGAATACAGCAGTTGGAGTACATATCGCAGTAGTCCACCGTTATTCGACACATTGCTGGTTCCACGAACACAGAAGCTGTTTTGTTCAACCGAATCGACCACATCAACAACACGGGTTTCACATTTATACTTGCTGAAGAGCAAGCAAAGGACAAAAAACTCCAAACTGTACTAGCAGATCTAACAGCACCCTTTCAGGTATAATTTTACTACATTGCCAGAACTAATCTCAGATTAGCATGTGACCCAAGTCATGGCCGGTTATGTCCAATCGTGCATGCCTCGCTGCACTGGCGTATTTTCGATCAATTACATGCTCTGGCCCATCCTGGCAAACGGGCCTCCATAAAACTCATACAGGAATCTGGATTAACCATCGCCGAAACCTTTTTACAGCAATGGATAGCACATTTTCGTTGTCCTGAAACCATCACCTTGGACTGAGGAACTCAATTTACAGAACTCCTTTGCAACCTGGTCCAGCTACTCAGAGTCGACCATATCCACACAACAGCATATCATCCACAAGTGAACGAGATGATGGAACGTTAACACTGGCAAATTACGGAGGCACTAAAATGCCACGAAATATCGTAGACAGATGCCCTTCCACTGATCCTATTAGGGCTGCGCTCCGCGCTCTGAAGTGAATATCCATACTCCCCGGCTGAGGCCATGTTTGGCTCGCCATTACACTTACCTGGAGAACTATTCGCTCCCAACCAGAATCCTTCACACGATTTTACCGATTATTACACCAAGTTACACAACATATTTACACACTTTCGGTCGACATTTGTACAGCACAAAACAAATCAGTTCTCTTTCATACATCGTAACGTCTGCAGATGTACTGCTCGTCATTGCATCAGCCTTTATCTGCGTGAGTCACACACCTTCAAGTCATTTGTATGTTGCTCGCACGCTGTTTACCGTCATGTGACAGAAGAATATTTTTTAGAGTCGCACACATGCACATGTACACATGAAAATCAACATTATTGTCATTGGCCACCTTTGAGGTGCGTACACCTCATTGTTCCACCCGCAGATCTCTGCAATTCCGAGAAAAACGATCATTCTAAGAAGTCCCCGCCCTCCACAATCTAAATCAGGGTGCATAGTTGCAATCCTGAACAAGTTTCTCGCTTGTCATTTGCTCTTCATTATGATCAGATCGTTTTCTGACGGTCAAGAGTTTTGAAAGTGATTTAAAATTTTTTCAAAGTTTTTTTTAGTAAAATAAACATATCTTTCAATAATGAATACTAATATCAATGAAGTGAACAGCGTTACTGCTAGCGAATTTATTCAGAATTTTTTTGTAAATGATCATGATAATGCAATGTTTCCGGACGATTTTACAACCAGTATTTTTCCAAATATAGATTTTCCACTGCCACCAGCACCACCATGCAACAATCATTCTTGGATTCAGTTCCATCGTCTATATCAACACTTTTATCATCTCCAGTAACATCACAAAATTCACAATATTTGCAGACTCCGCCATTAATGCAAATACCTTTTCCACTGTCTCAACCAGTGTATAGCCCAACAACAATTGGATTACCTAAAGAAGTAGCTAAGTGAAGAGCAGTCATCTATATTAAAAATCCTAATAATTCTGAAAATAAAAATAGTTTCATGTATGCAATTTTGACAAAATTTACAAAAAATCTGTTCTCGATGTGGCTGTACAACCTTTTACAGAGAAAGTATATGATTTTGGCTATATTCAATTACCGATCCGTTCGCTATCAGACACCGAAAGATTTGAAAGAATAAACAGAGTATCCATCAACTTATACAAGCTGATTGAATCTGACTATGCTGAGACAAATACATGCAAGAACAAAATCCAAGTTGTGTTCGCCTTCAAAGAAAATCAGTCTGCTAAATATTGGGGATCTAATGGAAATTATCAATTCGCACAGATAAAGAAATTCAATCAGTTGTGGTGGATGTAGCGCCGAAAGTGAAATTTATTTGCTGAGGATGTCTCAATCCCATGAACACTGATTACGAGCATAATAATACTCACAGATGTGATGCTGTCAGTTGGCGCAATATGCTTAATATGTAAATAAAGTAATAGACACTTAATGTTTTCATTTCATTTTGTTATTATTTGAAACTTTTTTACAATGAATATTTGTATTAAAACTATTTAGATTAAAAATATTTTTAATGTTACTATTATTATTCAGTGGTTGAGCTAAATCATTACTGCTGTTACTAATAAAATTAAAAATTACAGAAAATCAATACTTATCACCATCACTGCAGGCTGCCGGGGCTAGTTACTCTTATAGTCAGCCGTCAGTGTGGAGCATACTAAAATATGACTTGGAAAATAAAAATAAAATACGTGGTAAAATTGAACATAATCTACATAACTACATCGAAACACAGGATGAAATAAACCTCAGCTGGAGACATGGGCGTCGCCAGCGGGGGGTATGAAGGGGCAGCTGCCCCCTGGAGCTTTAAAACTTTTTAATCAACTGGCATTGAAGGTCGTCGCGATAGCCTAGTTGCTAGAGCGCTTGACTTCCGATATGGCGGTCACGGGTTCGATCCCGAGCGACGACAAACTTATTACAAGAATTAAATAAATAAATAAATAATCGCTAATAATCACGTGGCAGGCAATGGCAAACCACCACGTTCAACACCATATGCGCGCTAGGTCAGTACACAGCAGACACACACAGGACTGCACTAGTGGCGCGATAACAAGCGGCTACTATCAGTTCCGAATGTAGTCTTCTTGCGTGTGTACACCTGCGTTGCATATAATAATTGCTATGAGCGCTACCTATTCTGTACAACTAGAATGAACGAATAGGTAGTCACGACGCTCGAATTCGAGCAATACGACTGTTACGTGCGGCATTGATGAGTATTCATAGGCGCGTAATCATGGACAATTTGGAAAATTTATCTTTTAATTAAGATTTTATTCTTGTTTAGTAAAATATTAAGCCTTTACAACTTATAAATTTTATTTTTCGTATAACTCATCTTGCCCCTCCCTGGCTTATCGGCTGACGACGCCCTTGGTTGGCGATATAGCGAAGATGAAAGCGCACTCAATAACTATCGCATCTGATATCTGGCATGCTATTTCTGCTGTTATGTTTTGGCTACGCTGTTGGCTACATCGGTATGGCTGCTACATGAGACATAGCCCTTTGCTTTTAATGTGTGCTAATTTAGCAATCGCATCGTGTATTTCAGCTCGGTTCGAGAATTCTGTGCAATAATTAAAAGGCAAAATTTTCAATTATCATTTTTGAAGTTTTAAATATCCATATAAATTATTAGTATGTGAAAATTGTTAAATAAAATCCCATTTAAATGTTCAATATTTTTAAACTAAAAATCAAAAAACAACTTATAACTTCGAAATTTTTTCAATATAATGCATTATTTTTTATTTACTTCAATATTTTTGATTTTAATTAAAAATATACAGAAACTGATATGCTGATTATTTTTTTAATATTTCATCTACTTTAAAAACAACATAAATTTTTTATTATAAAAATTATCTATATAATTAAATATTAAATTAATTTTTAAATAAGATCTTAAAAGTACCTTCACCACATAAATTTGAAATAATTTCGTGTGTAATCCACTAATATTTAACCGGTATTGTAATGTTATGGATAAAAAATTGACACCTGTATCTTACGTGTATTTGTTTACGTTGTGAATTTATCTTTTATTTATGTTCGAACTTTAATAATGTATTTTTAAGTAGTTAATATCTAGTGTATTTAATATGTAAATTAATATATGTACGATACGGAATTATAAAGGCTGTGTTTAAGTTGTTACTGTATCATTTAAATTAAACGTTTAATTTTTCTGTTTTGAAAGTTCATATGTAAGTTGGATTTTTTTTACATAATACAAATTATTGAAATTTTTATAGATAGTATTACATTTATTTTCTTATTTATGATACCATTACAATTTCGTTTAAATAGAATATTGTTTAATGTTGTTTTAAGAAATTATATATTTTTATCATTTATAATTAACATTAAAATACGGGTATTTAACAGATTAAGGGATAGTTTGGACGAAAACACGATAAAATTTATAGAATATTGAACATCGAAAGGATAACGGTCAATCACATATGCGGAAAAAAGAAAATGTATAAAAATCGTATTCAGTTAAAAATTTACATCGAAAATAAATTAAATTAAAACGTGCTTTGGATTTTTTTTTTTTTTTAGTACACTTCATTTAATGCATCAATTCAAAAATTAGAAGATTACATAAGTAATTTATATTTTTATTGTTTCTTTAATACCATTTTATTTCTAAAGATTTGAGTGATAATATATTGCGTTGGTGTAACTGTATTTTAGACATAATGAAAACGAAAAAAGCAACGAAAGAAACACCGAAACAAAAAAAGCAACGGAAACGTGAGTTTTTGGAAAATAAAAAATACGTTGTGCCCCTAGTCTTACCAACGTTCGTTACAATATTTGTTATGATATTCATATACATATATTTCAATACAAGACCAAAAAATGTTCCTTAATAATTATTTATCATTTTACAATGGTTACGAATCATTCCATATGTTTATTGTTTTGACATGTACATTTGTTTACATACTTACAGTTTTTTTGGTATGTTTGGATTTTTTTTTGCGTACTTTTATATTGAAATATATTTTTGTTGATCATACAACTGTTATTGTAAAGTAAAAAGCTTGTTTTTATATGTGTATATATTTCAACTTATCGGTAATCGACATTTTATTTTTTATCTTCAATTAAAATTACATTCAATATTAAATTTACTTTACTCGTGTAAACATTTATATCTTTACTATAATAGTTGCTGTTATATAACCGCAGAATTTGTATCTAGTTAACATTTAATTGCTTATGCTTTGCATTACCAACCCTAAATGAATATTAAATCTACTTTTACTAATTGTCAAGATTATGGTAAGATCAACATTTTATGAATAAAACTTAAACTCAAGATATTTCATAATTTCTACCTCACAAAATGAATGTATATATATTTTAATATTCATATATAACACGTTTCTAAAAAATGTAACAGGTTGTGCAATTAATGCTTGCTGCTAGCGGAGTTTTTTAAATAACCAAAATATAGCGTATATATATCATAAAATATGCCAAAATTTTTTCAGAGTTTTTACATTAATTTCAGCAAATTGGTTTTTATTTATTTTATTTTTTTTAACACAACTGAAATATATATTAATGTTTATTTTCTACATACGATTTAATTTGAGGTACTCAGAATTACTGTAAGAATTTTACATTTATAAACAAAAAAAAATATCAATTTTACTTTTTTTTTACATATCTGTTATCTCTGTTTCAAAGAAATGTATAAAAATTTTCAATTATATCAATAAAATTAATTTTTACGTTGCAATATAAAAATTATATCGCAGAATGATTTTAAACTTGCTTAAATATTTGGTGAATAAGGTACACAAGTCGAAATTTTCGGGAATGGAATAATCGTATTCAATTACAGTTTTTATGCAGTCATCTAATTGAATGTTGAAAATATGAGAAACCAAATACATAATGAGCTATTAAATATTTACGTGGACTATAGTGTTCCATAGTAGTTCCTTTTTGCAGTTCCAAACATTCCATGTTAGGAAATTACATAAAAATTAAGAAGATTATTTTTTACATAAAAAGTAACATGTTTTTTTTACTTTGTACTTAACATTGTTTATCGACAAAAGTTCCTATAGTATAGGCGCATACGAAACTTTTGCAGTCCCATGTAAAATAGTGTATTTAAAACATGTAAGTACTGCGATTATCTGTTTATTGCATCGACTCTATAATTAAATTTTTGCATTTTGACAAATTTTTCCATTTCCAATTGTCTATGATTTTACCATCATTCGGAGAATGAGTAGAATAACAAAAAAATTTATTGCAAGAAACGAGAGCCGCTCTGGCGAAAAAATGGTATAAATAAATTTAACATTTTCTTACAGATTCTATCCGCCACATGTTTACATGTAGCATGGGAAAATTCGAGATATCATAGTTTAAGTCTAATAAGAACTTTACAGCTAGCTGCTTAACAGTATACGATTCGTATGCATGCTGAACGGCACGTATATAAAACGACAGAAAAAAGTAGTTTCCTCTACCATAGATATTTTAGTTGCAAATTCTTTTGGTTAAGAATATTTTCCGGAAAATGTACATCACTACAAATGTTCAAAAACGAATAGAATATAAGCAGTATATTTTCCCGATATACATAAAACTTCCTCGCTTTCATATATTCAAAAAAAAAAAGAATTATTAGAAAAATGTGAACGTTTTGCAAAGAAATTACCGAAATAATCATAAACGTGACAATGTGTGAGACAGGTAGAAAAGTTGAAGATCAATAATTGTTTTCCAAAAAAGTACTAAAATTTTACAAACTGCACCTTGGTGGTATACGCGATTAATTTTAAACTATTTGCACGCGTAAAAGAAATTAAACTCGGTGTATATAGTTTAAACAACAAAATTGACTATTTTTGATATACAGGGTGCGGCACAGGAACCTATCATGTTTCAAATCGCTACTGTAGCTAAACAAAGAGTGTGGGTGGGGGGGCAAGATTTCAGTTGGTTGTAGTCTAGTCCATCAAGTTCTGGTTAAAGCGGTAGTATTTAGTAACGATGGGTGAGTGAAACACAAAACACCGCGCCCTTGCGGTTGAGCTGTTTTTCGAGTCAGGAATCCTACGCTTTTCGTACTTTTTTTATTCGGCCAAGTAAACCAGTGCTTACCGAAGCAACTGTCCGTCTATAGGTTAAAAACTTGGCGGAAAAGGTATCGTTAATAAAATAAAATCTGCGGGATTGCGAAGAAGGTCAAAACACCGTAAAATATGAAGCGTGTGTGTGTCGCTTTAAAAAACAGTGCGCAAAAATGGAAAGTACAACAGTTTGCAGCTAAGCGTCGGAACCGTGCCATGTATTCTCCACAAAGATTTACACTCTCATCCATATAAAATGTTATTGACCGAAGAACTGCTGGTCACAGATCGCGTTAATCAATTACGAGCTTTGCAAACGGATGCTTCAAGAAATCGAAGATAAGGAATTGCCCGTAGGCCGCGTTTCGTTTACGGAGGAGGTGCATTTTTATCTGTGCGGTGACGTTAACAACCAAAATATACGTTAATTCACGAAAAACTACTTCACTTTTCGAAGGTAACAGCATGCGTCTTACGGCGTAGTCGGTCCTTCTTGGAAAAGATGATGAACGGCGAGCGTATCGGCAAATGTTGGAGTAGTTCCTTGTGTTTGCGTAGCGCAGAAAGGGGAAATTACCGTATACTTGGTTCTAGCAAGACGTGCCTACGGCAACAGAAACCATACAGTTGCTACGGAAATATTTTGGTAACTGCATAATCTCATGTGGAGTGATCTGACCTAGTCACTTCGATCGCCGGATTTGTCAGATTGTGACTTTTTATTAATAAACAACGGGACCCGGCGGAACTGCGAGAGAACATAGAACGAGAAACCAAATTCCCGCCTGACATTATGCTCAAAAAATTGATCGCAAATTTCAAGAAAGGTAAGAAATGTTGAAAAAAGAGGTAGAGTCATTTAAGCGATGTTGTTTTTAAAACTAAATCATTCTACGCATGTCCATTTAAAATAAAAATTAATAAAATTCCATTTTTATTTTGAAAAAAAAATTTTATGCTAATTTTTTTTTCTCTTGAGTTATGGCGATTTGAAATACGATAGGTTCCTGTGCCGTACCCTGTATAAACATATATAGAAAATTTTAACATACATTGATTTTAAAGAAATTCAGTTTTATTTTGTTTTTAAGTTATTTAGCGTGAAATTTGTCTACGTGTTAAATATCCAGTTAAATAACTATTAATATTCGTTCAGAACGAATAAACATTTCGATTATGTTTTAGTTTTTAGGCTTCAAATTACTTTTAAAAGCTTTCTTTGTCTTTTTTTTCCAGTTTAAGTAACTTACACGTAGTCATATCATTAAATTTAATCAACTTTGCCGTTTAAAATAACGTTCAAACACTATACTACATCTAATATTTAAAATATTAGAGATTCTCGAAATATCGATATGGCAGATGGATTATTCCAATAAAAGGACAAATCCAAATCTGTTTTAAACATCAAAAAAAATAAATAAAAATTTATCATATAAAATTAATTTTATTAACTATTTCTTACCGATGCACATTATTAATAAACTTGCGAACCCCTTTTGCGATTTGAAAATATTTGTCTTAATTATTGCAATAGATTTATGTTGTTATATTTAAGTAGAAAAAAATACATTTTTCCATTTCGTTTTAATCTAAAGGTTGTGTGATCCATATTTATGATGAAACTTATCGTATTAAAAACTTGTTTTCTACGGATCAGTCGAGACTCATTTAGATAGAAATAGCGTAGTGCACGAAAGATAAAAAAGGAGAGCAGATTATAAAAAATGAAAAAAAAAAAACATTGCATGAGATCGTTTGTCTGTAGGGGAATTTGAATTTGATGCGATACATAATATAAAAGAATTTCGGAAATTCCGACTTTGGTTTTCTATTAGATTTCTAACCAATACCACGAATTCAGGATTCGTTCTATTTTATTAGTAACAACCGAATTTAGCACCATTCTACGGGTAATAAATACCGTATTTTTTTTTATTTGTAATTCTAAAAAATTAATCACCTTAAATTTAAAAATTTCTGTTCGTATTCGTTCTTTCGTTATAGGTATTGCATTTCACGCACTATTGTAACTGACTTTTAACCACATGATTATTATTAACTTCCTGAAGATGGAAGTTTTTTTATAATCAACGCGAAATTCGAAATCGCAAATTTTATAATATATTTTCGTATATGTAGAATTAAAATAAAATACGTGTATATGTATCTGTATATTGATGGTTTGTAGATCCACGGAAACTAAGAAAGCGTAGTATAAAACTAAATATTATGTGTACTATGTTTGATTCAGTAAAACCTATAAAATTAACACTTTTCAGAATGCAACAAAAAATAACGTTAAATTATTTAAAATTCAATTTACGTTCCATTAATATAATAATTAAATATATAACTAATTTCTTATTTTGGTAGTGGTGGCTTGAAAAATTTAATATGGCCTATTGTACTTTTCAAGCACAACGAATGCGGTTTTACTTCAACATGGTGGCCACTAAAATGTAATTTTTAAATTCTCGGTTTATTCCCGATTTTCCTGGTCTAAATCCTCCCGATTTCCCGATAACTAGAATTGTACAAAAAGAATGGATTTTTTTTGTTAATATTGATATTTGACCGCCGCAGCGTATTTTATATGAATAAAATTGAATTTCGTAATTTATTTTGAGTAAAGTACAGTAAAAAATGCATTCAATTTTTGTTTCAAATGATTTTTCTTACTAAAAATATCGTCTTTCGCCGTTTTTCTTTTTTCCCGGTTTTATGACCAAATTCCCGGCTTATTCCCGGTTGAGTGGCCTCCCTGTTTAAATTTTTATACGAATACATATTTCTAGTTAACTTATGTCATCGGCATTAAGGGAAAAGTCAGTGTAATGTAATATTTTCTTGTATTTTTTAAAACTAATTTTGATTGCTTATATATTGATTAAAAACAAGAAAAAAAAATCGCCATGTCAGCCAATATCCCTGATCTATAAAACTTTTTTTAGAACCTATTATTTCTACGTATGTGTATTTTCAAATAGAATTTCGTAAAATGGCCGCGTTTGAACAAATAATACTCTTTTCTTAATTAAATTCGTGTGGAATCACGACCATTTTACGCTTTTAACCAATTTTTTGTGGCGGTTCTCAAAGAATTTAAAAATTGTGAAAAAAAGTAATTTCATACTTTGTAAAATCTAATCACGATATGAAGAGTTAAATATGATGTCAATCGATGTTTCTTGATATAGAGTATATTGTATAATTTAGTAAAAAAAAAAAAAACGGTAGCTTGTAATTTACAAGTTTTAAAATGATTTTCACCAGTTGCAAATGGCTGTGTAGTTATACCATGTATTCCCATCCACTAAATTTTGTGACAAAACGTGTATATAACCGAAAAGTTGCTGATAGCGGCAGTATATTTAATTTGTTTTCTTTTTATCGCAAAAATGTACATAAAAGACAAATGAAATCCGATTTGTCAAATTTGAATATGGCTCGCGGACAAAATTATCAAATTATTTTACCTTTTAAAGTAAAGAATGAGTTTCCAAAATCGGTCTCAATCAAATAATGCTAATTATGAGTAAAAAAAAATCCGTGTTTTCAAGTCGTTTATTGTAAAACAAAGTAGCAATCTTCAGCTTTTTAAAGCATTGAAGAATATTTTCTAATCAGATTACAAAATAGTTATCATTGAAGGAGTGGGCGTCGCGTTTATACTTTAGATGCTATTAGAGCGTACATTTCAATTTACTTTTTGCCGACAGTAACTTTTAAACAGAAGATTTTTTAAACAAATGAACATAATTGACAAATTTTTGACTCTACATTTTAAATGAACTTGAAATTTGTCTTAAAAATAGGATATTAGAAGTATTTTTACAAAAAAAAACACAAAAAAGCCGAACTGTATTCATTTTAGCATATTAACAAACGTTTTTTTTTTTTCTTTAACCGATTTGTACATTTTAATTCCGAAAAGAAGAAAGTTCTAGTTTAATCCAATATAAAATCGATTGCATTTTGTTTTTTTGCAAACAAAACAATTATGTTAAAAGTTGATGTCTACTAAAAACTAAAATATGTTATTAAGGATTTATTTATACAAAATCAGTTTAATAAAATATCTTATATTTTATCGTGCTTTTTATTTTTTGTTGCCAGATCCAAAAAGACTCTACTAAGGATAGTGGTTCGTGAATGTGTAAATATTTCTTCTTTTACAGTTCTTACATCCTGCAGATTTCTATCTGTAATTCGCCTCGAATTTATGAGTTAGATATGCGCGCCTTGCTAGGATCTCCGCAAATTCGCAATTAAAAATTGCTGTCCCTTATGACAAAAATCAAAAATTAACTATTTGTCCACATTAAAAATTGTTTTTTCTTCTTTCTTTTACCTAGTATAATCTACAGCAGCTATACTCTAAGTGTGTTCCGCGGAACCCTAGGGTTCCGTGATACCTCTGTCGGGGTTCCGCAAGAATTTAGAAAAAAAAATCAAAACACCTCTCTCTGGTCGCTCCGCGGCCGCGCGGAGACAAAACGCTATGAACGTTATTTATTTATTTATTTGTATTTGTATAAACATGTGTTACAATATCCTTTATCAAAGGATAAAGTCGATATTGTTTACAACGCAAATTTTAAAATTCTGTTTTTATTTTTGCTTTTTGTTTATCAAAGGTGCCGACTGGAGTATTTTCGAGAATATTTGAGATCGAGTCTAGGACTAAGTATAAAGGTGCGTTTGCAATGACAGCACTTTTTGAGAGCAGAGAAACTTGGAAAAGCTCTTGTTCCAAATGCGTTCAATTTTTTTTTCAAAATCAGCTGTCATAATTATGTAAATAATTATTTTTATACTTTCTTGTCAATGTTACAGGCACACTGATTTTGGTGCACCAACTCTATTAATCTGCCGTGCTCCTCATTTTGGTTGAAAAAAATTGACAAAAAAAACAAAGAAAATACTAAAATTGTAACGAAAACAGCTGAATCAGCTGATTCCGAATTTTCGAAACGTATTTCGAACAAGAAAAAGAGTACGGAAATAAGTGGAAACGCAGAGCTTTTTTAACGTGAAAATTGAATTCACTAGTTTTAAAACCTATGCTGTCAAATTTTACAGTGAGAAAAAAGGACAAAGCGAGGAGTGAACGCGGCGGACGTGCAAGTGAGAACGCACGCGTAAAATCAGGCCTCTGCCAAGTGCTGTCATTGGAAACGCACCTTAAAAGCGGCGATCGCGCGTCGCGCGTCCTCAGTTGACGATTAGCGTTCGCAGCGATAAGTTACTACCTACTTACAAGCTCGCTAGCGAGAAACTAGTGTTCATTGTTTTACTGCCTGCTGTATTCTGTTGTCTCAGTTTTATACATTTCTTGTACTAAATTTAGCCTCTTATACGCAGTAACCATTGTGCATTATTTAAACCCCACTATCCTGACGTGTAACATTTCATACGGATTCGGCATTTTGGCGCTATCTTTTAGTCGACGTTCCAGTTAGAAATTAACATTCCATCTATTTCATTAATTCACGATCTCTCGAACGTCGTTCTAGATTGCATCGCCGCTTTGTCTTGTCAACGATGCTTATTCGGCCAAAACCAAAAATCCCCGAAATCGGTGGCGTGATCGTCGAGTACACGGTCGCGCTGGGGTAGAGACGCATTAGTGTCTGGCTGGTAGTGGTCGAAGGCTGAGGCAGTGACTTGTGCCTGCGGCGAAAGCGCGCGTCCGTGCTGTGTGCCGAGTAACATCGAGCTGCACAAAAATTGTAAAATCCCGCCGAAATCAGGCAGGGTAATTAGTGCGGGCGTCTGCGTAGAAGCGTAGACCATTGTCTTCGCTGAAACAGTGCCGTTCGCGGGAATATACGTAATTCTATCGTCGTCGGCTGATGGAATTCTGATCATCGTCGCCGCCACACGCCGTTGAACTGTCGTCGGAACGAGCTGCGGTCGAACGCATATCCGATTTTTCTTTACCGCGTGCTCGGTGCATATACATATATATATATATCTTTTCTAGTCTTTTCGCGAATGTTCTTAATTTAATTTTGTTTTTTGTTATATTTTTTTTTTATAAAAAGCCTAAAGCTCTGCTCGGCGGAGCTATTCCGGTAGTGGCAAACCGTCACTTTGCCACTGGCGCCCGTATTTTTTAAATTTGTATTTTTTTTTTGTATCGCAAATTTTTTTTTAAAATTGATACAAGAACGGATTAGTATCAACTGGCTCCCGAAACAGGGACTAAATCGATTAGTATCACATTATAAATAAAGAAGAATGGAACGTTGGCTTAAAGGTGTTAAACGTGTTGCAACAACATCTTCTAATGACGCTGAATGTTCAAAAGCAGTGCGCGCGGAGAATATAGCAATCACCGATCCAGAAGATGATGCCACGACGTCAAGCTCGACGGTTTCAAAGACGAAAAAAAGGAAGTATGATGAATCTTATATCAGTTTCGGATTTGTTGATTCCAACGGCTCACCTCTCTGCATGCTCTGTAGTAAACTGCTTCCTAATAGTTCCATGGCACCTGCCAAATTGCGCCGACATTTAAAAACTGTACACCCCGAGTCTAAAGACAAGAATAAAGATTTTTTTGTTCGCAAAAAAGATCAGTTATTAGAAAGTCAAAAAAATATGATGCATGTAACACAAACTATCAACGAAAAGGCCACGGAGGCATCATATTTAGTTAGCTATCGCATTGCACAAGCAGGTGAAGCGCACACTATCGCTGAGAATTTAATAAAACCATGTGTATTAGACATAACAAAATGTATGCTCGATGAAAAATCTGCAAAGCATCTTTCTACTGTTCCGCTATCAAACGATACTGTTTCACGACGAATCCATGATCTGGCAAGCTACGTCAAACAAGAACTAGTTACACGTCTACAAAATACACGATTCGCCTTGCAAATGGACGAGTCGACTGATGTCGCTGGTTTGGCTAGCCTGCTGGTTATTGTGAGATATCCATATAAAAGTTCTTTTGAAGAAGACATGCTTATGTGTTCACCGCTGCTTACGAACACTACCGGGGAAGAAATTTTTACTAAAATAAATATATTTTTTGAAGAAAATAATCTCAGTTGGAACAATTGCATTGACATTTGTACAGATGGGGCCAAGGCGATGACAGGTAAAACAGCAGGAGCAGTGTCTCGAATGAAAAATAAAGCGCCTAATTGTAGTTCCAGTCATTGTATTCTACATAGACAAGCACTTGCGATGAAGCAAATGCCGTCAAATCTAAAATTAGTTATGGATGAAGCAGTAAAAATAATTAATTTTATCAAATCACGACCACTACAATCCCGATTGTTCTCATTATTGTGTGAAGATTATGGCAGCAAACATAAAACACTGCTGCTCCATACAGAAGTGCGATGGCTGTCTCGGGGTAAAACTTTAACAAGGCTATTTGAACTTAGAGCCGAGTTACAAATGTTTCTTTCAGCAGATACTTCTTTTAATTTGAAGGACCGTTTGTATGATAAAACTTGGTTGTTCCGATTGTCTTTTATGGCGGATATCTTTCAAAAACTTAACGAATTGAATTTATCGTTGCAAGGTAAACAGACAACAGTGTTTCAGGCCTATAATAAAATAACTGCTTTTAAAAGAAAATTAGATTTTTGGATCATTTGCATTGGTAAGAAAGAAATAGAAAGCTTTACGTTACTCAGTGAGTTTGTTAGCGAAAACGACTCAGAAATGTTTGAAGATGATGTGTTTGAAGAATTGGTCCAATATCTCAGTTCGATGCGCGCATCTTTTGAAAAATATTTTCCCGAAGAACACAATACAAAAATTAAAGTGAATTCATGGATTCATAATCCTTTTTTACCCAACTTGGAAAAGCCTGAAAACATGTCAAACGAGATATGTGAATCTCTTTTAGAAATGTCATCAGACACAAGTATGGAGTCACTGTTCAAAACGACGCCTCTCAATGATTTTTGGTGCAGAATCCAAGATGAATATGCAATGCTTGGCCAAATGGCTCTGGATATTCTTCCCCCGTTCCCAACTACATATTTGTGCGAAAGAGGATTCTCTACCTACGCAGCCACGAAAACAAAATATCGCAATAGACTGGACGCCGAAGCTGATATGAGACTCCAACTTTCTTCCATCAAACCTGATATCAACCAATTGATGAAAAATAAAAAACAGTTTCATACCTCCCACTAGCCAGATTTTTTCTTTTTTAATGTTTTCTATTATTGTCCTTGCCAAGTGGTGAAGTAAATAATAATTAGTAACTGTTACATTGTACTTTTATTATGCTGATTAATAAAGAATACACTTATAAAAACAATTGTTTTATTGTAGGGTTCCATCAAGTATTTTGCTTCCCAAAAGGGTTCCGTCATTAAAAAAGTTTGAGAACCACTGATCTACAGAGTATAAAATGTTTTTTAATTATTTCTTACTCGGCTAAATTGTGCAAATTCAATTTACTGTACTGCCTACCATATCTGTAAATACAGTCAGATCTGTTACGGTTAAATAGAGGGATCATTTTGCGTTTGTAACTACAATCTTCGAAATGAATTAACAAAATATTAATTGAATATTTTTCAAATGAACATATTTAGTTGTTTCCATCAATATTCTACCCTTTCAAGTTCTTTTTTTCTAACACATATTCTCTGCAATACTCGCAATTTATATTTAAAAACTTACTTATTTTTTTAATAGATTTTACATAAAAGTTTTAATGGGAAACTCTTCCTATTTTTTTATTTTCAATATACATATAATTCTAGTACTGTTATTTAAAATTAATCTATTTCATATGTGTCGTACTTTTCGAATAATTTTACAATTGTACGCTGCTCTTACTACTTACTTTGATTACTGTTTTTTAAAGATTTAAAAAAAAAATAATACAATGCTTCGAATTGTTAATTTTTATTTTGGGTTTCGCTAAACAAAAAAATTCGTTTAGTTCCAGTTTGTCCTCCAAAAAATAACGTTTTTTTTTCGGTTTTCAGCTCAGTTCCTCAATCGTCGTCGTCGTATTATAGCCTCTCCTTGTCAGGAGATAGCCAGCAACCATATTTCTTTTTTTCGTGCAAATTATACCTCCTAGCTTATTTTCGTTAAAGCTTGTAGTTGTCATTTTTAATCTTCTTCTTCCGCAAGAAGTTTTAACCTCAATTTTTCCTTGCAAAGCGAGCGTAAAAGCTCCTCCTCCTTTAGTTTAACAAACAAGGTATTTCCTTCTTTTTCTTCTTTGCATGTTGTCTACTTGGTACAATCTATCTAATCCATTTTTCCGTAATACTTTCTTATTTGACTTCTTTTTCATCCACGGAATTCTCCATACTCTTCTCATTCGAAAGCATTTTCCCACACTTAATGTTTATGTTTCTGCCTCATACTTCAGTACAGCATTATATTTCTTTCATTTTCGTACTCATTCTCAGCTTCCGATTTTTCAGTATCGACTGCAGGTTGTTAAAAGCCTGTTTTGCCATTCTAATGCGCGCCCTTATTTCTTTTGTGTCCCAACCGTCGCTCGTGAAAAGGACACATAGGTATCTGAAGTGTTTTACTGTTTTAACTTTTTCCAACCCAATTTTCACCTTACCCGGCTTCTCATTTGGATTTTTTTGTAAACTTCATTACTTTCGTTTTTTCTACCTTGATTTTCATACTAAATTTTTTGCCTTCTCGATTTATTTTATTTAACATCCACCGCAAAACTAATTGTTCAAGGAAAATATGGAATATCATTCATTAATATATACTTCCTAAACCTTTTAGATAAACAAAATCATGATAAAACATTTTTACTTTACGAATAAAATAAGTACGTTCAAATTATATTTATTTTTATTCCACAAGTCATAACATTTTATTCCCCGCGGTAACTACTTTGTGTTCTATCTTTTTCTCTCTTTTCCAGTATTCTTGCCATTATTTACTTTTTAATACAGATGTTCAATCTCGTTAAATTTTCATTTTTATTTTCTTTTGCGTTATTGTCTTACAGAACAACAAAAAAAACTACAAAACACTTCAAGTTATTAAAGCGAGAAAACACAATTCCACTTACATATTTATAATCGTATGTTAATGTTACGTTAAATTTGTCGACTTTGCAAAATCAGTAAAATTACTGTAATACCTATTTCCTTGATAGCCCCTTTTGACCCCTCCTCTCATTAGGTTTGGACTGGTGTGACAAAAACAAAGAAATTTTTGGTAAATAAATAAACAACAAAGTAGCGTAATTCAGTGGTGTAATACGTCATTTTACACGAGAAAAAACCAAAATAACTAAACAATTAATTATTTTGTCGATTCTAATTTTCGTTCCGAGAAAAATTGTTTTTTTTTCGGTTTAGTTTTGGTTGGAAGCCCTACACATACAAATTAATGAACTTTTATTACTTAAAAAAATTTTGGAACCTAAAATAATTTGTAAAGTACCAAACCTCAAAATGTTAGGAAATAATTTAAAAGAAGAAAAGTTTAAATCAAATACTTCTGCTATTACTGCATGGGCGGTATTACAAAACTTTCTGTTGTATAAAAGTGGACTGAAAGTAATCACTAAACATATTCGACTTTGCCGGAAAAATTGCGGTTAGTGAAAAAAATTTATTCTTACGCCTATTGATTTTCTTGTTTATTAATATTAAAACTTAAAATTACGCGAAAATAAAAATTCAACTTCTCTGATCTATTAATCGAATGCGAATTTTATCTTAATAAAGTTTTCAAAATCTTCCCTTTCCATTACTTCTTACATCGCATTCTTTTACAAAGGATTTCAAAAAAATATTACTTGCTAAGATGTAAATTCATTTAAATATGTCTGAAAATAAAATCCCGACTACGCATATCCTCAGTGACTACCACCGAACTTAACAAAAAGCATATAAAAATAAAATGACATCAGTGAAAATTTAGAATTTTCTAGGTAATCATCTGGATTTGAAGTTTATTTACGTATAAAGTTAATTTCATTAATTGCATATTTATTTATTTAAATGAATGTTAGTTCATACCAAAGAAATTGTATTTTATACTTTTTCTAGTTGATGTTACGAAATATGGATGTTTAATATTTTATATTGCTTAGTATTTAATAATTACGAATATATTTATCTTTTTGTGTTTTTGTTTTACCACCTGTACTACATAAATAAGTATTCATTTTCTTTTCACGTGTTCATTGTCTGTTAAAAATATAATTACTTATTTTCTAAATATTTTTGTGGTTTGTAATCTTGTAGATTTCCTTCTCAGAATGGAAAAATACGCTCTTTAACTGTTCTCAAATATTAATAAAAGTACCAGTAAAAACGTTTAATCCATCAATATTTTTTTTCTGCTAATATTTTGATAAAATTCGTTACCTTTGATTATTTATACTTATCGATTAATCATATCTCAAGAGAAATATTTTATGCGTACGGATTCTTTTAATTTGTTAAATTATTTCGCATAAACAAAATTATTGACTTTTATAAAAAAAAAAATTGTTTTTCACTATTTTTCGATATAGTAAATTATAAAATTTTAATTTTTTTTTTTATTAATTTTTATTTGCACACTTCAAAATTCAATACTACGAATTTAGTTATTTACTTAGCGTAGTAGTTAATTATTTATTAATTTTTAACTAGAAAAAGTGATTACAGAGACACTGAACAATAACCTAATTCTTTTCGCAAACAAGTGAACATTCAGTTATCATGCGAAAAAAATTGTAATATCTAATCGTGAGTTAAGCTAACGTGTACCATTATTTTTTCTGATAAATTAATGCAATAAAATTAAATACACAAATACAATAAAACAATCTATTTGATTTAACTGCGGTTCCGTTATTACATTATTTTATGTGGAAATATTTAATACATAATTTGAAAATCTGCAACAACTACTAACTTATTTCATTACACAACTAAACAGTTGTATGTTTATATTAAATTATTTTCGGAATTCAACAGCAGAAATATTATATCAGTATTACCAGATCGCCTTAAAGCGCATTTAATGGTCTGCAACTCAGAATGGAAAATACAATTATTTCTCTAACTGTAAGTAAAACATAATTCTAGACTTAATCGTGGGATTTAATGTTTAATTGAAATGAGCAACATTGAATATCTATAAGAAATACCACCGACATAACTTGGTAAATGCAACTGAAATATAATAGTTATACAGGAATGTGGAACTATGAAATTTAATCAACAGCATTAATGAACCGAATATTTCTACAAATAAAAATCTGTTTTGAAAGCAACGGATTTGCCTAAAACAGCCCAAACGTTTGAACAATTGACCATGTAAAGCAAACTTTATCGAAAATGTAAACTTTTTAACAATTTCAAAAGAAGCACTTTACATAATTAGCTGAAAATAAACAGAACTCGTTAAATTCGTTTTTACCTCGTCTCCCGTTACGTACAGATGAAGCTTGTTTTGATATTTATTGTTTACAAAAATTACTAATTCCTTATAAACAACAACAGTACAAAAAACAAACTGCAACTTTCTATTACAATTTAAAAAAAAAAAAAAAAAAAAGAATACAAGATTGTTTTATAAGCTTTATTTATTTTCTTCTCGCTGTTGAAAAATCGCATATTACTGCAAAACTGAATTAGTATAATTTGTTGCAAAAATAGATATATGGGTAATTAATAGGTTTTAAGATTCCCCCTGCAAATTATCGCGCCATATACAAAACTAATTGTATTATATTCAATTATTAAACCGGATATTGTCGAAGAGAAAAAAATTGAAAATTTAGGTATGCCATTATGATTAAGATCGAAAAGATATTTTACTATTTACTAATGCAAACAAATTTAAAGCATCTTTTACTAATCATTAGAAATTATGCATTTTATTATTTCGCATTTCCTTAAACTGACAAACATTAAATAATTAATAAAATGATTTAAGTATTTTTTTAAAATTACATACGTTACAGTTTACAATAGAACGAAGTGTGCAATTTTTTAAAATCTCCCAAAATTTTAATGTAATTAATACTAGCTATTATTGCCTAAATTAAATACTAGCTTTAGTTGTTACAAAAGTGTACAAAACTTCGCTATTTTATGAACCTCTAAACCACAGACATAATTAGAAAATATTAGAAGAAAAAAGTGTATACTAGTTTCAAACTGCCTTAAAAATTACGTGGATTAAATCGAACGAATTTTTGTTAGAAACTTTGGTCCTTGAATTAAAACTCTTTTATGCGGTAAAGCAAAAATTGTAATATTAACTTAAATACCATATAGTAAGAATAATATTTTAATTCGAAATATGATTAAAAGTTAAATTAATAACTTTTTTTTCAATCGATATTATCGAAAAAAGGAAAAAAAAGAAATAAAATCTGACACATAAAATAAATATATGTACCGAAATTACATAACTGTCTTCATTACATGGTTAATTCCATTATAGCGTTAACGATATCATTAGCATTATTTCGTAGAGCTTTGATAGCTCGTTTACGGCCAACTTCTGCCTGTGACATGACCAGCTCAATATCCTTTTCTACAATTCCGGTATCATCGACTATTTCACCATCATCAAAATCATCTTTAATAACATTGCCACTTTGAGTGGCAGTCTTCAAATCAGTACTAGCAGCGGCACTCGCACTCGGCTCTGGAGCTTTGAATTTTTCTGCAGCAGCAACTTGCGCTTGTTGACTGAGATCCTCAATTTTTGCTTCACCAAAAATGATATATGTATCCGATGCAGGATTTTTAAATACGTCCGGTTTACTGATAACAAATAAAATATTTTTGGATTTACGAATAGTAACTCTCCCGACACCGGAAATCTGCTTTAATCCCAATTTCGACATAATTTTCCTGGCCTTCTTTTCACCTCTCGATTGTTTAGCTTTACTTACCGCGTCAACGGGTAGGCCAGTAACATCTGATATGGTGGTACCGCTTGGACCAGTTGTGGTTTGCCCAGCATCTTCCAAATCTGGTAAACTTTCATCAGAATCAGAATCACTGACAGATTCATCTTCAGTCGTTTTTTGTTCTTCTGTAGGTGACGTAGTATTTAATTCTTTTAATTCTGGCATTTTGATATCTAAAATGATTAATTTTAAAGTATGCAAAAAAAAAATTAAAATAAATTCATCACTAATCTTAGTTTACAAAATCCGTTTTATCTGGAAACTAATGTTTACCGTAATATACATTGTCAACCAATGCAGTAAATAAACATCAGGATATAAAGTTCGACTAATTGTTGAATAACTTATATACATTCTTGTAAAGAATTTTTATATTTAAAATAATTCGTAAAATCCATGACTAAATTTTTTCCTCAAAAGATGTAATTTTATTTATGTTGAGTCCCCAGTATTAATAAAAAAAAGTTTGTTACACCTCTGAAAATAGTTACACTCATTGCTCCATTTTGAAATAAATTGTAATATACATACACTCCTCGGATCTCGCCGTGGCAAAACCACCTAGAAGCGTCATGATAGCCTACAATACTTACATAAGAGTTGATTTCAATTGATTATAAGAGTCTTCAGTAAATGTTTTTTGATAAGCGTTTTAATAAAAATAAGCAAAAAATAGGGTAACGAAGTAACTAATGACCGTATCGAAAATAGCGCGAAAAGTGAAATACCGGGAAGAGAAAAGTTTAAAAATAACGCTAAAATAATACATGAAATGTAGTCATTTTCAAGAAGGCGGATTATTGAATATACTAAATTAACATACCTTAATAGGCGGATACAATTCGGCGGCTGGACAATGAAATAAATTCAGTAGTAAAAAGTGGCAATCAGTAAATAAAAATATAACTAAAAAAGAAAATGTATCAATATGAACTGTAAATAAGTAAAATGAACTGGTGTCGTTAATGTTTCATTTTACTTCTTTACAGTTCATATTGATATTTCTTTTTAGTTGTATTTTGATTTACAGGTTTCTTTTACTTCTTTCAGTAATATGGTTTCTAAATATCGCAAAAAAGGTGGCGGAATATATCTCATTAACCTCTACGTAAGTAGTACTGTATTTAATATAAACTTTAACTACTTAACGGCACTTCAGATATTTATAAAAAAAAAAAAAAAATCGAACTTAAATTATAAGTTCCTAACGCGCATAAACAAATAATTAATTTAGTGAAATAATAAATTTTTCCGTACCTCTTAACACTATAAACCGCTTAATTTACTTTAAAATATATGTATGCACGTTTTAATGCTGAAGGAATATCGTATTTCGTAATTGTGTAAACAATGATTAATTTTTGTACCAGGAAAGAAATAAACAAATATCGGAACGATTACATTTTAAATACTACAAAATATCGCGAAAAATATAAATATAATTTTTTGTAATATAACATTTTAGACTAAGATATAAATGATGTTAAAATTTCAAATTATTCAACTAACATTCAACTAAAAACAATTAACCAAAACCGGCAGAAATAGTTTTTTCAGGATTTAAAAAAGTACTTACCAAACTCACTAAAAATACACTAAAAATACAGTACAAACTATAATATATGAATTAATACGGAAAATTACAAACCACGAGCCTCAACTATTGTAAATAGCACAATTCTATCGACTTATTTAAATTCCACAGATGTTATAATTTTATTTTTATAATTTTCATTATATTAAATTATATTGTAATTATTTATAATAAAATGTTGTAAGTAAAATTCTGATAAAACAATTAATAAATTATTTATTTTTTACTATTAGTAATAAATAATTAGCTATTTGGGTAGATAAAAATAAAAAATTGTTAAAAATTTATTTTCTAGCAAACTATGTAATTCTATATATAAATTGTTGTACATTTGTAATATATAGGATAAACATGGAATATAACATATATGTATGTAAAATGTAGAACTGGGGAATATAAAATTTAAATTGTCAATTAAAAAATCTAGAAGGAAATGTGATATAAATTGAGCAAAATCAAAAAATACACGTAATAATCAAAAGATTACAATGTTAAAATTTGAAAGAACAATTATTCATTATAAGTAGAATATAATAAGTTATAATAAATACAAATATAACTTACTATATTCTATATTTAACAAAAAGGATGTTAAAATATTCTTTATTATAAGTAGAATAGTATAAATAATTATGGAAAGAAATTTATACAAAATAGAGCTGTAGCGTAGATGCACATTTGCAGCTATAGCAGTTGTGTGGACTGTAGGTTTAATCCTAGGATCAGTTAAAAGTTAATAATTTTTTTTTTTCAATTTTACTTACAATTATGTACTTATGAAATTAAATTTCTTAAATTATATATTCAGCAGTCAAACAAGGACAAGTGAATTTATTAAAATTCTTTTTTATTTACAAATATTTCAATTATATACTTTTAAAAATAGAAATCGTGGTGTTTTTTCACTTTCTTTACACATAAAAATTCAATCGAAATTTTTTTTTAATATATTTCTGGACACAAAACAAATTGCATTTTTTGATTTTGGTATTAATTACAAATGTTTAAAACATTACAATATAGCGTAAATAAATTACTATTAAGAGTTAATACTTTTTAAGCGAAAGGTCTAAAAATATGACTTTAGACGGCCATTAAATACAGTTTAGAATTTAAAACTATTCATTCAAATTGCAACATTGTACTCCTGATTATGTGTGAGCTTTTCGGTATTGCTACAAATTGGCGGGATTATTTACTGCTACATGTTTAATCGTTTCTTTGCTTGTCGTGTTTGTCTACAACTATTTTTATTTTAAAGAGTAGTTTTTACGATCATTATTGTATTTTTTGAAATAATATAGGGTGGGCCAAAAGAACATCCCGAATTTCAAACGCTCGTCAAAATCATACACTGTGAGTTAGCGTGGCAATTGCAACGCCATCTGGCGCTAAATAATATGCCGTTTAATATAAATATAGTTGATTAGTAGTCGTCATGTCGTGGACGCGTGAACAACGCTCTTTCGTTGTCGAGTACTTTCTGAAAAACGGTGAAAGTGTAATCGCGGTACAACGCGCGTTTAAAAAACAATTTGATTTAAAACGTCATGACAATCCCCCCGACCGTAAAAGTATCCTCAAATGGGTAAAAAACTTCCGAGAATACGGTAGTGTGGTGGCGGTCAACCATCAAGGTCGCCGTCGATCGTCTAGAACCCCGACAAACATCGAAAAAGTGCGCGTAGCATTGTCGCGAAGTCCGCGCAGATCCGTTCGTCGCCAGGCTTCCGCCTTGAAAATTCCCCGTACTTCACTCAGAAGAATAATTCGAAACGACCTCAATATGCACCCATACAAGATACAACTAACCCAAGAATTGATACCAACAGATAAGCCAAGAAGGTTAGAATTTTGTAATAAATTTTTGGATATGCTGGAGGAAGAAGACGTCGATTTGGATTATGTTTTTTTTAGCGGCGAGGCGCATTTCGATTTAAATGGTAACGTTAATAAACAAAACATGCGGTATTATGCTACTGAGAACCCTCGAATCGTTCACCCAGTACCCTTGCACTCCCCTCGTATCACGGTATGGTGCGCAGTCAGTGCGAAAGCGATAATCGGTCCCTACTTCTTCGAGGAGGACGGAGCGAATGTTACTATGAACGGCGACCGCTACATCCAAATGTTAAACGAGTTTTTTCTACCGGAGCTCAAACGGAAGAGGATTGCATTATCTAAAACGTGGTTTCAACAAGACGGGGCCACACCACATGTTCGTAACGATGTTTTGCGGTTATTAAGAGAGAAGTTTCAGGACCGCTTGATTTCGCGAAACTGTGAGCTGTTTTGGCCGCCGCACAGTCCGGATTTAACACCGACAGATTTTTACCTATGGGGCTACTTGAAAAGCAAGGTGTACGAGGGTAAACCAGCAACAACCGACGAGATGAAATTGGCCATTCAGAAGGAAATTGCGGCGATTAAAAAACCAACTCTTAAAAAAGTAATGCATAATTTTGAGGAAAGATTGCAACAATGTAAAAATCAAAATGGTGACTATTCATACGGAGTATTGTTCAAAACTAATAGTGTACAATAAATGGCGTTCTTTTTGAAGTATTTCAACGTTTGTTTCATTTCCGTAAGTATATTAGTCTTTATTTGACGATTCGGGATGTTCTTTTGGCCCACCCTGTATCTAATTTAATGAATATTGAAAAGTAAGTGGAATATTTAAGTGATAAAGTCGTTATTTTAATGCAGAATTACGAAATAATGATTGTAACAGTTTACGCATGGGATTCCTTTAGAATTTTTCATCAGAAATGTAATTTTTACTTTCAGTTTACATAATCTATTTTAGCCATCTGCCTGGTACTATTATTATTTTATGCAGTAGATATTTATAATTTGTTTCAACATGTTTCATTTATATGTTTAATAGATTTTGGAAATGTATTGAAAGTTTTAAATTTATGAAAGTACTAATTTGGTTACTGAAACGTGTTAAAACGTGTTGCCGCATCAGTATCGGGTGGCTGGGGACAATAGTTCTAAAGGGAGTAGATGATTGATTTTGGTAATCGAGTAATAATTGTTAAGTTTATAACCATGAAATTGGTAGTTCGATGATAATAATACTCGAATGATGACTACTGATTATTGATAATGGTCATTCATTGGCTTTATTAGCGATAGATTAGTGGTAAATTATTAGTAATATTCATGATAAGCATTAGCAGAGCAAAGTAGATTATTGATAGGATATCATTGGGAGTAATCATTAGTAAATTTGTTAAACATTGAAGCGTAATGTTTGAAGTTCATAATTTGTTATTTTTTGTGGTTGTTTTCATTAAACATATTGAGTAAGTACATTTATTTATTTGATAATTAAGACTTAGGACTATATTACATAAGGTAATTATGTCTACCTATATTTTTCTTGAGTTGAAAAAATATAGACTTTAATAATTATGCTGAAATGAATGTTAAGAAGATTGCTTTATTTTGAGAATTTAGTAAAAAATAGTTTAAAAAAGAAGTGCGCTCTCCTTTTCTTTAAAATCATTCTAAAAATGATTCTTTTTGTTCATTACACATGAACTTAAAAAGATATCCTTTCAAATTTTTTAATTATTAAAAATATCAGTACTCTCGTTTAATAACTTGTTGATTTTGTAAAAAGGCGAATTAAAAAAAACATGGTATTATTATAAGAAAATCAGTGATAAACGAAGAAAAACTATGTATCATCTTAAGATTAAATATATTAATAATAACAGATCATCGTGTGTTTAACTTTTATTTGCAAAATAAGAGCATTGATCTCTTTCATATATAATTGTACCATCATCCACATGTAACTCACACATCTCATCTGTCTGTAAATGAGGCAATAGATAAGTGCATAGAACTTTTCATTATGTCAACTAAATGTTTAACTAATTAAATGAATACATAAACAACATGGAAAATAACTATATATATATTAAATTTAAGTAGTGTATGTCACCATGATTATGGAGATGAATCTCAGAAACATGTCGGTGTTAATTTAAATTTAATATATATAGTTGTTTTCCATGTTTATGTATTCATTTAATTTTTTGAAATTTTGGAAACATGTATGTAAAAGTCGAGTTATAAATCAACTAAATGTTGTGGTATTGTGGTTTATTTCAAACATAGTGTTTTAACTGCTAATAAACCATATGAAAAAACAGGTTTCATTTGTAATTAGTAATTATTAATGCAAATAATTAACTCATAATCTAATAATTTCATTAGTATTAATTCATCATTGCCCGACACTCACTCAGTGGTTAAACATGGCGTGTGGATGTTGTGTTTATTTTGCTCACGTTTAAATCACTCTTTTTATATGTAGACGGTCTTTTCTTAACTTGAAGTTGGACGCTTTTTACGCGTAATGTGATAATGTACTTGATTTTTATAGCCTTTTATTTAACTCGCTTTGTCATTCTGTTTGTCTGGGGGGAATCTTGCGAACGATTTTTCACCTACTTCCCGATGAATTAAAAAAGTGTCCTTTTGCAGAAATGCTTGTTATAGATGACAATACAATATTATGCAACATCTGGGTTTCCAACTTTAAAATTAAACTTTCGGGGCGACGAAAGCTCGAAATTTTGGGGGAAAATATTCTTTTTTTCGGACATGTGATATATCGTTGGAAAGATCGCTATTTGTCGAGAACAAAACCATATTTTATTTCTTTAATGAAACTTTCGAAGTTTACGAAAAGTTCAAAAAAACGTGAGATCTAATATGTAAACATATTAGGCATTTCACCACTCATAAAGTTATTAAAAAAAAACATATTATGAATAAAATTATTAATGTTTGGCAGATAAGATGGGACCACTATGACTCAGGTCGCAAAACTCGTATTTTCTTTCCAAATTTAAAAAATAAAACTTAAAATCAAAAATTGGATATAACGTTTCTGAACGTTCGGATACTCTCCGACCACGGCAACTTTGGAGAGTATCTCTATAGATTCAAAATAATAGATTTATCAAACTCAGCTATCTGGAGCAAACACTAGACAATATCCAACATTCAATTTTTGCTTGTAATGCTTTCAATCGCTAACGAAATCAATTTACAGGGGGGCCACCCAACCGGGAATGGGCCAAGAATTTTGCAAACCGGGATTAAACCATGAAGAAAAGTGAAAATAGCCAGAAACGATATTTTTAATAAGAAAAAATCATTTGCAGCGAAAAATGAATGCATTTTTTACTGTACTTTATTCAAAATAAATTGCGAAGTTCTGTTTTATTTATATAAAATTGCTGCGGCGGCCAAATATTATCAATAGTAACAAAAAAATGTCATTCTTCTTTTTGTACAGTTCTAATAATCAGGAAATCGGGACGATTTGGACCGGGAAAACAGAAGATTTGGATTAGGAAAACCGGGAATTTAAAAATTATATTTGAATGGCCACCATGATTTAATATTCGCCTCAATGTGTCCTTAACTATAGATGAAGCAAATGTTCTTAAGCTTTTGCCATACTTTCATGTCTTAATGAAAGAAAAACTAATCCTAGTACTGCGTAATTGATCTCCATGATTGTTTTATACTTATGTATAATATAACACCAACTTAATAATACAAATGTTATACCACAAAAATAGCATTCGATTTTTCGTTTTCTTCTTTATTAGACATACAGGTATATTTTGATCTATATATGAGATCATAAGATATAATAATTTATAAGTATATTAAGCACGTAATCCACTATGAATGTATTAGAGCTCATACTATAGTGTACATAATTATTCTTATTACATGGTAATTTTCAATTCAAAATCAGTTCCCAGTAGGGTGCCATAAGGAATTTTGTCCAAGGGCGTCAGAGGAGCTAAAGGTGGTACATACATCGTAATTAATTAATTTTCTTTGTAATATATAAACTATTCAATTTACATATTTTACTTATAATTTTTAAACTTTTTATGATCTATAAATGTATAGATATTTATGAAATCACAATTTTTAATTTAAAAATGGGGAAATAGTAATGATAGCTGTTGTAACGAAAATTACTTAAAATTGTACACTGTAGGGTTGCTGATAAAAACATTTCATTCTAAAAGTAAATTTAAATTCATTATAATTTTTAGTTTCATTTAAATAGCAATGTAAATTACGGTATATATAATAAAATCGTGTAGCAAGCTACTTCATTTCTTTTAACATTCTTATGAACTTCATATATATTAAATTTCTATTTTATAATTATCATTATTGTTGATATAATTGCTATTGCTTCATTAAAAGCATTAAAATAACCATTAAAATTAATTCTTAAGAGCCAACAGTATGTTAGTTAATTATTCAGCATCATTACAAAATTTACTTATTGTTACCTCAAAATTTAAGTTACTAATATAATATTATACTTAAAGTTTTCTTTATTTCTATTTTATTTAATTATATTAATATTTATTTAACATTAATTTTAATTGTTAATTTTTATTTTAGTATAATAAATTGTTCTTTTACTTTGTTTATTTTGTCGATTTACGTGTCGTGTACTGCATCTAGGCCAGAGGCACGGTAAGAGTATGAGGGTGCTTAAATCGTAGAGTATAAGTGGATTAATTTAAGAAAGGTTATTAGGTTGTGGGAAGCTTTGAGGGAGTTGGAAAGAATATTTTGGGGTGTAAATGGTTATTCGAGAAGTGTTCTGAGAATTATATTGTGGGCAACTTACAAGCAGGTGATATACAGTGATAGGAACATTATAGTGTGAATAAATGGGAGCAGGTTGATTTTTAAGGAGATAACTATGTGTGATTTTAGTGTAACCTAGACGCAAACTAGCGAGCACGACTTCTTTCCTGTTTTTTGATGTGGAGGTACTTCGGCGAGACGCGGAGCCCCGTATAGCACGCAGCTTGTTGGAGTATGGTGTTGTTGTCCACTTGAGATTCCAAGAGTCTTGAATGACTTTTTTATAGTTGCGTGAAGATCATTGACCGGTATAGGCAATTGAGGATATGGTTTAAACTGGGATCTTTCTTTAGCTGCTATATCGGCAAGACCATTTCCAGTGATGTCGACATGGGATGGTCTCTTGTAATATTTTCTCACCGAGAGAGACGTGTGAGGCCGAGATACAGATGGTGAAATCATCGGCGTATAGTGCACAGTTAACTGGATGAGAAATCTGTTTTACAATGTCGTTGATGGCAATGTTGAACAGTGTGGGACTTGAAACAGATCCTTGAGGGGCTCCGTTGGGTAGGTTGTAATATGATGAGACTGAATTTTTAATTCGAACATAGAATTGGTGGGAGCTGAGAAAATTTTGAATAAAAAAAGCCAAGTGGCCTTGAATATCTCAGTTTTGCAGTGTTGATAGAATTCTGTTTATCTGAACTTGATCGAACGCTTTTAAGAAGTTGAAAAAATAGTTAAATGATGGTGTTTGTCTGAAAATGATTTTTGAATGGAATTTCTCAGGTACATTAATTGATCTATAGGGAATCGACCGGTTCTGAAGCCACATTGTTTCTTCACAAGTAAGTTTCTTGATTCGAGAAGCCATAGTATCCGTTTATTAAAAATTCGTTCAAAGATTTTACTAGTTACTGATGTTAAAGAAATGGGTCGATAGTTGTTAATGCAAGTCGGATTTTTGTCTGGTTTAAGAAGTAGAATGATTTCTGCTGTCTTCCATAATTTAGGGGGGTCACCCTCTTTCGGGCGCAGCCTCTTTCGGGCGCAGGCGAACTCAGACCTTTTTACAGACCACCTACGGTGATTTTCAGGCACCATCCGTTAAACGTTATCATCTGTGTTAGTGAAAAACACGAATTACCAAATACTGCTATCAGAAATACCGTTTTTCGTTAACGATTTGGTTTTTCCGCAAGTATAGCATGTTACATATGCATATATAATCACAAAACACACATTTTACATGATTTTATTTGGTTATTTGCTTTTCTAAAATATCCTATATATTTTTTTTTTTTTTCTGAAATAACAACTTCAGCGTGAAATACTCATAAACAGATTTTCGCGATGTAAATTTAAGAGTTCTGTTAGCAATAGTGATACGAAACGGACGAAAATTATTAATATTAATAATCGGTCAAATAAATTGTCGATTTTCTTCATTTTTTTTTGCTATTGTATAGTCAACCGTATTTAAAAAATTACAAACTATCAACTCTACGCCATTTAAAGTGTAACATAACTGGATTGAATTTACTTCTGATACATATTCCTTATATTATCTTTCTTTTTTATTCGTATCTAGTAAATTTATTTGAGGAACGTTTATTGAAGTTTTTTCTGTTATCTATAATTTTAATTATATATTTAATTCCTTGACGAATCAACCCTGGTTTCAAAGAAATATCGAAAATGCCAAACAAAGGCGCAAAAATTTTTAAACATAAACACATTTATGTTAATACTAGGCGAGAAATATATACGATATTACAAATTAAAAATTGAATATCTTTGTTTTAAATTTAATATTATGTAAATGTAAATTAAGGTAATCTTTAAATTAACTCACAGAATGTTTAGTATATAAAACATTCTGTCGGCTAACTTCTCTTTTTTTTTTTTTTTAGTTCGTTTAGAAAAATTTTCAATCTTCAAAACACTGGACTAATATTATTTTCATAAAAATTTTAATAAAGCCAATAACCAAGAAGCTTTTCTTGTTTTGTCTAATAATAAAGCGAGCGGCTCATAAAAAAATAATAATAATTAGAAAAATCGACTCGGCAATACTTGATGCGTGTTTTGTGGGAAAAAGAAAAAGTAAAGAAGCAAGTTGAGAAACAGAAGCGATTAAGTAATTTTCTACTGTGAAATAGTTGTTAATAAAAAAGGGATAAGAACCGTCAATGGCTACAACCACTTTGTAATTAACACGTTTGTTAGTTACAAAACGCGATTTAACCGAATTTTTTTTCTCTAAAATTGCAATAATACTTTCTAAATATTGTCAGTTCAGGTGGGTTGGATTTGAGTAACACAAAGCTTCAAAAGGAATAATTCGCAGGTATTCGTTATTCGAATCATCGTTCTTTTAATTTACATTAAATATTTATAATAATAACCTTTTTGTCTTCTGTTTCTCATCACATCGGCTTTCTTTACTAAAGGTTTTTTGGTTTTATTTCGAAAAAAAAATTCTTTAGTGACGGTAGTGAATAATATGAAAGAAGCTGCTTATTGGTAATAACTGCAAAACCTAAATGAGAATTACCTTTTTCGACCTCAGTCTTATTTATTTATTTGGTCACGTCAATCAAGGACCTTTACCCGGTTTGCATTTCGATACTTATGATGTGTCGTTGCAAATACAAAATTATCCGTACGCTTGCTTGTTTTCTTTTTGTATTTGCTGAACAAAAAAGTCCCGTTAAGGCAAAATGTGATCAAAACAATAAATGAGTAATGGTTAAAATGAGCACGATCGTCTATTTGTTTTTATATAGTTATTTCATTAATTTATTCAGAATGATTCGTCAGTTAGCCTTTGTATGTTTGTTTTTATTTTTGTTCGATTCCTTTAGGTTACTTTTTTAGATTTAATCTTATTGGCCTAAAAGTAAAACGCACAAAAAGAAAAAAATGTTTAATATTTATGAAAAAATGAACTTGCTCCTGCGAGCATGTTTTGTAGTAAACGAAAACATAAAATGTCGCATGAAGCAGACATGAAAGAAATAAGAGGTTAAATTTTGAACATATTTATAAAAAAAATAATATTCTAGTCCGTCGTTTTTTTTTGTTTCTTTTACACAACTGTGCGAATATGAAGCTGAGCCTGTTAAATTAGCTTACAGCACACTACACAAATTACAATGTGTGGTTGTTTAGTAATAACTGAAATTTTCAAAAACCACAAAAATTGGAACAATATCCTCGTTATTTTTCGATAAGGAATCAATCTTTCTTATATTAAATGGATACAGTTTTATTTAATAAATAGGTATTTTCTGTAACACGCATAAACAATATTTAAGTTACCAACAATTTGAAACCTATAGTATGTATTGCGATAAAACTGTCGCAAAAAAATTATCCCCCCCTTTCCGCAGGAGTGATAATTTCTCAAACTATATATACCTACAAGGTACAACGAGTGTTTATACAGCTAGTCGAATTAGAAATTATGTTTTTCCTCTTTCAGGTTTTCCCAGCAAAATAAGAGTTTGCAATTATAATATAATAGTAATAGCATTAATTACAAATATAGAAATAAACGATTTCGAAATCTTACATATAAGTAATAATAATAGTACCTATATTACATGCAAATACTAAACTTAACTAATTACATTATGTGGTACACCACGAAGATAATCTTCAAGCTGAAGCTGATTATAATTTGTTTCGACTTTCAACAAATATTTGTCGCAATCGACATATTTCTTTTTTTTTATTTGGTTACTTTTATCAATAAGACTATGTTTTCTTCATTTTGTTGATATTATATCACGTTCATAGACGAATGACAAAAACCATTATGTGTCAACATCCTTTGCGGCATTCTTTTTTTTCGGAACAGAAAAGTAAAAATAACAATAATGGCAAGTTTTACACGCATTCATTGCACATTTTGTTATGTTCTTCTGTTAGGAAAATTAACCATTTTCTTAGAAATTCAAAACCGAATAGCCAATCGTACGGGTTATGAACAATGCAGGTAAATAAATTTCACCTCTTATGAAGCTATTCAGGATTTGGTAAAATAAACAAACTAAACCACTACACTTATTTACAGAAAATAGTTTCATTCGTTAATTCTCCGTACTACGGTCATTATTAAAAATAGCCTATTCGAAAAATATTCTATTAATTCTTCTTCCGCCGAAATAATAACAACTGCTTTACAATAAACTTATAGTCAATTCCAAGAAAAATATACGATTTTTTCCATGACCATTTTATCACTTTTGCTTCTTCTTTTATTCCTACAGATTCGCATATTGTAAAATATTCGAGGTCCTATTCATTACCTTTTTTCAGTCACTCGCAGGAAATCTCCCATGGTGAGAACCGAACCGACAAAAAAAATTGACGCCCGTTTGAGAAATATTGCTATATCTATAAAATTAATTTCCGCATATATGCTTTTAGTACTGTTGTATTTTTTAGGAATACTCACTAGAGATCAATATTTACTTGTTTTCTAAAATAATTACATATAACGGTTATAAAACAAATATATATTTTTAAGAATGTCAAATAGTTGTTTAAAAATCGGAAAATTTTTGTTACTTAATTATGTTAATTTTATTACTAAATGAGCTGCTTTATTGATGTTTTTGCATGTTTTAAAAATGAATTCTGGTTTATGTAGGTCATATTTCATAGTAATAAGAAAAAATGATTCCAAGTAATTAATCCGTGTTACATAACGTGCAGAATTAAATATTTAGCTCTAAAATATTTATTTTGCAGGTAACTGTATTTTAGAAAAAAAAAATAAATAAATAAAAAATAAAATAAAATATTATCGCAAATACGGCAAAGTAGTTGAGCATAATGTGTCAACCGCCAAGGATTTAATATGATAAGTATGAATTACCGTAATTTCAATTTACATAATACTAAATTGAAAACAGGGCCAGTCGATTTGGTTCAAACGAATGGGTTCCGTTAAAAATAAACATAAAAATAGAAGAATAATATCTTAAAAGTAATAAACAATTTTTTTTAGTAGTTTTCATAATCACTAAAGTTAATTTAATTTTAATTTTTTGTGAATGTAAAAATTTATTGTAAAGCATTTAAATTTCCTTTGAAAGCAGAAAATCTGTCACAGAGGCAAATTATTCCTATGATCTACTAATTCTGAAATTTTTTATTGAAATAACCCGTTAAACAAATACATAATCAGCACTTCAAGTCTTTATAACCGAAAATGATTCTTTTTGAAAACAGCTGGTTTATTTTCTAAACAAATTAATTACTAATTTCACGGGTGTTCTTTTTTGATTCATTACGCCTTAAATATGATAATTATAGAAGAAAAAATAAATAAAAAACTCACTAAGCCTAAACTAGGTTTACTTGGAAAAAGATCGAAGTCTAAATGTAACGAGGCGAATCGTGCTGCGGCCGAAATGATGCGACTCCCCAGTTAGGTATAAAAAGATTATAAAAAAATGTGATTACTCTTCCACCCGGCATAAACATGTAGGTAACTAATTAAGCCTTAGTAGCTAGAAAATAAAAAAAAAATCACGATACCGCATTTTTAATTTTGTGAAAACTATCCGCCAAGGTACGCCAGTTTATTAATTAATAAATATTCTAAAAACTTTCAATTATTATATGTATAAAAACTTTCACTGACTGTTTTCACTCGGACTTGGGACGTTAATGTTCACCACACTAAGGTTAATGAATCATTATATAATTACTAAGTCATTAATATTTTTAAGTTAATTCTAAAAACGGGAAATGTGTCAATTTATATATTCTTGCTTGTACAAAATTTCAGGTAAATACAAAAAGATTATAAAAACCGTGATTTTAATTCGTCATTTAATTTGATGGCTATTCAGTAGGAGTGTTATTCTGGGTTGATTAAATCATTTTGCACTGTAGATGTATCTCATATATTTACAGTTTGCCACTTCAGTCACGTGTTTATAAATACTAGTGTTCCCAATGGTCAAAATTCGACCATAATTATCATTAAAAGTTTTAAGAAAATATATACGAATTGGTATATTTCCAAAATTGTTTTCCCACTCTTTTACGTTCGTTCATCATATATCTGAGAACATATACTTTTATTTATACTTTCAATACAAAAATTAAGTGACACCTTAAGATTTAGTACACTGTAAAAAAGCCAATAATGATAATTATTAAGAAAAATTAAAACATTTCAATAAGAACAGATTTACTGGCTGCAGCGATTTCCTTTTTCACTTTTTGTATTACTTTTTTATTTAAATACAAAAAAAAAAGGTATAATTGTTTCCAAAATTTGATGTACTGATAGCTCTAAAAATAATCAATAGTTACTAAACAGAAAAAAAAAGCAAGAAAATCGGTTAATAAACAGCGGTGAAGAAGGTACTGAACTGTTTTGTCTTTGCCTATTTATATAGAGAAAAAGATTATCCATTTTTTTAAAATAGAATTTCCCGCAGTGAATTTATCGGGAATATTTAAACAAATTCAAGGTTTGAAAGCTTTTTTCTTATTAGCTGTATTAAAATTTTTATGAAAATAATATTAGTCCAGTGTTTTGAAAATTGGAAATTTTTCTAAACGAACCAAACAAAAAAAAAAGTTAGCCGGGCAAGATGTTTCATGTAGATTACCATAATTTACATTTACATAATATTAAATTCAAAACAATAATATTTAATTTTTAATTTGTAATATCGTATATATTTCTCGCCCAGTATTAACATAAATGTGTTTATGTTTAAAAAATTTTGCGCCTTTGTTTGTCTTTCTCTATACTTCTTTGAAACCAGGGTTGATTCATCAAGGAATTAAATATATAATTAAAATCATAGATCACAGAAAAAACTTCAATAAACGTATCCTCAAATAAACTTACTAGATACGAATAAAAAAGAAAAATAATATAAGGAATATGTATCAGAAGCAAATTCAATCCAGTTATGTTACACTTTAAATAACGTAGAGTTGATAATTTGTAATTTTTTAGATACAGTTGACTATACATTAACAAAAAAAAATGAAAAGAACCAATAATGCATTTGACCGATTATTAATATTAATCATCTTCGTCCGTATCATATCACTATTGCTAATAGAACTCTTAAATTTACATCGCGAAAGTCTGTTTATCTGTATTTCACGCTGAAGTCGTTATTTCAAAAAAAAATAGAAAATATTTTAAAAAAGCGAATAACGAAATAAAATCATGTAAAATATGAGTTTTGTGATTATATATGCATATATAACATGCCATACGCGCGGAAAAAATAAATCGTTAACTAAGAGCGGTATTTTTTGGACGGAATTTCTGATAGCAGTATTTGGTAACTCGTGTTTCTCACTAACACAAATGATTACGTTTAACGGATGATACCTGAAAATCACCGTAGGTGGTCTGTAAAAGGTCTGAGTTCGCCTGCGCCCGAAAGAGGCTGCGCCCCAAAGACGCTGCGCCCGATAGAGCGGTCCCCATTTAGGGAAAGTATGTGTTGTCCACATTTTGTTAAAAATAGAAAGAAGGAAGTTTATTGTGGATCCCGAGAGTAAATTTTTCTGATCATATACTTTTTGTGGTTTTAATTTTTAGCTAATGATTGAATCCTCTCATCATTCGTAAAGTTTCAGTTTTCATGAACAGGTCAAAAAGATTTAACGCGTCTTGGGTGTTGATTTTTTAAGATATGTCGAAAGAAGAAAAAAAAATGAATGTTTATACATTTTTTTCTTATTGTTTATTATCAGATTTCATCTAAAACTGGTAATTAATTGTATTATATTTATTAAATTGTTTAATTTAATTATTCAAAATTGTTATTTTTTTCTTTCCTTACATCTCCGATAAATGTAATTAAGCTATTATTTTACTTAGTCCCCATCTGCAATTGCATGTACACCGTACTTTTTTAAAATTAAAATTTACATTTACCTCTCGAAATTTATACCAATATAATTATTATTTTTATTTATTTTTTGCTAATTAGCACCATGTACATCCCAGTGGCTAGAAGTGCAGCTTGAAGAACTTAGTTTATGTGTTGGTACAAATTTATAAATTTTAGAAATTGAAGGACTTTGTCAGCTTGAAAAGAATTTTCTACCAAAATTGAAGGAAGGAATATGTCGGGATAGAGTAATGATCTCTGAGCACTGAATTTAGAACATTCGGTTAATATATGTTTGATTGTGAGTTGGGTGTAGCAGGAATCACAAACTGGAAGTGAACTTTTGTTGAATGTGAAACTATGAGTGAACAGGGCACTGACCTGTTAGTGTGCGTGTAAGAACTACTTCGTCCTTCTGGGATAAATCTGTAGGAGCTATGTATGATTTGGAAGAAGAATACATTTCTTTCACCTTATTAGTGTAGGGAACATGATGCCAGAATTGTCGGCACTGAATTTGGGATAAAGAATTTAGGTATGTTTTTAGATCTACAAGAAGAATGAGGATGTTGGGAATAGGTCGACTATTTCATTCCCAGGAATATCACAGTGGGAAAGAATCCAGCAAAAAAACACTTTTTTTTTTTTGAGTTGATTAGTTTTTGCATAATTTCTGGAATGACTTTTTTTATCATGGTAATTATTCAGGGAAGATAAAGTTGGCAGGGAGTCTACAAATATTAGGATATTGTTTAGTTGGAATTCTACACGGTATATTATAGCTAGTTTTAATGCAAAAAGTTCAGAGGATAGGACGGAGAAATAGGGTGGAAGTGGATACAAAATTCTATCCTATTTACGAATAATTGAGCAACCGGAACGTTCTTGGATTTTGCTACCATCGGTGTAGATATGCTCGAAATTGGGATAGTCACTGATTAGTACAAGAAAATTTTGACGGAAAATAGCAGGATCTGTGGAGGATGTCGAGGGTTCAGAAAGAAAGAAATTAATTGTTGGTTTAAAAGTCATCCAAGGAGAGTTAAGATTTATTAGAAAATGGTGTATATTTACTTCATTGGTAAGTATAGATTGAAGAAAAGTAAGATAATTTTGTGACAAGAATTGTAAAGGAGCCAGAGATATTCGAAGGAAGAATGGGAGGTAGAATTTGCCAAAATTTTGTAGGTAGATGGGATGTCCGGATATACGAGTATGAGGAGTTGAATGTTATTCCAAGGTATTTGATTGATTCTGAAGCTGGTATGGAGATATTCTTCAGTTGAACTTATATGGTTCGAGGGCATTTGCAATGCCTACAAAAGTGAATTGCTTTTAATTTTTTATAAGAGATACTAAGACCATTTTGCTGAGACCCGAAGTGAATTTGGTTAATCGCTTGCTGAAGAACAGTTTCTCTTAATTTTGGATTTTTACAAATTTAATGATAAATATGCAGAAATCATCTGCGAAAAGAGATTTGGATACCATGTGTCGAATTACATGCGGTAAATCATTGGTGGCAATATTGAATAACGTTGGACTAAGAGCGGTGCCTTGTGGACTCCATTTTCGAGGGTGTATAGGTTAGAAAGAGAATGTCATATGCGCACCATGAACTGTCTACTTTCAAGAAAGTTACTATTGAAATGAAAAATATTTCCTTTAATATCCTAAAAATGAAGGGTTTTCATAATTTTGTATTTTCATACCGTGTCGAAAGTTTTATTTATATCGAATATGGCTAGAAAATGGTTTTTAGTACGGAATGATTGAATTATTCTAGAGTTTATAAAAAGTAGCTGATTTAATGTAGATCTTGAGAGTCGAAAATCACGCTGATATGGTGAAAGTTTTCATTTTTTTTAAGAATCAAAAAAATACGCTTATTGACTACTTTTTCAAAAATTTTACAAAAGTTTGAGGTCAGTCAAATTTGGCGATAGCTATTCGTAAGAAAAGGGTTTTTATTTGGTTTAAGAAAAAGTAAAATGATTTGCAATTCTCCACATTTTTGGAAAACTATGTTGTTTCCATATGTAATTGAAAATATTAAGAAATTGTATAACCACATTTTCAGGAGTATTTTTCAAAAATTGAACATAAATTTGATCTGATCCTGGAGCACAGTTTTTTGCCGTTTTATCGTATTTCGATAAGAGTTATGTCGTTGTTGAAGGACTCCGCATTAGGACCGTCGAAGTCATGATGATTCTTGTTATTACTTTTATAGTTGAAGAATTGTGGATCTTGTGTAGCGTCACTAGAAACTTGATTGAAATGAACAGCGAATGCATCCGCAATAGTGGAAGAGCCGTTATTTATTTCATTATTAAGGATATTTGAAGGGTAAGTGATATGAACTTTGAATCTCAGTTTTCGAATAGTGGTCCAGATTTTGCGCTAGATGTATTAATGTTAGTGTTTGAAATGAAATCACGCCAGGATTTTTTTTGGCTTCTCGGACAGTTTTTTGAGCAACTGCTCGAAGTCTCTGACAATTTAAAAGATTGATGGTTATGAGATTCGCTTTGAGAATTTTTAGAGCTTTTCCCCTGTTGCGAATTGTGACAGAATAGTCGTTTACCCACCACGGCACCGTTTTTGGGCGGCGGGTTATGATTTTGGGTATTTTTTCCGGCGTGCATTTATGCAAATAGTTACGGAATACATCAACTATATCGTTGATATTTTACATAAAATTAATACAAGGAAGTACAGAGCTAAGTTCTTGAATTTACACCAATCGGCTAATTTGAATTCCATTTAAGGGTATTTACATTTACTGCACTAGGGATGTTGAAAGAAATGAGTTGGAGTATGTGATCACTACCTGATAAGTCGTTATAGTGAAACACTTCAACGTCATCAAAAGGAATTGATGTTCCAATAATAGGGTTAATATTATAAAATATTCACCCATAATTTTATATTTTTGGACTGTACACAGAGTACACATATTTGCGATGTTTGAAGATTGAAACGAAACTGACCTGAACTGAACACTAAACAAGAAAAGATTTCAAAAAATACGTTACAATGGCCTTCGGTTAATCAACGATTAAATATATATAATGTATAAAAGAGTTTGATTTATCCTCAGGCAGTCTAAGAATATTTACCGTCTATTGTTTGATCCGCTCTGACTGAGCCGATTTAGTTACCGCGTCACGAAAATAGCTATAACTCCGTAAATAATTAAAATTTTGAAAAATCTTTTTAGGATCATATTCTTAAATGTCTAAACTATCAGAATATGCAAAAAAAAAAATTAGATTTTTTCATATTTCTAGACTAGAATACCCCGTTAATTTGTAACGAAGACACAATCGTCATAAATCCTTGCTGATGTAAACCTGTTGTCGGAAATTAAACACATTGTATGCATTATCATCCATTGATGTCTTCAGTTCACTAATTGTAGAGACGATTTTAATGTTCAGAAAGTTGAGAGTTTCTGCTAGGAAATCATTGGTCATGTCAGAAAAAACATTAAAGATATTTCTCCGAGATACTCATTGAGAAATTTTTCCATGGTTTTTTTACTATCTAGATAAATACAAATACGATTTTGAAAATTTTTAAGGCGTATATAATCGAAGTAGGCCCAACGATGCTTCCAAGCGCTTTAACGTAGTCTTTCAATAGATCGCCGTTCTTCTTCTTTCTTCTTCTTTTGGTGTCATACTCTTCGAAGAGCGTTGACGATCACAAATGTCAGCATCAAAAACTTCTGTTTCTGACATTTTGCATGAGTCTTCCTATCGACCAAGTTCTCGTCCATTCCTTGATGTTATCTAGCCAAGTCGTTTTCCGTCTTCCTCGGCCTCTCTTTCCGTCTATTTTTGGAGGATTAGTTGTAGGAGTTGATATTTCTCTCCTCTGATAATATGACCGAAATATTTTATCTTTCTGTGTATAATAGATTTTATTAATATCCTTTCTGTGTTGGCCATCTCTAGAACCTTTTGATTCGACGTTCTACTTATCCATGGTATTTTCAGCATCCTTCTGTGGATCCACATTTCTACAGCCTCCAATCGATTTACCTGTCTTTTATTGAGTGTTGTTGCCTCAATTCCATACAATAAGATAGAATAAATATAACAATGCACAATGTTTTGCCGTATATCTAGACGTAAGCATCTATCACAAAGCAGATTTCTCATGCTGGTGAAGGCACTCCGAGCATAACTACATCTCATTTTTATTTCTGTATCTGGGTCCAAGTTCTCAGTAATATAACAGCCCAAGTATTTAAATTTTCCAACTCGTTCAATCTTCTCATTGTTTAACATAACAGAGACTTGATTAAAGTTGTTTTCCTTGCTGACCACCAACCATTTCGTTTTCTTCACGTTTATATTCAAATTATATGATTTTCCAACTGCATTGAGTTCATTGAGTAGATATTGAAGATCTCTTCCATTCTCTGCAATAATAGCAGTATCGTCTGCATAGCGAATGTTGTTAATAATCCTTCCATTAATCCGAACGCCCAAGGATAGGTTCGAGATAGCTAATCTAAAAATCTGTTCAGCATACAAATTGAACAGTAGGGGTGAAAGGATACATCCTTGTCGCACTCCACGTTGGACTTTAAAGTCAATTTTTTCTCCGTTCTCTAGAATGAGCTCAGCTGTCTGGTTCCAATATAGATTCTTGATTATCCTTAGATCGTATTCATCAATTCCCGTAGTTTTAAGAATATCCATTAGTTTATGATGTTGGACGTTATCAAATGCTTTCTCATAGTCAAGAAAGCAAATAAATGTGTCTCTATTCATTTCCCTACACTTTTGGAGTAATACATTAACTGCCAGCAGGGCTTCTCTTGTTCCAAAACCTGCACGAAAACCAAATTGGGTTTCACTTAAAAAGTATTCGCATTTAGCTCGGATTCTATGGTGAACAATCCTCAAGAAGAATTTCAGAAGATGACTCATAATACTGATTGTACGATAGTCGCCACACTCCTTAGAATATTGCTTTTTCGGTATGAGTATAAACGACGACTTCAGCCACTCGGCTGGAATTTCTCCCGACATGTAAATTTTATTAAATAGCACGGTCAGTTTCTTGATATTTTCCTCATCAAGGAGTTTAACCACATCTCCAGGTATCCTATCAGGACCCGTAGCCTTCCTACTTGGGATTAAGTTAATTGCATGTCTTACTTCTGATTCCAAAATTTGTGGGCTTTCTTCTGAGTTACAGAGCATTATGGGATTGTCGAGTCGATGTTCAGAAAATAGCTTTTTTAAGTATGTTTCCCATATTTTTTTCTTTTCATTCTGTTCAGTAACAGGGGTGCCATGCTCATCTAACAGCCGCATTACGGGGCGATTGAGCCCTCTCCCAGTAACTGTTTTTATCTGCTTATGCATTTTAAACAAATCATGTTTTTCGGCCAACACCTTTATTTCATTACACTGTTCTTCCATCCATCTGTTTTTGGCTTCTTTGATCATCTTCTTGACTTGTTTATTCAGACGCTGGTACTCAGCTTCGTTCTTGCCTTTGTGACTTCTCCTTTCATTCATCACATCGAGTATTTCGTCTGTCATCCACTTTTTCTTTTTAACATTATTTTTCTTCAGATACTTCTGACAAGTTTCTGTAATAACTGCGTTCACGGTAGTAACATCAAATTCTGTACCAAGTGCATTCAGGTTGTCATTAAGCTGTTCTGAAATTTTAGCTCTTGTTTCTATAGACTGTAGTTTGTTAATGTCCCATTTGTTATGCTCATTTTTGTTTTTTATTATTTTCTTAAATCGTAGTTTTGCTTTGGCAACCAGTAGATTGTGGTCGGAACCGATATCAGCTCCTGGATAAGTTGAGGTTCGTTTGATCATATTCTTGTATTTCCGATTTATTAGAATATAATCGATTTGATTCCTGATTATGTAACCATCCTTATCATTTGGGGCCTTCCACGTATACAGGCGACGCTTGGGTAATTCAAACCAGGTATTTGTTATAACCAAATTATTTTGTTCGCAGAATTCAAACAGCTTATCTCCTCTATCACTGCTATTGCCAAGCCCAAAGCAACCGACCGAACTTCCACGTTTCCCACATCCCATCTTTGCATTGAAATCACCCATAATTATGAGGATATCCGATCTCTTAAGTTTATCTAATATCATTTGGACTGATGAGTAAAGTTCATCTGCTGCTTGATCATACTGTGGTTCTGCCGTAGGAGCATAAATCTCAATAATGTTTATTAGGCAGTGGGCGCCTTGTATTTGTAGAAACATACATCTGTCTGATATGGGTGTAAAATTTATTACCTGCTGAGCCATCTTCGGTGATACAATTAGCCCGACACCATTTCTTGGGCGATTGCTTTGTTCTTTGTCATATCCGGAGTAGTAGAAAGTTCCTTCTTCTTGTTGACAAGTTCCTGTACCTGGCCATTTATGCTCGCATATGCCCATAATATCTAGCTGTAAACGTTTCATCTCCAATAGCACATTTTGAAGTTTTCCTGTTTGGTATAATGTTCTAACATTCCATGTTCCTAACTTACAGTTTTGGTAATTCACATGAACAGACGGTGAGATTCTTCGCACCCTGTGCCCATTGAAGGGCTGCACCGGACTCAGGGCCATATTCGTTTTATTTACTGCCATTGTGATAACCTGGGGATGAAGGTACAACGGTGGTTTCCCTTTTGCCTTCCGCTGGATTTTCTGTCAGGGTTTACTCCCTTACCCGAAAGGACCCAGTTTTAAGGCGCTGGATACTCGCCTGCTCGCTCTGAGTTGCTAATCAACCCGACTGGGCACTTAAGTCGCAAGCGAGTTACTGATAGTCTGCTGTTGGTACTGCAGTAAGAGAGCTTAACGGTATTTATTGGTCAGAGCATCTTCGGCAAGTGCATCCGCCTCCGTTTTCCTACCAGTTCACGTGTGAATTCCGGTTTAGCTTTTCTAATCAGCGCTGAGCCCGCCGAAAAGAAAATTACTACCCTGCACGACGTAGACGTACGGAATTCACGGGGTTGCTGTTTCGTTTCTCCGTCAGTGGGGCTAGCACCATATGACGGTCGAGTGACTACTTACTAGAGAAGGTAACTCTAGTTACAGCAACCGGTGCCCTGCAGGGCAGATCGCCGTTAGACATAAAAATAATAAATTGTTTAGCTCTGTTGATTTTTCTGGTTGGATTTGCGTAAGTCGTAGGTTTTTTGGGAGTGAATATTTTTTTGGATAATTTTGTGTTAGTATTGTTTGTTTGACTTTCTGAAGTTTGAGGTTTAGCTTGAGGCGGGAATGATTGGAAAACACGTTTGTGTCGGGAAAGGCGAGAAACCCTTACCTAACACTTGAAGTAATGCTAGATCAATTAATAACTTATGTAAAAATATTGAACAAAAGAAAAAGAGGAGAAAAAAGGGTATAGAAAACATACAATAACTAAAATGATTAAAGCACAAACACAGAGAAACACGTCTTTTGACGCTTATTTTTATCCAATTATTTTGTTATTTTTATTGTAATTACCCTTTTTTTTTCTCTTGGAAATGTTTTCTCTCTCTCTCTGTCTCTAAGTGCAATTGTAAATTTTTTAATCCGACTTGATTACGTCCATATTCCTTATGGTTTGACAAGCTTCTTTCTCTTTGTCGTCCACTGATCACTGCTAAATGTCGTCTTCGTTTCGGTCATACCTTTCTCTCTTCGTCACTTTTTCGGTTTTTCCTTCGTCTCTTCTCCGCGGTGTCCTCTTCATCCAGAAGATTCCTTTTTTCTGTGCGATGTCAATCATGTCTTTTTCGAATGTTCCTCACTTTCTTCAGAACGTTCTCTCTTCTATTTTCAGCTTCTGGATCTTGCTCTTCCTACTCCATACGATGACTCTTATGTTCTCTCTTTTCCTTCTTTGTCAGTTATTCCTATTCTAGCTTCTTTCATTCATTCAATCTCGCACCAGATTAAAATCTAATATTATTACTAGAAAACTGTGTTATTCTTACGGTACTTTTAAATATTTATTCAGAACGAAGGTTTGCGCTTTAAAATTTCGGAAGAAGAACTAGCCTATGAGATTGAAACTAGTAGTCTTTTGAAGCCTTAAATGGTGATTGCAGAATGCGGAAATGTATATTTTTACATCCGTAACTATTTTTTAAGATATATGCCCTTTTATTCTTACGAGTAAAGGTTTATTTCATAAAAATAATACACATTATAATAAAGAAAAAAAAAAGTATATTTGCAGTCAATAATTTAAAATTATATACAAATAATAAATGACTAAAATGAATTTGCATTTTAAGAGTAATCAATAGAACTATAGCCTAGGAATTTCGCTTTTCCTTCTTTGGCTGGAAGACGAAACTACTATACGAAAGAAAACGAGAAAAAATGTTAAACACCGATGACATAGCCGTTGTAAAATAGTAATTTTAATATTGCTACACCGGCGTTACGTTGACAATTATTAAATGTATATAATTTCTAAACTATTCGCTATAAACTTTGATTTTTTTATAATTATTTACGATTATAATCACTTTAAATTATTACACAAAAATTATAATTTAAAAAGCTAATAAGCTTCTAAATGCAAGTAACTTATATATAAATGTATATTATATATACAGAAGCTTAAAATCTCTTATAATCATACATTATACTTAGTTATTAAATAGTTCCGTAAGAAAGTACGAAATTATTATTCTGAAGAGAATAATATTTAAATAATATAAAAGTGATGTATTAAATATATATCGGAGAAAAGTTACCACTGTCAGAATAGACGGTTTTTGATTTATTTTTATTTTTTTTAGGAGGGGGTATTTTTTTAAAAAGATTTTTTGTTAAGAATTGTACGGATATATAATATGTACCTTTAAGAAAAACAATCGTACTAAAACGATTTTCATTTACAATGACCGAGATCGCACGGTCATTTTAATAATTTAATTAAAAATAAATAAAAAACTTAATAAAGGTAACTTTATATTCCGGTTTTGGTCATCACATAGATAAAAGGTACAGTATATATCGTAATTATGTTACAACTCTATTATTAATAATTATTACTAAAATTTAAATTACATACTGGCTCATCCAATTAACGAAAAATAAAAATGGTAACAGATTAAACTTCAGTCCACAGTGCTACATAATTTCTTAACAATATTTTTAAGTATCAATTTTATCTGATCAGAAATATTAAACTTGGTAATTCTCAGTCGCGAAGTTTCAACGCCTCAACATGTTACGCTATATTATACATAATTCTCGGAATGCTTTCTGAAGTATTTAATTGAATAAATCGAGCGAGTTTATTGTTAATCTCTGGCACAGTTGTAAACCGTTTAAATTTTTTTCTCATTTTTGTTATTTCTAATGAGACTAGAATTTTGTAATAATTGCGCAGTAAAATTACACGTTAAATTTTTAAAATGTAAAATAATCAATTCAAATGTGTACACCGAGTTTTCAGTCGTGCATTCAGAATTATATTCCATTATAGTTATACATTTTTTATACGTATATTCGTTATTTTTTTTTTTTTTTTTTTTATTTAAATAGTTGGTAACATAGAAAAGTACGTTACAACATATAGAAACAAGAACGTATAAAGAATAAAATTAAAAAATGGAAAACAGCCGTCTTCCAAACTCAAATATTTCAATAAGTTAAATTTAACATTACATTGCACAGCCGTAATTTTAAAATTTAAGGATAATGACGACCCGCGAGTCGTTTTTTCTTATTTTTGCTTGAAATGTTATAGTGATTGAAAACGATTTTTAATCGCTATAATATTTCATTAATTTATTATTACTAAATTCGGTACCCAAGGGGGAAAACCGGGTGAAAGGCGGGAATTTTGTTATGAAACCGGGAAAAAAAGTAAAGATAGCCAAACGATAGTTTTGATTCAAAAAAATCATTTGAATCGAAAAATTGATGTATTTTTTTAATGTACTTTACTCGAATAAAAAATTACAAAGTTATTTTTTATTTTTATAAAATATGCTACAACGGTCAAACATGATCAATAGTAACGAAAAGAAATCCGTTTAATTTTTCGATTAAAAGACTTTCTATAACGGTAGATTTATTTTCACGATGAGTAATATTTATATTTATTGCAAACTTATAACGGAGCGCATAACATTTTTTTTTAGTATACATTTCAGTTTATTGGAAGGATTGTGAACCATCTCAATAAAACTTTTGGAGGGACTTGAACTGAACCCGCTAAAGTTGACGCGTATGATTAAAAATGTAAATATTAAACGTCAAATAAATCTTGTAAGTCAGAACTATTAAATGCGGAAGGAGTGAATCGGCCTGTTATAAACCTCATTATTAATAAAATAATCGTATTTGAGTTAGTTGGTGGTTATTATAATAATAAAACATTTAAAATGTGAATACCAAAAAATTTAATATGTAATTTTTTTGTTAACACTAATATATTTTATTTGCCTTCATTTCAATTTGTTAGGTTTGTTATCATACAAGCGGAAGAACGTTCGTGTAATCTCTTGTACAATTCTAGTAACCAAGAAATCCTGCGGCATTTGGACCGGGAATAAACTGGGAATTTAAAAATTATATTTAAATGGTTTCTATGGGTAGTAACAGATTCAAGATTTTTGCTCTGTAATCAGTCAGGGGTGTGCCAATGTTATGTCCCTCCGACGATTTTGTAAGTCAAAATTTTTGGAAAATGTTGAAATACAGATTTCGTTTTTAATTAAAGTTTTGCATCAATTCGGATTGTAGCGCTTTTTCAGCAATTAAAGAAACTTCGGTTCCGGGCCAAAACATTAAATTCTTCTGATAACTTCAAGTTCTCGGATAGTTTAGAGTTTTGATTTTTAATTTTCGCCTTCTGTAATAAATTGCGCGAGTTAAATACTATTCTTGTTAAGTTTTGATTTGGTAAAGGATTTAAATGTAATACCAAGTAGTCAAAAAATTGAAGAAAGAAAAAACAGAATTTTTCCAAATATAGAACAGAAAAAAAAGTTTTAATATGCCGCATTTAACGTTCGAATTTTTTTACATTTTATTTTTATGTCGTCTGACCTTTATTCAAAAAAAAAAAAAAAAAAAAAAAAAAATGACTTCGCTCTAATATTGCGCTATTATAAAGTGTACTATTGATAAATGTTTGGTCTTCTATTTAAGCGGTTCTGCTATTGACAGTTCTTTATAACCTCTACGATTTCAAATAAAATCTCGTTTAAACCACTTGTCGGTTTTCAATGTTACAACAATCTACCATCTCTACTTTTTTCCTCCTGATACATTTTATAGAAAATGCTAAAGACGAATGTGTATTTTTTTCTTCTGCGTGTTTAATACATGGGATATTTTTGCAAAATTAAATTGACAGACTACATTGCTTGTGTTTTTAAAAACTGATTTCCACTTACTAATTGGAAAAATATTATTTTTAGTAAATTTTTACGGTTTGTTTTTTATCATCACCGAATATTTTTATAGAATAATCGATATTTTTAATTAAACACATTAAAGATTATGGTTTTTCAAACAGAAAGGATTATCGCGCACAAGAAAAAATAGAGAAAACAATATCGGTGACGGAGAGTGCGACAAGATGTTTCAACAAAGTTCTACTTAAAATAAACAAAAAATAACGTTTTATTTCGGTGCAAATTTAGTGAACGTCTTACATCATAAACAAATAAGATTCGTTACTGATTGCTTTTGAAAAAAAAAAAATATATATATATATATATGTTATATATAAATACATAAGCTTGACGGTAATTAAATAATTGTAAGTGAGGGAAATACTCAAAAAAAATTTATATTTCAGCTTTACTACGTTAGCCGAAGTATAAAATATTTTAATAATTTTCCAGTACACAATGTGATACACTAATGTTCGTTTATTAAGCTTTTTTACATTTAAACGGAATTTCCTATTGTATAAAAATTGATATGCCGGAAATTAAGTTGTAACTTACGGCAATTCTCAAGAAAAGCTTCTGTATATAAAAATGTTGGTTGCATTTTGTGTAAAAACTTTCAAAAGTAAGTCACCTCAATATTCAGATTAAGACGACGTAAGTGATGTAACATACTGCGTATACTATACGTTGTACACGCGCGCAATAAGTGTTAAAAATGCGCAACCGATTTTACAAACATTTATTACGCATTTATTTTTAATATTGAAATTGCGTACGTGTTTAACGGACTGAAAATTTATATTTAGGAAAAGAGTATGTTAATATTTAAAGTTGCAAATTAGGAACAAATTGAAAAAAATTTTAAATAATTTCCCGTTTGAAGAGTGAACAAAGTGTTTTAAAATGTCTACGCACCTACTTTATTTTGTGAAACGGCATTTGGTTTACCAGATAATAAATCAAATAAAGAAATAAGTGCAAACATAGTAATTATCGATTCTAAAAAAAAATATTAAATGACTACATTTTGTAATGCTTGGCAAAAAAAAAATAAAAAAAAAAAAAAGAAAGAAGAAAAAAGAAGTAAATAAAACAGGAACTTTAGGTACACACTTGACTAAAAATAATGAACAGAATAGGTAAACGGTAGAAGTTCGTAATATTTTCTGCATGAGGTTTTGCTGTAAAAAAAAAAAAAAAAAAAATTGAATACGCACATATAAAATTTTTTTTGAATTTGTAAAATTGTTAAATACTAAAACATACTTAAAAATGACATAACATCATAACGGAGCGGTAACGCGATTGTTTGATTTGTTTGATTATTAAATACCATATGTATTATTATGGTTCACCTTTAAAATTCACCAATAGAATCTGTATAATGCATTTAAAAATCATTTAACGAAGGCATTTAATTTCTTCAAAAAGAGATCAAAAACTGTTTTTAACAACGAAATTTTTGAATTTGTATAAAAAAAAAAAAAACTGAATCGGGAGGCAATTCTAATAACGGATTTTACCTATATCGAATCGTAAGTAAAGTGTACAATAAAATTATATATTTCTTTTATCCGTATTCATACGTTATTTCGAAAATTGAAAGATTTTTTTTTTTAAATAATTCGTATTTTTTATTCTTATAAAACAGAATTCAGATTAACTGTTAAACAAATGAGCAACATATATTTCAGTAATTTTTCGGCAACCGGATTTTATGTTGTGCCTATTCCAACAGTGTAACACTTTATTATCGTCTATTGTAAACGAACTGTATTCTTGTAAGTTTTTTGAAAAATGTTACCGCTCTTGGTTTTCTGTTACCCGTAAATAAAATTGTTGAAAGTGTTAATTTAGAACGGAGATTTGTAGTTTTTGTAAACATTTCTGCGGCTGCATTTTGTTTATTAAAAAAGGTATTTTAAGAAATTAATAATTCTAATAGTGGAATCATGTTAGTATTTAATTATGTGTATATATGTATGTATTGATCTATAGAATTCTACGGAATATGAGGATATTACATTGTAACCGCAGTGAAAAAAAAAACGTTCATTTCATTATCCGTAGAATATTTTATAAAATATTATCGGTTTATGCATAATCTACCCGAAACGTATACTCTATATTTTTCAAAAAATAGAAATAACTTCTCGAAAATGACGAATCTTTATTATCAGCGCGTTGAAGTTAATCTATGTGAAGAGAATCGGACTGCTATTAAAAGTGGGCCTCTGCACGATTTGATGGCGAAGAGCTTTGGAATTTTTTTTTTCGTCATTAATATTCCTTTATACGAGTACAGTTAGCGCCAAATTTATTTTGCAGCTCTCTTTTTTCGTTATTCAGTGTTTGTTTCTGCCAATCGGCGATCTATAGAACAACACCGCGATATCTTAGTCGTCAACAGCGCATGAAATAATCTCGCTCGCTGCACGCAACTACGAAGAAAGTCGACAAGCGTGATTTACTTCGTACTATCATACCGAATAATACGAACTATAATAACTAAAATTAATATCACAGAATTTCGTTCGGTGTAGAAAAGTAACTAGACCGCTGTAGAAAAGAACGCTCGGAATGCTTCGCATGAACCAGCGTCGTCACACTTTTTCGCTGGTCAGGTCGACTTTTTTACCATGGAGCATTTCTTGTATTTCGGCGAAGCTTTTACCTTGCGTATCCGGTAACTGTATTATCAAAAAAAACAATGCGAGTATGCAGAAACCGGAAAAAATCCAAAACGCGTATGGTATTCCGACAGTATCGGCGAATGTACCGAAAAATTTCGTCAACAGAAAGCACAGTAACCAACAAAATGAAGCTGTCACTGCGGAAGCAATTGCTTTTAAATGCGAAGGGAAAATTTCGGCCATTATGACCCACACGAACGGACCGAAACCTGCGTACGTAATAAAAATAAAGAATTAGTTTGACTAACATACGTGCATTTTAAACAATATAAAATAAATTAAAAATGTAATAATTCAATATAGAAATCAAACAACGAAGAGATTGCTTGTAGCTGTATTTATGTTTTTTACATTTATTATTATTATTTTATTTTAGAGCAAACGTTGCGGATTTTAATTATCGTTACTTATATTTTTTGAAAAGATGCATAGCAGTTTGTCGCTACTCGGAATGGTGTATTTTTCATTGGTGTTACGGTATTTGAACACGTTGATTTTCCTTCTGATTATTCTGAGCATTCGTAGAGTCATTTTTTAATCTGCACACTCGTTTGGTCAGTCTGCACGTTATTTCATCATCGAACGTAGTCTATTACTTCCACATTTATTCTCACGTACAATTAAGTTTTAAGTAAATAAATCGGCGTAATTACAACCTGCGTACGAACGCATAAAAGAACAAAAACAGAAAATTATTTAACAGTCATCAGTGCTGGACTCTCTAGCGATTATTCGATATTTTCCTTGGGTTGGGAGAAAGACACTTCTACGCTATACGAAAATTCTGATTCGATCATAAACACTTTTTTGTATCAGTAGACAGTGATTATCCTGAAAAATGGTATACCAAAGTGCTGAAAAATAACGTTGCCTGCTAATCTTCTTCGTTAAGCCGAACGAATAGAATTCTTATTGTATTCACTTCTGCGATCTTTCATCACACATAGTGCAAAAATCACTCTAAAAATAGATTTAGAAATCACTTTTTAAGCCTGCTTCAAAGTGCGTTTAGGAAAAAATTATTCAGATTTTCAATTAAGAAATGGAGTTCCTCAGAATTCGGTACTCAGCCCAACCCTTTTTAACCTAGCCGTAAACGATATCACAGATAGTGTTGTTCCTCCGATGAAATTTTTTCTGTTAGCTGACGATTTCGTTATATTTATGACATGTACCAATGTCACACTTGGAGAACAACCAATAAAAAACACAGTAAATCGTCCGCATAAATGGGCGACAGAAAATGGTCTCACATTTTCATGTATCAAAACCACAGCTGTTCATTTTTGTTGTATACGGAACTGCAATCCTTAAAATCGATATCGACGGCACTCAGGTACTAAAATCTGAAAATGTAAAGTACCCGGGCTTAACATTTGACCGAAAACTATCGCGGAATTTCCATGTAGATACTCTCAAAAAATCTTGTTTTAAAAAACTGAACCTGCTTAGAAAATCGTGTCATGTACCTCTTCCAGAGATGGTAGATCAACGCTCCTCTACATTTACCGTTCACTCATCCGATCTAGGTGTGACTACAGAGTGGCAGTTTCCGCATCTGCGAAGAAAAACATTTTAAACAAACTAAACGTTATTTAACATATTGCGATTCGATTGGCTGCTAGAGCATTTCGCGCCTCCAATCATCAGCCTTGTATGTGAAGGTAGCAGTGACCTCTCTATCTTAAGCGAAAACAACTTTGTATTATTTTGCTAACTAATCTAAAATCCTTACCGCTTATTCCTGCCCCTCAAAACTCCCAACATATTTCATCTTTGAAAGACCTCTATATCCGTTAACAACTTTCCTAAATTGTGTGATAAAACACCTCTAATCTTTCCACCATGATCAAAACTATGCAATCCATGTTGATTTGTCACTTCAAGGAGTTGGTAAAACATGTCTCATCTGCTGTAATTAGTTTCAGCTTTCAAATTCTGATATCAAACTATCCCGATCGAATGAAAAAATATTCACAGACGACGGTAAATCAGATTCCGTTGGTTACGTAGTGGTCATAGATCGGGCGGATATCATACTTCACTCGTTACCAAATTTGTTTTCAGTTCTGTCATCTGAACTATATGTTAAGAAACTTAACTTCCATTAAAATGCTCCATTTCCACGTAGTGCCTTTTATAACTGTATTTATTATTTGATAAATTGTGTCTTTTCTCTTTTAACGTTTTAAAACATGCCAGTTTTGAATTGTCCGTATCCTCTATACGCCTTTTGTTTCTTGTACATTAAAAAAAAACAAGAATTTATCCGTAAGGCAAGTGCCCTCTTCCTTGCCTACTGTGTACTAAACTACTATTACTATTTTTCTTAACAATAACACATTTATTCGGAGACGTATACAGCTATTCTTCTTTCGACTTAATTTACACTTTTTCAAATCTTATATTAAAAAAATAGATTTTATAAATATGAAATAATTACGTACCAACTGAATAAGCAATAATAAATAAAACGAGGCTTGTCACTGGTAACCAACCCAACATGGAAACGTCTTCTCTGTTTAAAAGTAGGAAAAAGTACATACCAAGAGCAGCCTGTACAATTAATTATTACGATAAATACATTGTATACTGTACTTATAAAAATCAAATCGCGAAAATACGTAAAATAAAAAAATCGTTAATGAGGTGCAAAAGGATTTAATGGAAATTTTAGTGGCGAAGGAACATTTCAACGGAATGAAATTATTATTTAAACATAGTATAGATCATAGGAAGATGCTCTAAAAATATTTAAATTTCTAATTAATGAAGGGTTCCGACGGTATAGAATATTCTTCGCAAAAGCTAAATCTGTAGTATTTAAATATTTCAAAGCATGTCATCGTCGATTAATGAGCAGAAAATCAAAAAGAATTATAATAATGCTACTTCGCTATCTTATTATAAAGAATTTAACAGCGCATTAGCGAATGAAAACTAAATTTTGAAAAAGTAAAAAATAAAAAACTAATTGTATAATAGAAAACAACAAAGTTAAGCTCAAACTTAAAAAACGAATTTTCTGCAAAACTATACTGGTTAAATATAGATTGAATAAACGCATAAAATAATGCTATCGGTAACGCACAAATACATGCGAAGAAAAAGAGACGCCTTTCGGAGGGAAAATCTTTAATTTTGCGCTGTTACATTTAAAGCATACATTTCAAATATATAAACATTTTCCCAGGAACTACCGTATTTAACCGAAGATGGGTGATTTTATGCCTTTTGAAAAATGAAAGTCTCAAACTTCAATTTTAAGAAGCAGAACATTACGTTTATTTCATATTTCAAGTTTTTTAAATGAAACCTCCATATTTCAGGAATTTGAAGTGATTTTTGTTTCGTTTTGATTTTTATTCTATATGTTTCTGAAATTTTTGGAATTCAAGAATCCGTGTTGCACAACTTTTTTATGTTTAACGGGAGTATTTTTTATTTTCAATGTGTGCGCCAAATTTAACATACATGCAACAAATGGTTTCAACGCAGTAAATTTTAAATAAATTTTTGAAAAATTTTTCGAATTGCCCCTATTATATCCTGATAAATTTCTTGTGTAAGCAATTCTAAAAATTAAACTCGCAGAACTAAATTTTATTACACAATAGCTACTTGAAGTGACGTATAAAATTTTATTTAACAATAAGGAAAGTAACCCATGTCGAATAGAACAACCGTGATAAAGTATCATTACATATCACAATGAAAAGTACATTTAGCCATCCAAAATTATTTCTAATTGAATATTATTAGCTGTTGTTTAAATGTATCTGTTCAATCTGTCTATTATTTACTCGTTATTTCAGCGTTTTTCAGTTCAATATTTACCAGTTTTTTATTCAGAAGAAAACCACAATTTTTCCTTTTCTTCAATCGAGCTTCTATGTTTTGCATTTAGTACGTTGTGCTTTATTTTTAATGCTGAAAATTTTAAGAAAAAAATTTGACAAAAATTTTCGGTGCTAAAAAAATATGTAAGAGGTAAATTTTTATTGTAGACCTCTTATACATATATTTGTTAATTAAGTAAAATACAAACATTCGATATATTATAATTAAAACAATGAAACTAACATATTTTAAACACTAACTAGTTACGAACAAACTTGTTCGTTATCGTGAACAAGTTTTGTTCATAACTAGTTAGTGTTTAAAATCTTTTAGTTTTATTGTTTTGATTATAATATATCGAATGTTTATTTGTATTTCATTTCTCTGTAGAAAGTCGACATTTCAAATAGTTTGCAGGGCGAAAGGTTGTTTACGTAATTCCATATCCTATCACGGTCTGTTTATAATAAGTTTAAGGACGTAACTACACTATGGGTACTCTAAAGTTTTAGAATCTCGAAAGCGTTACAAGGCTTGTTTTTCTTTTTTTATGGAAGATAAAAAGAATTCAAGATCAGGAATGACAGAAGTAGAAGAAGATGAGAGAATGTAGGGAGCACTATAAGGATTAGGGATACTGAGTTTTAGTAAAGAAAAGTAAGACGATTGTTGAACTGAAAAAGTCGAACATTCAAATAAAACTTGACCAAAATCACAAGAAATGTATGTGGAAAGAGGATTATAAGGACAAAATACAGTAGAAGCAGACAAAAACCAAGAAAATTAGGCAGGGATAAGACTAAGCATTAGACAATGCAATTATTAGTTACAAGAAAGAAAAAAAACAAAAGAAATCTATTGTAAATAGTTCATTTCTTTCTTACGTCCGACTTATTTCTTCCGTACTAACGCGATATAACAGATTGACATCTCCCGGTCTAATGATGAAATCCGCATTTATTCATTCTTAATTGGGAAATTAGAATGTTTAGTTGGCGTTTTTGGTCCTCATTTTATCGCAGTATGGAAAATAAAATTCGTTCTCTTATTCGAGAAAAATAACAATAAAAGATTTAGTTGAAGCAGCGACCAATGGTGAAATTTAAAAAATAAATACATGATCATCCACACACACACATCTAAAAAAAGAAGATTCGAAGTAGAGCACCGTTTCCGCATGATGCGTTTTACGTGTTGAGGTTTTTAAAAATAACTTGAATTTGATGGGAATGAAATAATTTTCTACTGTCAGCTAATAAATAAAGAATAAAAAGAGTCGGATGGCAATAACAAATAAAACTGAAAAGTATTTAAATATTTTTGAATTTGGAAATTTTTTGATTAAAAATGATATTTTTGAAAATCTTTTTTGATTAATAAATGATTTATTGTAATTAACATTTAACAAAAGAATCTAAAATTCGAAGTCCCACCACCGAATAAATTCTAATTTTTATGTATCGTAATAAATAATGTTAAATTTATCCCAGTTTCATTCTTTTCTTATACATTTCTTATTAAATTTGTATTAGAGTTAACAAAATGTTCATTAAAATCTGTTTATTTAATTTTATTAATAAGATCTAATTAATTAATAAAAATTAATTATATAAATTCATTCGAGTATTATTTTTGTTGATTAAAATTAGTTTTAACTAAACTATTGCTTATAATATGTATGTATATATATATATATATATATATAATTTTCAATTTAATAACTATAAATAAACTTAACTTACCGTACTAAGACCTTCTCCAATAGCAGAAATAATAAGCAAGTTTTTGACTCCAACTATTTTAGCAGCTGGTGCTGCTAAAGCAGCTGTAGATAACATAACGAATCCAATTATCATTGTAGAAATACTTGGCGACAAGGAAGAACCAGTTGCTTTAAAAATGGTTTCACTATAAAATAAAACTATGTTAACACCGCTCATTTGTTGGAACATTACCAGCGCGCACGAATAATATAGGGCTTTGAAATTTCCTTTGTTACTGAAGAGAGATTTTATGGAGCCTTTTTTTCTACTTGATTCTTCTGCGGAGACCTGAAAAATAACGTTAAAAATACTACTATTATATTATTTTATTAATATGAAATCAACTGATTACAACTTAAGTTTGACTTGGTAAAATTTTAATAAGAACAAACCAAATAATTACGTATAATATTAACATTTTATTATATCAAATGTCGCCGTTATTTACACAGTATTCAAGAAAATTTCTGTCCCGCTGGAATACTAAAGTGATATGCTGGTTTTAATTTAATCAACAAGTCAACATCATTGTTTTGTTCTAGTAGCGTAGCTTGGGTTTAAAAATGGCGAAAGGGTTGAAATAAAATGTATCATAAAATAATTTTTTGGAAAAAAAATCCATCACACCAATAAAAGAATTAAAAATTAAAATTTTGTAAAGTAATTTAAAAAAAAAAAAAATACGACGACGATGCCTTATATCTAGACTGATAATCTAAATTGTTAATTTTAGTAGTTTTTAATACAAATTTCTCCAAAAGTTGTTTTAAGATAAAGAGTGGTTAAGAAGTAACTTATGTTATTTCTGTGTTTTATGAAAGTTGTTTAAATCACCTAAACCAATCTTGTTGTATACATTTTTTATTCGTCCAAAAATAAAAAACAAAGTTACCAAAATAACTTATTGTCTTACATCCTATGGACACCTAGAAAGGAAAGCTAACTGATGGATCTCCTAAGAATTTGAAAAAAAATCCGAAAACTTGTAAAACGAGATTGGTTTAATTTAGTATGAAATCTGTAATAATGCAGAAAGGGTCTGGCCGGATAAGATAGGCAAAAGTGCCCCCTAGCCAATCTTTATAGTAGAAATATCCTCTTAAAAGGCATAATAAAAGAAATCTCTTTTTTGAAAGATTTGTCACAAGTTTAATTATGTGATTGTTTTGTTTTTTAAAATGTCCCCCGTTTTTAATAACTTTTTTCTTTTTTTAAATTAAAGGTATTTAAAAAAAATGCTACAAGCGTAGTTTTTTTAATTTTTTTGACCATATGTTAAATTCTAAAAATATTTGAAATTTTCAAAACGGTGTGAAAAAAAATATATAAAAATGACGAAAAAGATTTATAATTTATATATATTTTTTTTAAATGCTGTGAATTTTTTCGGATTGACGGTAATTGTAGAATGTGGTTAAAGAAACGTTTTTTTTTAAGTTTACAGCTTAATTATGACTTAATGTACTATTACAATGGGGGGGGGGGGTTCTATTATGTATTTTGATTTCTTCTGTCACAGTTCATTTTTTCAGATTTTTTGGAACGGGATGTAAACTAAAAAAATATTAAAACTTTTTTTTATTTTTTATTAATTTTTAATTCGAAACTTTCGTTAATAATTGAAACAAAATATATATGAGATATTCTTTTTATAAAAAATTGCCCTTAACGCTTTTGATCATGAAAATCACAGTATTGATTTTAAACTCTAAAAATTTTAATTAGTGTGCGTAAATGCGCGTGCATTCGAGCAATACCTTACAAAGCAAGGTTAATGCAGCTGTTTGCTTGACTTGTCATCGTCTGGCGCTGCTTGCAGTGACCTCATCTCGCACTATTAACAGAACCTAGGGCACAGTTAAGATGTTTCTTAACAAGAGATTAAGAACAACAATAAACGCTCGGCTTCCAACCACTCAATACAAGTGGCAGCATTCGTGGTTCCTTTGATAAAACTTAGAGTCTCGACGCCGGTACCCGCGAAACTCCCCCACCATGTTTGACCGACGCAATCAAATTCTTCCCCAATGCTGTATTCTGCTTAGACGGTACTTTTTGTTTTCCGTCGGCATCAAAAATATTACACTTCGATTCATTGGTAAATAACACGTCGCACCAGAATGCCTGGTCCTCATGCATGAACTTATTTGCAAATTTTAACCGTTTTCTGCGGTTGATGGCAGATAAGAAGGGTTTACGGCTAACGATTCTCGAATTGTATCTCATGTTTTTGAGCGCTCTGCGTATGGTTTCAGCTGAAATCACTTTGTTTGTTTGTTCGTGTAAGCCTGTAACTAATTTCGGAGGACTTACTTTTGCAGTTGCTGTTACTTGTCACCGAATAAACCGTATATCAAGAGCGTAAATTTTTTCGGAATGGAGTGGATTCGACCTTCCCTTTGACACTGGTGATAAATGTCATTCACAGTGTTTCGCGACATATTTTTTTTTTTTTTTATTTATTTATTTATTTATTTATTTGGTGAATAATAACATAAATACATAGTAATTGAAACATAGCCATGAGTATCTCAGTTGAATGAACACCTCATGGATTGGAAACAATAAAAAGAAAATGAAAGAGACAAAAATTAACCAATATAAAAATTAAAATAAAATTATACATTAAATGAAAAATCTTCAACATCCGAATATTTGGAAGCCATGATAAAATTCGCCGCGTGCAGGAATTTTGATAAATTATCGTTGTTTAATGGAAAACAATTTACGTCTTTAAACAAGAATTTCCATTTGGCGCACTCATTAACGATATGGGTGACAGTTTCAGGAGCATCTCCACAGGAACACAAATTGGTGTCTGCTAGATGGAAACGGTGCAGATAACTTTGAAATCTACCATGTCCAGTAAGAAATTGCGTCACATACGTATTAATATTATTAATTTTGATTGGATTGGTTTTAACCTCGGGGACAAAACTAAATGTTAATCTTCCAGTTGAGCTATTGTTCCAGCTATTTTGCATTTCAATAAATCTATTGTTTAGATCCAACTCCAAATTGAGATTATTTAACCCTTTGAAATACAAAATTTTATGCTGCAATACGGAATGCAGTGGCAATTGTCCTGCTATTGTTCGCAACGCATCACCGGAAGTAGTTCTATGCGCGCGGAGAATAAACAAAAGAAATTTCCTTTGGGATTTAACTAGTACTTCCTGTGAATGCTTTTACACTTTAAAGCCTCTTCAAACATAAATACGCAGTACGTGAATAATGGAACAACTAGCATATTATAAATTATTAAACGGTGTTTAGTGCTCATCCCATACGTGCGTCCAGACACGGAGTGCAATTTATTTAGAACCGTTGTAGCTTTACTGGACAAATTTTTGAAATGTTGATTAAAACTGTAGCGACAGTCTAATGTAATACCAAGATATTTCAGTGATTCGACGATATTAATTTTAAAGTTCGGTATAGAGAGATGTAGCGAATTGTAGTAGTCCCTTTTTCGTTTCCTGTGCATGATTAATAAATTAGTCTTGTTTTCGTCCAACTGTAGAAGATGTTTTTCCATATAGGTTAAAATATTGTTGATTGTAATCTTGAAGTATTTACAAATGGAGGGACGATGGTTAGAAGTGACCGCGAATGCTAGATCATCTGCATAGAAATATCTGGTTACTGCCGACGGGAACTCCATCAACGATAAGTCTGAAATATACAAATTCCAAAAAATCGGGCCTAAAATCGATCCTTGCGGGCATCCGCGAGTAACATTTCGAAAATATGTTTGATGTTCGTAAATAAATTTAATAGTTCTGGAATCTAAGTATTGTCTTAAAATTGAGATTATTCTATAATCGAGCCTGAGTGCTCTAATTTTGTGGAATAAGACTGGCCACGAACAGTTATCAAAGGCGCCTTTAATATCCAACGTCAGCAGGCCGATCGCAGTCTTTTTACTTAACGCACGCTCAATCTGCTTAGATAATTCGCCAAAAAGCGTTGCCGTGGAACGGGACTTAGTAAATCCAAATTGCCGATCATCGTGAGGTAAAACCGGCAGTATACGATTCAACAAAACATATTCAAACACCTTGGCTAAAGCGCTTAACAAGACAATCGGTCTGTACGAAGATGGAAGACTAGGACTACGTCCGGGTTTTAGCACAAAAACTGTCCTTCCTGCTCGCCAGGCTTCCGGGAAGACTCCGAACCTCAACAAAGCGATGAATAAGCTCTGAAGTAAATTAGGATAGTGGAAATTCAAGATCTTCAAACATTTATTCGTCAGCTGGTCTAAGCCAGGAGCTTTATTTTTAGTCCGGCGAAGAATATCCTTAATTTCCGCTTTGGAAATAAATAGTTCGCTGTTAAAACTAAAGCCGCTAAGGTTAAATCTCTGGAATTCTTGCAACTTGTATGAGAAGGTTTCGTCCCCATTTGTGTTTGAGTTTACTTGATAAAAATGATCAAGAAGGGCCTTTATCTTTGAATCCTTATCGAAAATTTTTTGATTATTCTGGTCTAAAAAATACGAAGGAATCTGTAACTGGCGTTTATTTTTGAAAATAGTCTTGTAAGGAAGGCCCCATAGTTTCGAATCGGAACAAAATTTTTTCCAATTTTTGGTTTTCGCGTTTCGCATTTCTTTATTAAAAATTTTTCGTACCAAATTCATAACCAGGCGCGCATTGTGATCATTAGCTCCCCGCTTGTGTGAGCGTTGAACCCGTTTGCGCAATTTCCTTAGAATTATTCGTAAAATCTCTAAATTAATATTCCACCACGAATTCCTATTTAATTGAATCGTTTCAGTGCTGCTACTAATAATATCATGAAGTGTGTTACGGAAATTTTCTAACATTATTTTCAGTTGGTGGGAATCATTAGCAGTTTTAAAATCGTAGTTTAAGTGCGAATGTTCTACAACGATTTTATTAAATTTCTTATAATTTATAATGCGATGCGTTAAGCTATTAATAATATTCATTTTTACTGATAATTTAAACTGAATCGGACTGTGGTCTGAATAAATTGCTTTATTATCTACCTTCCAGTCACTGATTACGTTAGGTCGACCGTGGATCAAAGTCAAGTCAATAACGCTGAAACCATTGGCGTTAGGAAAAGTAATTTCATCTCGTTCATTGGCGACAAAAAGATTATTACTAAGAATAAATTGTTCAAAAATGTTAGATCTTCTCGAGTGAAAAGCCCGACTGTCCCAGATCTTATTTCGGACATTAAAGTCACCGCATAAGATAATCGATTTCTTCTGGTGGAAAGTTATAAATTGCGATAACAAATCTAAGAAGTTAGTTAGATCTTGTGAAGGCGGAAAGTAACAGGAGATAATAAAAATTTCTTCCAATTGAACTGCCACGATATATTCGCAACGTTCGAAGAATTCTACCTCTTTAAATGGTAATGCTGAGTTAACTAAAATTGACACGAACTACTTTGTAGTTTGAGTATAAGCATTGGTAATATCTGGGATTACCTTTTGAATAAGATACGGTTCTGAGATACACACAATATCTTTGTTATCCTTCAATAAATCGAAGTGTAGCAAATTATTACCAGCACGTGAATGATGTAGGTTTAATTGCATTACAGAGAAGAAATCGAAATTATTATTCTCCATAACAAGTGTTGTTATCTAAAATTGAATGAATTCTTTTCGCAGTTTCGCATTTGTAAAGCTGGTAATACTTATGGTCCAGACTGAAGTTCGTTTTTCTTTTTACATTTGAAAAGTGACAGTTTGGACAATGTCCACGATCAATGATTTCCTTAATTTTACCTCTTTCTTCATTATCCAGTTTGCAATGCCGAGCTCTATGCCCGAAGCCTCCATATGAATAACATTGGGTAATATCAATATGTTTGTAGACCCGACATAAGCGCCATTCTACAGGAACAAATCCATCTTTAATTAGATAATTGTATACATCCGGTGATACCTGAACAATCGCTTCCAAGTAAGTATTTTCATTCCTTTGCTTCTTGATAATTTTGACGTAAGCGTTCCGATCGATTGAGAGGTTAGTATACTGGTGAATTGAAGTAAGAATTTCGTTTTTGACTTGGTCAGAATCATAAGAACGAAAGGAAAAAGGTAACCCTGTTATTTTAATGTAAGGCATTCTTTTTGCCGGTTCTGAAAAGGTAAATGTATCTTTATCAGCAAAATTATTCAAGCGGTTTATAATTGTTTCCTTGTCTTCGTTAGTGGTTTTTATCATCAAACTATCCTTTTTACGTGTGAAAATAGGCATGTCTTTAAGATCCTTAGGCTTGATAGCTTGTTTAAATACCTTTTCTACTAATTCAGAAGAGGTTTTACTACCCGGAGCGATATTATTCAGTTTATCTAATTTCTTAGAATCATCGGAAATGGAGATTTTAATAGTTTTGTCTAGTTTCGATTTCTGAATTGAAGTAATATTTTTTTTGGTATCATTTTTAGTTATTTGCGAATAACTCGGTTTATTTTTTGTTTCGAATCTTTTTAAAACGGGATAAATTGTTTCATGAATTACTTTAGTAATTTCATTCATGTCTATGCTCGAACTAACTGGGTTGACGTCTTCAGCTAACGCTGTGTTAATTTCTGACACAAGGTCCGTAATCGTTTTCTTAATTCCATCATATTTTGTGCCTTTAGCTCCAAGTTTAGGTCTTAGGTCAACCAAAAAAGGTAAAATAGTGGAACCTAATAACTGTCGGATAGCCATTGAAACCCGTATCCTAGCCAGTTACGATAGAAGTCCGATAATTTAACATTTCCTAACTGGTAACACCGTTAAGTACAACAGCTAAGAATTCGATTCTATTCGGAGGTGATTAGTGTAACGAAAATTGAAGATAAATAAATAAGACAGACTAACCAGAGACAATTGTAATCGGATTCTTATCAGCGAGCGAGTGATAACGCGTGATGCACAACTATACACTTTATTATAACGGTATTCGCGACATATTTAGTAACTGACCCATCTCACTGCCCGTTACACCATTCTTTTCATGAAAAATTGCGAGTTCACCAGTCTTAATTGAGATATCTTTACTGTAACGCGACATTTTTATTTTTTCCACAACTGCACTTGCGTTATTTTGCCTAGTAACTGCAATTTCATATTCACTGATGACTCATAGGCAGACAACGTACTTACATCGCTGCATTAACGCTATTTTCCACGTTGAGGAAAGCTCCAGGGCTGCTACTCATGCATTGGTCCGTCGTTGACCGAATATTAATGTGACGCATCAATTTTAACTTTGTGTTCGTTGTTTTTGGAGCTGTGATGTTTTTTTTTTGTGTGTATGTATTATTTAGGAGGGTTTTCTTTGTGTTATTACATTAAAAAAATTACAACTAAAGCATTATTTTCATCTGTTTGATGCGTTCATTTGTTCCGCGAAGTCGTGACTGAATATTAATGTGGCTGACTGTATCGCATATTCTGTTTACCCAGTGGCGTAGCGTGGGGGGCAGAGGGGGCTATGGCCCCGGGTGGCATACGAAAAGGGACGGCAAATTTCCGGTCAGCCTTAGGCGGCGAAAGCCCACGCTACGCCACTGTATTTACCCCAAATTATTCCCAACACATCAATTTGAAATAATAATATCTATTTCTTTTTTAATTATGATAAAAATAAACTTTAACACTTTTACACTTTTGTAACAATTATATAATTCCCGTGAACATGAAATGTTTGCTTCGAAACGCGTCGGGGTTTTAAAAAATTATATAATTGTTACAAAAGTGTAAAAGTGTTAAAGTTTATTTTTATCATAATTAAAAAAAAATGTTAACAATGAGTAATAATAACAAATACAGTGATAATATCTATTTCATTGAAACTATTAACTGTTACTAAACGGGATCTGTGAAAAATCGGAAAATAAATACTGAAGGGTGCTCCCGCTCCCAAGACTAGACAGTTGGAATTCAAGTTGTTCATTTTTTATCAGTAACTGAGGTATTATGAAACTGTTATTTAACAATAATAAATGTTTGTGTTTATAAATTATCAGTTTAAAAATGAAGCGAATTATACATTGCAAGAAATACATCTTAACAATATCAAAATCTTTTAAAGCGAAAACTATTGATAAATAATTCAGTGAATTTGTCACATTGGTATAAATATTATCACTGTTCTTGAACTAGCGACAAAATGTAACTGTTATTTTAGCAGCTACTGAAATGCTATTGTTGTTCATTTTCTTTAAAGATTTTACAAATATGCTGTTATGATCATGATATAGCACGTCACACAAAAATCTGTAATGTAACTTAACAATTGTTAATATCTAATCAGTTATACAAAATTATACGTGTAACGTAAGTCTAATTAATGTCAGAAAAAAAAGAAAAAAAAATTAAAAAAACGAACAACTTTGATTCTGACCGTCTCATTGAATAATGTACCTATATCAATTCGTAAAATTTAAATACTTATCAGTTTCATTAACGAGACAACATATATTACTATCTGTGCACGTTTTTATTGCCCATCGAAGTTTTAATTTATTCACTTTTTTTAATTATAATTATAACTTTATCTAAGAAAAAAAAATTTAAAAATTTTTAGCGCGTTCGGCCATTATTAAATATAGGACGAGAAAATAATAAACATTATAAATTACAGGAAATTATTCTTCGTTCATCCCTCATGATAATAAAAACTTAAGTATTCAAATACATATTTGTATCTTTTAATAAAAATTAAAACAAATTTCTGTATAAATGAACTTTAGAATTCCGTTAACTTTGTAAAGCAGGTAAGGTCATGTGTAAATTTTAATTTGTCGTTCGTTACCGGATGTATACAGACTAATAACAAATTAAACAATACGATTAATTTGAATTTTTCATTTTCCATTGTTTCAGTGAATATGTAAGGATACAATAAAGCGATAAAAAGAAAAGCAATAATCAGTTTGTTAGATGTTAATTAAATATAATGCACCCCGGTAATTTAGTTCATTTTATCTTTAAATCAAAATGAAAATCTTAATCATACTTCGAATTACATTTTGACATTGTAATTTAATGATGTAATCTAATTCGCATCCTCTGCTTATAATTTAATTAATCTTATGTCCTTAAATATTAATCGTGTAGTTAACCTTTAAAATTAACAAAAAAAAAGGTTTTTTCACTTGGTAAATAAAATATTCTATAAAGCCCATTTAAATTACATCTGTAAACGTTTATAATTAAATATAGTTGATGGTTTCATAATATTTCATAGTTATGCTTGTTATATGTCATTTGAAGCGGCGGATGCATATTTTTTTTTTTTAATACACTGTACTAGCGGTATGTATTCATATCATGAACAACGCTGTATATAAGTTATGAAGGAATTTAAAATATAATCTAATTTGTCCATGTAAGAAACGTAAAATTCAAAGTTAAAGCATACATTATATATCGACGGTTTTTATTTTATCATTAATTTCAGTAATTTATTAAAATTCGATTCATTACTTTCCTTTTAACTTTTTTTAAATTCTATTATATATTACTCTTTATAACGGACAGACAGTGTAGCCACAGTAAGTTAATGAAATAAAAAATAAGTAGCACTAATGGTGATAAGTACTGCCTGGTATAACGGAGAAATAAAAGAAATTAAGTGATCTTTTACACATACAATTAAATTTAAAAAAAATTTTAACATTTTACATCAACAATCTGGAATTTAGAAATGAAAATAAACATGCAGTGTACAAAAGACAATTAATCTTATCTGTTGAAAATAAGTTAATACACTAAAAGTAACAAAAAAGAAAAAATGAGCACATAAGGCCCGTTATCCATTGCAGCGAGGAATGTGAAATGTGTTTTTTTTGACTACTCATTGCAGCGAATTCGCTGAACGAGAAAATAATAGTTTGTGATCAAATTATCGAATTTTTATTCGGTCTTTTACTTTTATCTTTAATCGTTTGTTTTTATTTTAATATAGATTTCTGTGTTAACAAAGTTAATTATGTAATAAGGTGATACTCATTTAATCGGCAACAAGTTAAGTACTTAGGGTATTCATATAGATTACAAATCAAACTCTGTATAAATGTTACAGATATTGAAACAACAAGAATTGATGCATATCAGACATAAATAACGCTGAACTTGTTCCAAACTTTTGTATCCCTTTATATAAAACCTAATAGTTAAGGGCGTCGCCAGCCGACGAGTCGGGAGGGGAGGGGGGCAAGATGGCAGAAGGAGGATATGATTTATAGGAAAAATAAAATTTATAATTTGTAAAGGCTTAATATTTTATTAAACATGAATAAAATCTTAATTAAAACAATTTTCTTGGGTTTCTGGCAAATTTTTATAACGAAATTATAAAGTCTTCCAAATTGTCCATGATTACGCGCCTATGAATACTCATTATGACCAGTTGATTGAAAAGTTTCAAGACTTCCGGGGGGGGGGGGGTAGCTGTCACCTCATCACCCTGACGACGCCCACGCTACCAGCACATTTATAAAAATTAAATATCTTGTACAAAAAATTAAATAATTAATATTTTACCTAAAGTATAATAATTTTTAGTTTTTAATTTAATCACTTTATATTATTAAATTTTAATGAACATTTTTCTAAAGTTCAAAATTTTCTTTATAAAAATAAATTATAAAACTAATAAAAATTTTCGAAGTGATATTTCAATTCCTCCATATAAAATTAAAATTCAAAACAACAGATTTCAAAACTGTATGTAAAGTTTAAATAAAGACGAAATTACAGTGAGGAATATGAAATGTGTTTTTTTCAACTTCTTGCTGGAGAGAATTTAATGAGCAAGAAAATCATCAGTAAATTATTTTTTATTTTCTTAAATAGTTTAATATTTTTAAATATGTTCAGGTCTAATGAATGCAATTTGATTTCCTTTACATTTAATTAAGTCTTTATGCATTCTTATATTTTATTTTATTTTATTTTTCTATACTAAAAGTATTTTTGTTTTTTTATTATTTAAAAATTTATAATTTCTAACAATTTCAGTTGATTTCTTCACTTTTCAGTAATTTATAAATTGAACAAACGTATAAATAATAATATAAACTTAAGAAAATAAAAAATGAAGTAATGTAAATTGGAGTAAATAAAGTATTTTAAATAAAAAATACTGAAATATGTGGAATGTGATTTAAAAAACTCATTTAACAAGCGATCCGAGGGGGAAATCATTTTTCTTCGCCCGCCTTTTTTAACGATTTTTCGCTACAATGGCAGTGTTATATTTAAATGACAGAAGTCAATTTTTAAAAAACACATGAACATTTCACATTCTTCGTTGCGACAAGAAACGAGCCTACAGATGATATTTTGCAAAATATTTGTACCTGTATATCGGCTATTTCACTTTGAACAAAAGCTTTATTTGGATATCCTCTGAACCATTCCAAAGCATTGTACGCTTCTTGTTTACGGCCCTTACTTATTAAATAATAAGGTGATTCGGGTATCCATACAAACAATAAGACGCAGAGCAATGGCATGAACGCAGATACCAAAATTAGTATTAAAAATGAACTAAACGGTCCAATACAGTATGACACACAAAATCCAAGGCAAAGAAAAAATTGCAATAGTGATCCTAATGTTCCTCGCATTTGTACCTAAAGTGATGTGAAAATTTTAAAACAATTTCGAGATTACTAATGAAATTTATTAATAATATATAAATTAAACTTTACATTTATAATTTAAATAATTAAATTAGAGCAGAAAGGGATAAGAAAGAAATAGCTGGTTATCTAACTCGCATTATAAATATTCTTTATAATTCAGTAATAAAATTTGATTAAATAACAATGAAAAAACAAGAACTGGCAAGTAAAAAAATACTTAACATTCTCTACGTCAAATAATCAGATTTTTATTTCATCAAAAAATAATGTTAATTATGAAGTTTTAAAAATAATGGAAAAAATTAATTTTACCGGTGAAACTTCAGCAATATACATAGGCAAAATCGTAAAAATACATCCAACCGCGATACCACTTAGGAATCTAGCGAAGTACATAAATCTGACATCTTCACTGATAGCTATTGTCGTCCAAGATAATAAAAATATTATCATATCCGTCAACAACGTCCACTTCCTTCCAAGAACATTTACTGTTGAACAAGCAACAAAAGGCCCAAAGGCAGCTCCTAATGCCAATAAGGAACTTAACCATGTACCTTCTTCTTTAGTAATGTATATTTTCTCCCCGGGTTCTGAAAGTTTCGGTAACGTTGGAGAACTCCATGTTAAAGCGCAACCAGCTGCTAACGCTGATAAATTAGCTGAAAACAAAATATAAAACAAAAAAAAGGTAATTTTGATTTTATTTCCTCATTTTTACAATTTTCAAACATTTTTTTTCACGTTAAAATTGATCGTAAATTTTAAAAAATGTAATAATTGGTAAAACTAACGTAACTATATTAGCAGTGGTGTATTTAAAGGGGTTCAACAGATCCAAACCATTCAAGAATTAATAAAAATCTCCGAAAAATGTGAAAACAATGGTAGGATTTAATAAATTTATTGTAAAAGTTTTATTCTCCTTTATTGAACAAATTAATTCAAAAAGAGATCTTATTAAATTGTTTCGTTTCAAATCATATGAGAAATTATAAAAAATTCTTGAAATTGAAAAAGTAAGTAAAGCCTATTATTGATGCAATTATTTTATGTTGCAGAAAAGAAATTGCATTACGAAACTAGAAAGATACGAATCATTTCAAATAATAAAGATAATTTTAAAACAAATTAAAACTATTTTATGATGCCAATACGCTGAGGATTAAATTTTATGTAAGGATTAGTATTAAATTCACAAAAATATTTCTTATTTAATTAGATTATTATTCAATAAAAAATATGTTGCACATTCAAAAACAAATATGAGGACACAACAAATGTAAATAAGTATAATTATGATGTCCCTTACTTTTGAAATAAAATCGTTAATAACTATGATGTTTATTAGTAATTCTGAAACTTTTAAAAAAAATTGCAGAAAATGTTTTAAGACTTAATCAAATAAATTTTTTAACCGAATTATTGGAAGGAAAAGAAAAATTACATATTTTAGATGCATAACCGAACGTACTTATTTTTTCGAATTTGAATTAAAACTGAAATAGAGCAAACAACCTCTAAGTAAGTGTATTCTTTTGCTTTTCATTTTTTTTTTATGAAAAATGTTACAGATTGAATTCAATTTAAAGCGGAAACTTTCGTGGAAGCAGCAACCTTGTGTAAATAAACAGTAATGAAGGATATATTATATTAAAACAAAATGAAAGAAAACAATTTACAGTGCAGTATCAAAGAAAAAAAAAAGCCAGGGAGGGAATAAGATGAGTTGTCAGTCACCGTGTGGGGGGGGGGGGGGGTATATATGATAGAAAGAGGATATGAGTTATAGAAAAAATAACATTTATAAGTTGTAAAGTCTTAATATTTTATTAAACAAGAATAAAATCTTAATTAAAACATAATTTTCGTGAAATTGTCCATGATTACGCGCCTATGAATGCTCATCATGGCCAGTTGATTAAAAAGTTTCAAAGTTCCAGGGGGGAAACTGCCTCCCCCGCTGGCGACGCCCATGTATTTGGGCATGTATTTGGATCATCAGCTTACATAACGTTTTCATGTTGCATAAATTCAAAAGAAAATCTTCGCACGTGCTGAACTCGAATATCCTGTAATAGATAAAAAATCTACTCTAGATTAAAGGTTGAAAAGAATCGTCTACTTAATGGTTATAATGCCGATTCCATAGTAAAAGCAATCTCAGGCAAATCCAAAAAAAATAGTCAATTATTCTCCGTGCAATTATGTCAGCACCAAAATATGTCTGTAATGTAACATTATATCAAGATTTAGATATTCCATTTGTAAAAGCAGTCCATGTTGGGAAATATCGAAGGGTTATTCAGAAATTAAATACAAATCTGAATATAAATAGAATGTATACTAAGATTCTCCCAAATAATCTAAGAAAAATGCTAAAAAGGAGAAGTTGGTGGTGTGACGAATTTCTTAACACTTAATGATAACTATTACTAAATTTATTTTACAGTAAATACTTAATCCTTTTCTATTTATTATAAGCAGTAATTTATTTTAGTTACAGAATATCAATCCTTTACTTGAAATAGCTTTAACCAGGTTCTCGGGGATATTGCTTAGCTCTTATCATGTTTGTGTTGAAAGCTATACATATGTATATATTTTTGGATCCCTATGGGTTGATTGGATTTGTTGCCATAGTGTCTATGTTCCAAATAACTCCCATGAACCTTGTTTGATCGTATATTTGTCGCCATGATGTCTAAGTTTTAATTGTAAATACTTGAATATTTAAAGTTTTCACAGTGATTACTCTTAATAAATATCTTTTTAAATACACAGTTGTTTCCGAAAATTATTTATTATTGTAAATACTTTCTATTACGTCCTAACTACAGAAATTTTATTTTGGACTCAAATTTTTCATTGAAGAAATTGGTCTGATTTATATTTCCTAGTTTGCCACGTAATATTGAAGTTATTGGTGATACTCATGGCTTGCTAATTATAGTACAATGGGGGAAAAAAAATTGCTCCAATAAACATCATATAATTCTATGATTTTAGGTTTTTAGTGTACTCTATCAGTAACATGCTCTTGATCGATAACTCTGTGTGTGAGGGGTGTTTAAGTGGTGATTTGGTGATGGAAAGGAATTCTAATAAAAAATTTGAAGATGCTTATGCAATATTTATACCAAAAAATTATAAGAATGTTGACGCAAACCATATTAATACCCATAATTATAAAAATTATATTTCATACCGGAATTCCATTAAAAATATATTAAAAATAATATTGTCATTTTTAATGATAAATCATTTTTTAAGTATAGTAATAGGAGCGGGTCTCTAACTAGTAGCTACTCATGCTCGGTTCTAGTAATTATAATTCATTTTAATAATAATTTGTCATTCATTAATTCACAGAAAAAAATGTTAAAAAAATTGATTTGCTATAGGTTACGATTGTTAATTAATTGCAGATATTATTCGTTGAAAAAAAAAACGTTTAGAAAAATTATTATTCAAAATAACATTATTTTACTATGATTTATTTGAAAGCAATCATTTTAAAAATATTAGGCGTTGAATAACAATAAAATGAATAATCAATTATATCAAAAATAATCTAGCATTGTTTTTTAATGGGGAAAAAGTGTAGACAATTAAATATGGAATATTGAGCGTCGGGCTTGGATGATTTAAATTTAGAAATTTCAATTTTTTAAATAATTGCGATCAACTTTTTTTGTTTTTTTTTTCTTTTCTGATAAATCGATATAGAAAAATTTTAACAAAGTACACCGTAATTGACTTATTTTTGTTTTTAATTTTAAAATTACCCGAACGATGAAACAGCCCCATTTCACATTAAATTAGTCAAGACAAGACAAGTTTGATTAATCTGATTAAAACGAATAAAATTAGGTATAAATATATATAGATTTATGCATATCTACTTTAACAGGGAATTAGTCAAGTCAATATAGTTAATAAATGTATTGTAATGTAATTTTAATCGAGTCAGTTTGATTTGACTTGTCTTGAATAATCCGGTGTGAAATGGGCCTAAAAGTTTATGTATAAAGTCAACATAGTTTTTTACCGCCTGTTTTAAGCTATTAGACTTTAGTACTATATTACATTTACGTTATGTTTTGATAAAAGAAGATTTTTTTTTAAAAGTATAATTTGAAAATATCCCTAAAAAATATTAAAAAGTAGTGTATTAGGTAAGTTTCCGAACAAAAGTTTATGTGACATTTAGATTCAATAAATATGAGTAAAGAGTATAAATATTTGTCACTAATTTCATAAAACATATGTTATTATGCCATTACTGAACATACTAAATTGAGTTTTTAAATAATTATATTCAATGTTTTACGTTTTAGCTAGTTTATTTCAAGACGGAGTAAGTTATTTAGAATTGTGTTTTATAGAGTTTTGTTTTATATCGAATTTTCATTAGTAATGTTATTTTTGTTAATTGAATTTAAAATATTCACCAATTTCTTTTTTTTTTTTTCGTATAATCAATAAATAATTATTAGTTGTAACAATATAATGTTTTCGCGTTTATGTTTTTTAACATTCTTATTCAAATAGACAAGAAATTTTGAGAGGGTATATTTCTAAGTATAATATGTTAAGCAAGTAAATTGTTTGAAATTTTCCAATTCTCTATTATTATATATGTATGTTTGCGTATGATCCATCTGTATTTCGAAGAATTAAATTGTAGTTTTTCTTGAATTTAAAAATGCACCGTACTGTCAGTTGCTCGTTAAATTTGATGTGAAAACTATAAATGTACCTATGATGTTTAACAAACTAGTATGAATTTCCATTTATGATAATAGTAATTATTATTCGAATGATGAAATATGATTAATAAAAATGTTATTTTTTCTTTACGCTTTCCTTTATTTTGGTTGAAGAAGGTACATTTTTATTAAATGATATTTCGAATTTTAGGTTTATTTTCATGAAATCAGATATTAAACATTTTGTATTAAATTAACTTCTTATTTTTAATTATATATTTCTGATGTGTATTTGTATATAAGAAATCTTAAAAGACGGAAAATGTATTTGTAAAGTTGTAATTTTATTATTCGAAAGTTTTCCAATGTTATGAAATTAACGTTAATTTTAATTTTTTAGCGTGCGTGTATTGTGTTATGTAAATTGTATTATTTGACGAAAAGCAAAACATTTATGTATTTATGTAGGAAAACGCAAAAAAAAAAAACATTTGCTTCATTCAGTAATTTTTACGTTTGATCTTATGTTAAAAAATAATCGTACACAATATTTTTTGATTATTAAAAAGTTTCAGATTTTTGTTAAAGTTTAAGTTGTAAACGGGGGGAATAAAAATAAACATTACATTTCAACTACTTCTACGATAATGGATAATACTGTGTAATTCAGATAATATGAGCGTGCAGTCATTTTTTAAAATTAATTACGTCAAGTACTGATTTCTAAATGTTAAGTACGGTGTAAAATTATAAATAATCGCGTTTTCAATGTTGTACACATGAGGCTAAAAATGCAGGGTGCGGCCAATAGAATTTTTGCGGAACGGTCGATGTTAATTGTAACCGTTTGTTTTGAACGGAAAACAGAAATACACAGTGGAATTAAAAAGCAAAACTCATCAGCTAAACAAAAACGTTTTTTAGTGATATTACGGAACATGTTTAGTGTTGTTGATTTTTAAATGAGTATGTACTGTAAAATTAAATTACATAAATATTTTTATGTAATTAATCAGAAGTTTAGCAGAAAAAATGATTTATGTAATAAACATTTTTACCTTTAATTTCTTGTTGAAAATTATATGGAGATTTATAATTTTAATATTAAACGACATAAGTGAATGATTCTTTATAGTTGGCTTGAACAAAGTTGTTTGACTTGGTTTGTATTAACGCCTATTCTGAACAAGATTCAAACATTTTGCTGTAAACAATTTTTTGTGCGGTTGTACTGTTATTTTTTCTAAAATGTAAAACGTATATCATCGCAAATAATTTTCGTTTTTGGAAATGAGTAGTTTTTCTTTAAGTAACAAAGTTATAATTAATACGTGATTTATGACTCCGAAGTACTGCCAGCTTAGGCATTTTGTTTTTTACATTGGCAGAAAAACAAATTTATTACATACGTAATTCGAATAATAATTAAATTTTTCCTATTTTAGGTAAGTTTATTATAAATTTAACACTACGAGTTACTGTAAAAACATATTTCTAACGCTTAATTTATACTAATTTCCTTTTTTTCCCCAGTAAGTAGTGGAGCATATATATATATTTTTGTATGTACCTTTCATGTAATAGAACTAATTTAGGAATTTTTTTCGCCACAAAATATTAGGCAATAAAAATCGAAAGTTTTAACTTCTTATTTTTCTTCTATTTATCTATCTATTTATCTATTTATCTATATATATATATTAATTACAACGTAATTCTTAGGCTACCCCCCATTCGAAAAAATGTCCCAGAAAAATGTCTCAATTTTATGTAACGGAAAATGTCCCAATTTTATGTAACACGAAAAATGTCCCAATTTTATGTAACGTTTGTTATATTTTATAGAATTTTTGTAATTGTTATTTTACAAATGTCACAATATTATGTAACGAAAAATATAACGAAAAAATGAATTAATTTTATATAATGAAAGTTAAATGTTAGGATAGGATTTTTGTGATTGTTATTTTTTTGTGTTGATGCCAGTAAGAATTACGTTGTAAATTTTGATCATTTTATACAAAGTATAGAAGAGAAAGCGACAAAAATGAAAGCAAGAGAGGTCAAGGGGCACAGCCCCTTGCGAGGCCAAAGTGGCCGAGTTTTATATATATATATGTATATATGTGTACATGTGTATATGTATACGTTTTTAATATTTTTGATTAGTATTATTGTCATTAGATGGTCAAGGAGTTAGTATTGGAAGAAAAAGAAAATTTTTAACGAGATAACTGCATTAACCTTACAGATTGCGATCGTAAAAATGGTCACGACATAAACACAGGTAGGACGACGAGGCGCCGATTGAAATAAATCTTAGTGATCCAGAAAACAGAAATGATTTCTACAAATACAGTAATCGGAGAGTATTTCGGCTTCGATGTAATGTTCGAATAGAAAATATGTTTTGTTGTCCGTTTTCCCGTGTGAATAGCATTACACAGAACACAAAACCGGTGATAAACTTTTAAATACTTTTTTTTTGTCAGTGCAGTACTGGGTAGATTGTTTACATCGAAAGAAGAATACATTTAATTATGGTAATATTGGAAAACAATAAGTTCGAAAAATGTTTAGCTGTTTTCGGTTTACTTTAAATTTGAATTCAAAAAAGTCTTAATCATTTGAGTTTATAAGAATTATGGTTAAACAATTTTTTAAAGCTCTATTGAATAGATGTTTCTGCCCTCAATTTTTGCTATTATAAAATTCTTTTGTACGAACATTTTTAATTTTTTTTGCCTTTTTTAAGTTTAATTTTCTAAAGTTATTTTATCGAAAAGTTTTGTTTTTGACCTTTAAACGGTGTTATGTGGAGTTGTAATATGCGTTATTTCAGCTGATTCAGAATAGAACAAAGTGAGAAATAAAATCAAACAAAATGTCGAGCATCAGACGTACGATGACAAATCAGTATTAATAGAAGGAAAAATAAAGACACGGGGGAGTTCATTGCTGAATAATTTAGAACACTGAGAATTTCACGGTAGGCGAGTGATCGTAGTGATTTGACGATCTTATTATTGTGCTTCTATGATTTGAATTCTTGCCTGCTGATGTTTTTAATGTGACATGTATACATTGTTTAACATTTTGTTAAATTTTAGAAATAAATTTTATCTAAATACCGGGGACTATTTACGATGATGACACATGAAATAAATTTGTTTTAATCATTTCGTGACGTTTTACGCCTTCATGCGTAAACAAGATTTTCTTTCACCTTTTTTATTCTCCCGCTTGCATCGTCAACGACGATTTTAACGACTCCTAAAATTTCTGCCCTGTTATTAGACAATGCGAAATGTCCGTATACGTGAAACTGTCCCCGTGTATTGTGCGTATTTCAAATACTATCAACTTAACATTGTTTTAAACTATTCCATTTTACATATTTGAAGTAGTAGTAGATTCTGTTTTGACATTTTTATGTTCACGGATGTTGCAAATGTTAACTATTTAAATCGTGAAATCTTTCCTGTTATAAATGCTTAAGCCGTAAATTGTTTTTCCGTTTGATTCATTGGATTCTTCCTATTGTTATATTTGACGCAGAAGAGGATTATAGTTTTTTGTTAGCATTCATTATATTCTCCATGGACGTGAGGAAGGAACGCAAATTATAATTAAATTGTCGATGTATTTTTTCGAAATTTTTCATATCATCGATTTAGCATTAACTTTTTTTCTGTTGATTGCTTCTTGTACCGTTATTCAAGTATTTTACTATTTTGTTGTAACCAACGTGTTTTCAATAATGCTATATGTAGTTTAACTGCTGTATGTGTTTTATATCCCCTTCTAGAGCTACCGATTATTATTTTTCTGAAAAATAGTTCACTTCTATAGCTAGCGGGCTGAACTCGCTTTTATATAATCCTTTATTGGGTATTAAAAACTTTAGTATAACTTATTTTACATTTTTATGCCGTATTCATGTTGTTAATGTGATTAGAATTATTATGTGTAATTGTAAAGGTGCATCAACAGAGGCTTTTTTTATTATTATGTCGGATGAATGTTTAAAATCGATTTGCCTGTATCGGCGGGAGCTGTTCATTACAGTACGGCTGTAACGTAGGCTAGCCATCGAATCCTTTTAAAGAGTAAAGGATTTTGTTTAAGAAACTCTGTTTTTCGTTGCATGCATGTTCCTGTTTCTGTCTTTTCCTAATTTAAAAATTCTGGTAAGTTTCGTATAAACCTTGTAACCTATAACGTATTTGATGAGCGTGTGTTGAACAATATTGTAGATTTTCCGATTAAATTTAGAATTAATTTTGGTGTATCTAGATTTTTGCGAATACGGTGTGATGAGTGACTGAAAAAAAAAAATGTGAACACAATTTTGTTTCCTTATTCGGAAGTGAAATGGGGGGTTAAAATGGGATAAAATATCCGTGAAATTAAATTTTTCACCGTTTTTCCATCTATGTAAATCATTTTTCAGCTATAAATTAGTTGCCTCAACAGTGGTCGATGAAGCATTTTGGCGCGCAAAAAACTTTCGTCAATGTTTATTTTTGAACTACGTGCAAAAAAAAACAACGAAAAACGTAAATATTAAATATGCTAGTTTTAGCCCAGTTAGAAGTTAAATTTGTGGAAGGAGTTTTATTAGCCTAGTAGGATATGTAGTGTGATGCGTTCACCATTTTCGGGCAAATGGTGTGTGTCAGTCAGCCGGTTCGATTCGTCAGGGGCGAAAAGTCGGAACTCGTTTTTGCGATTAATGATTCGTATTGGCACCGGTTCGATAAACCGTTTCGTCACTATATACATACAGCTTTTAAAAACGTTTGCAAATGTATTTTCGGTCTCAGTGTATCTTCATTTTTTAAAACACGATTAATAATGAATGAAAAATTATCGGATTGTAATGTATGTGATTCAACGATAGCGGTAGCATCGAGCTGTTTTAAGTCTCGCGATTTTATATTAATTTTTTCGCCTATCTTCGTATTGTTTTCTAATTGCTTGCGATGAGCGATTGGATACGTTAATTAATCGTTGGTTATTCTTCAGTTAGGCCAACTACGACTATATTTCTCGACTAATTATTCTGAATTCCGTGAACACACACCTGTTCTTTTGCTTGTTTGATCTCTGTTTATTGGAAAAATCACGATTCGTTAAATGTGTTGCGTAGTCTCATGCATTTGCGCGGAAACTGGTGTAAAATTTACATTACGCAGGGAGGCTGCTTTTAACCGTATTTTACCTAACTGCTTCCTTTTGGCCTGATTGAAAAATCGTATCGGAGCTAATTTAATTAACTTTCTAGTTTATTCAGCGATTAACATGTTTTATTTTGCTTTCGGCTAATTACGCAGTGAAGGCATAATTGAAAGCGTTGCATTTTCGTCATTTTCTCGTATTTCGACCGTAAATTTGTTTCGCTTAAATTGTGCCGAACAGCTACTGACGTCAGAAAGAAAAAAAAATCTTAATAAAGAGGCGTTTTCTGCTTTTTCGTGGATAAAGTTATCCTATGTATCGCGCTCTGTTTTTGTAGGTGGAAATTGTTGTCGTACAATTGTTTGTCAGTAATAATGTCATCATCAAAAGTTATTCTAAAATTTCATTTAGGCGTATAATGAACTTTTTGGTGTTGTCAATGATTAGCAAATCGTAAATTCGTTTACGTTTTTTTTTTTTTTTTTTTTTTTTTTTTAAATTTATATGTTTTGTTTATACTTTTATAAGGAGAGAAGAAAGTGGATGAATGTCGGTCAAAAGAATAAAGAAGAGCTATGTTGCCGGAAATGGTAGGTGTTCCGTTTGTTGAAACTTTCTTATTTTAATTATTAATGAAAGGAGAATAACGTAGATGATCGGCGACGATTTGTTTTTGTGACAGTCGCGTGTCTCTTATTTTCGACAGAGAGTCAACCATTGAGTTTAGGCGCTTATCGACGTTTATTTATCGATGATGTTTCGATTAGCGCGAATTCGATTTTAGGGACCGACCAGAGTGAAAAAATATGCAAGCTGTTGTTGTTAACAGATCAAAGCGGCGGCGTGTTTATCAGACGAACGAGCAAGCCAACGAACAATAACGAATAAAAAGACCTTATCGCGTTGCATTTCTCGGGGCGCTCTCTCGCTCTGCTTCATGTCACTACGCGCGAGCCTATTTTATTCATCGGAGAAGAAAAATGACGACAGTTCAGTCGTGACAGTTGCTTATTGCATTTCTATATAAAGTATTTCAAATGCCTTTCGAAATACACATGTAAAATTATTTTTTTTAAATTTTGCACTAATTGTTATAAGCACTCCATTAAAACGACGTTTTTTGTTTTACATTAAGGCATACCGTACGAGTGCCATGCGTTTTGTTGCTGATTCATTAGTGAAAAGAGAAAATTTGTTGATGTGTTTATGCTCGGCCGGGGAGATTGTCAACGACTCCGTAAATTTTTTTCGCGTGGATTATCATTTTTGTAAAAAAGTAATATTTTGTAATAAAAAGATGAGGGGGAGGGGGTGGTACACATTTGCAGCCCATTTCAGAGTAGTTTTGATTTTAAATCAGTATAATTAGCGTATGAAGAGTTTTGTTTGTATTTTTATACGTCTGCGGAATATTTGCTATGTAATTTGTTCTCAGATGCAGAGTTACGAGTATTTAAAATCTGTGTTATTTTCAGCAAAAGGAATAAGAGTTAAGTGTTTTTACTCGACAATCATAGTTCAGGTGTCGTAATTTTTTATTTTTTCCTCCTTCAGTTTTATCACATTTGAAAAGTTCTCCGTATGTAGGTCCGACTATCACAAGTTCTATTGAAGTTTAGAGGTTTGACACTATATAATTAATTGGTCAATTAACTTCCTACACTTACGCATTCTTGCGTGTTTCTCTTTTAAAAATATGTCTAAATTCTGCGTAAACTATGAGAAACCACGCTTGTTATTATACACATTATTGACTAGCATTATATATTGTTGTTTTGAAATAGAATTACACGTAAATTGTTGCGAATTTGCATTTGCCGAGAAAATAGTATGTTCGATAATCATATTTACTAACTCATAAAATGCAGTAGTGAAACATTTGTTGTTTATTTATTCGCTTTTTTTGTATTTTTTTATTTTTAGAGCGCTGTTAAGAATATGTATGTACAATGATGTTTCTTTATTTTTCATTTTTCTAACAGTTCCGTACACTATATTGCATACTAGCGCGACACAATTTAAAATCTAAAGTTAAATTAAGGTGGTTTAAATTCGCCCGCTTAGCCATTTTACATTGTTTTTTCGTACTTATTTATGAGGACCGGTTTAACTTCTTCTGGACCTCCATGCTAGTCTCTTAAAAATTTTTTTTGGAAATGTCGGTTTCAATTTTGACCGTGTTATTCTTTGAATAATGAAATAAATGCTTTATAAGCGTACCGTAAAAACGTTACAGTTTTTTAAACAGATTTTTACATATCGATGCTGGCAATTATTACATACGAAGATGTTCTAAATGAAACCAAATTTTGCGCTGTTGAAGTAGGGCTAGACTTGATATCCTATTTTTTTTGTATTTTTCTTCGTTATCGTCTGATACATGTTATGTTTTTTGTTTAAGTTATTATTTATTTTATGTATTTAAAGATAAAATCTGGTCAATATTATTATCGATAAAAAACAAAAATTCGTAAAATTTATTGTAGTGTTGTCGGGTGTGTCGGGTTTTTTTCCCCCAGTTTGTGACATGTAAATTATATCATAGCACATTGAAATAGTAAAATTAAAAATTTTACTCCAGGGTGAAATTCGAACTAATAGTTTTTTACTTCATCGTGGAGTAATAACATTTATAAAACCTATAACTTCTTACCAGAACTTCAACACGTTTATAATATTTTACAAAAAAATAGAAAAAAAAAAGGAAACATCGCAAATTGCACTCAACAGGGTAGCGGATCGAGTTAAGCTGAGGTAGGTCTGAGATGGAAGTTTTCGGGAAATCGGTAATTTTTTAAATTCCTTTCGTCCTGTTGACTGTCCTATAATGCTAATTACTAAACCACGAGCTTCCTAGTGCTTATACTGCATTTCTTATATGTCCCGTGTTTTTTCCTTTTTCGTATGTATTATTTCTGCTAACAGTTTTTTCTTCATTTGTTTCTGAGTAACGGACCCCCTCGCTGGAGGTGAAATGGATAAGCAGAAAATGTAAACTGAATTTAATGCGGAATATTTCACTAGTTAGTTAGTGAATTATAGTCAAGGAAAAAAAAATTAAAGAGAACACGGAAAAGTGGCAACACTTTTTCATAATATTAGAAGTGGTTGTGAAATTTTAAAAATATCATCTTATTTTGAAGGGTAATTCTTCAGTTGAGTAAAATCGATTGTCGCTTATGAAAATTATCGAAAAAAATAATATAAACATCTGTAAAATGATTCATCATCGATGCCGTTTAGTGGCCGGTTACCTGAATGGCATTGAGACTGTCATTTATAAGACGTTAATTCACTCTCGTTTTTTACTTCTTCCTTTGGCTCGGACTTACTCTGTGTATTATTATTATTATTATTGTTGTTTTTGTAAATATTTTTCTTGATATAATTTTTCCAGCGTTAATTCCTTCTTTTTTTTAAAATCCTCGACAGTTTTACCCTTCCACTTCATTGTATAACGACATCGTCGTATTATCTTTTCGTATTCTTCATTTTTCTTTTTTGTCTTCAACCACTTTTTTCTGAAATTTCTTATAGAAAGTCTTTCTTCTCCTTTCATCGCGCGTCCAATTTTTTATTTTTTTTGAGGTGTAGTATTTCTTTTCTTTTCCTTTTTTGTAATTCCATTCATTGACGAATATTTTTCTTTTTTTTTTTTTAATTTTCTGAGATGTTTTTATATTTTACACAACGGTATAGATTAGCGAAGAATTTGATCCCGGATTAATATTTACAAAATCTGTAATTTTCACGCTACGTAGCAATTACGGATACGTTTTTGTAACACAAGTGACAAAATGGTAAGTGAAGGCCGTTATTATAGTGTCGATGTAAAAAGCTGTTCGCCGAATGATTAATGAATTTTTTAGGGGAAAAAAAAAACATCATGTTTATTAAAATTTATTTCAGTTGAATTTCGTATTTCACCTTGACCGACAAACTAGTTCATGCAGTTCAGTTCATCTGTACAACGATTCCTTTCGACATAATGTACCAGCATCAAAACACTCGTTCGACGCGTGTTTTGACCTGTCAATCGTTGTCGTCCGATTAATTACATTTGCACCTTCTAACAATAAAAAATTGCTAGACTTGCTTCTGTCGCCCGCTCGTGTACCCATTATCATTTCATCAGGTGAGGCTCATCTTACAAATGTCTAGATGTGTTTACTTTCGGATTCGGAATGCGACTCGTCATATACAATAAGGCTGGAGGTTTCTTTTTGTCTTGTCGAAAAACGTTCTGCTACTAGATGCGGCCAACTATAGTTGTGCCGTATCAGTATTTCGATTTTACCGATACACTTTTTTTGTTTCCTGCTGTTTGTCGAACGCAGGAGGGAACTTTTGCAGTCATGGGTCCGATTAAAAACGTGTTTTATTAAAGACCCGATAAAAGTACTTCCTTCGAACGGCACTAAATTTCAGTGACGTATACAAAATAATCGCTAACTATTAACGGTAATTATTAAATATCGGCTTTTTCACGGTTTGCTGATTTCGCTGTTTTTAGTCCAACTCCGATTTCTATGGCTTATCCGTTTGTTTGTCAGATTTTGCATTAAATATTGATCTTTTGTCATTGGCGTTTTTTATAATACGTTGCATTTTTAATTGTTTCTATTTTTCGCTCTTGCTATGTTATCAGTATATATCGCATTAGTCCTTTGCAAATTTTAAGTTCGAGAATGATTTTTTATTGCATTTTTAAGCTGGATAAGCATACCGAAAACTCAGATGTATCAGTCTAAAAATTTGGCCAATGAATTTTTTAAAATGCATTTTTTAATATATATATATGTATATGTGTATATATATATATAAATTGAAGAAGGCTCCTTAATATTGGATATTGACCCGTCGTAACTGTTAAATTTTATTGTTCTTAACGTAAACCAGCCAGATTCGTAAACAGCTTTATTCAAGCGAAAACTTTCTGCCTAATCAGTTGTACTACGATAGTTGGCTATATACACGGAAAGTCAGTTACTATTTTGCTTATAAAAAAAAGTAGGAATTTCATCTCAGCGATACATATACGAATTAAAAACAACAGCTTTGGCGTTATTTGTTACTGTTTACAAATGCAAAATCAATATTTATAGATATTTACTTACAGAAGGTGTTCGAACTGTTCATCGTTTATTTTAACGTAACGGGCACCTTATGTTTCTGCACTGTTTCGCATAACCGCTGCATTGCAGCTTTATCTAGAATAGTTTTTTCTATTCCTCTATTAATAGAGTGTAAGCGGAAGTACACTGATTATACGATGATTGGAAGTTCTAACACTCAAAGACCAAAATTCAGTATAATAAATTGGATATCATTTTAGGATTTAAGCATTTTTTGTGCAGCCAGAACCGTCAATAAATTGTATTGACAAGTTTCGTTTATTGCCACCAAATTACACGCTCTCATAGTGTGTTTTAGCTATCATATCGCCTACGCGGTTCCATTATTGACTTTTGAACAACTCTGTCTATCGAGCTTATCAAAAGTAAGTTAACCGATTTACACGGTAAAAAAATATTGGTTCATTTATTACACAGGAAAATGAAAAAAATGGAACATTTATTACTGTAAAGTTATAAAAATTGGTCGAAGTGTGCTGGCACCAGCGGCCAAAAATGACCCTTTACACGTTTAAATTTCACTCATATGTAAATATATACATACATACGTACATACATATATATATATATATATATATATATATATATATATATATATATATTCTGGATTTAAAAATTATATTGGGGAGATTCAGCGGTTGCTACTCAATAAACTAAAATGCATAAAAAAACTTTGTTTTTCGGAATATATAGTAAATAATTTATTGTCGATAAAATATTAGGTGAAAAAATTAGCAGTTTCATTTAACATAAACTCTGAAACGAATTCAGATTTTAATTTTAACATGTACCGTTCTTACACAAGCATGATAAAAGATTGATGAGGTTTAGACCAGATACATATATTTCAGCGCTGTTGTTTGAGAAGTTCTATCTTTGAACTCCAACATTTTTCCAAGCTAATAGAAGTTCGTTTTGAAGTATTTAAAGTTGCTGTACGGTCAATTTTTAAGGGAATTACAAAATTTAAAAGACGAGGGATAGGACATTCACCGTACGCCTAATGTTTTTTTCATTAGCCGGCGTCCGTGTATATTTCTGTCCTTTTCGATTTGCGAATATCTTTTATTAATTGAAAAGTTGATAAACAACTTTGAAATAGCAATAGCGGTTGAGTTTTAACATTGGTGTGTGCAACTAGAGTGGACCTACCGTAGTAGTGTCAATTTGTTGTCCTGCTGCTGCTTAATAGTGTGTATGTCAAATTCTGATTTAGATAAAAAATAAAAGTTAAATAAAAAATTGATTTTACTTATTGACGCGAATAATCAAAGTTTTAAAATTGTTTATATTACTTTTTTTGTTAAGAAAAAATGATTTATAAAAATTAAACGAAAACCAAATTTAATGTATTTTGAATGCTTTTTCATTCTTTTTCGATCCTCTTGAATTTTCCCGATAACGAAGTTGTACTTTTTTTATTTTTTTATAGTTGTTAACTTTTGTAAAATAGTTGATAATTTTATTCTTTTTGCGATTAAAAATTATGAAAAACGGTCGTTTTACATCCAAAAAATTTCAGCCTTGAAAAAATGCCGTTCATTCGCCGTATGCATTACATGCAAACAAACGAGGTTCAATATTAACATGTGATTTAAATATTTGCAATAGAAAAAAGAAAAAAAAATGTTGATAACGCTTATACATTATGAGATAAAGATAAAAAATTCCATTTAATAAATGTATTTTGTAAAAACTACCTACAATCGGTACTTTTGGTAATGAGTCGCCTAAGCACACAGGATGTTCTCGGCTACGTTTCGTGCGCTCTGTGTAATAATTGGACCATACGAGTTCTTTTCGACGACTCCCTTTACTACAGAGACACTGTTATGATATAAGACTGAATTTTTTGAGGGTGTTAAGGTTACCGAGACGAAGCAAAATTTAAAATTGCTTACGTCTGGTTGAAGTAGTTTCTAGGAGGCGAGAAACCAAAAATCACAATTTTGGCCATTCACCGTCTCACCTACTGACTGATAAATTATGATAAATCTAATGCATCGTGGCGCACGTATGACGAAATTTTTGAAATCCAATAGAACTAGATTTATGGACATTCGGTTGAAATGTATTTTAAATATCCCGACTTTATCCGATGAGCCGTTAAGAAAACAATATCTTTGGCATCGGGGTGCCAGTTTAGAAGATTGCGGCATTTTCAGAATCAAAAATTGTTCGTTAATTAAGAAAAACAACGAAATAATTTCTTTGGGAGTACAGGAAAGACAAAAAGCGTTTGAAGTGGCAGAGACGAAGGTATTGTAAATAGGGCAAATTGAAAATCCTCTTGATTTCGAATCAGTCGTAACGGGAAATGCGATGGAAGAATTTAAGAACGCAAGTGAAACAGTGTCAGATGAGCAAATGACTAAGAGATGATCAACGAATATGAAGATAAAAAAATAATATTTGTTGCGGCGACTTCAAAAGTCAGTAATGGAAATTTTCAGACTTCGCGAACCGTACTAGACACAGGTAAAAGCTTTAGTAAATAATAATCTGGATCGTGCTATCCTTGATTGCTCTATATTTTCTTGCGGTCAGACTTAGCTCTTTTTGGAGTTAAACATTCAGAAGGCATTCACTTCATTGATTTCGACGCTGGTCAAATTAAAGCCTAAGAAAGCGAAGTTCCACAATATATAATAGGCGCAGATTGACATTCTGAAAGTCGATTGTTTATTAAAGAAATAATGTCAAATCACCCGAGAAACATCTGCGAAAAAGAAAGTGGCTACGAAGCGGAAGGAAGTATCTAAGAGTATTAAAAAAAATTAAGTTTAATCAAGCACGATGTTTCATGCCCTGATTCCGTATGTTAAATTAAACCTAACTATAATTTACATTTACATAATACTAAAGTTAGAATAAAGAAATCAGATTTTTCGCACTGCAAAGAACGAGAGACACGTAATTTTTCATGCTTTTTTGAACTTTTCGTTAACTTTGAAAGTTTCGTTTAGAAAATGAAATACAGTTTTGTTCCTGACAAAAAGCAATCTTTCCACCAACATAACGCATGCCTGGAAAAAAATATTTTTTAAAAATTTCGAGCTTCTGTAGCCCCGATGGTCCAAATTCAAAGTTGAAACCCCGGATGCCACAAACTAGAGGAATATACGGGGATGCGCACATTTTTAACCTTGTTTAAAATTTTACTGACAGGGAATCATTTTTTGCGTTTTTTTGGAACTTTCCAGCAACTTCAAAAGTTTCGTTAAAAAAATGAAATTCAATTTCGTTCCTGACAAAAGCCAATTTTTCCACCAACATACCATATGTCCGAAAAATAAATTCAAAAATTTTCAGTTTTCAGTGCTCCGGGGGTCTAATTCTGAGATTGGAAACTTAGATGTTCCAAACTAAAGAAATATATGGCGATGCGCATTTTTTTAACTGAGCTCAGAATTTTTAGTTATAATATTTGCGGCGCTAGGGGGACACGTCATTTTTGGCGCTTTTTTTTTAACTTTTTGCCATCATTGAAAGTTTCTTCAAGGGAATGGAATACAGTTTCGTTGCTGTCAACTAGCGATCTTTCCAACGATATATCGCATGCCCGGAAAAAAAAAAAATTTTCAAAACTCAAGCTTTTGGCGCTCCGAGGGTATAAAGTTGTAAGCTCGGCTATAATTTTCCTATAAAGCGGTGCTTTGCACATAAATTTGAGATACGTTTTGGTTTTTTCTACTTTTTTACTCAAGCTATTGTTTACGAGAACATAATTTTTTTGCTGTTTTTAGGCCCAAGGGGGTGGGGTGGCAGGTCCATATAATTTTTTAACCGTTTTTTTTTTTTTTTTATGAAAGAGCTACATTTTGTTTTATATGTTGAATTTTACTTTTATTGGTTTATCTAGTGATGAGTGATGAATTTTTAAGCGGTTTTTGGGGTAGATATTCCATATTATATATTCTTGATGGTTTTTTTGGCGCCCAGGATGATCAGTGAACTTGAAGTCATAGATTGGCAGAAAATTTTAATTAGAATTTATGACCCAATTTTAAAGTTTATAAGTCGATCCAGTTGCGAGTTACCGATTTTTGTTTGATATTTTTGTCGTTTCTGAACCATCTTATTGGGATTCCGTACATTATATGTGTACGGAATCCTAAAAAAGGCGGGGGATTATTATTATTATTATTAGCCATAAGTATATTTCTATATAATATAATCTTAAATTATAAGTAATACTATTAGCCCTTATATCGGGCAAAGGCCTCCCTCAAACGTGCCCATTCACGCCGGTCCCAGGCTACTCTTTGATAATGTTTATGTCCTAACATTTTAGAAATATTATCTTCCCACCTTAATTTTTGTCTTCCTCTTTTTCGTTTGTTATAAAGACTCCAGTCCGTTACAATCTTTGTCCATTTATCGCTTCCAATCCTAGCTATATGTCCCGTCCAGTCCCATTTTTGTCTCTTTATTATTCTATTAAAAATACTAGTATTGTTAAGTTTATTCCTGATGTCTTTATGTTTAATTTTATCCTTTAGTCTAACGCCTAACATCGACCTCTCTACTGCCTTCTGCAGTCTCTCTATTTTATTTTCTAAATTTGTAGATAAGGTCCAAGTCTGACAACCATAAGTAAGGGTGGGTACTACACAGCTGTTTAGTATTGCACATTTTAGACTATTACTATATGGGCCTTTAAAGATATGTTTTAAGGACCAATATTTCCGCCAGGTAAGTACAATTCTACGTTCCACCTCCTTTATTGTTCTATTATCCGCCGAAATTAATTGACCTAGATAAATAATATTGTCAAGTCTTTCAATCCTCTTGTTATCCAATCTTATTTCTTTATTCAAACTCCCATTTGACACCCATTTTGTTTTTTCTAAATTTATACTTAAACCTGCCTCTTTTCCTGCTTCGTTGAGTTCGTTTAGCATACTCTGTAAATCATCTATTTTATCCGATATTAATATTATGTCGTCAGCAAATCTGAGGTTATTTAGATATTTTCCGTTTATTTTTATACCCCTATTTGACCAATCTAATTTCTTAAACGTTTCCTCTAGTGCTGAACAGAATAGTAATGGGGAGAGCGGGTCCCCTTGTTTAATACCTCTCCCTATTTCGAAAAATATACCTATTTTATCCGTTATTATTCTAGCTTTCATGCCTTTATACGTATCATCGATTATTGCTCTAAAATTCTCGGAGACTCCTTGTTTCTTTAATGCTGATAATAGGAATCTATGGTTTAGTGAATCAAAAGCTTTAGTATAGTCGATAAATAATAAATTTAACTCTATCTGGAATTCTTTACATTTCTCGATTAATTGGTTTACAACATGTAAGTGATCAATTGTTGAATACCCATTTCTGAAACCCGCTTGTTCTGGAGGTTGTTCGAATTCTAATATATTTTTTATTCTATTTGTTAGGACTTTTGAAAAGATTTTAGAGATGGTAGAACCTAGACAGATTGGTCTATAATTTTCCATTTTTTCTTTGTTTCCTTTTTTATAAATTAAAATAATATTTGATTCTTTCCAACTTTTAGGAATTTTCCTATTACTTAGAATCAGGTTAAACAGAATTGTTAATAGCTCTATCATTTCTCCCCCTGCGTATTTTATTTGCTCGTTTGTAATTTCATCTGCACCTGTTGCTTTATCGCTTTTTAAGGTACCCACTACCTTTTCTATTTCCTCTCTTAAGAATTTTGGTTCGTCTTCTTGTATTTCATTTATTAAGTCAGTTTCTTCCATATCGTCTGTTTTTTTGTAGAGATTACCGAAATAATTTGTAGCGGTGGTGTTTATATCTAGTCTGTTATATATTTTAAGGTTATTTCTATTCGCTAAACATACATGCCAATTTAATCCTTGTCCTAAATTTTTCCTTATGATTTTTGTACTCTTCGTTGATTCTAAAATCTTTTTTATCATCTCCACTTCTTTCTCTTTATTGAAGGATCTTAATTTATATTATATTAATTTACACATCAAATTTAGCTCTATTCTTTCTTTTGGGGACTTATTCTTTTTATTTATCAATCTCTGTCTCTCTTCTATCTTAGCCGAAATGTCTTGTGGGAGCCCTCCATTTTTTCCAAATACTTTTTTATGCATTAATTCCTTCTTTGAGTTTATAATTAATTCCTTAATTAACCCATCCAGTTTTTCCATATTGAATTGATATTCTTCTATACGTTTAGTCTCCAGAACCTTTTTAAATACTCTGTTATATTCAGCTTCATTTTCCTTCGATATATACATCTTTTTTAACTTTTGCACAGGTAACCTTCTCCTTTCTTTGAACACTAATTCGCAACTCACTGGCCTGTGGTCCGAATAGTATTGAAAATTATTTATTACTTCAAAGTTTTTTATATTTACTCGGCTATTAGTCAGCATGTAGTCTATTTGAGTATTATATTTCCCGTTTGGAGAGGTCCAGGTCCATAGTCGTCCTCTGCGTTTCTTAAAATAACTATTTATAATACTAAAATTATTTTCCAGACAGAATTTCACTAATTTCTCACCTCTCGCGTTTCTCCTTCCAAAATTATATGGGCCTAAAATTTTTTCCTCTTCCGACCTTCTCATACCTATTTGACTATTGAAGTCTCCCATTATAATAATCTGATTATTCATGTTAATTCTTAGACCTAGTATAATTTTATTTAATTTATTATAAAATTCCTCGATTTCTATCTCATCAGAGTTCGTTGTTGGGGCGTAGACTTGGATTATCGTTAATGAGCTAAATTTGTCTGCTCTAAATTTTACTAATGCTATTCTATCACTATAACCTCTATATTCTATCAAGTTCTTTTTCCATTTTTTACTTATGAGGAAGCCGACTCCCTTCTGCCCTTTATTATTACCTGTCCAGCATAGAACTTTTGCCGATTTTAATTCTAAAATTTTTTCTCCCTGTCTTTTAGTTTCTGAGAGCCCTAATACGTCTAAATGCTTTTTATCAAATGCTTCCTCTATTTCCATAACATTTTCTTTACTTTTAAGGGTTCTTGCATTAAAACTTGCTAACTTTATTTCGTTATTATAACTATAATTACGAGTATTTCTAATTTTATTTTTAAATATATTTTTAAAATCGGTTTTAAAATTCTTTTTAATATTATTTTTATTTTTACCTTTGATTTTAACTCTATCCTGGGAAGTGCTGTTTGAGGGGTGTAGTCCAGTTTGCCCTCGCTGACCAGGCGTGACTGGGCAAAGGCGGGGGATTAGTAACCGACTTTTTAGATGCTGCAACTAAATATCGTTTGTAGTCATTGGAAGAAAAAGTTATGAAGTCCAACAAAAACACACGTTTAAAAAAAAACGGATAATTTTTCGTCAGGATTATTAACTGAAATGTAGAAATGTTCCTTGCCTATAAGTTGTTAATGATGTGCTTCACAAGCACAGAAAAATGATGCGTGAATCGTTAAATTTCCAGACTCATCTCGGCAAGTTTTTACTTGTCTTCGTATTACTCAGCTCTTCGGAAAAATTGTCGACTTTGGCTCGGAATTTCATCGAAATTTACGTAATACCTTTCTTCGCTTATCGAAACATTGCTAATAATGTTTAGGTAGGGAGCTTCGCGTCTTCTAATTTCTGGTTTGTCCAAGGGGTAAATCGCAGATATAAATTTTGTACACCAAACTTCCTGGAATTCTTGTGGAATTACTATGGAATTGCTGAGAATTTCTACATGTGTACATCAAACTTCTGCAGCGTTTTAGTTTTTTTTGGTTGGTTCTTATGAAAATTTAGCTTGTTTTATAGAATGTATGTTTTTGACGGAATCATTATTACGCCGTTGTAGACTTTAAATATTCTTTTAACACTTCTGTATCGGTATTTAAAAGATAAAAATTTTGGAATTTCTATTTTGTAAAAAAAACTCAAATCAACGCCTTAACCGCTACTGGAAAAAATGGTGAATCGAGTAAAGACCTGTACGGGCTCCACTGATGGGAAGAAAATATCATTTGCTTTATATTTTACTATTATAATAGTATATTATACAGTTTGCTTAGGAATAATTCTTAAAATGATTTTCCGCTGGAAGTGTATCGTGAGATGTTGAAGTGAAAAGAAATTTGATCCCCACGGCTCTGAAGTGTCCGAATTTACGTTGGGACCTGCGGTTAAACCTTTTTTTTGTTTGTAGAATGTAAACATATACTTTAAGCAGATTTCAGCGAACAAATGACTGACCTTGAACCGCGTTTGGCACATTTTATTATTTACCTGCTGTGTATAAGTATGTTTGAATTTCATCCTGTAAATGAAATTTTTTATTAAAATGTTTTTTAGTTGAATAAGTTATGTAGTTTAGACATTGTAAAACTGTAAGAAAGCCACCATAATTATCCTAGGGCAATACGGTGAATCGTCGATAAATAAAAGAATTTTCGGTTCAATTATCCGGAATTAACTAATTTTTAAAGTTTATAAACTATTCGAAATAAATACCCGCGAGTTACAAATAATAAACTGAAGAAGAAATAGTCGAGAATTACAGTTATTACGCGACAACGAAGGAAGAAACCAAAAAAAAAGAAGGTGGTGCGATAGTGTCTCAAATCTGGAAAAATTGAATAGCGCTTCCGTTCCGGCGACTTAGACATGTTACGTGTTGAATTGTTGGTATTGATTTCGATGTGCATTGAAATGAAGTATATAACACGTTCATTTTCAAACGTGAACTACGAAGTGGAAATTAATGATTTCATTAGTGACGAAATTATTTATTTCAAATACAAGTTTAAAGTCGTTTGCTGACATAACTGCGGGAGAAAGAACTAATTTTCGAGTTAACAATCTGCACGTAATCTCATTATTTCAAATAACAAGTAGTGTGACGTTGCTGTGCTAATTAAAAATTCGTTCTTGATCGTATCCTTTATGAAAATAACACGGCCGAGTTAAATGGTATCGTGTAATTTGAGTTTTTCTGTTACATCCGCTATTATTTATAATTTCCATTATTGCGCGCTTTATTCTTAAAACGGATCGGCATAATTATTATTTTTATTTTTTCATATAATCGATATCGCTCTTTTATTATGTAAGCGAATATTTTGATGTAAATGTGTGTACATGTTTAATAATGGTGTAGGAAACTGTTTTCTCTATTGTACGTTTAACAGGATCCCCAGCTCTGTGGTAGTATAGAAGGAAGTGAACGGATTTGGACGTTTATATTTTTTGTAATACTATCCGTTCAAAATATGCTGCCGAAAAATGAACTGTCAGAACACAATTCTGGTCATACTCATTTCTTTTGATTTTTATAACAAACTTGTTTTTCCAACTTATTCTTTTGGTTTCACAACTTTCCTTCTTTACGACGCTGCATAATCGTTTTGTCACTTACAGTCATTTCCTTTTTATGCATCTTCCAATGATATCAAGAATACATATTTGACTGTATTCTTTTCCGATGTTACGTTCCATCTTCTGGAAATGCCTCGCATTACGTCTCACCTTTTTAATGATACACCTACTCCGTAGTCCTGCTTTCGTTCCTTCATTTCCATCGTTCTCTGTTATTTTTAGTTTCCTCATTGCTTTTGTCATTCATTGTATTCAAATTTAAATAATCAGTTGTAATTTCGTCGAGCACATAGATTGATACCTTTCGTTGATGAGTTCTCTGAAGAACAAAAAAAAATGAGTCTTGTAGAAATGAACCTTTTTTTCAAAATATGTCTCTATGGATCCTTTTTATATTCGAATTATATTTTCCAATCGTTTATTTCGAATCTAAACCGTTTTTTATGTTCGCTTTTACATCAGTTTGATCAACAAAGTAAATTGAGTCGTAGTTCGACGAATCTGTGAGTTATGATGAATTGTACGCGTATCGGAAATTTCATGCTTTTACAATTTTCTAATCTATATCTCCTTAATGCCCTATCAAAGACTTTGGAGAAAATAGTTAATAGACGCCTTTTATTTCTCGTAAAACAAAACAATCTCCTTTCCTTAATACAAGCCGAAGGGTGCAAAATAAGATCTGCTATTGATCACCTGCGCAGCCTGCAAAAGGCAGATACTATCAGCATACCAGAATAAATAGCATTTTTATGCTCTCTTCTTTGACCTAGAAAAAGCGTTTTATCGTTTATAGCGTCACGGACTTACGATGAGGATAAAGTTCGCTGGTATAACTGCTAACATGTCAAACTATCTATGCAGTTTTTAAAGAATCCGAACGTTCAGGAGCGGAGAGGTACGTCGACATCAACACCAATTCAAATTGAGAACGATGTTCCGCAGGGCTCTACACTCAGTGCAACCCTACTTATGCTATACATCAGTATGCCGCCTGTTACAGCCAAGCTATACATTGATGACTTCAGTATATCCTTGTCATCTAACTTTCCATCCAATACACAAAATATCTTGCAAAATACTACTGACCACTTAGAACAATGATGTGACGACAATGGTTTAGATTTTTTAACATCCAAATTTTCAAGTAACTTTATAAATACAACTTTTATTCATACTAAACTACCGACATGTTTCGGGAACACAGTCCCAAGTCCCAATGGGACTGTATTCTCGAAACATGTCGGTAGTTTAGTATTATATTTATAAAAACTTTTCCGGATAAAAGTTGTATTTATAATGTTCCTTAAAATTCAAGTATCCAATCCAAATCTTCATATATCGAATCATCTTCCAATGTATCTTTGAATTTAAAAAATTCTCCATTAACGATTAAGACGATCAAATTTCTAGGACTATTTTGATTCTAAACTATCCTGGCGTTACCATGTAGCTGAAGTAAAGTAAAAATGTATTAAACCCCTCTCGATCATAAAATATTTATCAACCACTGACTCCCGGTGGTCTCTTGATGGCATAAGCAGGAAAGAGTAGTCAATCCTCGATCGTCTCCGGACGGGACACACTGCTGCGTCACAATTATTTTTACACCAACGGGCTGTCTCGAATGTAGGCTGCTAAACGAACTAACTATGGCGTATTACATCTACCAGTGCAAGAAGTTTGCGCAACACCGAAGAGCGCATAATATAGAGGTCCCTGTGCACGAGATCCTCTCTAATACTCCTGGCACCACAGTCAAAATTCTGGCTTTTGCCAAGGAAACCATTCTTTAATAGCCTGGACAGTTAAAGACAGAATATAGAGATGTAATAAAATTTATAAAAAGAATAAAAAAACATGAAGATATAAAACGTTAAAGTTAAATAAAAAAATATACAAGTTAATGTAGAGGCGGTAAGGATTTTAATATGAACCTAATAATAAAAAGAAAGAAAATACTTTTTATTAAAACGCGTGCAAAACAGTTCAACCCGCTTAGGGAATGTGCTGTAAACACCCTGTCCGATGGAACAAATGACTTCTTTAACTAGCTTATATTTTTGTCATATGCGCTTTCATATAATCATATTCCGTTTGATAATGAATTATCGATTTTTTTTTTTTTTAAACTAAAACTTCTTTAGGCGCGCATTATATATAAATAAATATATGGGAAGTTACACGCAAAACGAGCGAGCGAGCGTACGTTATGAATAACTAAAGTATTAATACATCTAAAAATTCGTAATAGACACGTCGCCAGTAATATATTGAATTAAAATTTACGTTGCATGTTATCACATTTTATATCGCTTTGATATATATATATATATAAAAAAAGTGAAAATAAATTTATTGGAACTTAAAATATCAAAAATAAAATGGATATAAAGAATCGGAAAAAGAAAAGCATCAAGCATTTAGGGAGAGAATGTCAATAATAGCAAAGGAACTGTAATTGAAGCAAGCCGCATTTTAATCTTAACAGTAATGTTGATGAATAATGACGATAATATCGACATAATAAATTTCGATTGCATCGTGAAATTTAAACGCCAGAACGTTCGAGCAGAAGAGGTTGCAGTTTATCGTAATAGAAACGATAAGTCAAATATTGTTACTTCTAATATTGATACGTCAATATGTAATGTTACGCAATTCGATTTTGGTCAAACAGATGTTGGGGATATATGTTCTGTTCAATGTAAGACGGAAGATGGAAAAGAAATAATTATCGCCATTTATATTTCTCCAAATCAAAAGATCCATGATATAATTAAATTTATACATAGAAGATTACTCGCTTTCACTCCCGATGATTCAAGGTTATTAAAAGAAAATTTACATACACATCCAATGATATTAGCTGGAGACTTCAACATGTCAATTTTGCATCGGACGATTGTTTGCTTTTAATAGAATTTCTTCAAACCGAACTACAATTAAATATTAATAATAGTCTAAATGAATTAACGACAAAGTACGGAACCACCATTGATGCAGTATTTTCTAGATATATCGATAAAATTACATCAAAAACTTATATTTCATGTTTCAGTTACCATAATCCTATTGTATCTTTTATAGAATCCAACAATCATTGAAAAACATTAATAAAACAAATGCATTCATTTTTTTGTTTTTGTTTTTCTTGAAGTGAAACTTTATAGATATGTTTATAAGAACTTCAGATCTCCCCATTTGGTTCTTACTCTTGGTAAATTTGGTACTAATACTACAATTTTAAATCGAAGTTGGGGAAAACGCCTTTGAAGTTTCACTTCTGCCCTGTACCCCGAGGCACATTCATTTTTTTTTTTTTTTTTTTCTTAATAGAAACGCTTTATTCTGTTTGAAAATTTTAATATGGCTGCGCAAAAGTAGACTGTATTTTTCAATCAATCGCCTGTCTTATGATATAATATTTTATTATTTAACGGTAACCAATTAGTTTTTGGGAGAAAAACTAACTATTAAATTCGCTTCGGAAAAGTGGGTCTTTGTTTCTAAACCTTTTTTTTTTTACGCTCTAAATGATATAATTTAAATAGTTGCAATTTTCACTATTGTCTAACAAATAATTTGAGAAGTTACGACACGGTAGTTTACGGAAATCCTTGGCACCCCTGCTTGGGAAGAATCATAGCACGATGGCCCCATAATGTATGAGAATTTAGGAATAGAAAGGATGAAGGAAATATATATATATATATAAAAAAAATACGCTCTTTTTATCGTGGGTTACTGAATTTTAAAAAATTTATTAGATAGTAAATACGCAGAACCTTGAAAAGAAAATATCGAAATGTACGTATATCGTCGCATGTTTAAAATATCCTATCGGGATCATATTACAAATGCAGAAGTATTAAACCGCATTTCAAAGAAAGCCGAGCTGCTGCGCACAATTCGGGAAAGGAAGCTCAAATACTTTGGACATGTGTACAGACAACAAGAAAAGTACCATTTAATTCACACCGTATTAAATGGAGAAATTAAAGGTAAAAGAATCCCTGGCGGCAGAAGGAAAATGTCCTGGACGGGTGATTTAAGAAAATGGTATGAATGCTCCAAAACAGAACTACAGCAGGCCGCAACATCAAAGCCGGTAATAGCCAAGATGATCGCCAAACTTCGAACGGAGATGGCGTAAAGAAAAAGAAGAAGAAGAAGTAAATTATTAGCGTTACTTTATTATATTTTATAATATTTTTATTCGTTTATATTCGTGATGACATGACGGGAACATTTTTTTATAAGTATTTCATTTTTCTCTTCTCAATGCCTTTTATATACGACTAGTTGTTATCCGTGGTTTCGCTCGCGTGTTTGTCATCTTTTTATTAATACATTTTCTCTGATCGTTACAAAAAATGTACACACTTTTGGTAGACCTTATAAGGACTCTTTGTACAGAATTATAATCTGATAAACATATTTGTACTGAAAATATAACGCTTTATGTATTTCTTAGAAAACAATTTTTAACTCCCTATTAAAGTTGGAATTTTCAAAAAAAAATTGTATTTAACATCTTCAGCATATACGTGTTACTATGAAATTTTAAGTTATAATCGCCTTTTGTTTGGACCGTAGCGTGATTTCCTCAAGAACAGGGTGCAGCCTTTTTGTACCCTGAAAGTGTAGAGGATTCAAAAAAAAATTTACGCGCGTTTCGTACACCATATAAGGGATATTCATGTAAAGTTAAAATTTGGCGAGCCTATTTGTATCGAAAGTATCACACTTTGTGTATATTTTCTAGCATACCATTTTAGTTTTAAAAGTAACCATATTGATACTTGACATTCTGTATTAGTTTCCAATAGCCTCCTAACGATATTTCCAAAAATATCAGTTTTATATAAATATATCATTTAAATGATTTCAGTGAAATAAGACACGGTATAATCTGGTTCTTTGATATTAAATATTTAGGTAAAGACAAAATCGATAATTAGATTTATAATTGTTCGTTAATTTTGTATGAGAATTGTAATAATCTTGGAAGTGCCTGCAGTTGTCAAAAGTGATCACTGCATTAATTTTATTAGCTAATATAGTCGTTCTGTATTGTAAGCATTTGATGGCTAGTTGAGTGATCCCGGCGGAAACTAAACTGGTTCTTGTGAAGTATTTTTTCATTTAAGCAAAACCGAGTTTTTCGTTAATAATTTTTTCGAATTCATTACCGATTTTGACGGTGTGATAGATCTGCGTAACCATTACATATGGTCAAATCCTTATTTGACTCGTTAAGAAGTGAAACGTGAACGAGTCAAATATTTTGAATTTAATACAGTCTCTGATTAAGCGTTCTGTTAAGTGAATTGTCTTAACTACGTCACATTGTCGATTCTATCAGTTGTCGGTGTTTTTCTATTATTTAGTTCTTTAATTAAAACTGTTAGTTCCGAAACATTAATAATTCCTTTACGTGGACTTTTAATTTTATATCAATATTTATTTTATTACGGAAAGCACGTTTTAGGCTGCACATTTATCTGCGTCGTTAATATTGTATACTACTTTTAAAGCAAGAAATTGAAAATCTTCGTTTTATAGTAATTACGAAAATCTCAAGTCAAAACCGGTCAGACGTAAAATTGCTATGCAAACTGACGAATATATATATATATTTTTTACGAATAAAATTTACAGGTATGTACGCGCATGCATAGAACTCAATTTACTTCTTCCACATTATTAATTCGAATTTAGTACTGAAATCGTCGTATTACTACGAAATTTCAATTTCGAACTATTCGGTAAGCCGCATCTGCAATTTACTTTTTTTAATTTGGGAGAATGCGAATGTAAAGAAAAAAAAAAGAGATCAGAGAACAATAAAAAGCGGGAAGGAATTTTTTTCTTAAATGAACTAAATTATTGCGGGCGTAATGCGTTCTTATAAAAAGTGTCTTCCGATGTGAAACTGTCCTCTTCTAAATTTACTGACCTTCGGACCTGAAATAATGTATGAAGTAAATAAACATGAAAAAGAGAATTATCATCATAGAGCATCGACTAAATAAACAGTTATGCTAAAGGGCAATTATAAAATTTGAATTTGTTTTGCAAATTTTTACAAGAGAGCTTGTGACAGATTATTCGTCGAAGAAATAGGTCTATATTTTTAGAATGTGGAGAACTCTTCAATGATAGTAACGCATGAGAGATTTATTAAAACATTTCGCGAAAATCTATGAAAACAAAATTTTTCGTCACATAAGAAAATTTTATTTTATAGATACGCATACATACATCCTTCCACGCACACACACACATACATATATATATATATATATATACGTACAGACTTTAAATGTAGAGCCACACATTTTTCGTCCCCCTTTTTTACAGTTTAAGACAAATCTGTAAAGGAGTAGAAAAGTTATTTCGTTCAATCTTCAATCTTGTACATTTTCTGCAAGGTTGTATACTTCTTTTAAGCCGATATTTCTTTAGCATAATAATTTAACGCTAGTTGATCGGATAAAGTTGATTTGAAGCTACAAGTTATGGCTGTGAGTATATATTTAACAACCACTATACTGGACAATGGTCAAGCAATAAGCAGTGGTGTCGAATGGAAAAACTTTATCAGACAGAGACTAAATTTGGGAATTTTTTAAAATAATTTAAAAAGGTGTCCAAATTTGTTCTTGATTTACTTTACTTTACAATCCGAATGAAGCATGCTGATCACGTTTGTTCCTACGTTAATTTCTTTGTGTCGAACAACGTGCTCGATTTTATATACTCTATTTATTAAAGACTTCCTTCTCTTTATTACAAATGCTCCTTCTAGTTTCCATCATTGTCGCTTTTGGCTTCTTCATATTGTCACGTCTTTTTTAGCTGACATCTTCCGCTTCTAAGAGTTTCTGAGAGAAGACCGTCCTCCCAGTTGACGAGCAAAAAAATGAAAATAAAACATAAATAGTAAGTAGAAATAAAGACCACCGTGTTAAAATTGAATTTGGCACGTTCCTTGTATCGTTAGATCTCTTTACACAAGCAATATTTAAGGTTACATCATAGAATCATCGCAGTCAGATTAGCGGATGAATTATTTTACGAGGTTTAGCTTCTTGCTTACTTCGCTCTTCTATAACTAATGGGGCTTCTGCACTTGCTTGCTTCAATTGCACCCGCGCAGCATTGATACTTGTTAAACTATCAAAAATGTTATTCCAGTGTTTACGATTTAATGATTTCTGCTTGATTAATATTGAAATATTCGACAATTTCCATATTAGAAAATAAAACGAATAGAAAGATAATCGAAAAAATGTTGAAAACCGTTTGCCTAACTTCGAAGAAATTATCAGGATTCCGCGTAAGTAATTAGAGATTTTTCCAAGAAAAGTAATCTGTAGGCTATCGTGCCGTGTTGAAAAAAAGAGTCGAGTAGTAGCTGCTGCGTAAAAATAACGTCTTATTTAATAACGTATGAAAATAACTTGTTATTTTTGGTGAGAAATGTGTTTTTTACAGTTTTCGGAGTAATCCGTAATTATTAGGTAATGTTTTTGATAAGTTTCAATTAAGTTTCTTCAACAACTAGAATGTTTCATTAAAAGTTTATTTAGAACAGTGAATAAGCGTAGATTGTGAAATTTAACAATAAACTTGGTCGAAAACCGTAGAACGTAGCAATTCCGAAGCAATGCATAACATTTGGTTGCTCGGAAAAAACTGTAGTTAGCTTCAGGTATGAACGACGTTTGAAACGAAAAAAGCAGGTAAAAATTTAGATGCAGTGAAACACATTAAAAAGACCCTAGGGAAAAATCTTAAATTTGCCGTCACTTTTTTTCGTTTTAAAATTTGTACATTTTCTCTCTCTTGACCGGAAAACGTTATATATATTATGAATGCATTTTGGGGATTCTCATTTTTGGTTCATCGCACCACCGCAATAGTTTTTTTTCTGCTCAACTTACAAATGTATCGTGTTGTGTAACCGAATGAGCCAATTTACTAATTTATCAATACATCTATAGCGTCGTATTTTATTTGACTGACTCCTAGCCACGTGAAACATTTCATGTCAAAATAGAAAATGACTAAATCAGCGTTCAACTCAAATCCTTATAATAATTCTAGAATCCGATTGCGGTGCAGTTTTTTTTTTTTTGTTTTTTTTTTTTTTTACTTTAATCTCTGACTAATAAATTGGTTAAATTTTAAGTATTTAGTGACTAAATTTTTCTCAAAATCCTCCTGAATCAGTGAATTAAATTAAGTTTTTTTCTCGAAACGAGTAACCAGTTAATTTCGAGGAGACTCTCTAAAAACCCCTAATTTTTGTGAATTTTATTAAGATCCTTAATTCCGTTTCTGAGAAATTAGTGTTACATAAGATATATGTATATTTAAGAATTACTCATAAGATGCAGAAACTTAATACTTCGTGAAGAAGGAAAGGCTGAGACAAATTTAACGTTATATCGTACTTCGAAGTATTATACGGTAGTCAAAGGCAATTTAGTATTTAGAAATAGAGGTATGCAAAGTTTAGCAGCTCGGGTTGGTTAATTTTAATTATCGCGAGCAGAATCGATTTCGGAATTTAGATATTTCTTCTGAATCGATTTCGGAAATCGATTTTATTCTAACTTTTTATATAGCCTCTATATAAGAACCATTCTTCGAGAAGTAAATGAATGAAAAACTAATTTGCGCGTACTTCATTTAAGGAATTCTTCGCAAAAATAATTTCTACCGAAAGCTTCCACCATTCTTACAGAAAATGCTGAAGTTGTGAATTTCTATCGCACCGGAAATATACTTCAAAATGTAGCTTTGATTTACCGCGAAAATAGTTTTTTTTTTTACACTTGCGCGTTCAACTTCGGTTCATTCCCGGTTATGTTAATAAATGTTCTGACTTTTTGTTCTGAACGTTTAATCGCTCCCATTAAATTCGCCTTTTTTTCCGTTGTCGACCAACATAGTGACGTGTTCAGTGTAAACAATCGAAATTGTTATTACACGTTTAATGTGTTTTAATTGTCCTGCCTTCCTCAGAGGCAGCGTGAATGGCAAATGTCGAATTTTTTTCAGGTAAAACGAAGTAGTTTCGATTTTAGGGAGAGGAGTCACGTCTAGAGCGTATCAGTAGGCGTGTGTCTGAATAGAGAGCGTAGCAGAGATTAAAAATATTTAGGTACAGTTAAATAATAGGGTAGTACGAGTATGAAAATGTCGATTACAAAACATGTTCCACATGATATCTCTCTGTTCGCGAAATATCGAGGTCATTAAGATGAAATCTGATTCGCCGTTTGTGTTCGATTCTGGTGGCTTGCAGAGGTATTCTCTGCAGTATCGGGCCACCCTATGTGAGCGTACGCACACAAGTGACAGTTACCGCCGTCCGTGCATGTACGCGTGTTTATAGATAGACTTGTATTTGTAGTTATTTGGAAGCGGTTACTAAAACCGTTTAGTGGTTTGTAACGTGGTGATAAATGTTTATAAGCGCTTTCATTAACCACGAAACGAATGGCATATTTTGTTCTTTTTTTCTCTCTTAATATTCTAATTGGTTATGACGAAATCGTTTTTTTTTTTTATTTCAATACTTTTAGACCGTCAGCATTCCGTACAAACGATCTCCTGTGCAGAAGCTTACAAAATATCATTATCTTAATCTGATGCTGCACAATCGCCGCGTGCCGCTTTTAATAAATTTATTAAAACTAAAACGTACGCGAACGTAATTTAATCGAAATATTCGTGCTTTTCTCACAACACAGTTTTCGGCATACATTATTGGCCTTACTTTTTTTCTCATGTTTTTTTTTTTTTTTTTTTTTTTTGTTATTGGCATCTCTTGTGATAAGAAATAATGAAGATATATTTTTTTTCAGTTTTTTTTTCTCGAATCCAGTAATATACTCTGTTCTCTCTCTCGTAGTAAACACGATGCTATTAAGCTGATTTGTAAAGATTATGTAAACTGTCAGTGTGTATACTTTGATATAAAAGAGGCAAAAAACGCGCATTGTAAGAATGTAGTGGGAAGGCGATAATTTTGCAAAATAAATAAAAAAGTTTCTTCAAATTATTAACAATAAGATCGACTTCAACCTATCCAACTTTTTGGGAGGTACCATTAGCATTTTATTAAATTGCGTCGCGAACGTTATGAAGCTTTCCAAAAAAAAGTATTACTGAAACCACGTCGAATAAAAATCGAGAACATCAAACGTGCGACGATATTTTGAAATTGAAAAATTTTTTTCGTTATTAACCGTACGTCGGAGAAAAGAAATTTTCCGAAGCTCGGATTTGCAGACGGTCTTCTGAAGAACCAGTCAGTGCAGATTGGAAAATAATCGTAATGAATGTGTTGTGGTTTATATAACTTTTCGAAATTAGAAGAAAAATCGATGGAGGGAAAAAGGTTCTCGGAATAATTTCCAAAAATATTGCTGCGTTATAGTCGCTATAGTATGATCAAAGAAAGTGAAGAGTTGAAAAATTTTACTAGTGATCGTGCAAGAAAAATTAATGACATTTTCCCCTCATTCTATATTAATAATTCGGATCTTTTATCGGATGAAGAATAATATTTGTTGTCTGGCGGAAAATTGAAATTTACGCTAGTTTATTCCAAGGTTGATATCAAAAAATCTTACCCCGGTGGGTTGTATTAATCATCGAGTATCCCGCAGTGTGGTGTATCCGAGAAGGAATGGAGTTTAAACCTTTTAATTACGATTTCTTAAAAAATGTTTGTAACATTATTACAAAAAAAAAACAAAAAACGAACGATATTATGCTTAATATTTTTTTTTGAGTAAAATATCAATATTAAATATTAAACATAATTAGACACGTTAATATCATATGTTTATACCGCGGCGCATGTTCTAATTCCGTATACACGTTGTATAAATAGTATGTAAGTATTTTCGTACTTTGGAATTTTGACTTCAGTTGACGCTACGTTACTCTAGACCCTGACATTTGAACGACTATTGTCTAAAATTTAAAAGACAAATATTACTTCATTTTTTCTTCATATCTATGTTGAGAATGTTAACAGATATTGTCAAAAAAAAAAAAAAACCTTTTACATTTGAAAGACAGCCAGAAATAAACAAATCTATATGTAACCCGATAGTTTTAAGCAAAATGATTTAGATAACATTTCGGATGTTCAGATAATGCATTTACTCGTATTTAGAAACAAACGCTCTCCCCCTTATTCATTTTCAATCTTTTTTTTTAGAGGCGGATAGCGTAGCACCTGAAAACTAAGAACCGTTTTAAGTAAGGCTATATACTTTTCAACTTTTAATTCATTAAATCGCACTTCTACTTGCGTTGTGCACGGTGTTCATATGATTTTTTCCAACTGTAATTATTTAATATCATTATATTTCATTACAGTCCTGTCTATTTGATTAATAAAAGGAAACAAACTGTACTGTTCCCAATGTTTTTAATTTAATTTTATGAATGACGTGATTTTTTCCTACTTTTAACTGTTTCATTCGGTTAATTGCGAAAAGTATTCGTAATAAATGTAAAAGGAAAAAGTCTCTTTATTCCTGCCGTGTTTCATGTTGAATATATTAAAAGTACATACCAGCTGTTTTCCTGTGCATATGAAATCGCCCATCAAAAGCAAAACTCGCGATCAGTTTTATGTTAGTTATCACAACGTTAAGTATAAAAAAGCAGCACTCACCGCCTACTATTAGCTTGTCGGATTTTTTAAGAAAGTCACATTAGCCTTTAATAACATTAAATTCGTTTTAGATAAATAATATCAGTGAAAATATTTCAACGACTTATAGGAACAGCCAAAAAAAAGAGTGGTGTATTTATATTGTATTTTTTGTTATTATTATTGGGAATGGAAATAAAATGAGGGTAGCGATGAAGCGAATAGTGATTTTCTTTTTAGCGAAGAAATTTCTTAAATATGTGTAAAGTGTTATACTAAATATAAAATAAATGAATTCCTGAGAATAACAAATAGAAATAAGTATAAAATAATTTTAATAAATTAAAATATATACCTCAATTTAAAGAAACGTTTTATAGCCCATCATCAGTTAACAACACACAGAGTACACTCGGTTAAAACTAAAAACGCACTGCAGAGAAATAATAGGATTACTGCCTGTGTATATATGTAGGTAAATAATAGGCAGATGGCGGTATAATTACAATCGAGGGCGATGAAATATATGAAAAATCAAAAGCGGCATTTTGTTTACAAAATAATGTCGAATGTAACGCACAAATTTTCAAAACAAAATATTGAAATTATAAACAGAACAAAAATCGAAAAAGAGTTCAATTTTTATATTAAAATGAAGGTTATTATTATTCGGTATTTGATTGTTTAAGATTAATTATGTTTGTTTTTATTTATGTAATAATTTTTAGCTGTATTTATTGAGTTTCCCTTATTACAGGAAGCCAAGACTATTATTGTTTCTTCTGTATTAGGTTTTATCAGATATTCAGCATATGTAGATTTTCAGTTTTGTTATTATTAAATGATTTTATATGCTCCCCCCTAATCGGCATTTGATTTTTCTACCTGTTTGACCGTTATGTGATTTTTCACAATTTCTGTAGTTTATTTTGTATAACTGTTATTTTCATGAATATTATTTTTTGTATAATTAAAATGTTCACTTTATTTCTTAAATTATTTGTAATTTTTAATGCTACATTATTTAGCGTTCTTATTTTTTAAATACAGGGTGGTCCAAAAATCATTGCACATCGCAAAATTGATTACAGTTTACGAATTGTTTATTAGAAAAGAATGGAACAAACGTTACAAGTTTTAAAAAAAGTCCTAGTGGCCGTTTTCACAAGTTTTTTTTGTTACTTATCAGTATAACGCGTATATACTACGTTTTTCATAGACGCGCTAGTTTATTACACGCCGAAAATTATGCAATAACCTGTATATTGGTTAATTTATACATATTATTGTTTATAAATGTGTATGTTATCCAACCTTTATTATTATTATTATTATTATTATTATTATTATATGTTTTTTGCATATATTTTGATTTAGATTTTATTTTGTAGATTAATCTATTATTTGTTCATTTTAGCCATTATTTTATGCTGAAGTTTTTAATATTTTTATTTTTGTTTGTTTCGATTATTTAAAGTCATCGGAATATTTAATAATATATTTGTTTACGAAATATGCATATTTATGTTGATTTGGATGGTTTGATGTTTTATGAATTATGCTATTAGCTGTTTTTGTTTTGTACTTTGTGTTGTTAGCTGATGATGGGTTATGCCCGAAAACGTTTTTCTAAAATAAGGTATTTATTTTAATTTATTGAGGTAAGTTAATTTATACTTACTTTCGTTTGTTATTAAGGAATTTATTTATTTTATATTTATACATTTTAAGTAGCATCTTTTATACTATTTGCAGTGGAAAGGGTTTAATAATTCATTTACAAAAAAAAAAAAAAGAAGAAAATACTGATAGTGACGTTAAAATGATAAAGGAACGTCTTTTTTTCTCTCTGCCGATAGAGCTGCGTCAATCATATTTTCTTTGTATACTCTTCCCTTTAATCGTCTTAATCGAGTGTTCCGTTTTGCGTTTTATTTATTTTCCATTACTAAAGTTTATATATGGGTTTTCAATAAGCTTTTAGCGACCTTTTTTCTTTACGCGCGTTTCGAATGTGTTGTATTTCTCTAATCGATATTGTCTAGTCTATAAGGACTAGTTACTTTGCAGAAACTTTTCCGCATTATCTTGTACCATCTACTTATTGCATATAAACCATTTATGATTTTAATAAATGTTACAGTCGAATAACTGTTGATGTCGTTTATTTGCTGCCCGTTTAACTATCGTCTCGACTGAATATTTGTATATTCCATTTTGTGTGACTTAAAAATGAATCCCCCCCCTTTTTTTTCCTTCTTCGCCGTAAACATTGTAGTTCTGCGTACGATGATTGCATAAAAGTAGCGCGCTTTTCTTTTATGTAATTCCGAAATGTTTATTAGAAGCATTTCATTTAACGTAAGAATTTTTGGAAAGATTAGCTTAAAAAACAATTTTGCGTCTTTACAGATTCTAAAAAAACAAAAAAAAAAAAAAACGGAAAGAAGAACCGGTACGATGGAAACTTTATTTCGGCTAGTGCGAGCGTAAAGAACAGTTATTTTAGGCGGGGAAGTGATAAATGGTAAAGATGAACTCGCGGTAGGCCTTCGTGATGATGGTTTTGTAAGAAATGAGATGAGTTAAATTCCAGATTTGCAGTAACGTAATACTGGTGTCAAAGGGATAATCTGTTGTTTGAATTATGTAGTGACTTCCGAACGTCGCTTAATTTTTAAACCTTCGCTCTTATTCCATAGGATCTTCCTGCGTGACACGCTATATTCTAACTGCTAATTAAAGTACAGTGTTGTGAAACTCGGTGGCGCTGAAATGACTACGTCCGAGATTGGTCGCGCCGAAATGTTCACGGTTAGGCCAAAATATGACGACTCCGTTCTAACACGTTAATTTCTTAAGGGGGGGGGGGCACCACATTTTCCGTGCAGACAGGTGCTCGGTTGTTGACTCCACGCTTATTCCACTTCTTCAGTGTTTTAGAGATCGAAAGGAAGACGACGCCGAACGACCTGATCGTGGTCGAAATTTTTCGATCTCTACATTTGAGATAATTCTCTGAAACGTTTACAATGAATGAAAAACTACAGTATACTTTTTTCTCGTTCGATTTAAAAAAAAAACGATAATTTTTCCGATCTGAGAGTTAAATAATGTAGTTGTCGATGTTGGAAAAATTGGTAAATCGGCAAATATTAGAAAGACTTTGTTGCTGCGCACTAAATTCTGCGGTACCCGTGTTACAATGAGTCGTGAACGAAGCTTCAGATATCGGTAAGTTTACACCTAGTGCGAGATGATTTTCGTCATGGGAATCTAGTGGCGGAATATTTAATTATTATTCATTTTTTATTACTTTACCGGTTGCGAATGTGACGAGTAGTTTTTAACGCGGGAAAATCGAGATCATTAATATTGTATATTATTGTTTTAAAAATTGCCGAAGCGTTCATTGGTTAATTACGAGATTGCGCAGTACGTGTTTTTATTGCTATCGAGATCTTTTTACAGTTTGCGCTTAATCATTTTAGCTCGTTACAATAAATTCTGCAGCTATTCGATAATTATCTTCGATATTCGTAAATTGTCGAGCATTTATCGAATACTAGTAAGAATGATACGAGTCCGCGCACTTTAATAAAATTTCTCTCGGACTCGGGCACAGACGTAACTTTCAAAAAGAAAAAAACAAAAAAAAAAAAACAGCAAAAACAAAAGATGATTATATTCTTTCTAGTGCAATTCAGTGGACATCTTGTTCGCTTGCTTGCTAGGATAAAACGAGAGCCGAGGGACTTCTTAGTGATATGTATGTTCACGAAGGCTTGAAAGGCAATAGCGCCAGAGTTTATACAGCTTAATAGCGGAAGAAAAATGCTATACGTCGGCTTGGCCAGCGACAAATGAAAATATTCGCCGAGCACGGTCTATTTCCTCTGTTCTCAAAAATGGCGCACGACGGACACACTCTAACTTATCTCCTCTTAATTAATAAATTCGTCGAGAAAACGCATTAACTGCCCGGTGCAAATTTAACGGAAGTAGCGATGTTTTAATTGTCGACGCGGGAGACTATTTAGAGCGACGGAGAGAAGCCGAAAAACGAGGAGCGCGATCACTGTATAAATACAGAGTGTTATTGTGAAAATTGCAGTAATTTTACCGGCACAAGGTGAACAGTGTACCTTTTTTTTGTAACAGTAATTTGATGGTACCGGATTGAGGGAACTCTATCGATGCTGACTGAAAACGCGCCACTACCACTGGCGATGGTCTATTGTAAACGTTTTAACGGAAGCCTCCCGAACAGCAACAAAAATTTCGCCGACCAACTGGGTGATTATAAAATGTCAGCCGACTATCGAACCGGAACGCAACCAGAATGAGCCCGTGACTATCGTAATTTCCACGTTCGTCTTATTTTCCGTCTCACTTTCGATAGGCGCGCTTTTTGTTTATTATCAACACTGTGTTTCAGCTTTCGGTCTCTCATTAGTCGAAACAAATACCGAACATCTCGGCCCACCGACACACACACTTTCCACCTTTTCTTCTTCTTCCTCCTTAGTGTCATTCGGTGGTGGCCCGTTCTTTGCGCGACATCCGCGCGGCCGTCCGATTTGACTGCGTGGCCCTTAACGATTTCCGCAACTTGTTGGCACGTTTAATTTCGGCCAACTGTTTCGCAATCCGTGCCCGATTACTTCGAAGTATTAATTAAAACGCAGAGATGTCTTGTTTTTGTTTGCACACGTTTACTAGTCACGCTGGTTTATGAACCGACTGAAATAGGCTCCAACTTCTTGTATGCTCTACATGCATCAAAGATTCTTATTTCTCATCCCTGAGGTTCGATTCGGCGACGCAAATGCTCACCATTGCCGAAGCGCGGTTTTTATATCGAGTATTCCATCCTCCTCGTCGGAAGAATTCAAAATATAAAAAAAAAACAAAAAAAAACGGTAACATTTTGTGCCAACGTGCTTTTTCCCCTAATTTTTTGCACTTCCTTTTGGTTTTTATTTTATTTATTTTGCGTTATTCGATTAACACGGAAACGAGTTTGCGAACAACCAGTACGGCTTTCTTCTGCGCCAATACAATTACAAAAAGTCGAAATATCCATTGGTTTTCGGATGAGTCCACCAAACAGCGTTCATCGTCAGTGCTGCTGATGCACAGACTTGTCAATGCGCCACAGTTGTAGCAGAACTGTGCGTAACGAATACCGTGTTTAATGCGTATCGTTTAAGGTCACCATCATTTTTGTTTTTTCCTGTTTGTTTTTTTGTTTTTTTTCTGTTTTTTTTTTTTTTTTGTTTGTTTTTGGCTTAGTACTAACATCGTTTGGCTGCATTTTTGTTTAATACATTATTTTAGTTAATACTTTTGTCGTCACTGGGAATCGAATCGCTCTGCTAAATTCTAAACCCGAAATTGCGCGCTACACTTACACGGCCACCATTTGCGTCCAGTTCTTCAGTCACTTCCCGGAAATACTTTGTTAATTCTGTCGACGATACACTTTTGTCATTATGATGCAATAATAAGTAAAATTTCTGTACGACGAATTTTTATGATCGTTGTGAATACTACGGAGAAAGTAATTTGTCTTCTTTGGTGAAAATGAGGTATTTTTCTGCCGGGATGACTCTAGCTGTTTAAGAAGAATAAGAACAACAAGATGGAAGTCTAGAAGAAAAGACCGCCGAACGGAATATGTTGTGTCGGGGAGAATGTGTAAAATGCAAAACGATAATCGAATTGAAACTTAATTACTTTTCAGCTATTGTTCAAAACCATTCAAGAAAGAAACTACTTCAAAACACGGTACCAAAAAAGAAGAAAGTAATATTAAGAAAAAAATAATAAAAAATTAGCAAACGATAATCGTTCGAATCGCAAAAATAGATACATCTCTTTATGTATTAGAAGAGTTTTTCTCGCGGTATAATTATTGGTCAGAAGCATTTCGGGATGAATTAAAGTTTAAGAAAATTACCATTTCTAATTGTTGCTATATTTTCGTTCGCGTAATTTTCATATCTGTGACGAGTGAATATAGTAAATGTTCAAAATTATCCGATGAATAACGTCTGGACAGACGTTGTGTGAGAAATCGCGAAGATCGCGGGTTCGCGATCGAAGCGAATCTCCCTTTAATCTCTATATAAAAGCGAAAATCTGGAAATATTTGAATGGCGCAATTAGCTAAAATCACTAGGTCTATGAAGCTGAAAATTAGCACGTAATATGACGACACTACGTACTGACGCCATGTAAAAATTCATTAAAAAATTCAAAATTTTTAAAGGTGAAAAAGAGAGGGTATAAGTCAGAAAATCGCTCTTTAGAAAACCAGTAATCACGCTACATTCGAAACCATTTAGACCAGATAATTGAAATTTTATATGAACGTGACTTCTGTGTACTGAAGATGTCAAGAATGCTTTTTTGAACATTTAAATTTTAGGGGCTGAAAAGGGATTAAAAATCGTTTTACACAAAATAATGTATGTACTTTTGGTACAAACAGGTTTACTAAATTGCAATATAGCATGATATGGTTTATTAAATGTGTGCACAATCTTTTTTTTTTAAATTGCTCAAAATTTTAAGGGAAAAAGAGGGCAAAGCGCCGTTTTTAAGAAAACCAAAAATCACGCTACAGCCAAAACGAAAAAACGAATCGTGATTCTCATGTGTAACTTCATGCGGATATAATGTATATACTGGAGATATCAGATAAGAACGCTTTTTTGAAAATTCGAACTTAAAGGAGTGAAATAGAGTTAAAAACCGTTATTTTCTCTAAAAAAAATACACAAACTGTTACATTTTTGGCACAAATCGGTTATCAAATTATAGTTTTGCATTATGGAATACTAAAAGTGTATACGATTTGTTTCATATCCCCTAAAGTTTAATTGTACGAGTATCAAAAAGCTTCACCCTATTTTTGGCATAAAATAATGATCAAACTATAGCCGAGAAACCATTTGCACCGGTTATCTGAAAACCCATATGAACATACCGTATACCGAAACTATCGAACGAGAAAGATTTTTTGAAAAATTTACTTCACGGAGTGAAAAGTGGTTAGAAACTGTTTTCCAAAAAGTAACTAAAGTGTTTTATATCTTTGTAATAATATATTTATCACATTATAATATTTATGATTTTTTTTTTTAAATTATCGAAATTTTAAGGGTAGACAAGGGTTATAATCTATTTTTAGAAAAAGTAAATATCACACAATAGCCAAAAAGAAGGGTACTTATAACGAAAGATTGTATATGAATATTACGTATTTAGCTTGATTTTGTATTAAAGTGATTTAGAAACTGCAACTGTTTAAAATTCAAATAGTCAGTTATTACGATATAGCGCAATATTTCTGTCGAACAGTTTATATCATATATCAAAAAACTGCGAAGATTTATACGAGTGTTGTGTTGTGATTATTTGTTTATTTAAAAAAAAAAGAGAATGGTGTTTTCATTTGATTATGATGTTTTCTTTTTCTTCAACGATTTGACATGTTCTCTTTCCAATTTAGTTTCTTTTCTTTGGTTTGTTCAGTGCTTTACCCTAGATAATATGGTAGCGGAAAGGTTATATATGTTTGAACAGTTTTTGAGCTAAAAAGAATCTGGCTGGCCATATAAGCGACTTTTTCGGAAAAACATAAACGGAATTATGAGAGAGATATATTGTGTAATATCAGTCAATATTTCTTTTAAACTAAAGTGCACATTTATTATACTTTCTTTTCTTAATCAGCAGACAATTTTTAAAAAACTTAATTTTCAATTCTCTTCTGCATTTTCCGCGTTCGTTCCAAATTTGTTTTGCTCTGCATATTTCTTTTGGTATTGTTTATATTGAAATTATTTTGTTTTCGAAAGTTTTATTTGTTATATCTGCTGTTTTTGATTGTCTAAAATGTTTTACATAATTAGTGTAAATTACCTGATCAAGCAAAACTGCTGTACTATAACCCCTGCGTATATTAAAATTTTTTTAATTCACTTTTATTTCTGCCACTACTGTTTGTGTAATTATTGGCAAAGACAATAGTTTCCTTTTCTCTTGTTTTATTTTTAAATTATTTCGACATATATTATTTTCAGCAATTCAGGTAAATGATTTGTCTAATGCAAATTGTATTAATTATTAAATTTATGTGCTATATTTTTATATATTATAACTGTTCGTTCAATAATTGTTATTTACTTTAATTTCCGTTTTTGTGTATTTACCTACTTTTAATTATTTTTTTTCTAGAAATGATTTTTATTAATATATTTTTATTAGGTTACCTCCCATTAGAAAAAATGTCCCAATTTTATGTAACGTTTTTTATATTTTATAGGATTTTTGTGATTGTTATTTTAAAAATGTCACAATTTTATGTAACGAAATATGTAACGAAAAAATGTCTTAATTTTATGTAATGAAAGTTTATAGAAGGGAAAGAGGCAGAAATGTAAGCAAGGGGGGTCAAGGGGCACAGCCCCTTGCGAGGCCAAAATGACCGAGTTATATATATATATATATATATGTATATATAAATATAAATATATCATCATTATTTCTTCAACCATTCGGTTGGTGGGCAACCTATTCGTACATTTCAGCTGTACAGATATAGGTTGTGAACTAGGAAATTATTATATGCAACGAGGGTGTACACACACAAGACTACATTCGGAACTGATTAGTAATCGTTTGATTTATCGCTCTACAAGTGAAGTCCCGCGTGTGTCTGCTGTGTGCTGATCTAGCACGCATATGATGCTGTACGTCGTGGTTTTCCATTGCCTTCCACGTGATTATTAGCCAGTATTTTATTTTAATTTTTCGTAATAACTTCTCTCATCACCCGGGATTGAACCCGTAACTTCCATAACGGAAGCCAATCGCTCTAGCAACTAAGTTATCGCGAAGACTATATATAAAAAAGGACGACATCATTCTTAGCCCAACCCTCATTATTTTTTTGTACAAAAATGTGACATTAAATAAAGACTTATTTATTTTTGTTGTGCAGTTGGAAAGAATGACGTTAATTTTCCTTGTTCTATGCGAAGTATAGAAGTGATAGAGCTGGAGGTCCGGTGGGGTCCCCAAGCGGGGTACGAAGGGCCGAGTTATATATGCAAACGAGGTCTGTTCAAAAAAAGACCGAACTTTTGAAATTGCGTCCGAACCGTGTAAAATTTAAATTCTCGCGTCATGCTACATCTAGCGACATTCTTTCGAAACAAAATGAGGCGCTTACCGTGTTACGGTAGTTTAATCAGTTAGCGAATAGAGCGATTAAGTGAACACGTGCAGTCGGCACTCTGCGAAGTAGTGAGAAAGCAAAAATGAGGGAGTTTGTGGAGCAACATTGTAACATTAAATTTTGCTTTAACATTGGCAAATCTTTTTCTGAAACATGGGAATTGTTTCAGCAAGCCCATAAGGAGGACTGCAGAGCATCACACAGTGTTACGAGTGGTTTATACATTTCAAATTGGGCAGATCATCGACCGATGAAAATTCAAGATCAGAACGACCCTCGACGTCAACCGATGATGAAAACGCTGATGCCGTTTGATCTGTGATTTGTGGAAATCGTCTTTAACTGTGTGGGAGGTCGCAGAAGAAGTCGGTATCAGCGTTGGGTCGTGTCACGAAATTAGGATGAAAAACTTGGCATGCATCTCGTCCCAGCAAAAATAGTGCCACAACTATTCACGAGCGAGCAAAAAGAAATTAGCCAAGAATTGCTTTATCGTGCTAACAGCGACGAAAACTTAATGAAAACTATCATCACAGGTGACGAAACTTGTATTTACAGATATGACGTTGAAACGAAGGTACAGCGGTCACGATGGGTTGGTCAACATTCACCACGTCCGAAGAAAGCAAGCATGAGTCGTTCAAACATGAAGTCCATGTTGATTGTTTAAAAAAAAAAAAAAAGAAGATGGTTAATAAACAGAGGAGAAAAATGTATTGAACTGTTTTATCTTTGACTGCAATGTTGTATAGAAAGAGGCTTTAAATTCATAAATTAGTTTTAAAATATTTTATCTTTTGTGAATATGTATAAGATTAAAATAAAGTTAAGATTTTTGCATGTAAATAGTTTCTATTCAATATTTATATACCTATATATACATATTTCTGAGGACAACAGCTCGGTGCGCCAGGTAATTAAATGATACTATAGTTCCTTATTATTTAAAATACATAGATAGGGATAGTGCATTTACATGTATTTTGTTTACATATAAATTTGAATTAAAAATAGAAAAATAATAATCATTTATGTTTCAAGCCTAAGGAAGCGAATGGTTAAATAAGTAGAGTTTATTGAGTAAGTAAATAGTGCAAGATTGACGAAATTCCAAATCCGTCTATCTAGAACCGTTCGGAACAAATTGATAACTGGAAAATTAAACGAATCCGACAAATTCTGCAACCAGGTTGTCTTTCTTCTTCCTTACGGCCTCTTCCCTGTAATCTTCCTCCCTACATTAGCACATGTAGCAGGCTATATTGTTCTGGGTGTCGAATTGCCTGGTCAAAGTATTTCAGTTTGCGATACTTAATTTCTCTTACTATTTCTTTGTCTTTACTCGTACGTTGTAGTACTTCCAAGTTGCGTATTTTATCTGTCCACTTTATGCGAAGAATTCTACGACACAGCTACATCTCGAAAGCATTCAGTTTTCGTTCTACTGTTTTGGTGATTACCCAGTTTTCCGCCCATACAGTAATACTGAGAATATTACCAGCCTCATTTTGATATCCAGTTTTATGTTTCTGCTACATAATATTGTTTTTAATTTTAGAAATACACTTCGAGCTTTTCCAATTCGAATCTTTATTTCGCTCTGCATATTCCCTTGATCGTTTACATTGCAACCAAGGTAATCGATATTTTTTATTTTCTCCAATTTCTTCTCATAAGCTGTGAGTGGCCCTGTAAGTGAATTCGAAGCTGATTTTCTAATGTATCCGCAATAAAGCGATGACGCTGTTGAGAACTAAAATTTCCATGTAACATTGTATTGAAATTCCGTAAGTTACGATGATAGAGTTGGTCTGTTGTGCATTACGTAACTTAAAGTTGTCCCTGCTTTTTTATTTACTTTATGCCATAAAGACGCTAATGTCTAATGTTTTTGTAAAACATTTCTTAATTACCATTATTTTTATTCGGTCCAGCTGATTATCCAGACTCTTCAGTCTCGGATAAATACCAATTCTACGTCAAGTGTAAACAGCTCTATAAAAAATATAAAAAAAAAAAAGGAACAAGAAAAAAGTTACAGTCGGCGTTTTAGTGCTTCCAATACGAAATAATTAAAAATCTTCTTAGAAAACAGCCGTTACCTACTCGTTAAATTCTATCCCGCCGCATGGTTACTAAAGTGTATCTCTATAACTATTCCAATATCTGAACTAGATAGAGATGATTCCACGGCGCACAGCTTTTTTGTTTCTCTATTTCATATCTGCGCTTTAAATTTTTGTAATTTATTCGCAACACTTATTCGGTTTTGTACTTTATGTTGTAAATTCTATTTCCCAGCTGAAGATGGGCTTAGCTTGAAAACGTTTCCGAGTAGTATACACAGATTATACTTTTAAATTTCTTTGTTATTTTTGTATTTTATTTTGTTTGAGATTATACTATATTATGTGTAATCAGATTTGCCAATACCGGTTGGAACTATTATCCCCATAATTACATTATTAACAAGTCTCTTTTGAAGACCGATCCCAAATACGCAACATTAAAAATCTATTTCATGATGCGTGGGACCTGCAGTAGAAGTGCATCGCCACTACCAGCAAACTCCGAAACGTCAAGTTGAGGTTGTAATAACGTGGCTCAGAATTGGACGTACTGCATTAACTTATAATCACATACTTGAAAATAAAATAACGCAACCGATATTGCTGCCGTTGTGGGCAGGAGTCTTTAATAGTCGAACACATACTAACAAGTGCATACCTCTCTGGAAATACCATCCTAATCACAATATTTCAATATAGACAGCACGTTCAAATAACCTAGGAGAACTTAAAACGACTATCCAGTTTCTGAAAATAACAAATATATATCCGCTTATTTAATTACAATAGCTTCAGTACCCCCGATCAAAGCTGTAGTATGCGATACCTAAAAAAAAAGAATGAAGATATCTTATTATTAGATAGGGATAATAATATCTCAAACGGATAACAGAACATTTTCTGATAAAATTAATGATTCAAGCCCTATTACCGTTATAAATCAGTCCCACAGAAGGGAGGAGGTTCTTGAAGAAGTACATTCTAGAATCCCTACTTTTTCAAACCCAGATACGATGACGCTGATATTTTTTTCGATTTATCGGATAGAATTACAGTAGTTTTTCGGAGTGTTCGTTCACCAGTAATGGTTATCAAAAGTATTTTTAATTTACCTTTTATAATGAACAATTTAAGAATAATTTCAAAAAGCATTCGATTTGTGTCTGAAAATGTGCATCCGTGATGTGAATTTTGAATGTATAATAGGGATAATCAGAAAATTGTACAGTTCGCACTAGCATTCGACGATTTATGTACGAGTTCTTGTAATTTGGGTAGACAGCGATCGGATTGGGTGGCTCAGATCGAGCCGGTACAGCATTCCGATGTAATCGACCACTTTTCTGTCGCTTTTTAATTTCGACAAAATATGTGCATGACCGTAATGACGTAAACACGAACTAAAATGTTAAGACTAAGAAAATGTCGCTTGGAAGATGTGATTATTCGAAGGGAAGGAGGCAAAAAATTCTAGAGTAGCCATTAGCTTTACCGAAGTTTCTTTAATAGTCTGAAAATGCGCCCCCTTCCCCTCGTAATGTTCGGGATTTGGTGTGCGTGCGTGAAAATAATACCGAAATATTGAATAATATTGAATAATATTGAATATTCTGAATTTTATAAATAAAAAGAAGATTAATTTAATAATTAGAACAATAGTATTTCTTTATACGTAGTTGTTCGGTGTTGTTAGTAAATGACACATTCCTGACCGAGCTATATAATTGTTTACACGAGTTTAAAAGAAAAAATTAAAATCGATCGATACCGACAGGATGAAGACGATTTTAATTAATGACGTCGGGGAAATGTTGTTGCGGTCAACTTTTTAATACTTCTTCGATGTTCTAAGAAATTTCATCTTCGAGTTGAGCAAGTGCTTTTTATTTGAGTTTGTTCCAGCACGTGATTCTTTTATCGCAGAATCCTCTATCCGCGACGATCTTGTTATTATTTCATTTTCTCGTCATACTGTTCTTCGTGGTCCGTGATATAATAAAATGTAACGTCCGAGAATAGTTTAATGTACGCGTTCATGTCGAAGTTAAAAATACGTATTTATTAAATTTGCTCCGTGTCACCAAGTAATATCAGAAACTGTTTTGGTTATACGCGTTTTCCGTTTTTTTTTATTACGTTTGATTAACTTAGTTAAAAGAATGAATAAAGTATCGTAAATTGACTAACGGAAAAGCGAACACGAGAGAAAGACAGAAGCGCATGGTTAAAACGTGGAGGATATAACAGAGACCAAAGAAACATCGAATGGGAAGCGGGAATTGGGAAGATTTTAGACAGACAGATAGAAAGAACGATGTTACGAAAGGAAGAGATATAATCATATTCAACAGCCGAAATTAGGGGTGGACGTGTTTCACACCGGTACAGAAGATTAGATATGCACTTTTTTAAGAAAAACGGGACGAAGCAGAAAGCCAAACCGGAGACTCCCCCGCCTCATTATTCTCGAAGCCCGTAAAGCTGTTAGCCTAATGTTCATAATGTAGTCTGCGAAATAATAAGTGTACATGGTTTTTTCTGCGTGTTCCTAATTCTCTAAGTGCCTTCATTACTTTAAAATGCACTTTGCATTTTGTCATTTTTTTATGCATTTTATTGGTTTTTTCTGCGTTTTCCGGTAGCAAGTAATATCGAAGTTCTTTTGGGTGGGGCTTGTCAATAGAGAGCATTGAAAATGTTCGACACAGTATTAAAGCTACCTGTAGTTTTCTGATTTTCTTACCTTGATAAATTCGTATGATGAAGAAGTAGAGTTTGTTTTTTCCTTATATGTACAGCAAATATATATTTTTGGATTAGAATAAAAAAAAAATAATAACATTACTTCGGTATCCTTTTACAGGAGTTCATTTGACATGAATATGTCTCTCATATAGTGCATACATTGTGATACGACTTTTAGTAAAAATATGAACTCAAATTGTTGATTACAGATTAAATAAACTATTTACCATAGTGTAAGTTAGGGGAATGTATTTATTCATAAAGATATGGGAATACATAATGACAGAGAAGGAAATAGAATTGGAAGAAAGAATAAAAATAGAATCTGGGCTGAGGGAAAACTATTTGTACAAACTGCCGTTAGCTAAAGCAAAGATTGGGGAACAAACAGACACATACGTTATAACTCAGTTGTTAAATAAAATACTTAAAGAAGTAATAGAGGAGGAAAAAATTGGGGTGATAAAAAAGAAAATAAAGGAATGGTTGCAGAAAGAGGGAAATATAGGAACAATAATAAGCATCGAATAAGAGAAGAGGTACGGAAATAGTGATAAACAAAAGTGAAAAAAGGGAAAGGGAAAGGGACGGAACAAAATAAATAAATAAAATAATAAAAAATAATAAAAAATAAAATAAAGAATAGATTAGTTATAGCTAAGTTAGAAATAAGGAAAAATAGGATAAGTTTGTAATAAAATATTTGCGCGGCGATAAAATTGTACAGTATATAAATAGTATAACGTAGGCATATTTAGATGTAAGAAAACTCGTCGACAAGCGCATAGCTTTAATAAATGTGTATATATTTTCAAAAAAAATAAAAAATAAATAAAAAGTGTAAATAAGACACTTCCTAGCTACTGATTGGTTATAGCGATAATCATTATAGAATTTCATGACATTTCATCGTGAAGAAGAAAATTTTAAGTTGAGCCCAACTATAAGACCTGTCTATGTTAAAATCGTTATATTGCTGCGTAAATCATAAGTTAATATTTCTTTCAAGAATGACGTGTCACCTGAAATTTAATCTTTTATAAATGTTATTACTTATTTAAAAAAGGAAGGAGATTATGCGTCGGTCCAGTATGTTTTTTTGGTTTGTTCGTTGTACTCGTGTGTAGTGATTTTAATGATTCTTCATTTATTTGTAAGTGTACCAATCAGTGGTGGTACTATGTGATTACATCGATAAGTATCGGTCAACGTAAACTGAATAGTCATTAAAAAACAAGAAAAAATCTGTTACTAACTTAAAATATTATCAATATCAAGCATGGAAACGTAATTTGAAAAAATCAAAGCATTATTAATGATAATCATCATGGATAAATATGGATTCGAATAAAGAAAATCAATTTTGAACCCTTATTACTTTTAAAAAAAGTTAACTTTTAGCAAGACAAAAAATTTAAGCATTACGCTAAAAATTGCGAAATAAAATATTTTTTTTTTATAAAAATTAATTATTCGATAATAAAAATGTAATAAAAATGTACTAAAAATTAAACAAGAATTATTCTATAAAAATAATATATTTTACAGTGAAATATATTTTTAAGGTGATATGATATTGTTATACAACATTAACTTTTCGGAGTCGACACCGAATTCAAATTGCAGTAATAATTAAGAACCGCATTAAATATTAATTAAATTGTTTCTAGATATTGTAATTTTATTTGGTGTCTGCTTTAAAAGTTTAAAAATTATCACAATATTATCTTAAGGTGTATCACTGAAATATATTATTTCTTATTAAATAATTGTTTTTTACTGTTTAGTGCATTTTTATTAATTGTTTATTATGGAGTAATTATTTTTTATTTTTTAGTGCATTTCTGTTAAATTTTGAAGTCGGTATTTTTTTTTTTAGAAAAAACATTTTTAGAAGAAATATTATATGGGAGTTAAGGGGTTGTCCTTTACAGCGTGGTCCGGGGGACCGAGCTTATAGTATAAGACACACACACACACACACACACACACATTAGGCTGAAATATCTATATAATAAAAATATTAATTTATTTAATATCTCCTGTGCATTGTTTCTGGGTAAAGGTTCCGTGCTTAAGTGTTCAAAATAAAAAAACTAAAACAAAACGAGTAATAATATTGATATTATTTATTTATTCACGCTCGGATATTATAAAATCATGTTTAATTAATTAAATAATAAATAATAACAATAATTATATGCGAAAATTTATATTTAATATTTTACTTATTTAATAAGAATAATAACATTAGTAATAATATCAATGATAGTACTTGTATTTACTTAATTTTTCAAGTTAATATTTTTGGATAAACTATATTTGCCATGTTATATTTGAAGATATTAATATATTAATTACAATGTAATTCTTAGGCTACCTCCATTAGAAAAAATGTCCAAAATTTTATGTAACGTTTGTTATATTTTATAGGATTTTTGTGATTATATTATTATATTCATTTGGACCGATTTAGAATTACTTTGTAAATTTTGATCATTTTATACAAAGTATAGAAGAGAAAAACACATAAATGTAAGCAAGAGGGGTTAAGGGGCATAGTCCCTTGCGAGGCCAAAATGGCCGAGTTATATATATATATAGAGCATAATCTAAACCAACTCATAATAACAATTGTTTATGTGAATACGATTAATCATCATGATGTAAATCTATATCAAAATGTTTAAAAGGTTGCTCTTGTATTTTGCGAAGTGAGTTTTTATAAGGTGTCGAATTCGTTTAAATTGAAACGGTAAATCTGATGATGGAATCGTTAAAATTCTCGGTATGAAAGAATAGTTTCTAGTAACTAAACCTAGCAATATTTTAACTTTAATTACACTGCTTTTGAGAATTTTATTATACGTAGACTCGTACTGTTATGATTTTAAAAATCCAAATTTCGCAGTATCATAATGGGCGATTCAGTTTTTATTATTAATTTATGCGGTGGTATTTCTGGAGTATTCAAACTATTCAAAAATTTTGCAGGATATAATCTGCTATACCGTCGCTGGAATTAAATATCTCATAGTCTGCTTGATACCTATTGTGAATTATATTAATTCATCGCATCTACATATATTTTTATGAGTTATAATAGTTATTTCGCATAACCATTCCAAATTTTTGCTTAGTAAATTTTTAACTCGATGATATTTTCGTCCAATTGTATTTTACCATTTTATAAGTCTAATAACATCGGATAAATCATTGGAATTAGTTGAAAGAATAATTCTCGTATTACTAAGCGAAGTTAATGTTTCAATTTTAACATCACAATATTATCTTTTAGGTTGAGCTCCCCCAACTTAGCTTACTTATTCCGCATTTTTCCAGTATTCCGTTACATTTCCTATTTTCTCCTTCTGCGAGATATTCGGTGATTTAATTAATATATTTAATAAAATTACGTATATCACTGAATACCGGTAAAAATTAGTTCTATTATAAATAAAAAATGTTAATAGTAGAATAACGTAACGCATGAAACAAAAACATTTAATTAATGATTCTCAAAGATATTAAAACGAAACAAAGCCTACATTACTGAGCAAGTGATGAGAAAAAATCCAGATAAAAAAACAAAAAACGAACTAAATCGGTTAAGTGGATTTAATGTTTTATGACGCGAAAATACGTATATATATACATTCATATATATATATATATACACACATTCATATATATAAATATACACACATGTATTTATATATATATATATATATTTAAAGAAAGAATAAATTATGCAAAATCATTGCGAAAGTAATTACGTTATTCATTTATTTTTATGCATTATTGCAAAATATGTGGACGATAATGTTGTTAGGAAAAACTTATTGTGTATATAAAACGGAACAAAGAATTTGTCGTGCTCAATTAGAAATATGAATATTACGTAATAAAATATGTAAATAGCCCCCCTATTGAGAGCAGTTGTGATGAACAATTATTGTAGTATTATAAAAAAAGAATCTAGCTTTATAACGTAATGGACCTTTCAGAATTAATTATTGAAAATAGTTTTAAATTTTCAGAATTTGGGAGAACAGTTAACTGAATTATGAAGAATTACATAGTTTTACCCATCGTTATGCGCATATAGTCTATACTCTTAACGATGACAATGCATCTGATTTACTAAATGTTCCTCGAACTTATTAGTTTATTTACTTATTCGCTTTAATTAGACTTCTTAATTTGTAATGGTGTGTAGCTGGTTTGCATCCGTATGGAACCTGCTTTTACGTGTAATATTAAGGTGATAAATCGAAAACCAAGTGAAAGTATGCAAGAAATTTTCAAGTTCAAGCATCCGTTACTGTTGTGCTCTCGTTGAGTTTGATAGGCCTATTCCATTAAAAATGAATAGACAGGATATAAGAAGTGTAATAAGGAGTAGAAATTCAAGAGTTCAGCAAATGAGTATGCGTAGCGGAACATTTAAAGTGAAGAGATGAACACTCAAAGAATGCATAATCAATTACAAACAAGCTGCCCCATTTAAACGGGGAAGACAACGTGGAGAGGAAGTCGGCGAGAAGTCAAAAGGAAGGTAGTAAAGAATGGTCAAAATGCAGGCGAACATTAGAGACAATAACAAAACGGGAAAGTAGAGGAAACAGAAGGGATCATGAATTAGAAGGCAGAGTATGGTTGAACAGAAAAAGAAACTGAAAGGTAACTTTCTCACAGTGGTAGGACGTTAGAAAAGATGGATTTTTAAAGAAAGAAGCAGGAGAAAGCAGCAATCCGAGCCAAACAATCAACCGCTTCATTACCAAAGATATCCGAATGACTAGGAACTCATATCAAATATCAATATGAATGAAGTAAAGGGATGGAAGAATATGAATGACACGCGCATAATAATAAAATATCATAAATAAATTGAAGGGCGCTTGTAAACAAATAATTGGAAGAAAAACGATCTTTTTTCTTTAGCTCAGCTACCTATATAGATCTAAAGATCTACTTGTGTCTTCTTATATTTCGACATTAGCGGTTTTCAAAAGCACATATAACGTTTTACATTCCGAAGACAATGGCTCATTTACAATTTGGTGTACGGATATCGGCAATGTGTAAAATTTGCTTAAAATTCGGTCCAGTCCTCTTTTTTTATTATATTTATCACTCTGCCACACTACATGCTTGATCAACCTCTCAAATCCACATTCAAGTTATTGCTATTTATTATTTTCTAACCTTGCCAAATATACTGTTGTGTCCGATGATGGCCCAACCTAATTCGACAGATTGTCCCGATATAATCTCGCTCCAAACCTTTTCCTTTAAACCACGAATCCTTTTTGATTTTGCTCCTAATGGAGTAATATTTTTTCCCTTCAATTCTTGTTTTCTACGTTTCATTTTCTAGCTAATTCCCTTATTTGAGGCACGAATTCCTTCAAGTTTACCTTATATCCCAATTTCTATATCACTCTGTTCTACGCAAGTTGTCTACTATTTCCTTACCCTCGCTTCCTCTATGTGTAGGAATCCACTTGAATTGAACTAGAAAAATATCGGATACTGTTGGATAACCTATGGAATAAAAAGAAAAAAAATGGGAAGATTCTGAAATAATAAAATGTGGAAGGGTAAAAGAGGCTTTGACACCATCAGTCTTTCATGAACCATCACTGAAAACGGTTACTATATCGCTTATTGCATGCCGTACATACATTGTCCCGGACAGATATTTTATTTATTTATGGGGGGGGGGGCAAGAGGAATTTTTCTTTATAGTCGCGATTCGAACTAGTCGTGAACCAAATACTCTGCTTAATCACCTACATTACTGTGGCTGGCTAGATCGAATAATAATATTAGTCGTCTTTGTTTTCGTTGAATTTTTCATAAATTTTAAACTGCTTATGAATAAAAGCGGTTTATTATAGAAATCGTACTCTGTAACGCGACAAATGAATAATACGAATTTAAAAAATAATGAGTGTTTCGAGAAATAAACAGATGCTTTAATAAATTTAGAAACATGAAAATTTCTTTAACAATTTGATCGCTTAGATCAAAATTTAGTTTATTTTTGATAGAATTAATGGTTTATGTACGCTGAGGAGGAACTTGGGAGTTATATTGTATTTCAGACCGGACAGATGTTCTATAATGCATAATGGTTTGGCGCATTTCGTTTAGAAGCGAACTGAAAGATGGATATAACAATGGACTGCTGCGATTCTTATTTTTTCATTCTAATTAGTTATTCCGCTGCCGCGCGATATCTTTTGAATTAAATTAGGTTGACTAATAAACTCGAAGCTCTATATTTTTTGAGTGCACGTTTTCTTTCATTTATTTCTTCGGGTCACCGTGATATTCTAGAAATGTACACCCGCAGTTTTTGGTATTGTGTAGCATAGCAGTGATGAAGACGGCGTTTGTAACAATCGTGATATTTTCTGTTAAAAGCGGAGGGAGGGACGATGAAGACTAACTTTAATTTTATAACTACCTTGATCTGCTTTGCTATATCGGGACCAGATTATGTTTTGGGGGTCCTGCAGTTAATAAAAAAATAGTTGCCAAAACGTGTGTGAATTTTAATATAGCCAAATTAATTTAGGGAACAGAGGGAGGTAGACTAGCGGCAAATTGACCGTGGAAAAAGTTTTGCGAGTAAAACCGAAGTATGTACGGTTTGACGGGAATAACAGGACCAAGTTATTGGTCACTGCACTATGTATGTTTGTAGATGGTGCATCCCGAAGGAGAGGTGAGCATTGAATTCGTCGAACACGATGTAGCGAGGAGTTGATTATGTGCTATATGGTTGCAACTCTTCCACTAGCTCATAGACTCAGTTCGTTGTTATTATTGTATAATTTTGAGTTAATGTGTTGTTGCTAGTTTTCAAGGGAGTTTCTTATAAACATATAATGGCGAAACTCGAGTACACGAATACGTAGCTGGAATTTTTACATACTTCAGAAGAAACACGAGTAAGCTGCGATTACGCGGGAAATAAACGAAGACGCTCAGAACTAACGATGAAAATAGCCCGGTGCATATTTACGAAAGTGGTATATTAAAGTAAATATCCGAGTTGGAAAAATACTAGTATATGCATATGCACGCGACTATAGTATGAAATGTATCGAGTTGACAACAGGTAACGCAGGAACACGCCGATAATGATAATGGTAACATGTGATCGTCGCAACAACGTTGCTGAATATGAATTAAAAAGAAGCAAGGCGGTAACTCATTTGCTAAAACACTCTATCTCATGTAGCTCTGTGCATCTTTGTCGAGCAGCATAATATACTCCTCCGTCATTCGTCCATAAGCATTCTTTACACCGAAGTAATTAACAAGACCTCCGACTCTGTACCGGAATGAGCTGACACATTACCCGCTCGCCAATCACGTTACTCGTGAGCCTTTCAGTTCATTTTTCTCTCTTTAAACAGCGCATTTAGCCGTGAGAGGCAAATTCAATGATAATAGCACGCCGTTTGTTAAGATTATTGCCGTGCAACCTACCGATCGCCTTTTTTCGAAATATCTGTCGTGATCATTTTTCTTTTGCACCGTTTTCTCCGGTAGACATGTGCAATTAATGGCCGAAAGCAAAATTTACATTATTAACCGCTTTTTGTTTTTGTTTTCTTTCTTTACCGATTTCATTGTCGCTATTTTTCGGCGAAATATTCTTCTTTGCAGCTGAACTAGTTTCGGGAACAGTCAACATAATTATGTAGGGTGGTCGCAAACCGAAATAAAATTAATTAAAAAATAGGTGTACGCACGAAATACTAATTACATTTCGATATCAGACCTCCGATATCGCTATTCATCACCTAGTAGTGTATGTAGTATGCGTGTATTTGTGTAGACAATTGGTAAAGGTTGAACTTTACCACGACACAGATGAGATATTTCGATATAGTAGGAAAGTGAACTGAATACAGTGCGCAGGTATTTTTCGTAATCTTGGAAAAAATGGTGTTTTGATGTTTGGAATTCTTTCTTCGTATTTCATGCAATATTGGCGTACGGCACACTCTTCAAACTGCCGAATTATTAAAGGCTAAAAAATGTCGGGAAAAATAAAAACGAACAAAATCGTACCGTTTCATCTTAGAAACCTCCCTGTACGTCCGTCATTAGCTATTTCTGCATTGCTGAAATTTTTAATAGATTCTTTCGCCGAACTTATCGAACTATTTTTTTTCATCACTATCTCAGGCATTAGTTTTGATATGGAATTATTTTTCTCAGAACAAATTTAATTCTCCTCATTAATGTGTCGAAGACGGAATCGTTCATCTCTTCATTTCGACACTTGTTGGCGTTGTAGAATAGCTTTTTTTCGGCTACACCCGGTATTATACTTTTAATCTGATTTGAAGCTAATACTGCAAATAACCTATAGACCGATTACAGTAGATACTCAAAGAAATCGCGACTTATTTTTTAACACCTAAATGTGATAAAAATTCCCCAGAACATTGTTTAATAAAATTTTGATGATAAAGAGATTATTAGTACTCTCGTAAAACTTTCGAGTTTTATTTCTTAAGACAGTGACGTCGGCCCCAGAGGATATCGCCTTTTTTCACTGCGATTTTTAAAAATTATTAGTAACGCCATTTAAAAAATCAGTAATATTATTTTTTATATTTTTAAAATAAAATTACGATAAATATTAAATATATAAACATTATTATCATTCGTATATCAATGTTCTTATAATCCCACATGGGTGTGGTTGTATAAATACCACATAAACGTCTTCGTATTTTATCATCGTAACTGAAACGTTCTACGCTACTGCATTAGTAGAGGGTTTCTGATGAGAAAAAAATCGTAATTTCTTGTTCATTTAGTGCACAAAACCTTTCTCCTTTTCAAGTTTTAAAAATGCTTCGTCTATTTCGTATATCTGAGATTTAGAATTTTAACGCGTTTCTCCCATACTTTTAGAAGAATATTTCCGCTCACACTGTGACTATGTGGCACTCTGTCTAAACACTTTGGATTCAAGAATAATGATTCGAATCAATACTGCGATATAATAGTTTAAAAGGGTGAGAATGTAAATGAAAGTACTCATGTGCAAGAAATTATCCACGCTAATAATATTGAATATACTCGTATTAAATAATACGTTTAGTTTGTAATTCAGCCGCGTTTCGAAACTTAGGCTTTATGATCAGAAGCCTTAAGCTTCTAAACTCATTGGAATTATATACTAAATGTATTATTTTAATAAGTATTTATCCGGTATTATTAATAGTAAAAAAAAAATGAAAGATCCAATGAAAACATTGACTATACTAAAATTGATGAAAATTGTTATTGTAATCTGCATTAGAAAAGGTAGAAATTAAGTCGCATTAGAAGATAAATGAATTTTACTAGAATAATCTTACATTACTTTACATTTAATTTTAAATTTATTTTCTTCTCGCTTCCATTGAACGTCCACTTGTTTACTTAATTGGGGTCTCTGTAATGCCATTTGTAATGTTCTCATCTGCTTCTTTCATACATAGTTGTTCCATTTTAGTAGTTTCTTTCATTGCATCACATTAACCCCTAAGTTTTGAACTAATTTATCCAGCAGGCAAATTAAAATGCAAAAAAAATTACGCGCCCACACAAACATGTGTGTATACACTCGAGCGCGTCTTTTTGCATAATAAATACTATATTTTACATTAATCAGCAATAAAAAATAATCATATATCTTCTGTAAGACTAAAAAACAGTCTGACTCAGCTATGGAATGATCTTAGAAATCTGAGTATTCTCTGTTAAAACAATGTATTCTACTATTATACGATGTCTATACATTTATTTCTTAATTTATTATAAGTAGGGATTTTTTTTATTTGTGCTATAACGCAGGGGGGTTTGATATGATTTTTATAGTAAATATTATAAATAACGAAATTTAAGTTTACAAGATTATAACTTAGGGTAAGCCCCCAAAAAAGTAAATACATTATCAGTTTTGGTAGAGAAGAATTTTACATTATTTAATCATATTTTTTAATTATTTTTAATCAGTTATGTAGTAACACGGATGTATATATATATATATATATATATATATATATATATATATAACTTTTCAATTGGGAGAGGGGAGTCAAATCTGGTATTTTCATAATTTTTTTTTAAGCAAAATAAAACAATAGGTCGATCTATGTTACTATATTATTATTTATTATATTTCATTCTTTGCTTATATTTTTATACAATAATATAATTGTAATAATATATTAAGAATGTAATTTAAAATTTAAAATTCAACCGTTTACATCTTATTGGCAACTTATTTACAATTTCTTCAGAATTCGGCTTTACCGCCAGGTCTCGGTGGACATTCCTAAGAGTAAGATCGGTAACTATTTCATCGCCTATTCTATTTCTAATATAGATTTTTAACCTTTTTAGAGTGGGAAAACACCTTTCTTCGGTCACAACGGACACTGGAAGTTTAGCTAATATGATAACAAGCTATTTTAACAAAGGGAAAAACTGCTCATCGCAATAATCGACAGCTTCTACTGCAGTGGTAGGTTTTTGCGTTGCAGATTTTCAGTGATTGTGCAATATCTCATATTCACTCAGAAATATCGTGCTTTCATTTGCATCAAAAAATGTTTGTATTATCTTTTTCAACCTTCGGTCTGCTGGCGTATGGTATACAATCAATATGCAATATACCTTTTTTAACAAAATAAGTTTGGGCATTCTTTCCTACGCAAGTAACCTGAATGAAATCTCTTCTTGTGTCCGGTGATTTCGACCTTGTAGTTTTGTCAGAGACGTGGCTTGAGCAGTCTACCAACCTTGCTTTACTAGGCTTCATTTGCTATAGGGACGACCGAGAGGGTGGATACGGTGGTATTGTCATTCTAATTAAACGGGATTTTCCTTACAGCATAAACGAAATTGGTATTTTTTATAATTCGCGAGTTCACGGGTGTTAATTTCAGTTTTCTCGAGACATAAGGTTATATATGTTTTTTCCATATATTGTCCTCCTAACGTATATTTTTCTGAAAATGACTTTATTAATTTAATTAATGAAATCCCTGATGCTGACTATATTATATGTTGTGGCGACTTCAGTGGTATTCATTCTTTATCGGGCTGTCATAATTCAAACTGTATGGGTCGACGAATTATTAATATCCTAGAAAAAACTAACTTGATTCTAGGCAATGATGGTACGCATACCAATTATAAGTTGATAAAATGGGGGATAGAAAAAGGCAGTGCTCTGGTTGACACGATTACAGCCCTTCTGGTCATCTAAAATAAAATTTAAAAACATATTTTTAATCAGTAAGCTAAAAGAAAACGGAATTTTTTTTTCACAAAATGGCCACTGTTTGGAAAAAAATACATTTTTTGACCTTCTTTTTTATAATTTGTAACTTTTTAAAATAGTAAAAAACCTCATTTTGACACGAAAGTGGTAGGGGTAATAGATGGTTATATATTGAAGGTTGGTACGAAATTTAAAGTAAATTGCTTAAACAGAACTTGAGATATCATGTCAACCATGTGGAAAAAAGTAGTTTTGAGAAAAACGCGTCTAAAGTTTTGAGCAATTTTTAGGCAGCCGTAGCAGTTCTAAGTTATAGAATGGTGTGTTATACTTACAATTTGTTAATCGGTGATTCCAAAGAGTGTGCCTTTTTCAACTGCAAAATCGATATTTTCGAAAGCTTTTTCTGTTTTACGAGCAGTTATAGCTTCCTTAGAAAATAAAAGTTTGTTACTCGGAGCGCTCAATTCAACTATTGTCCCATTTAGTAGCGAACGCATAAGCTTCGGGACCAATAATAATTCCCATGGCATTGATAATGTTTAAAATTGGTAAAAACCCTTCATTGAAAATGCGAATCGCTATATAAATTACAATTTCAATTCTCTGCGTTCCTGCGTGTATATCTGATTTTAACGGGATTTTTACAATCTTCCTTCGACTCGATCTTACTCGGCACACAGTAGGATGAGTTCAGGCATATATTACTGTCTTAGTTTTCGACTACGACCACTCAAACACCGACGCAATCTCTATCCAATGCGATTGTTCTTACGAATGTGCACGGGGATTTTTGGTTTTGGCTAAGTAAGCATCCTTGACGGAACCATATAGCGACGACAAATCAGAACGATGTCTGAGGGATCGTGAATTAATGAAATATCAGGGATTGTTTTCTAGCTCGAACACCGCCAAAAGATAACGCTACAAGTACCGAATCCAAAAATTAAAATTAATACTCAAAACGATTTATTTTCAAACTGTCAGCAGCGTACGTACGTCTACGTTTCTTGAAGATTGGATCTAAATTGAGCTGAACTGAACACTGAAAACGAACAGGTTTTCAAAAAAATACGTTACTACGACCTTTGGTTAATCGATTTTTAAGTGTTTGGAGTTTCCTATATTCATTCATTTATATGTATATGTAATGTCTTCATACCAAAAATGGTCAGCTCCCACATGACAGGCTTAGTTGCTGCGTCACTAAAATAGCCGTAACTCCGTAAATTATTGAAGTTTAAAATTTTTTTTTCGAGGGTACATTCTTCTTAAAGGTCCAAACTTTAAGAATATGCAAAAAAAAATTGATTTTTTCAAAATTCTAGACCAGAATACCCCCTTAAGGGGGAATACGTTTATATATCGATAAATCAAACATTTACAATCAGTTCCAAGTGCGGTCTTGCGAGTACATTATCATTGCATATAATGCTATGAACACTACATCTGTACAGCTGGAATGTACACAAATAGGTAGTCACAGCGCTCGGCAATGAGCAATACAAAAAGAAAATATAAATTTGTGCGGTATAGTGCATATGTTTAGTTCGACAAAAGCTTCATCTGTTCATATAATAGCATAAATTTTGAAACATACTTTTAGGATATTTACACGAAGGAGATGTTCAGCAATTAGCCCAAAATTAGTTTCACATTTTTTTGCAGTTACTCGGGTTGCGAAAAAAGTAAGTTTTTTGTGGTCTGAAATTGTTTATTTCGTTTTCCGCTTTTTAATTTATGGACACTTATGCTGAGTGTTGATGTTTGTATAACGAATAATTTTAGATCATTCTGGTTTTTTTTTTTAAATTTGGATTTAATTTTTAATGATAATTGTTGTCAAGTTAAGGTGGTATACTCCTTCCATCGACATGCGTGTATTGATGAGTTATGTGTGTGCAATAAGTTTCAATGAGAATGATTGTAGAACTTTCAGACGATGAAACAAAATGAATAAGATAAACGAGGTGAACGCGGAAACAAACTTGTACACGGTTATACATGATCGTAGAAGGCATTTTTATTTTGTAGGGATGCAGAATAATTTAAAATATTTAACAAAATAAGAAAATAATAAATTCTCAATTACTACAGCAAATGATTGATTGTGGCCTTGACGGGGAATTATAAATATCGATCGGTAGTTTTTTGTTTTTTTTTTTCGTTTTTAATTGGGCTCGTCAACCAAGGACCTTTACCCAGAAACAATTAAAGGACAACGAAAGTTATATAGTGAGACGATCAGCTATCGTTAATAAGAAGGAAACAATGGAGGGGATAATAAGTGTAGAAGGAAAAGACAGGATATAACGAGCACAAAAAGGAGCAGGAAGCCCCAGCCCAAGCAAGTGGGAATACAGAGCCGAACGCTCCACCAAAAGAGCAGAGCACTCAAAGAACGATCGGTAGTTAATCTACAGTGTTCCCTTGTTTGATATAAAATAGAAAAACAAAAAAAAGAAAAACAAAAAAAGATTTTACTCCGCTTATCCGTTTGGAATAATGAATAACAAAAATAAGACGTGTTTTTTTGAAATAATTACCATTATTACTCCTATTATCGTAGACACTGATAACAGTTACAGTGGCTGAGCATTATTGTTCCAGCGAACACTTTTGGACGTCTTCTTGTTTGGAGGAATGCAATTTTTTTATCACTGCCAAAGTTAATTTTTCCGTAAACAATCACTCAACTGCTACAGTGTTAGCGGCAGTGAAAATAATTGGGGGAATGTTGCATGAGGTGTAGAATCTTCGGCAGACTTGCTGTTAGTGATAGCGGTTGAAGTGGAACTATTCAGCTGTTGTGGATAGATAGTAGGACGGATTAATCTGCATACTGCGCCCCAATAATAAGTAAGTATTAAGGAAATAACGTCGATGAAATTGTGCAAAGTTGTGTTGCAAGCCATCCAGTTATATCTGGTGATCATTTTTTAACTAGTTACTTCTTTGCGGATTGGCTTGATTTATTAAAATAAGCACATTCCGTATAAAATGAGAGTCGCATATTGATGTTACGGCTTAATTAAACGATCTGATGACTTTGATGTATCTTTTTGCTAGTCCTTCGATTTTAACACCAGCAGACCTGCGAGCGATATTTGTAATTTTTACACTTCCATTTCGCCCGGCTTATTTTAAGCAAAATACATTTTTCTTTTTTTTTTCTTCTCAAATGAAATGCGTAACATACTTTCTTAAATAATAACCAGTTAGCGTAAGGTGTGAACGGATTAGTGAGTTCCGATTTGTATTTTAACTGATCAACGCGGTTATGGGTATATTCTACGCAGTATTTTATATTTTGCAACGAACTATCACTGAATATTTTTATTTCAATCTGTATTTGTAATTACGAGTTATAACATATTCCGTCATGGAAATATAAAACATCACTAAACGGACCCCATCTGATAGCGTTGTAATCGCGATCGCTGTACAATATTTCGTTTTGACGTTTTTCTGGCAGAGAGTAAGGTCTTGCTTAACGGAATTGTTCAAAGGTTCTCATACGTGCTAAAGTAGGTGTAGGGTGGAACGCAGCGGATTCAAAAACTGCGACTATGTAACAGATCAAAAATTATGCCAAAGTGACGGTTCCGGTTCTGTTGACTCCTGAAAATATTTTTTACAACCGTTTGATTGGTTCGATTGAAATATTCATCAGTTTTTTAGGAAGGGAAGCAGTATTTTTGTGGGCATGTTTTTTCTACAACGAAAATGTTGATACGTTTAAAAAACGAACATGAGACGTACGCTGGTATCGAGCCGAGCTTGTGTCTCGTACCTGTATTCGGATAGATTCTTCGGCTGATGATGGAGTATTCGTTAAAACGTTCGTCCTAAGCCAAGTTCAGCATGTCACGTTCGCAGCCACTTGCCTTCTGTTTCAACGTCCGCATTACAAACGACGACACTGACTCCTTCCCTCCTAGACTCTAGAGGCTTCTTGGTATTTAACCTTTTTACACATAGTACGTACATATATATATCAAGTGAAGTGGACACGGCATTATTTTGGTTATTTTGTATTTTTAATTTGAAAAATTAATAATCGGGACATACGAGAAAGTTTAATATTCAGGTTTAGTATTTTGTTTACGAAACAGTTTTTGTACTTGTTAATTAGCAGTTCTTTTTCTTTTTTCAAAGCCCGCAGCCCACTACAGCCCTCTACAGCTTATTACAGGAATTTAGAGAAAGGCACGCTCGAGCTTCTTTAACAATATTGTCTGCCGGAGAGAAATTTTGAAACGGAGTTTTCGTTATTGTTTTAATAGAAAAATTGTTTAAAGTCCGTATAAAGGCTCTGCTCAGTGAAATATACACGGTGTTTCAGCTCAGGCGACCGAGTAGCCACAGTCTGATCAGATGAGAACCGCGCGAGCCCATCGACACGAAATTCCGGAAATTGTTTTCTAGGATGCTGGATAATTTTTTTGGAAAAATATGTCTGTTAAATTTAGACGGTAGACAAAGAGAATGTTGGTAAACATTTTGTCCTGGCGCCTGTAAGTGAAGAAGAACAACAGAGAACATGGTAATGAATACAAAATTATTTTTTGAATTTTCGGTTCAAGTACGATCGCTAATTAAAATTGAAACGCGGCAACGTTTTGGGAAAACGGAGAAAATAAAAAGATATCAAGCTCCAATACTATCTCCCAGACGCGTCTCCTTCAACTTTCTTCATACACTTTCACTCATGATCAGGTTCACAAAGCGCCCTACAAGCCATACTAATCTTCCTTTCCACTCTACTGACTATGCAACCTTTCTCATACGCCTAATTGACAACCTTTTGCTTCGTCACTCTATCCAAATTGATTTCTCATGGATACCTCTACATGCTCCGATCCTTGCAGTCTGCCGTTTATATATTTTTGATTCAGCCTGCTTCCCTCATCGCTTTTTTCTCACTTATAATTTCTCTCCATTTAGACATCTCTGCCTCCCTAGTTCTTATTTTATACGTGACATGATGATCATATCTTTTTTGAATGTTCTTCTATCGCTGCTGAACGTTCCATTTTCTGCTCGTCATTTTCACTAATAGACCTATTCTCTATAGCGTGCCCTTCATCCTTTCACTTTCCTTCGTTGTTCTGCTAACTTCGGTCACTTGAAGATTTAATTACACTTTCGTTTTGTTTTCTAATTCTTAGGCCAATGTCCACGTCGACGAAAAAAAAAAAAACCAAATTAAGTAAATCGCTCCTTGTGCAAGGTAAGCGTACTAGAGTACATAGTAAACAGAGCTTGGAGCTGATGAAACTTTAAAAACACTCAAGAGAATGGCATTTCAAAAATCAAAATGACATAATGATTTTTCAAGTTTTAAAAAAACTATTTAAAAATTCCGTAAAACTCCGTACTTATATAAAATTAAAATTATTTATTTTATACAGTTTATGTAGTAAAATTAGATGTTATTTAAATTATTACAGATATTATTCATACGTTTAAAAAGCCGAAGGATTGCCTACTATATTTTTATACATTGGGAAATACCGTTCATCTTTAATTTAGTTGCACATCTTTTGTATGTAAATAAAAGTTTATTGTTTCTCAGTGCAGCTGCATACAAATTCGCGCATGAACATAGGTGCGAAAACCGTTTATTTCACAGAAATTCCTCAATGCCGGTTATTAACTGATTTTGGAATTACGCAAAGCGCAAAAATCTAATTTTATTTACACTTTCCGTTTTGATAATTGTTTCATTTCAGAAATTCGGACGCAAATTTTGAATTTTTAAAAAAAAAGGTGACAAAACTTTCCTTAAAAAGAGGAACATAAAGGACGTAAAGGAATAACACTTATAAAATCGAAAACTACGAAAGATGGGAAAAAGTGATCTAATATAGAGGCGCATTTTCTCCTCGAGGCATAACTCATTTTGAGTATTTCTTATCGAAAGCGCGCGAAAAAAAATGACTACTTGTCATTAACTTCCGGGCCCTGCTAATAAATAAGGAAGATGTGTTAAAAATGGAGAATTACAGTGCAGTCTGGATAGGTGGTATAGTTGAAATTTTCGAAATTCATCTCTGTAAAAGTCTTTACAGCGAATAGGGTGAGTTCCTTTCACCGTCTTTAGGTCCTTTGTAACCTTGCACGGGTGCCTTTGATATAAACAGACCGTAACGATAAACATATAAAAGATGTGCAAAGCTCCATTTAACTATGTACCGATTACCTCTCGGTTGAATAAGGTGTTTTTCAATGTATAAAAGACATTTTACAACATTTCAAAGTAAGTATTTGTTTAATTCCACCATATGTATTGACAAAATCTTTATAAAATAATTGCAAACATGTTTAATATTTTTTGATTTTACATATACATGTAAATACGGATTTTTACGGAATTTTTAAGTAATGTTTTTAGAAACCGAAAAGTTATTGCCATTTTCTTTTTTTATTTTTTCAAATACCAAAGCTGTTTATTTAAAAAAAAAAAATGAATCAAAAAAAAGAACGTTTGCTTTATTGGCTTGGTAGCTGTCCTTCTTAAAAAGTACCAGGTTTATCGCAGTAAAAAAAACATGTCCCGCTTGATACAGAACACTCTTCTCTGGAATAATTTGCGATCGTTCCCGTATTAATGTACGAAATTACGTAGTAATGGTGGCGGGAAATTAACAAAAAAATCACCTTTAGAGGAGAAGGTTTGTTATTTAAAAATGCCTGCATATAACTGTTTCAAAAACGCTTTCCGCTTTTTGAAGAAAGCAAGTGAAAATATTTCAGAATTCGGTACAAATTGTGTACATTATTCTGCTGAAGCAATAGGGACAAAAAAATTCCCTTTTTGTCACTTTAGATGAGGTGAAACGTCAACAGGAAGCTCTAAATCTTTCGCAGGAACAGGAATGGTTTGGAACTTCCAGCTTGGCTGTAAATTTGGCTAGAGCTAAAAGAGAAAGGAGAGTATAACGGATGAAAACTGGAATTGCCCGAGGAAATGTGTAAATATATATATATATATATACATATGTACATCTGTATGTATATATATATATATACACATGCATACATACATACATACACACATATATATGTATGTATGCTGAACTATTTCCTATTTAGATTTAGATTAAAAAAACAAAAAAAAAAAAAACAACGTTATTTCTAAAGGGTAGCACTCAATGTACCGATGCAGAGAACGTTAGATATGGGTTAGACATGCATTTATTAGTATTATCGAGTAAATAGTTTGTAATTATCGCACTTATCGGTATCCCATAAACAGTTAATAATTGCTGCCGACATTTCGTATATGTATATGGTAATAAACATGGTCACCTTCAAATCAATCGCTCTGCATTATATCGGGCGAGTACTGGAACATCGGTAAAGAGTTCAATTGATTTCCTGAATTGGAACATTGAATATTTATCCGTAGAGCGTTTTTTCCCTAAAATTGTAAGTTTAAATTTCATTCATAGTACTTTTCGGTTAAATCAGTCTTGGAGGTGGTGAGACACATTTTGTCGTTAATAATCTCTGTTACATGAATTACGTACAAAAGTATGAAGACCCCTCTATATTTTGCACAAAATCGAAAGAATACGCTTCAAACGTCCCGCCCGTCAAATGGTTGGTAACGATTATTTTGACCCACTTTTTTTCTTCTTCCATTGTTAACCATAAACTATATCTTAAACTTTCTATCTCAAGCCAGGCGAAATTTATTAACTTTTAGTCTGGTGTTTTTTGTTACTTTTTTCGTTTTCTCGATGTAACTGCCTGAGCGAAAATTACCTGTTCTTGTTTTACTTCAAAATAAGTAATCTTCCCTTCTCTTTGGAAAATACGGACTACTGTTGTCGTCGCGTATAGATTCATAGCTGAGACGCAGAAACTAGGCCAGCTAGGAAAGTGTCGAATTCCCGGTTCCTTCATTTAAAATTTAACCTTCATTCGAAAGTGAGAGAAAGATATTTTCGACATCGAATTCCCTTTAATGAGAACAAAAGATCACAAAAAAAAACAAACTATAGATAATACTTTTCTTTATTAGTAGCGCTTATTTTCTTAGTACATATTGCCGAAATATATAATAAATTAAAATTATAATGAACACTAAATATAACGCGCTAATTTCAGTTCTTTAAAATTAAGTGTACAATTGTTGCGGCGATGTTAATTTCTGTGCAATTACTGGGACCAAAAAATAAAAAAGGAGTTTTTTTAATAGTAAAAAAAAAACCTAGCGGTGCATTTTTAATTATTTTATGGATTATTATGTTTCGTATTATGAAAAAAAGTTCCAATATTTAGCGTTACATTTTAATAATAGGATTTTATCTCTGAGTTAACAAAAAAAAAAAAAACAAAAAAAAACGAACTACAGAACTAATTTCAGAAACGTTTCGTTGTCAGTCTGTTAAGCCATTGGAATGTTGGTCTAAATAACATTAATAAAAAAATGCGGCGGCTCGCGATGTTTGTTTAAGTTATTTCGGTTCGGATACAGCTGATTGAAGGAATACGGGAGAAAGAATTAGTGCTAAAAAAAAATAAAATTAGTGTATTATTAGTTCTGGATAAATGTTCGTAGTTAAAGTGAAAGATAATCGTTTTTTTTTACCTCTGAATATGGGGTGTAAAATTTATTATTTCTTGGTTATAATGTCACGCGCAATAGATCGGAAAAGTGCGAAATTTTTTCGAAAATGAGAAATAAAGGGAAACTTGAAACCGTACTTTTTATTTACTACCCTTAGACAAAAAATTAATTAAAAAAAAAAGAAAAGAAGAACTACGAGAAAAAACAATTTATTCGATTACTTGAACGATTGTAAAAAATAAAGTAACACGATACAGTTAAGAGAATTACACCGTGCACGAAGCAATTTAATAATAGTTAAATACCAGTAAAATTATTTGCTGCAAAACTATCCTTGAACATCTATATACATATACATACGATTCACGACTAAATTTCATCCTCGATAATCTTTATGTTATTTTTTACGTTATCCTACGCAAGCGTATGTATGTCTAGAGGTGTTTAAAGATAGTTCTGCGACAGATACTTTTGCTAATACTTAACCATAAAGTTGCTATGTAAAGAAATAGTAATTTCGCTGCAGCTTTTTTACATATTGAGATTTTATTAAACCGAAGGTAAATAGTTCGGTGTTTTTGTAATTTTCTTAATTGCATTGTTATTTCATTCTATAACCGTTCAAGTTTTTAAATAAATCGTTTTATTTTTCAGTTGTTCCTTTTTCTAATAGTAATGAAAAGTTCTTTTAATTTTTCATTTTTGAAAAAGTTTTACAACTTTTCCGATCCATTGTATGACGCTGTAACATCAAGAAACACTGATGTGTACGTCCGCACGGGTTAAATTTTTTAAAATTTGCTATTGCGTGTTTTTTTAATAAAATTTTTCGTATCATCTTTTTGGATTTCATGAGTAGTTCCTTTCGATTACTTTCTTTTTATAATTAAACTATGCTGCGCCATCTTCTTACCTGTCAGTAGTGCTGCCGCACTGTACTAACTTTGTTTCACATCTATCGACCGCTAACTATTCGTTGGCTAATTATGTCAACTTTAAATATCTTCCTCTTTTTGACATGAATATGTTTTATGGCGGGGGTCATTCCTAAAATGTGTCCGTTCCATGAAATGTCACACGAAGTGTCCCACGTATTTGTATCATAAAATGTTACTATGGAAACGCAAAAAAAGTATTATTTATACATATGTCGGATCCACTGTACATACTGTCTTTCGTATCAGAAATACGCAAAAGGTGAATCGCACAGCGTTCACAAATGTTTACATCGTTTTCGTCGACGAGTGTAGTGTGATCGGATCTGCTCTCCTCGGGTAGAAATGTTTGACTTCAACAAGTTATGCATGATCATGGGCGTCCCTTCGCGGGTATGGATATGGCGTATACCGTCGACCGCCGTCAACTACCGCCCGTTTGCCAGACATAGATTTACAAGCGATCAAAAAAAAGTTCTGCTGCGAAATTATCTTCTGACAGCCGCTACATTAGCACCCGCTCGTGCAATTGGTGATGGTTAGCCCTTACTTCGAGTGGAGAAAGCAATGATCGAGTCTGGCTTCTTGGATGGTGAATTCGTCGACCGTGAGTTTCGTCGGGCTATACGCCTCTTCTTCCACATCGTAGATGTCGATCAGTTTAACGTACAAGACACTGAAATGGTCGGTGTTCTCGGTGGTAATCTTAACTTGGATTTACGAGGGTCGCACCATCCCACATTCATGGAATTTATGCACGCAAAATCCGTACTCGAACTGAAGAATGAATTAACCACTTGCACATCACGTAATTCCACGTGCATTGATGCTGTCTTTTCACGATACGTCAGCGCACTTGAAACGCGCCACTATATCTCCTACTTTAGTACGGATCGTCCTCTCCTTTCGATAGCGACGCATACCTCTACTGTCAATGTTGTAAATCGTGTAAACAGCGTAATTGTCAACGATACAAATAATGTAAACGATGTTAATATATCAACGATGTAAATGTAAATACCATATCCGTTTCTAAAGAATCATCTTCTGTACAGTAAAAATCATAAGCACGTCGGTTTTCATTCTCGTTGCTGCCCATAAGATATAAAGCCCAGCCTAATGACGGTTGTTCAAAAAAACAACCTAGATAATTTTGATGCCGAGGAAGGAATTTCATTAAAAAAAATAATTATAGGAGCGCGACAACTTTCAAAGGTATAGTTCAAAGTACTGCATCGTACTGCTGAGGCTGAGGTCAGGAGAGATAAAAGAGAGATCAACGGAGCAGAAAGAGAAGCGATTTCGGATACAAGTAGGAGAACCATTATTAAGAAAGGCAGATCATTTTGAAGGATAAAATTCTTTTAAATCATGCCATTGCTGTTGTAAGCGTTAGAATTCCAAAAAGGAGAGTGAGCATTTCAGTCATCACCTATGAAAAGTAGAGAAGATTAATCAAAGTCTGAAAGGGGAAGTTACGCAAATCATAATTCGGAGAGACATCGGCGGTTAAAAAATTTGGAGGACTAGAAGAATAGTAATGGGAATAAAGATATGTATGAACTAAGTTAAGATAATGATGACCGAAGAACATTTTTCATCCAGATTACCGAAAATAAAGCCATGTTGATGTTATATTGAAATAGGAATCGTTCTGAAGTGTTTTTATTGGCCTTGATATTACGGAAATTTCATTGTAATATCTCAAGTTGAAAGGACTATGGATGATTTTAAAAGGAGAGGAATGTAGGAGAGAAGAAATGAAGGAGAATAAGGCGAGATTGAAAATATGATGAAGGATCAAGAAAGATCAGAGGAAATTAGAAATAGAAAAAGTTAGCACCGAAACAAACACCATACCATTACCACAGTCCAACACATATTAGGAGGCATATTGATAGAAGTAAAGAGTGAGAAGAACAATGCCGGGATGGGAAAATGTGAAGTAAAAAAGCTTTCATCGTTGAAATAAATCATTGCAAGAGGAGGTCACTAATCCCAATTTGCTGCTCGTCTTTCTAATTTGTCTCCTGTTGCCCTTTCCTATAACATTCTCCCTTTCTTCCCTCATGACTTCAATAGCCTATGGCAGCCTATCAAATTCTCCTCTCTCCCACTTCGGGTCTATTCCTCCTCATGGTGCAGTCAATAATGAATTTCTTCATTTATTGAATTCCTCTTTTCCTGCTCATGTATTGATCTTTACCGATGGTTCCAGGAGCGAGGATGGCGTGGTTGTGCGTTTACTGCTCCGTCGCTTCGGCATTCTGAGTCCTTCCGGCTTCTTTTCTTCTGCACTATCTTTTCTGCCGAGTCTATCGCCATTCTTTAGGCTATCTCTTTTATTTCCTCTTCAATCGGGCTTTCCCAGTTCCTCATAATTTCGGACTCTGAAGGCTTCTTTCAAGTCTATCCTCTCCTCCTTCATATTCCTCTGATAGTATTATTCTCTTAATTTGTTCCCTAACCTCCACTCAGCAGGCATTACGCTCTATTCTTATTGATTTTTTATGGATTTCCAATCATTCCGGAATTGACGGCAATGAGGCAGCTGATTCTTTCGCTCGCTCTGCTACTCGCCTTGATTCATTTCTCAACTATTTCCCTTCTTCAGACATACTTTCCTTATCCTCCTCCAATCACGCCAGTCTTTGGCGGGACATTTATCGCTCCCTATTTTCTAAACGTCATTCGCATTACACTGTTTCATTCAGCCGATTCCTCGTTCCCTGTCTTGGTTTCATTCTATTCCTTTTGGTCGTTGCTCTTCTATTGTCTGCCTAATTCGTCTACGGATTAATCATTCTCTCCTACCCTCCTCTCGCTTTTCGATTTTATTGTTCTCTTCACGATTGTGATTCTCTTCGTATATGTGATGCTGATGACACTTTCTTCGAGTGTCCTGCTCGTCTTAATGAATGCTCTCTTTTATACGCCAGCTTTTGACATTAGTTCTCCCACTAGTTCTTATAACGCTTCCTTTATCCTCTTCTTTCTTTCATCTTCTGTGGTGCCTGCACCGCTGTCCTTTGTTGCGTCCATTTCGGATCGTCTAGCTATTTAGTTTTTTAGCTTAGTTTTTCTTGTTGTTGGGTCAATGCCACTGGCGCGCCCATACAATAAAAAAAAAAAAAAAAAAATAAAAGTAAATACTATCAACTAATCTAATTAAAGCCAGCGAGAAGAACCGTCGAAACGTTTCGAGGGGGAAGATATAAAAACAGAAAATAGAAACATGATAAAAGGAAAACAACAGCTCCCTTAAAACAATTATTGTATCTGGTTATCTGCATGATATCAACCAAAAATAAGTTAAAGGAGGCGGGCAACGCGGTTGAGTGGATATACAGTTAAATAAATCACTATGTGGCGCAATAAAAAAAAAAAAAAAAGAAAGGAATGATAAACTATGAAACTTGTGTTGTTACGGCTTAGTAATATGGAAATAGGAAAGTGAAATTTGTATATTCTAAATGGTATGATTGGAAAGAATAGGAAAAGCAGCGGACAAAGGAAAGAGAAAGTCTAGAGTAAAAGAAAATACCTTTATGCTCTAAGTTAGAACCGTCGAATTTCCCGAGAGCCGATAAAGGCGCAAAAGTAATGGCATTTGAAGAAGAAAATGCAAACAAATTATCGAAGAAAACGTTATTAGCATTTAGAGAAAATTTGGTGCTCGTGATTCTAGAGAGAAATTAAATTGAAGGGAGTGAGGGAAGCATAAGAGCATCGAAACGGTAGCCTTTAGTGTCGGAATTATTAAATAAATTAGAATGACATTTATTGAGGCGGTTTTGAGATTTTGAACTGGAATACTGTGCTCTTTTGGGTCGAAATTCTGATGTAAGAGGCAAAAGAACTGGTAGAGTAGTTTTGTCGTTTCCTTTTTACGTCGGTGGAGGATGAATTGGGAATGGCCGGGAAATTGGTCCGCCTAAAAATATCAGCGAAGGTGAATGTAGGAGAGATTAGCTTATTTTGGCTGATTTCTTCAGTGCCAGCGAAGGAAATATTTTGAAAACTCACGATTTTATGAATTTTAACACCTGGTCTTTATAAACTTAACAATTATAGAGTTTAGGGTAGAGTAGTTTTCACCGCAAAGAACATAGTGGTAACTGTGTGATGGTGCACTGTGAAGAGGGATAAGAAGCAAACGGCTTTACCACGCCAGGAAGAACTAAAGTGGTCAAAACGGAGGGAGTTGTGGCATAGTTTGAGTTTACACGATAATTGGTTTTACGCGATAAGAACCGTGAAACTAAAATGATAGAAGGGAGCATAATGATTAAAAATTTAATTTCGACAACGAGAATAGGGATGAAGGTATTAGCTGAGGTGGTACGCTTTTACATGCTCTAAATACTGGAGATCAATAGCTCGGATGAACAGTTTGTCGTTGATAGATAAATCGGAAGGAATATCTCGGATTATTTCAAAACGAAACAGCAGAGATTGAGGGATAAGTACCTGTATTTTATACTCTTTACGTATTTTATCTCCAAGTAAAAACTGATTGTAAAATTTAATTTGATTAAATTTTTTCCCGATCGAGTAATTAAAGAGCAATAACTTCATTGTAAAACAATCTGGCCGAAGATATCGGATTATTCTTATTCGCCAAACTTTCGACTAAAAACGTAATTATTCGGAAAAATAGTGATGATATTAGAGAGTTTCGTTTATGTTGTCTGAATTATCTGAATAAGGCGGGTTGGTGTGTATAGATTTTGTGACCATTTTGATTTAATTATTAGTTTGCTATAGAAACATTATTATTCAAAGTAGCCGAGAGAGTGTTAGAAGTCAGAGAAAATACGCAATGAGATGTTTAATTTTTAGTCAGAGATTTTGTGCCACTGGCTGCACTTTTAACCGCTGAACGGTAATCGAGTGGCAGAGGTTGAAATGGTTGAGGCTTGAATGAAGCCTAGAAAGATAATAAGCAGATGCTATACAGTCCGTCCTCGATATATTCAGCGGACTTTCAAAATATACCGTGCCAGAAGCGGATTGACACTCGTTGATTTTCTACATCGATTCGTCAGAAGAGCAGCGAGTCGTCCAGCAGTTTTATGTAAAATTTTAGGCGGCTCAAGGAATTTATAATTAATAGACAACATATAACTCTGGTGTACTCGGTTAAAAATTAGTAAATTTTTTCCGCATATGTTTGGTGCATCGCAGCTTATGAGCGACAGAAATACGGACACGCCGTTCCTGATGATTTCGATTTATCGGACTTTCGCAACTACGGACTAGGCCTACTCCTACTCCAATTAATCCGTTATATTGAGGTCCACTGTAGTTTGAATTAGAAAATTCTTGTGAAGACAGAAATTGTACTACAAATTAAAGAAAGATATCCAGAAATAAGTAATATCGATTCAGTTTTTCATTTATCTATCCTGTTTTATAAAAAATATATGCTAGGTCAATATAAATCGAATTATTTCGTTTAACTTTTAAGTTTAAAGAGAAAGCAGTGCCGCCTAGAGTCAAATTCAAAAGCTCAAAGAAACGTACAATAAAGAGGTTAAAAATTGGTTGGGCAAAAGGAGATGTGATTGTAAAATGACCTTTAAGCGATGTTATCTAAAAAACTAGTAATTCTCGTTGCAAATGAAACACACATTGCATTTACATGTGTTTTCTCCGTTAAACATTGAGCTATTAACAGTGAATTTAGTACTAATTTTATTGATTGGCGTCCATAATAGAGGTTCGTATTATTGGTTTACGTTAATTCACGTTGCTAACCTACACTTTTATTATCGTTAGATATTTTATCTAAACTACGTCACCGATGTCGATCACAATATTCAGCGCCGAGCAAATGCTCAGTTCATACCGGATTGATGATGAAATACATTTAAATAGGTGCTGTTAAATATTAAAAATAAAATTATTTCAGCGAGTGTCGTTTTTAATATTTTCCGGAAGATCGGATCACAAGCCATGAACTGTAGTTTAGAAAACGCTGCTGAATTCTAGAAAGAAAAAGAATAACTTTTTTTTCTCCTTCTGTCCGCCATACTCTTCCAATCTCCGTACACGTAGTGTCTTCATAGAGTGCCGCAAATTCTCTTCTATTTGGTTCCGCGTACCCGTTTATCTCTTCTATTGCGAAACAACGAACGACTGCTGAAATTTCGATTTTCTGTCTAAAATTAATTTTTTCCATTCTTCTACGTATTTCGCGGCAAAGAAGCCGATGACTTTTTTATTTCGCTCGGTCAACGTAAACACTTACACACAAATAAATGAAAGGAAATATATAATTTAGCATTGTGTAAGAAATCTGTCATGTAACTGTATGTACAAACGAGGAACTCATGCGATGTTTACGAACTCAAAAAAGTTTGACTCGTTTAAAAGTACTTCGTGTGGAACTGCTGTAATATAGTTAATTTTTTCCTAATTTTCGAATTCCTTTAAATACATTTTTTCAGTGCAATTTTTTATTTAAATTTTATCGTTGCTTTTTTTCTTTTGTTTCGAAAATTTCCTTTTTCTATTTAGAAAATGCAGTAGCAATAAAGAAAGGAAGTTTACCCCATGAGGTTTCTACCAATTCTAGCTGGAATGGTTAAAAACAGACATATTTTTAGTTTTGCAATATTAATACAATAACAATTTATAAAAAAATTACCGAGTGACGCGTTAGATTTTTTTTTTTTTTTTAGATCGATATCGGGCAACATTAAGTTATAAAGCGTAGTAACGGGAAGTGAATAAATCGGTACTACCGGTTATGGTTTCGCCGGCTAGTTAAAACCTGTAAGTGTCGTTATTATCTCGTCATTACTTTGTTTTTGAATAGCACGTACCTCAGCAGTAATTATTCTGCGCGATAACGATTATTTCTACGCGCAGATACGCATGCTGTTTCCTAGTCCGAAATTCATGAAAGAAGATAACTCCACCTTTCGTTGAAGGTGAAATGTTGATTTTTTTAAAAATGTTTAAAATCAAAACACAAATTTATTCTTTGCGATACATACACACACACACACACACACGCATATATACGCGCACATGTAAACTTATATATTTTCACATCTGTAAAAAGTTTACTTGTATTCGAGTTAAAAAATTTTGTTTAAATTAAAATTCAAAAATATAGAATTTTTGAAATGAAGCGCGAAAATGAATTTCACCGTTGACATTCATGAAAATTTGTTTTTACACCGCGAGTGTTTTAAACAACGCCGTTACCACAGGTGGTCTGTATTAGTTCTTATATCACTGCAATGCAACCGTGATTTTAAAAACCTGGCTTTCTTACATCGACCACGCCAAAGCTAACATTCCTCCCCAGCCTTTGTATTTCTCTTTAAATAACTAAAATATTAAATGGGCTTTCGGAGCGACCTTTTTTTTTTTTTTTTTTGTAAATGTCGTAACAGACCATGGGCGCTCGCAAAGAGAAGTCATTGGGAGTCGTTGCCCTGCTGATGGTATTTCAAAAAAACAAAAAACAAAGTGGAAACTGGTGAAAAGTAAGATCGGTTCCGTTTAGCAATAAAATCTGTACAATGCAAAGATTTGAAGAAAATTTATCTTTTTGTTTATGGTCGTTTTCTAAAACAAAAATCGCAGGTATTTACATTTTGGCGGAAATAAAATTATTCGACTATTAGTGTAATTTTTAATATTTTTGTTATAAATTTCACGCTAAAAATTCTTTATAAAAATGAAACCTAAATTAATTTAAAAAAGTAATTTTCTATTTTTAATGCAGTAGTCAAGTGTTTTTTATAGTTAGTCTTTTTTTTTTTTTTTTTTTTTTATCTTCCCTTGCAATCGTCCGTGAATTAGACCTAGTATTACCGGGATACTAGAAAGCATTGCGCAAAAAGTGAGTCATTTGCGGCTGCAACGACGTTAAGGAATTTTTCACTAATTCTTACTCTTGGCACTGCTAAAATGTGTACGGTACTCTTAAATGGTTTCAACGATTAACGGAAAAAAAAAGAAATTCCCTTATCCACTGTATTTAAAAAACACCATTTTTGTTTGGGTTATTGACATTTTCCTTAGGATTTCATTTGTTTTATTTATAATAAAGAGAAAGTTATTGAAAATTGAGTATCTCGCTAAAAACATTTTTTTCCAAAAAAGAGGCTGAAATTTCACAATAAATCGGTAGTGAGGTCTAATTGTGGAAAAATAAAATTTTGCGATTCAATTTTTTTTACTATTGGTACAATGAAGCTGTGTACTGCTACTGTGCGCAAATATTTTAAACGACGGTAGAGTCCCGTTTATAATAGTGTTTTTTGTTTTGCATGCGTTAACTATACTGTTTACTGTGTGCTAAACAAGTGTAGCTGTCAGTCAATGTAGCGGGTGAACAGTTTGCATGTACGGTCCATTATAATTAATTTGAGATAAAAATTCAATGTAAATTTATTCTAACATCGACATTGTTCGTTTACATAGTCCGATTGATACGTATAATGTTGCATAATTAAAAACAATCTATGTTTCATCGAAACCTTTTGTAAATTCGCCCGTCTTTCGTTCGTTGCTATATATCTACATATATAGTTTGATTTCTTTGCTTTGAATGAATTCTTTCGTTTGCAGATATTCGATTTAATTTCGAACCATTTCCGATGCTGCAGCGAAGTTAGCGATGTTAAACGTAAATGATATCATTACATAGGTGTTGTTCGGAGTTGAAATTGGCGACGGCCGAAAATTTCTCAAACAGAAATAATGTTTAAATAATGAAACTGTCATTAATCAGTGCACGCAGAGAGCAATAACAAATCACACATTGACATATATATTTGCGACATAACTTGAAAAAATGACAACTTCATCAGAAATTTTAATACTAATACAAAATTTCTCGTTAAGTTGTTATTTTTTCATTCAGAAAATTGACATTCAAATATCCACTGTATTAGCGGATCATATATTGCATTATCGAAGCTGCGTTTATCCCCCACCTATTTACTCAATTCTAAGATATCCTCAATAAGTGGTAGAATCAGTAGAATGTAATCCGTTTGTTATCGTGTTGAAGCTTAAAGTTCCGAAGCTTTTCTCCTATTCTCCATACCAAACTGTCCACGTTAGTTTACTTTTCTCGTCCTAAATGCTATTTTAATCGTGATTCTAAAAGTCTGATTGCGATGCTGTTTCCTTTTTCTCCTCTAACTGCTATCCTTTAATTTTGCTTTCGGTTTACTACTGAATCTATAGCGATACTTTTACTTCTTCTTTTCACTGCGCCGTCGAGTTTCCTTTAACATGAGCACTTAAAAACAGTCACTTTAATCTCCTTTTTTTACCCTCTTTTGGTCTGCGCATCCTATTCTTGATAAACTGGTCTGTTATTCAAATTTCCAATCTTCGACAGAATCTGACTTTTTTAGCTGTCCGTTTTCGGAAGTCTCTCGCTCGCAATATTCATTTTCTCTTTTGCCATTTTTACCGCTGGTCTGCACAACGATATCTATTCTCCAGCTCTATTATTCTCTATCTAAAATCAATCAATTATCTTTTCTTTTATTTTTCCTTTTTTCTTCAGTTTGCACACTTGACCACTTTTTGATCATTCGCTGCTTTTCCCTTCGGTCACGTTCTCTTTCCTTTGTCCTTTTCCTATATCGGTTTTCTGCACTATCGAGACTATATATAATATTTCCTGGTTTTGTGTTAATCTCGTGAGAATTTTCTTCCTACTAATGTCGCTTACTGCTCTGTTTGTGGGTGTGACTTTTACACGGTTTTACCATCTCTTTTTTGCTGTCGTTATCCTATCCGTGATTTTTTGCGCTATTCGCAATTTTGATGTTTCACGAACATGTAAAAATACGTCGGTTTTTTTGAAACTTTAATTACATTGCGCAGTTATTTTTCTATTATATTTATGTTCCGAAAATCTTACCATACGGTTCATCAAAGTTCTTTTTTTCTATAGTAGCCGAAGTGGAGAGAGGTTTGATTTCTTTTTTTTTCCAGTTTTTCGCAATTTTTTTGCATTCGTCAATGGAGGTTAGGAATAATTTACAGAATCTCTTATTTTTTCCTCGCCGTTTATTCCTCGATCTGAATGTTGTTTTTCGGCGGATTTTTTTAAAATGATGTATGTACGAGTAGTAAGACTTTATGGTTTTGGTATTTTTACTCTCCACTCTTATTATCGAGATCCTACTCGTTTGCTTGCCGTATAAAATTAGAAAGCGGACAAGCAACCTTCATAAATGTAACTGGACCCCTTCGTGATCGCTGCAGAATTTTCGCGCGGAAACAAATTCAGCTATTACTGATGTTGATGAAGAAGCGGCGGTGGCTCGAAATTCGACAAGTGAAAATATAAATAAACTGCGTATAGATGGGCACAGGTCAGTTTAGACACATGCCACGCACCAGTTTAGACTATAGCGGTATAATGATAAAACAACATTTACAATTAGCCTAAAGTATAGGTGTATGCAAACACACTCGTAATTGCACATTTTGCCGTGTAAAAAAATCGCGTACGAATAGAGCTGCTCCCTATGATCAGAATCTGGTACTATATTTAAAAATAGATAAAGTGGTAAAAACGTTTTTTGTGTTACTTTTTACTTTACTTTTTTCATTTTTAAAATTCTTACACGAGTAAACATAAAAATATTCTGGTATTTGTTATATCGGAAAATCGAAATTAACTTTTCCGGACAGTCAAAACGCGTGCGCAGTTAAATATACAAAAAAACTTTTGTCGATGTGGAACAGGGTGAAATATAAAAACCATTCAGCAACCCAAACACGCTTGGAATAAAAAGTGGCGTTGAAAGACCGCATTAGCGTTGAAGTAAAGGTAGGGGTGGGTAAAGAATAATTTTGTAAATAAGTTTGCTGGGTGATACTTCGATATTTTCAATAATGATTTATTCTTATTTTTATTATTCTTATTTTTATTATCGTTATTATTCTTATTCTTATTATTGTTATTATTCTTATTCTTATTATTGCTATTATTCTTATTCTTATTATTCTTATTCTTATTACTGTTATTATTCTTATTCTCATTATTGTTATTATTCTTATTCATCCTATTATTATTATTATTATTATTATTATTATTGTTTCCACTATTCGCGTAAATTCATTTAAAATTATTACCCTTTTTTTTTGAGAGAACGTGAATATTTTCGTTTCGACGAAGAAGAAATACTTTGGCAACTGGTCGCTATGCTTCGTTATTTTTCAAAATGAAGCTGTATAATGGTTTTCTTTGTTTAGGCTCTATACTTATGACACTCATGTACAAGCGCCTACAGGTATCAAACAGTAAAATTTACGTCATACGTACTATTTTTACAGAAGTGAGGTAACTTATTAATAACGGTGCTAAATTAAGCAACCTAGGAGAGAATTCTTACCCCAGTTTAATTTAATCTTTTATTAACGTTTAATGTGGACATATTTTTGTACTTTAAAGTTTTTTTCGAAACAAATAATAATTAAGCAAAAAACAAAAAATTAATAGTTGACTATATTGCAAGACGGCGAAATTAATTACTTAAATTTGAATTCGGTGTTAACTTTTAAATTTAATTTGGTTTCAACAATAGTCAGATGTTTTTATTACTTTAATTGTACAATATAAACTTTATATTCAGCGCCGCGTTTTTGAAATATATGCTTTTAGTTTTAAAATGATTTGATTAATTTTAATTTGTTCATTTTAGTATATATATAATATGTATATATATATATGTATTTATCGAAATATCTTTACTTCTGTATTCTTGTTAAATTATTTTATAATGCGTATACGAATATTTAGGATTTTAGCGGTAATGTGCTGTAGATTTTGCCGTTGTTTTTTTAAAAATTAACCTAAATTAGCTGCAGCACATCATTGCAACTGTAAGGTTATTGTGGTAAAAAGGCCGGGTGGTTTTTTATAGTAAATGATAAATTCCGTTCAATTTATTACATTTTTGTTATCGTGGGATTTTCATTCGGCAGAAATCTCTTGACGTATCGGCTCTTCGAAATTTTGCGATGTGTTAGTGATGGCGTAAGTGTTCAGCTATTATCATAATAATCTCAGGATCGACGTGAAACTGGTTCGAGTAATAGATTACGATTTAATTTAACGATATTAGTTAATGACCAAACGTTGTTTGACATAAAAAGCACACGAGTAAAGGAAATAAATATGGAAGAAATAATATATGAAAACAGCATTTTGTAACAAAACGGTGTCACGTCAGATGACTAGATGGGGTTTTTTCATGGTATAAACTCGTGTGTATTCAGAGCGTAATCGATTGATCGTAGAGTAGTTTTTACGTAAGCCTCTCGTTTGTACCTGCGCAGAAATCTGTTCAACTCTGCATCTGTTTGATAACTGCTTGTACAAAGAAAGGAATTAACATTACTTATCGGCAGGGATCTCCGTGCGATAAAATATTCACGGCGAAGTCAATGAGCTTGGCCATTCCACCGATTTAATAGGCTCTTTCGTATCAGTGCGAAGGTTGTGTTTGTTAAGCCCGGAATGGAAGTCTCTTTTTCGTCAAGCTTGGGAACCGATAGATATTATTTTTTCCAAATTTATTTCCTTTACTTGTGTGCTTTTCATTTCAAACAACGTTTGGTCATTAACTAATATCGTTAAATTAAATCGTAATCTATTACTCGAACCAGTTTCCATTTCGATCCTGAGATTATTGTGATAATAGCTGAACACTTACGCCATCGGAGGCTACCGCGACGGAATTCTATTAAAATTAGCTGTAAATAATCTTTCCAAAGAAACGGAGAGTTCGGTAGTTCGGTATTTTTCAGAAGAAACGTTATTTGGCTTCGTAAACGTGTTTACTTATTGTCGCAAGTCTGACTAATTATGGACGGTTTTGCAATTCTATGAAAGATGGCGTTTGCATTCGCCTGTGATTAAACATTCGATGTGGTCGCAACCGGGAAGCGAATTTTTCGAACTTTGCTAAAAAATTCGCCTAAACTCGGGTAATATATTCACGGTTTCGCTGAAATACGACGATTTGGAATATTTTTATTTGAATGCGGGTTTGCGCTGTAAAAGCCACTTACGTTATAATTGGACTTTTTCTTATTTCTTACTATCGAAAACGAGTGTAAACAAAATCGTTATTCGACGTTAAAGCTCGGATAAATAGCTTTCATTAGGGGGAAATACTTGTCAACAGGTTAATGACAGTCCGGAAAATGACCGAATTATCTCGGGTGTAGTTTTAGTAGGAAAATAAAGTTTACAAAGAACGAGCCGTTTGTAAGTATTCTGGGTGTAATATTTCCGGAGAGGTTATCGTCGCTGGAAGCGAGAAAGAATTATAGCGCGTTCACGTGATTCGACTGTATTCGGGCGAGCGAAACCAAACTGGATCCTGAAAATGAATACAACAACCGTATACGTATAATTTGGTCGATCTGTTCTACGCGTACGTTGTGAAAAAAACCGATGGAAAGTTACGCGCTTGTTATCGCTGATCACGTGATAACCGTTGTTGTTACAGTGTCTAGAGCATATGCAAATCCCAGTTTATAGACGGTAGAAGAGGTGTGTTGCTTGATTTTCATCTCTCGATTAATTTGGACCGTCTTCGTAATATCCTCATTAATTAAAAACGGCGGGGGAAAAATAGTTTAATTATTGTGTCGCATGTTTATTGTTGATAATTACGATTTATCGTTTGTCTTTCCGCTTGTGCGGAACATTTACTGGCAGTTAGAATCCCTCGTGCAAAAACAAAAAAAAGAGGTAGAGTTCGGCGTAGGTGAAAAATAAAATGGCTAAAAATTTAACCGAAATTTTTGTACAGTAAACATAAGTTAACTCGATCGGTGATTTAACCGGCCGCTGGAGGGGGCTGTTTTTAATTCTCGTTCATTCGTTACGAATGCGTTAAATAGAAAAAAAGTTTAGCTGCAATATTTACGATAATTACGGGAAAAAAAAAATGTACGCGAGTCCAACGTGCTAAAATTATTGTAGAACAAAATGACCGATTTTGCTAATACGCGAGTAGACTTGATTTTAAGGGGGATGCTGCTTTAGAAGATCAAAACAATCATTTTTTTTATTTCCTAAATCGATAGATAAACTATCCAAAAATATATTCACAAAGTCACAGATGTCAGTTCGGAGTACTTTTGGAGATGATACAAAGCTGAGCGGAAAGGAGCGTCGAGCAGGTGTACGTACATTTAGGCAGACTCGGGCGTTCTTTCTGGCCAAGGTCTCTTCTATTCCGTTGGTAACAGTTATCTGTGCACGTGTTTCTACTTTGAACTTCTGTTCAGCCAGGTTCAGGCGCTTTCGCCGCCCTTCTATCGGCAAGAAGCGGCTAACGGTATCGTAAAAAAGTTTTATTATGATTTGGCAATTGGAAGAAATATTGATTCTGTCCAAGAAATGAAAAAAGCTGTTTTTACGAATAAATCCGCTCGACACGAAGATTGTCCAACAGGCATCGATAGTTGGTATGAACGGTGCAAAACTAAGTGCACTAATCAACTACGATCTTTTGAGCATTATTGAGAAGCACATTCGCCCGATTTATGAAGAACTACCAAATGACGACGACTTTTTAACGAGATATATTTGAGCGGTCACACGCAAAATTCGAACGGGTCGTTCAACTCAATGGTCTAGCGCATCAGTCCGGAGTACTTGCATTCCGACCAAAAAAAGTCGTTGAAATAGCCGCTTACTTGGCTGCAGGCATATACAACAAAGGATATTCAGCGATTTTGAATATTATACAGCTGCTGCATTTGAATATTGGCCAGCAATGCAAAATATTTTTGCTGATACTGCCGACGCGCAACGGATCGAAAAGGAGAACGGGTGACAGTCATTTAGCACCAATGGGGCTTGTAGACTCGAACAAATGCATCAGAATGAGTTATTTGAGAAAGCGGAAGGACTATTATATGGGCCAGGACTAGCTGATTAGCCGATCATTAAGAAACAAAGATTTATATTTTCTCTTATTAAAAACTTTAAAACGCGTTTTCTCGAGTTTTTATTTTTTCAATTTTTCCGAATTTGCGGGCACGATAGCAAAAAAACTAAACGACCTATTGAACTAAAATTTATTCTCTTCAGTATTGAATTCGTTTCTATGTGAATTAACAAAATTGTTAAAAAGGCATTTTTAGAGATCTTTTACACAGCATAAAGTATTTCTTTTTTGTTGAAAAAACACTTTTCTCTTTTCAAGCCTGAAAAAGTTATAATTTCACAATTATTTTTACTTTCTACTAGTTCACCCAGAAGAAAAATGTATGACAATTGGAAATTTATCTGGTTTTTATGTTTCTGACAAGAATTACGAACTGCATCTTTCCCGCCAATTGCGATACGCTCTAGGAAAAGGCTCAATTGTCCTGCAGTTTATTATTACATCTACTTAATAAAAATTATTTACACACTTAAAATACATAAGAAACTATGCCCCAAAGTTCGCTGGTCTAAATTGTTTTTTCTCTTCGAAAAATAATCTTTAAAAAATAGCTTTTTTAGGTCTTCTAAAGCGGTATCTTCCCTTAAAGGCGCGCTGAAAATTACGCAATTTGGTGATGTTTTACATTTTCGTAGTTAATCAGCAAATTGATGATTTTTAAGGTGGGAACCTCTTCCAGACAACAGGTTTGTTAGTCATTTTTTAAGCATTTATTACAATGAATTAAATAATAGTATTGACGTTCAAATGAATACAAAAAATTTTTTTGAGCGAAAAAAAAATCAAAATGGGCCGCCATTTTTACACGAACTTGGCTCCTAGAGTTTGCGCCGTGGAACGCCGAGTTTCTTGTAGTTAACTGGAATCAGTGAAATAAATTTTTTAAATTAAAATTATTAATTCCGCTTAATTTGAATCTAAATTTAGTAAAAAAAAAAAAAAAAAGGAAAATTTGATGACAAAAAGAAAAAAACTTTGTTTTTTTCTTAATAAACAAACCGTTAAAAACAATATTTATTATAACAATTTATACGAAATGTTAGGTTTGTGCAAAGGCCAATAAAATAAAGAATATATCTGTACAAAATTTCAGATTGATTCATTACTTTCTAAGTTACATTCTACAGCGTGGAAAAAAACGCATTTTGAGAAAAACGCAGCATCGGAAACATACATATCCATCTCTAACAGAGTTGATTTGCTCTACCCCCAATTGTTATTCTGTGAAAACGAAAAACGACGGTTACAAGGCCGAATTTTTCTTTATAGTCGTCGGAAGTGTCCCCGCTATTATTCAAAAAGTTAACAAACTAGCAAACTTGTTTAGCTAAGAACTTAAAAGGTAGAGGCTGTAAAGGGCACGCGCTCGTTTACCTGTTCTATCTGTATTTTTGGAGCGCATCACTTCGGTGACTTCCTTTAGGGACCTTTAGGATTTTTTCTGTTGGACTTAAAAATTTCGAAATATATTTTTTAGGTACTAAATAAATTCTTAAAAAAATTAATGTTTGGAGGAGGTTTTCCCCTTAAGCTACTTTATCGGTTTTTGTTTTTTGTTTTTTTTTTAATCTATGAAGTATAGACGTGTATTCGATTAACCGCGAAAAGGTCGAAAAATGGATATATTTTGGAGCTTTATTTTACACTCTACGCTTTTTAGCATTTGAGGCGTACCGAACAAATAAAGAATGACTGTAATACGAAACGAGAGTGAAATTCTATAATTCTTACCTTTTACCCACGCTATTTTACCTTCATTTACTGTTTGCGTAACAAATTTATAATGCAGACTTCAAGATTTACTATAAATTCCGGACGTTTCAGTGTTGCAATCGATTTACTCGCGTTCACATCGAGGTTTTGGCTATTTCGATGTCTCTTCTTCGATCATTGACTAACTGAGTGATCGATTAAAAATTGTCCAAATTCGCGACATTTATCTTCGACGCGTTTACGTTCGCGGTACGATTTACGTTTTTCAACATAATTTCTATATCGAACACATTTTGTTTTCCCGCTCGGTTTTAATTATGTGTCATTATCCTCATTTACGGTTTCAAGATTTTTACCGTAATTTGCGTGGAAGTTATCGTGAAAACACGAGAAATAAAAAAATGTTCGACCCCAGTCCAGAAACATATCTGTGTTAAAAAAAAAAGTTAAAGTTCGATTGGCGTCAAAACCGGAAGTACCCGCTTTTAATTTTTAATACCGTTGCCCATTACGGCGAGGAACACGTGAAATGTGGATGTTTCTTTTTTTCCCGATCGCCTATTGTAGCGGGTTCGTTGAGTAAAAAAATCCTAGTTTGCGATTCGATATTTTTTATATAATAATTCAACGGTTTAAATTTGTTAAAAATGATGCGTAATAAATGCTATTTGCCTTCATTCGATGTTTAAGTGAGTTTTTCTGTTTTGTTTTTTGACGGCTTTAGTTAATTTATCCGTTTTTCGGTAATTTATAAGTTAAACTAATTACGCTATTATTAGTTAATAATCGCATAAATTAAAACGAGTAAAATGTTAGAGTAAACAAAATTTGAATAGCAAAGAACGCGGCGAAATATTAAAAACTCTTAAAAAATTGTTCAATGAAAACACTTCGTGAAATGTGTGTTCATTAAAAAAACTCGCTCGCGCACCGTAATTATTTTTCCTCGCTCGCTTCTTTCGACTGTGCCGATGATACTCTCTCTAGCTCCAGCCAGCAGCGTGTTCTGTTTAAATGCGCGACCATCGCTTTTTAGAAAACACATTGTACATTGCACATTTCTTGCTGTAATGTGGTGGTCCTATTAAAGCGCGCTGAGCCGGATTAACGGGGTTTTTTGTGTGAAAATTCGTCATTCTTTCGGAAGGTCTGTAGAGCGACTGTTCCAAATTTGTTGCATTTTTCATTTATTTGATTATTTCCGCCGTCCGTAAACTTTCTAACACGCAGTGATAATTTTCCGTACTTGGCAATATAACCCGGTTCTATTCGAACAAAGTACATCCCGTTGGGTAACTATTCGTTTTAAAAATATTCCGAAGTTTACTCCTCCTTCTTTTTTAATTCGTCGTTGTTTTTATCCGCCATATTCATCCTTCTTCGTGGCCTTGACTCTTATCTTTCTCCTATCTTAGTTGCGCTAACGCTTCCTCTATTTTTCCATTCTTTTTTTTAATTCGCTATTTCTACCTACTGTGTATGTATCCTTCAGACCGTTACAACGCTGGCTACATTCTTTTCGGGTGCTCTTTATTATCGGAAAGCTGGGCATTCTCTTAATTTTCCGGTATATTATTAGTCCATAGGGTGTGCGACATGCATTCATACGCTTCTCTTATTTTTGCCTGTGCTAGCCGCCTACGTTTCCTTTAAAATTCAACTTTTTTTCTCATTTTTAACACAATGCCTCTCTGGATCACTGTGAAAAAAACCACAAAAAACGACAACTACGCTGCTGTAGCTGATTCCTCAACTTGTTGATTGAAACTAAAAGTCCATTAATGTATACGTCGATTTCGATCGGCCCTTTCTTCTTCGTGCCGAGATCAGTGGACAATTCTAGATTATTTAGAAATAATGCGGGGATATCTTTTTTCTCTTTTGCAAAGGATTGCGTGGCACTTTGTTTATAACGGCCGAGCTTATTATACTGTAGATATCGGTCCCCGGTCCGTTAACATTGAGATAAATGCAGTATTCGGAAGTATTTAAATATGTTTGAACCGTAAAAAAAAAAGAAAAGAGGAGTGGTGTCTAGAGGGGGACATCCGGTAGGAACGAAGTTCCTTTCATCATTTTTTGGTAGATACACAAGTATAAAGTCATTCGTAAAGTATACGATAAAAAAAAAAAAGACACACAATATATAAATTCCGTATGAATTAAAACAAAAAAAACAATAAATAAATCATCAGACTCGTTGAAGTGTAGCAATGTCTCACAAAAAAAACCGCGCCAATTTTCAAATTCGATAAAATGTACATGTGTTTAGAATTGAGCTTATACAGCTGACCGCGTACAATGTTTGCTGCTCGAATTTCGATACCCGTGTATAATAGAAAGGGACAGAGTGAAAGAGAATGAGAGTGAAGGTCGCCTGGAGGACGACGCATAACGCGATTTTCGTGGCCTCGCCTTTCTGCCAGTTTACTCCTACCGACAAGCCACCTAAAAGAACTACGTTCCAAAAAAAGGAACGTGTGATTATTTCTAGTAGTGCCGTTTCAACTGAGCAATTTTGGTATTTTTATTCAATCTCTCTTTTATTTATTGGTTTTTATTATCGTATATTCCTGTCCTAGGACAAGTATATACTCTGTCAGGGTAAATGATGTGTCGTTCAAACGAGCCCGATCTTTTTGATTTTTCCATTCGAGATTACTTTTTTTTGTTGTTGTTATTAATTTCTTTGAATTCGTCAATACTTTACGCCAGAGCAACGATTCTGTCTTTCTCAATTTCAGATCGAGTTTTACTCAAACGAAATAGCACTGCTTAATATGCTGTATGTGAGTAAGCGGAATGACGAAGTGCGAACACTTGATAGAAACGATGGGGGCCACGAATTTTGGTATTGAACGGTTCGTGGGGACCGAAATGTCGGAGGTGCTTTGTTATCTGAGGAAATACGGAATAATAAGAGACTCGGGAAGCACCCTGCTCGCCGTTAATTGCAACACATTTAATTAAACGAACAGTTGAATAGTCATCGCGTGTGAAAAATTTAAGAAATAATTATAATCGCGGTATGAAATTTAAGATTTTCCATTTCAATGGTAGCAATTAAACGATCCTCTGGCTTTCCTTTTCTTTTCGTAATTTACATAACCTTCCTAGACTTAATTGTCGTTAAATTCTCCCGATTAAGAAGCCAAACTACGCACACAAAAAAACCAAACTTATATACATATATATATATATGTGTGTGTGTGTATATAAAAAATATGAATAAAATAAAATAAAATCGCAAAATTACCTACTTTAATGGCAACGCTTATTATTGTTTGCGAGCCAGCTCGTTGTACATCAATCAACATTAGGAAAAAAAGACGGATAGCAATTTAGAACGAGCAACTGTCTCGCTTCATTGACTGCACAAATTACAAATTACCCTTCCACTATCTTTTTAAAATTATCCTAAACGTTTTTGTACCCCTCTTCTACCACTACTGTAAATAACTGTGAGAGTTGAAATTTATTTTACCTCACATTTCACGCGTAAGAGTATGCACATACATACATATATAGATTTATATACATACATATATATACATATATATATATGTGAGTGTGTATTATATATTCATATACGTGTATAAATCTATATATGTGTATTGACATATAAGATGCGTTATACTAGAGGATGCTGTGTGTTTTGCGTAATGAAATAAATTTTACATTTTAACTATTACACGTATTTCGTGCAATTTTAATTGACAGACGACGGAGATGCTTATTTAACTCTGAGCCTTAACTGACCTCAATTGAATAATCATCTAGTCTGTTTAGATACGAGTTCTTTTGTTTATTCACCTTCCTTTTTTTTTTTTTTCGTTAATTAAAAAATTATATATTTATCATTTTTTTTAAACCGAAACGTAACTAAAAATTCGGAAAAAAACCACATTGATTATCATTTTTTACAGGCTTTTTCTACACCGATTTACGAGCCAGATTTTATATTATCACCCTATATATGTACTATTTAGCTGGGAAAAATAGAACTCTGGCAATAAGAATACTTCGTGTTAACATTTTCTGCGATGCGATAAATTTAATAGAATAGACTTTAAATTTAGCGGCATGTGAGGAGAAACTTTGACGTTTGCCACTTTAGGCCTTTTCACGGTATTACCAAAATGTATTCCGATTTACATCACCGTGTTTTTCGTTTGCTTTTTTTTTTTTTCGAGGCAGTTTTTTAGACAGAGCAAACACTCGTTACAGCTGAATTTTAGCTCGCAACCACTAAAATCTAGTACAATCATTTTTACACAAAAAAATAATAATTTTATAAGTTTGAAATATTAGGAAGAATAATATACGGTGTACAAAACAAAAAAAAAATTGTCGCTGCTTCCTCGGCAACAGAGATTAATCTAGCTGGGGAGACAGTTTTTAGCCTGCCAGTAAAAATCTGAGAAGTCGATGTAAAGTGAAATGCTTAATGTGCAACATGCCATTTACCATCATTTTTCAGTAATAATTCCAGTTCCGATATATGATGATCTCTGCTCGCTATTGTGTCTTGTTCGTCGAACACCGTGAGGAGTACACATCTCCGATGCTAGCGAGTCACTAAAAACGTTTTGAGAAACATGTAACCGTAATATACATAGGCAATCAGATCGAGAATTTAACTACCCGAGTACCCCCTCACTTTCGCAGAACTACCAGCCATACTGCTTACTGCGAAATTTCGACTATGCTATCGTTGTTTTATCACAACGAAATTTACACGTCTAATTTATAAATTTATAAATTTATAAATATACACTTGACAACGCTGGTGAAAATCTGTCGACTGTGACAAATAGCGGTACGAAAGCGGTAGTGCAGCGAACCAGCGTTTACTAGATCGGTAACTCTGTTAATACAAGAAGCAGGTATATTCTAGATAGATTTCTTAATGTGGTTGTATAATGTTCCTTTAAGATAATGTATTTCAGTTGTTTTTTTTGGGTTTTTTTTTTTTTATTACAAGACGAATTTCGATTTTTAGTTCTTAAATTTAAGTTATTTAATAATACTTTTTATTCGTTTAGTTATTTTTTGAATTCATTTTGCATTATTGTGCTCTTTGTTGTTCACATAAATTATCTCCTTTATCGAAATTTAAATAGGATAATTTTTAATTTTTTTGTAATTGCTTAGGAAAATCGTGGCTTATTCGTTTTTGTTTGTGCGATAGTGCGTACGACTGTGTATGTCGAATTAACTGCACCATTTTTCTGTTTTTAAGAAATATCGAGGAAAAAATTCGGGATTCGCCGCTGACATTTTACTTAATGTAATAAAGTATATGTGAAATTCGATATTGCATTAGGAAGGAAAATGATAACAAACTGTTATTAAAAGCACTTTATTCGTGTAATATATAGATTTCATTATACTGATTTCAGAATTAACGTTTATTAATAAAATGAAATGAACTTTTTTCCAATTTGTCACTCCTCTTATCTTAAAACAAACCCGTAATTTTGAATATTTTATCTTTTAAGTTTCGCTGTATAGTTTTAGATTTATGTGACTTTTGTTTTTGTTTTTTTTTTTTTGTTTTTTAAACTTTTTTTTCATCATTCCTTTTTGTAGTTCACATAAATGATATTTCCTTTACTGAAATTTAAATACCAATTTTACATAAATTTAATTTGTAATTTTTTGAAATTGAAAAAAAAAAAAGTGAAACTTCTTAATTTGGTTCTGTTTGTGTTGTGCCGAGTTAATTCCATTTTAACATTTTTCTGCCTTAGAAAAGTACTGGGGAAAAAATCAGGATTCGCCACTGATATGTATATTTATATATTTAGTATATATATATATATGTCACGATTTTTATGTTTTAAAAAGAAAATTTTTCAATCTGCCTCATTTGCGTACAAACAGAATCGATAAAATTTGTCGTTTTTTTACTTTGCTTAAGAAATTCGTCTTAATAAGCTTTGGGTTGAAAAAATAAAAACAAATACATTAATTGCGCATGGAGGTTGCCATGTAGAAAACTGTTCGGAAAGTCTGTATTTACTGATCTATTTTATTTTTCTCGAGGCTATGTTTGCAAAAGAATTTTCGGCCAGATGCAATATAAAGGAGAACTGCTAATTATGAACTGATTCGGTTAGTAACTGATAGAACAGGTGAACTAAGAGCTGGATTAATGGACAAAGAAAAAAATTATCTGGCTAGATTTTATTATGGATTTTAAATCATTTGAAAATAATTAGCCTAGTACGGACTAAACAGTTTTTCAAGGGTGAATTCTGAAATCGTGTACTGTTAAATATAAAACTTTTTTCTAATTTATCTCACAGAAAAAATAGAATACAAAAATCTACATATTTTAAAATGGATATTAAAAAATGAAAAGTTTGATAAGACACTTGTATCGGGGCTTTTAAAATATCCTGATGAAAGAATATCTTCTTGTGGAGATTACCGTGGTGGAAATTCGTCAAGGCGTTATCACAAATTTTAATTTTGTTCTTTCGGACTAATTATCGTCTCCGCCCTTTAACAATCATCGGTTACTTTTGATATTAGAGCCTCTAGCTAAATGGTGAGTTAATAATATTAATATTTAACTCAAACAGAACTAGTAATTCCTGATCATTACGCTTTACCGCTTTTTAACTGTTAGTAAACAGTGCGCCACTTGATATACTCTCTGTTCTCTGTGTGTGTGTGCGTGTGTGTGTGCGTTCTCTCAATGTGATTCTTCATTATTTTTAAATATAGTGTCAGCCAGCGTAGAGTACGTTTTGTTAGAGTAAAAGCTGGTTCGAATCCCGTTTCTGTAAATTAAGAATATAGAATAATTCCTCCTTTGTGATGGGTTAATAGATGACTACCAAAAAAAAAAAAAAAAAAAAAAGCAAAACAATGCCAATAATATAAATAATAATAATTGCACGATAGATTAAGAAATTAGCGACGGATCCTACAGAAGACGTAACAATTAATAGCAGTGCGTTTAATGAATAAATATTATGTGAACTAAATACCGTTGTTGACGTTTCTGAAGCTGAGTTCAAATCTGCAGAAGCAATAAAAAAGTGCCGTAATTGGTATTAGCTCGTAAAACTGAACTGACAGACGAATTTTTTCATTTTACAATATATATATGTGCAAAACAATTAGACGGGGTTACCGTGTTGATTTCTGAAGATCTTCAGTCAGTCGCATCATGTTCAAATCAGAGAAGAACAAAAAGGATCAAACAAGTTCTCTTTTTATTGCACAAACAGTGCGCAAAATACGGGTTAATTTGAATAAAGCGCGAAAATCTATCTGCTCGAAGTAACGTAATATAAACATACTATAAAGTGGCTAACGATAAAGAATAATGAACAATAAAATTGTTACTTAGATTTTTATACCATTGTCTTGCTCGTAGCTTGTTCTAACCCATATATAAATATAAATGCAAACTCGTAGCTTAATTATCGAGATCGATTTTTAAACTTCATTATTATTTACTTTTCGTAAATTTAATGTTATCACGTATGTTTCAGATCACGTCGCAATTTTTCTCCGTCACCGTTTTGAATAGCGGTAATCTGGGTATCATTAGAACGAAACATAATCGGCCGGAATAGAAATAACAACTTAAGCCTTTCGCGTCGAATTAACTTCCATTTCCGTCGTGTCGATTTAGTAATCGTATTATTTCTCAGTATTAAATTGCAAAAAAAAAAAAGAAATAAATAAAAAAGTTAATTTTGAAGGTGTAAGTCAAACAACATTTTTCTACTCTTGCACAGAACAATGTTATTCCTAAATAAAATATCACGGTTGCCGTTTGTTTATAATTATACATACATGTTCATTTCTTGAATCTTATTTTTTTCGATCACAACTTCAAAGTTATACCATTTTAAAGCGGCAAATTCGGTAGAAAAAATACTTGCCTATATGAATGATAATCCGAAACTTATGTTAAATATAAAAATAATTTTCCAGCTCCTCCATTTTGGGTAAAAATCTTTGGAACATGTGGATCGATTTGCTTTCAATTACTGACGTTTTTGTGTTGCGAAAGGCCTAACTGACGACGGAAAAAAAAGTAGTTCTTAACCCCAGCGTAATAGCGTATCAAAATTGTACGTTTTTTTCTCTTTTTTTTTCCTCTTAATAATGATAAACTATAAACATGAATTATTAAATATCTTAAGAATAAATATTTAAAACCAACGTCTTTTCTAAAATGCCATTCCCCATCCACTAGTGCCAGATAAGCACATTAGTAAAGATAAATGTAATATACAGTATCTGAACAGTTCTAAAGAAGGCCTAACTAGGAAAACAATTTGCGGTGACACCCCATGTTTAAAAAATTAATCTTAAAACCTTAACGTTTCGGAAAGTTTACACTTACCATCGCTCCTTGAGAAGCTGTTCTAAACGTTAAGGTTTTAAGATGAATTTTTTAAACGTTTGGTGTCTACCATCGTAAATTGTTTTCCTAATTATATTCATCATGTAAGTTTTAAATGTTTAATCCTTATGCGCACACCCGGGTACCTCCGCGAGTGCCTACCGGCGGACATTTTTTAAAAAATTTTTGATGACCCATTCAATATTTTTTCAAATCCTTCCGGATCTTCTTGTTTGACCCTTTTTTTTTTTTTTTTTTTTTTTTTTATCAAACAGTGATGTCAAAAAGTTTTGTTTCAATTTTTAACAATGAAAATTTTAATTCTGAAAAAAACAACACGCTGGACACATCCGGGGTACGTATGAAAACACACGATTTTAGTAGAATTTCATTGTTGTTACGTAGATATCATGCCATTAAATTATTCATTGTGTCAAATAATAAATATTAATAATTATTAAATAAATAATAACAAATCATTATGCTGTAAAATTTATTTATTTATATGTATATATTGGAAAAAAAAATGGATCATTATTTATTCCACAGATAATTTAACAGGTTAAATCAAAAATACGTAATAATAGACTTGTCCGCGATATTGGAATAATAATTCTCGTGATCTGAGAAATTTTTCATGCTTGATCGAACGCTTACGTTTCTGTAGATCTACGAATCGATGTATTGCAGTGATATCACGGACAGCGAGGACAATTATCTTAGCTCCGGCATCGATTGCTCTGCTAATTATATTTTTCGTAATAATAATACTCCTCTACTAATGTTGTTCCTGCAGACTCAGCTGCACGGTATTTGTTCGCTGTTGGAAAGAACTCGGCTCACATCGTCTTCGTCGCTACAATTTTTGGTGTTCATCTCTCTAGGCCCTTCTTAACCACAATTTCCATCCTTGATATTTTGTTTTAACCGAAACACGCGGAAATGGTAAAATTTCGGTTTTTAAGACGTTCGACAATCTGCGGGCTATTTTTAAAACGTTTTTTGAGCAAAATTTTTCATTTCGATTTAACGGAACCGACCAAAAAAGTAATCCGATATTTTCTGAACTTTTACGGTAGTTTCTTTCTTATTTTCTCTTCTTCCAGCACGTCATCGGCCTCAATAATTCGATAGACTATATTATAAATTTAGTTTCCGAGGCGACTGCAGTGCAAATCATAAAGGATTGAAGTAAGGGAATATTCGTAGTGAAAAGAAGCATTGTTCGGAGTTAAGATTTACGTATACAAAAGAAAACATTTGCTGGCAAGGTAGGAGTATTCCGAGAAAGGTTGGTTTCCGTCGCAGAAATAGGGAAAATCGAAAAAAGTGGGGAGAACGGATTAATTAATTGTCAGTCTGATTAAGGAAACGGTAGTAGATCGACGATCGGAATGAATGAGTAAAAGCCAAGCCAAAGAAGGACGTAAGTGAGTTTTTTCATTATACTCGAATTTTGTGTTCATTACGACGCTACAAAATGATTCGTAAGCATTGCCTGCATTCATGCAGCGGACTGTTCGCTGGAAAAAGGCTAATTTTGAAATTCAACATTTGCCGATGTAGATTGACTGCAACATTTCTCATCCTGCCGAATGTTGTGGTACATGATGCAATTACAGAACTGTATAGCCGTATAAACATTTTTCAGTTGCATACCGGATTCTCCCGCGCTACTATATAATGTTGATAAATTCCGGTGGATTTTAGCGTATCCGCTTCCAATGAATTAGTCAGGAAGGAAGTGATATTTGTTTATAATCATTTTGTGCACTATCTAAAACTGAATTTTTCTATAATTTACAAATTTTCCAGTGTAGAATTTTACGATTTATTCCACTTTTTTTTACCGCTGATTCGGTAAAATATCTTTTATTAGAACTTAATTTGTTTAATACCGTTAAATGATAATAATGATAATGATAATAATAATAATAATAATAATAATAAAAAAATGTTGTAATTAGCAACAGTTTGCTTTTAAGACCGGTTTTCCAGAACTCTGTTAAAAATTAAAGGAACCTTCCTCAAAAAACAAAATATAAAAGAAACCTTCGGAGTTAAGGGTTTGTTTTAAGGTAAGAAGTTAGAAATAGGAAAAGAAGAAAGTTTCTATTATCAAAGTGCTTTTAATAACAGTTTGTTATCATTTTCCTTCCTAATGCAATATCGAATTTCACATATACTTTATTACATTAAGTAAAATGTCAGCGGCGAATCCCGAATTTTTTCCTCGATATTTCTTAAAAACAGAAAAATGGTGCAGTTAATTCGACATACACAGTCGTACGCACTATCGCACAAACAAAAACGAATAAGCCACGATTTTCCTAAGCAATTACAAAAAAATTAAAAATTATCCTATTTAAATTTCGATAAAGGAGATAATTTATGTGAACAACAAAGAGCACAATAATGCAAAATGAATTCAAAAAATAACTAAACGAATAAAAAGTATTATTAAATAACTTAAATTTAAGAACTATAAATCGAAATTCGTCTTGTAATAAAAAAAAAAAAACCCAAAAAAAACAACTGAAATACATTATCTTAAAGGAACATTATACAACCACATTAAGAAATCTATCTAGAATATACCTGCTTCTTGTATTAACAGAGTTACCGATCTAGTAAACGCTGGTTCGCTGCACTACCGCTTTCGTACCGCTATTTGTCACAGTCGACAGATTTTCACCAGCGTTGTCAAGTGTATATTTATAAATTAGACGTGTAAATTTCGTTGTGATAAAACAACGATAGCATAGTCGAAATTTCGCAGTAAGCAGTATGGCTGGTAGTTCTGCGAAAGTGAGGGAGTACTCGGGTAGTTAAATTCTCGATCTGATTGGTTGTTTACGCTATTGTTGCGTGTGTAATAGGATTGTCCCTCTATTTCCGTTACAATTTTTTTTCTTCGTACTTTGTGCAGTTGCAAACACCCCGGTTGGAAAATACTTTTTTCTAAAACGCCCATTTGATTCACTCGGAGTTATGATAGTTTTTGCATTCGACAAGATTTGCAGCTAGAATTATTGTTATTATTATAATTATCAAGGCCGTGTTCACATGGGGAGGGGGGGGGGGCTGAAATAGTTATTATAAATGCACAAAAATCTGAAAAAAATCAAAAATTTTAAATACATATTGATGATTTTTTAGGGCGTTCTTACATTAAAAAACTAAAAATAAAAAATATGCTTCGTATTTTTAGGTACTTCATTAATATTTTATGCAAAATTTTTTATTACGAGTATAATCAATAACATATGCAATTTTTATTAATGTTTATACGGTAATTCATTTATGTAAATTATTAATATATAAATCAAAATCATGGGAATTATTAATAATATGAACATTAGTGAAAAATGTATTGTTATTTATAAAATAAATATGTAAAGATAATTTTCAATCCCCCCCCCCCTCAAAATTCTGAGCACGGCCCCGATAATTATCATTATTATTATTATTATTATTAATATTGTTACTATTGTAATTGTTATTATTTTTTAGTGCCATCACTCTCTGATTGCCATAGTGTCGTAATAGCCCCGGCAGCTGTACACGGCACAAAAAAAAAAAAAAAAAAAAAAGATCATGGGTAAAAGATAAAGTATCTGTCGGCCAAATTTATCATATTATCAGTTAATTTACTTTTGAGACCAAAGTGTAATTTTCTCTCATATGTTTATAGTTAAAGAAAGCCGGTAATGCCCCCCCCCCTTGGGTTTGCTAGCAAAGAGCATTAGCCCAGCAAAAAGGAATAGATACATGGAATAGAATAGAAATTATATTTTTATTCTGTCGACAATGGAATGAAGGAACACCCCTAGGACAGGAACAACAGAGATAGTAGGTAGAGAAAGAACATAAGAGGCGTTGAAAGGAGCATAAAGACCAAGCTTTAAAAGATGATAATAAAGTAACTCACGCTCGCGAGATAAACCGGAGCACTCGAAGAGCACGTAATTCGCATCGCAAACATACTGGGAACCTTCAGGATCCAATGGACAAAAAGGAGATGCAGCCAAAGAGAAGCGATTTAGTGAAGAAGGAAGGAGACTATGCGAGAAACAGAGGCGAGATAATTTAGTAATTATGGATCGACGCAAACTGGGAAACTCATAGAGCCAAGGACGAAAAGAAGGAATACAGAGTTAATCAAGAGATAAAAGGAATTAGAATTAGCGAAAAGAGAAACATAAACAGAATGCCTAAGATGGCAGGATTTAGTTGGAAGAAGAATATTGTGTGCTGGAACCCTCCTAATAAAATTCCCATTGGAAGCAGCAGCTTTAGCAAGGAGGTCGACGGCTACATTTCCATCAATGCCTGCATGTCCCGGAATCCAAAGAAAGTCAATCGGGGTAGACATCGATGAGGATAGATCATGAAGAAGAGAACGAATAGAAAGGATAATAGCATCAGTGGAAGGAGAAAGGGAAGGTGGAGATAGCGCTAGAAGAACACTTAAAGAATCAGAAACAATAAGGAATTTGGAAGAACTTGCAAAAGAGGAAATATAAATAATGGCTTGTAGAATGGCAACAGATTCTGCAGTAAAGACAGAACAAAAGGACGGAAGTCTAAAAGACCGAGAATGAAAGAACTGAGGGCACAAGAATGCCGCCCCAACTCCGATCGGGTTCATCGATCCGTCAGTAAAAATTAAAGAGTGATCACGGAATAGAGAGTTTATCGTATTATTAAATTCCATACTGACGATATGAGAGGGAGAGAATTTAAGGAAGCATGGCATGAAGATGATATTTGGTGGAATAAAAGAACAGAATAACGGTTATAACGTTACACACACATACACGCCTACATATGTGCACACATACACATGCGCACATATATACACACGCATACATACAAACGTGCATATATATATATATATATATATATATATATATATATATATATATAATAAAAGCTTTTAGTTCTATTTAAATGTACTCTATGTTGTTAGCTGATGATGGGCTGTGGCTGAAAGCGTTTCTAAAATAAGGTGTTTATTTTAATTTATTGAGGTGTAAATTATTTCATACTTATTTATGTTTGTTGATAAAGAGAATTTATTTATTTCATATTTATAAATATTAACAAACAGGTTACGGATTTATGTACATCCCAAATTGCTGACTAAAACATTTCGGTTGTTTTCTTTCAACATGATTAACGTAGTTACATTTTAATTGATTCGGTCATTTCAGAGTTAAGCGCGCTATGTTTTATTTTTTCTTTCTTTATCGATTAAAAGGAGGCGCTTTTGGAAATGCATCGGTCGAAAATATGGTCGAACTTTTTTTTCAACCTCTTTAAAAAGCTCACGACAAATGCTACAAGCTGTAGTGCACTGGTGGCATATTCGACAGACGACGGAGCTTGAGCAGCTAGAAAAGCTGCGTATTTTTGAAATTTGCGCGCAATTCATTTAGTATACACTGACGTGTTATAGTCACGTATTTGTTGTGAATTAAGTGATTTGAAATTTCATCTATTGGAAGCGAAGCGGGAACGGATAAAATGTATAGCTTTCTTTTATTGACATTAGTAATTTAACGAGTGAAAAGAGGACGAAACATTCGTAGTGGTTTATTACCTTTACACTAAAGGAATAATTTCACTAACGATTAATTTCATTAATTATTCTTTGTGACTCTAATTTTCGTTTTCTTAAAATTAATATTATTAATTCTTAAGTTTTTTTCCCTTAGAATTATTTTTCGCGGTTTTAAATAAACATATGCAGTTTGTTAGCAAAAACCGGTTCTTATGGTCGTTAATTGATACTTTTGGATGCTAATAATGTTAAATCACCTCAAAAGTACGGTGCGTGTTCGGCATTTATTTCGAAAATCCACTATATTATTTTTACCTTGGTTTCCTTTGCGGTTTTTTAGTTATGATTATCGATTTTATTAAGGATATAAAGAATCAGTTTAGGTATTCAGCTTCCCGGTGGCATTTAATGTAATAGGATTTTACTGGAATATTTTATTTTTTAATTCATTCCCATTTTTCTTTTTTTAATAAACAAAAAGACGATTTATACGTTCGCCGACTAGATCACCACACTGCTTCGTACAACTAGCATTGTATGTCGACCGACGAAATCTCCGAGTTCGGGGGAAAAAAAAAATGTAAAAATAGCAATCGCGTTACATATAGTAGTGTTCATTTCTTTCATTTCGCTAACTGAAATAAAATTAAAATTCTAGTAAAATTCCAGATATACACGGATATGTAACTGGTGAAGTTCACTTTTGTTGTCTTAATTCTTCCATTTATGTAGACAGTTTTTTTTTGTTTTTTTTTTATCTTTATTCCTTGCTTTAATTTCGCGTCGTCAAGTTCAAATCAACTAGGCGGCGAAAGGTTAATTTCTTTCTTACGGTAACTTAATTTACCCCGCCGGTCTGCCCGGCGCTGATCGTCTTAATTAAATGCTACGGCTCCTCGCCTTAAGGACAATTCCATTCGCGCACGTATTTTTGTGATAAATAATTATAGTAGAGTAGTGCCTGTGTCATTACGTTGACGAATAGTTGCCGAACGGAGCACGCGTTCTTTCATTTTATGTTAACGAATTTCTTTTAAGTAATCGCAAAGTAAACACTCGCTGCCGCTATCATTTCTACACTTCCCTTAACAAAGTGTCCGATTCCGTTCGTGCCATCTCTATAATTATGTTGCTTCACTTTTACACGATTATGCAGCTCACTATACGAATAGCACGCTTGTTTTCGGTGCAGTTATTATTGTGATTTTTTATTGCAGGTCTACAAAACTTGCTTAGCCGAAAAACAAAAAAAAAATAAGCGCTGCACCGTAAACGACATTATAAAAATTACAGTTTCGATTTTCGGGGTAATTACAATAACTTGCACTAAAAAAGTGTTAAACATATTACGTTTTCATAACAATAGTGAATAAATTAAAACCTATTCCGTTTATTAATTATACTTATAATATATACAATGTGAAATTCTATACAGTAGGCGGAAAGAGATCGGTATATTTTTTTGTTTTGATCTGATTTGATGTATATATGATTGTTTTGTTTGTTGTTAAATATATATCGTGATCTCTGGAGAGGGCTATAATTTGTGAACATTTGCGTGTACATAAGAATATGTGTTTTAGTCCGTGATTATTTTTATGTAGTTAGGTATAGTGAGTAAACTTGTATTAGTATATATATTTATTTCATCTTGTAAAATGTTAAAATACTGGTTTATCACCTTTCATTATAATCGTATTTTAAATTAGAAATGATAAATCTTTTTTCTCCCTTCATCCACTAACGTGCGGTTTTTTTTTTTGTTTTTGTTTTTGTTTTTTCAGTTTGTTTGTTGTACATTTTTTGTTTAATACTCACTGTCCTTTGTATTTCGCTACCATTATTAATTGTAATTTTAATATTTACATCTGAAATCATTTTTATATTTATAGTTATACTCGTAATTTCTCAGTTTTTTTCAATTTTTAATGTTTAAATTTGTATCAGACCACTGCTCGCGCAGTATTGCGGATATATGGTTTCATCTGTAGAACTTCCAAATATATTTGATTTGATTTGATATAACCCGGCCATTTTGGCCTCGCAAGGGGCTGTGCTCCTTGACCCCTCTTCATTTCATTTCTGTCCCTTTCTCTTCTATACTTTGTATAAAATGATCAAAATTTACAACGTCTTACTGGTATCAACACAAAACAAATAACATAATCACAAAAATCTTATCCTGACATTTAACTTTCATTATGTAAAATTAAGACATTGTTTCGTTACATTTTTCATTAGATATTTCGTTACATAAAATTGGGACATTTTTTCTAATGGGGGGTAGCCTAAGAATTACGTTGCAATTAATATATATATATATATACATATATATATGCGAGGTGTGGCAATTAAGTTTCGGGAATTTAGTTATAACAGCTCGTTCACGTGTTGCTGGAAAGGGGGGTCTTTTCGTTAGTATGATTTCAGTTTTTACCATGGTAGAGCGTGTTTAGTTCGTGTGTTGTACGTGTTTTTGTAAAATGAGTTTTTTAGCCGCGTCGCGAAAACGGTTGACGTGAATATGAAACAACGCGTTTATCGCGGATTGAGACTAATGGTAAGAACTGGATGAGTACCGTGGTTACTGGGGACCAAATTTGGGTCTTTGAATATGACTCTGGAACTCGAAGACAGAGTCAACAATGCGTGTATAAATATATTTGTTTATTTATTTATTTTTATTTATTTTTATCCATTAATCTGAAGATAGAACAAATTTTCAAACAGAGCATTTATCCTATTAAAAAATCAATCCCAAAATTAAGAAGTTAATAATTTTCATTAAAACAATTTTTTTTTTTTATTATTATTATTATTTACATATTTTTGGCCACGCCTCGCGTAGCATTCCGTATTGTAGCCTCAAAACTGTTTATAATAATAATAATTAAGAAGATTTGATTTGATTATTATTATCATTATTATTATTATTATTATTATTATTATTATTATTATTATTATTATTATTATTGTCTATTTTTTTCTTCAGGTTAAAGAAAGAATATTTCATCTAAACGGCTAATTCAGTGCATTTGTTTATTTTTGTAGAATTTCTACTTTGTTTATTATCTGAACTGGCAAATCTTTGCAGAGCTATATTCAATTTCTGAACGTAGGACCTACGTCCCAGTTGTACAGATCTAATGTTCATGACATTGTTATATGCAACGCGAGTATACACGAAAGACACACTTGGAACTGATTTTAAATGTTTGATTTATCGATAAATAAATGCAGTCCTGAGTACGTTCGCCTACTATACTCCAGCTAGCGTGTATATGACGGGGTGATTTACCATTGTCTTCCATGTAACTATCAGCGATTATTTAATTATTTGTAATGATTTACGTCGTCGCCTGGGATCGAACACAGGACCTCTGTGCTCTAGCAACTAGGCTATCCTATAGAATCACATATTTATTCTTCTTGTCAACTAAAATAATGTCCAGTCGATTTGCTGCTACTGTTTTATTAGTTATTACTATTTGCATGTTCTAGTATGTCTTTTGCGACTTATTATTACTTTAATTTACGCACCCAGCAGGGATACTGTAAATTAAATAAATTCACTTATTACAAAAATTTTAAAAGTAGTGCATCTTAAAAATGATTAGTACTGTAAACATTTGACTGAAATTTTCGATACCCTAATCATACGTGAAGGGAATAGGTAGGTGTCCATGACCAATACAAAGTTTTGATAATAAGGCTACCGTGTTTCTGTTCATTTTAAAATGATGTGACACACGCTTGGGTCGACGAATCTAATAGTTTTAGCTTAAATCTTTGGTTAATTTTTTATTTGAATTTAAATCCTTTTTTCTCTTGGAAATTACGGCAAGGGCCTTTGAGAAATGGTGAGAAGGAAGAATTAAATTTTGTTAGGTAAGGTATTGAAATTCTTAGCTTATTTACATTCTTCGATCATCATTGTTAGTTTTCCACTGATCAAGATGATACTATGTAAAACCATTGATCCAAATAGTTTGACATCGGCATAATAACGTTAGAATTTAATATCGGTAACGGACGAATTAATCGGATGACGCGATTAGCCGTCCTTTTCTTCGATTTCATTTAATGCAGCACTAACTTCACTACTCTCTTTGTAAAGAACTGTGGTACCAAACGGAAATTCAAACCCTTCGAATGACATGAAATATACGTGGGATATTGGTGGCTCAGGGCGGATAGTGTTATAATTGTACCCCTACTGAGGGTAAAGGATGCTATTCGACACAGAATTCTGAAATTCTGCCGCAGCTGATGAACTAATATAATAATTAAAACGAGCTTTAAGTACATTCCGTAATAACATATCACGGATTTTCTATTTAAAAGTAAATAATATTCCCGATATTAAAAATGTTTAAGCTCCTATTGTGCAGGATTCTTCAATAATTTCTCTATAATTTTAATTTCTAAAATATTCTAATGAAATATCATTTTTTATAGAATAGTACTAATAGTTTTAAAGTGATTTACATATTAAAAAAATATTTAATTGTTATAAAGATTTATTTATAGAGTAACGTTTTCGCGTAATCATTGCGATTATGTAGTAATTCCATACTATACGTTTCAAAATTGTTTTTCGCAACTTCACCTTCTTTGTTAAAATACTTATCAGAGTCAACTGAACATTTCTAAAAATCGCATTGTTCTTATTCATCTGTTTTGTACTATTTCATTTTTCTTGTATCATTCATTTTTGTTCTGTAAACTAGTCATTTATTTACCCGCTTGCTTTCTTGAGCTTTAAGTGTGAATAATTTTTATTATATTTATTTTTATTATTATTTTTTTTTTTTTTTGATTTTTACTAATGTGAAGAGTCATTCTCCCCCTAGGAAACATGTCTGTTATCAGTTAACAAAAAAAAAAAAAAAAAAAACGGTCGTCACGTTCGGTTAAAGATTTCTTGTCTCTCTATAATTTGTGCTCATTGCGATGTAACAAAAAATTTCGCTCATACAGCCCTCAGTTTAAAAATATATAAAATCAACAACTGATACTAGTTCTTTCCTTTTTTTTTTTTTTTTTTGTTTTTTTTTTTTTTACTCACATACAATACTTCGTTAGCCAGCTACGGTGGCGTAGTTGGTTAGGCAGTGGTGTTTCCTTCGGGTAGAACCTCGAATCCTGCTGCCGCACATTGATACTTTAAAAAATTTGTGCTGGGTTAATGTCCGTAGTCGACGCGCTAAAGAAGAAGAAAAAAAATATAACACTTTGTTATAAATCGGAGAATTGGGCACATCAAAGGAGTTTTTAACAATCACACTTGATGTTGACAAAATATATACCTAATTATCAGTGACAGCCTAAGTTCACTATCAGCGATAAAATGTGATACACTTAACATAAACTACACCTGGTATATGAAATAAGAAATAAGTGTCTTAAGATAATTAATAGAAAAATTAATTTGAAATTTTGTTGGATTCCGAGTCATTGTGGAATAGAGGGAAATGATAATGTTGATCTGTTTGCCAAGGAAGCTGCTTCTGGAGGCGTTCCATGTCTTTTCATCCCTTCTACCGATTTATTTCGAAAAATTAAAGGAGACAATCGACAAAACTGGATAAATATGAAGAACAACTCAAATTTAGATAGGTTTTATAATACAGTCCAACCCCAACTATCTCATCGAGACCGTAGTATTATTATGTGCCGTTAACTATCCCTGAAAGGCTTATTAGGAAATTTACTACCTTGATCTGTCGTCTTCGTATGGGACATGCACGAGTTTTACAGAATTTTCAAGGATAAACGTCAAATTTGATTTGCAGCGATCACGAGATGATTAGTTACTCGGAGGGCATGAATCATCTGTTATTTCCTTGCAAATTATTTGACAGACGCAGGGATACATTTTCAGGCACTTAATTTCCTTGTCGGTTTTTTCTCCTTATAACATGCAGTATTTGCTTTGTTGTGGGGACCAGGTTTTGGTCGCCTTATTCTGGTTCATAATCGATTGCAACGTTGCGGGTTAGATAGCAGTTGTTTAGAGTTATTTGTTTTCTATTTCGTCTATTTATACATTTTTATACTATTTTATTTTATCTATTTATTTATTTTAATTTAGTTTAATTTTTTTTTTCTTTGTATTTTATTTATATATTTGAAATAAGAAGGTTAGTTTCTGTTTAGAGAAAATTTATGTTGAAAGTGGCCAAATAGTTTAGATGCCGGGGCAAAAGAAAAAAAAAAAATTGGGCATATGGTAATCTCCCGTAATTATACTTCTAAGGGAATATGTTTTTCAGCTACTTGCTTGTTTTGTGCTGATTCTTCTAACCGCTCCGTTGAACATTTTATAAAAATGAATTTATTACCAGAACAACGAACAGATATAGTTGGACAAGAATTTAAAATTTAAATATTTCCGGTAAGGGTTCTTTCCGTAAAAACTAATAAAAAACAACTTCTTTTTTATAAATCTTCGCGCTGTATACAGCAGCCGGGTTATGAACGCGGCTTGTATTGTTAAATGCTGCCATAGAGATTTAATAATTTGAGTAATGCAAAGGGAAGAAGAGAACATGACGTTCTTACACTGAATAAAACGTTAGCTTATTTATATCTCTCGTAGTAATCATTTTATTTAAATTTATATTTCAAGTTCCATTTTCTAGTGGTCGTGGGAAAGTCGCAATTTTCATTGGGGTGTGTTTTTCCCGGCAGATTTAAATTTAATTTTAAAACTAAATACGCAGACTGAAGAAGATACAGGTAATAGAAATAAAAACACAAAAACATACACGGCATTATTTTCGGATAACTTGTTCCATAATATTGGTGAACGTTAAAGTTAAAAAAATACCGTGAATTTTGTAAAAATATCGCAGTATTGTAAATTCCTTCATAAAGTTATTCGTGCAACCGGACGAAATGAGTCTTGCCTGTTAACTGTAATTACTTAGTTTTCTTTTCTTTTTTTTCCCATTTTCGTAACAGCTCTCAAAAAACCCTTTTTCTTTTTCCTACGTCCTTTTCCCGGCTAGTCTGCATAATTGTCAGTCGTCGGAAAAATTTCTTTAACATAAAAAAAAAGGTCTGTGTTCCACTACTGAGGAGATATTTGCTAGAGCTAAAATCCTTCTCGTTAGTAGTTTTATTTGCCCTCTCTAAGCATAATCTCGGCTAATTGTCGCCTCCATTAATCATCTATTTTCCCGCTTCTCATCTGTTTATCTACTTTTTCTGTCCTTCTCTTTATCTCACTTTCTTTGTGAACCATGTTCTGTTTAAATGCGCACTTCGAACGAGTAATTGCCCTTTTTCTACACTACTCTATTGAAACTTCCATTCCTACTTCTGGGTTGTTTTGCTCTTGAATTATTTCTATTCTCTGTCCTTGAACGTTTATTAAGAAAAACTTTTTCCCCCTTCTTTTCAATTGTTAAGCTTATATATTCTCGATAACGAACTTATTAAAACAACAGAAAAAAATAAAAATAAAATAAATAAAAACCGACGCGCTAGAAGTAAATTAATAGAAGATTTCGCACTGATCACACCGAGATTTCAAAAATTGGATTCATCTTTCGCCAAGTTGAGGAATAATTTGATATTTTTTAAAAATAGCATAATAAATCACCACCCGAATTCAATAAATCTCGTCAATTACAAACGTTGATTTGTAATGCGAACTGTTTTTAGACATGCCCAATTTTGTTAAAAACGCGGTAAAAATTGCAACGTTTTTAAAAACACCCTCTGAGCTTTTTCAAAATCTGCCGTTATTTTATATTCTTAAATTTTCTTTTAAAAGCGTGACCGCCTTACTGCTAAAGGTCACTGTGGTCGGTAATTTCTAACACGATAACGATGCCAAGTAAACATAAGTGAGATTCGTTTCTGTTGCTCACGTGTTAGTCGAGACGGAAATGTTGTGTCCGAGGGTGCGGTGGCGTAATGCGTGTGTTTACACGATTAGAAAGGTTGATGGATGGTGCTTTTTTCGAATCGAGCTAATTCGATTTAGTTTGACTAGGTCGTGCTGTGATTAGAATTTTGTTTGGTTCGCGAATGGAGCAGGAACAAAACGAACCGGTTATTACTATGTGCCTAGTCATTAATTATTTCGCACTGCTAAAATACTGTCTCTGCGGCATCATCATTGAAGAACTGGAGCTACGCCGATTGCAATCAAAAAGAAAGTCTCCGATTCCACATCGTTTTGCGTATTTATTTAAGTAAACATATTCGTATTCGTCCGAGCAGCAAGTTTGCCTTGCGCGCACTTTTATAACTCGACAATATTCGGCACACACCTAAATACTGACATATTGTCGCGTTTCCATCAACGACGGTGTCGTCACTATTTGCCCTCAACAGGAAAAAAGTTCATTGGCAGAATTCGTCGTCTCGCTATTATTAGTGTCGCAAAATTGAAGTCCTGCGAAGTGGTTGAATTACAGTATTGTACGATGCGCCATAACATTTAGTCTACTGCTAACGGCATTTCTACAAATTCCTTTTAATCGAGAAATTATTATACAGCTTTTTTCGACTATATATATATCGATTAATTATTTAAAATCACACTCATTTTCTTCGGTGTAGAATAATGATTTTCGTAATGAGCAAAAGGGATAATTATTTAATTTAATCAACTTCTCCCGAGGGTTACGGTAAACGTCACGAAAAAATTTAGAATTTTTTTCGATACGTTAGAGAGTGGATAGCCGGACGAAAAAGAGAAACACTTTTTGAATAAAATTTTCCGCGTATATTAGGCAGAATTTCGTAACACGTTTACGTTTGAACAAATGGTGTGTTACTTACTCTTCTAGTTCGCGTCAATCGATGCGTATCAGAAGCGGGGTGGCCGTTACATTATTTTGTTCGGGGCCTTTTTTGGAAAATCGGTAACATACGAAAAAATGATTATAATAATTTAGCATGATATAGAGTGAAACGTGATATTCTAATCAGTGTCTTTTGACACGAGTTAATGTTGAAAAAAATTAAGAAAAATAGAAAAAAAAGTTTTTCTGACAAATACTCGAATTTTGTGCTTAGTCTAGAAATTATCGCTGGTGCCCTTTCCCAGTATGTGTCACCAACTTTTCTATAACTAGCTAATTGTTGGGCAAGCTGGATTTGAAAATTTCAGGTCGTTCTCCGAATTGTTTGTACCGAATTTAAAAGCGGCGAACACTCGAATGAATTCATATCGTTTTAATTGCGGATAATACGATGTGGTCCAGTTCTATTCGTTTATTTTGTTTTATTTTTGGACTCCTAACTACTAAAACGGTATAGGTTTCGTAAGATTTTATTACCGTGACGAATTAATCGGTGAGTACCCGGTTAATTGTAAAACTAGATAAAAAAAGCTAATATGAACGAATTGTATTTTTCTATTAAATATGTGTAAAATTAAAATGATCTTCAATCAGTAAATTACTTATGTCTTCGTAGGAAAACTCTCGTTAAACAAACCGAATTGAACGAAATAAAATCAGGAAAACAACTTGAAAAAAACAAAAGCTAATTACAGAGCGCTTAATTTTAAAAAAATTGTTGAATTTCTTTATTATCGTGCCGTTTTAAGAACCGTTTCACACCCGTTTTTGGAATTTATATTAAAAACTATTAATGAGAATAAATAGAAGAGAATTTAGCGAATGATCAATATGGGGACTCCGAAAAAAAGAAAGAAAAAAAACAAGAAGAACCCGGAGATTTGACTTCGAGGAATCGGGGAAATAATAGAAGACATCAGAATGAATCAAAACGCGTTTATTGGGACCGACTTTTGATCGGGTTAAATTGGACCTTTTTTACGAAATGTACTACTGCGGAGTACATCGAACGAGACTGTAAAGATGAATAAATAAAAATATTATATGAATTGTAAAAATCGGGGAAAATGAAGTTGAAATAACAATAGAAAAAAAAAAAAAAAAATAAGGCACACAGGAATGTTGTATAACATTATCGGGACTTTTTTTTTTATTTTTTTTATTTTTTTAGTTTTTCAAATTTTTTTTATTTTTGCCTTGTCAACCAGAGACCTTTATCCAGAAATACTTAAGAAGGGAAATGAAGATCAGTTATATTTTGATGCATATACATGGAAAAATTTATGCAAGGTTTTTGAAGAGAAGCGTAATTTGAGAATTAAAATGGGAGGATTAACAACGATGATGTTTCACTTTGCGAATATTGCGGAGATTAGTGAAACAGAATTAACCTAATCGTTACAACTCCCCGGCAAATTCTTCGGTATAAAATATAACACGTTAATAAATGAAGAAAACAGAAAAGATGAGCAAACGTAAAAAATAATGGAAAAACATTATCTAGGAAGCGTAGTAACTTACTCGTGTAGTGGAAGAAGTGACAAAAAGATAATAGCAAGAATTAGTTTGATTCTAATAAAAAGAAAACACTGCTGACTTGGAACAGACACTAGCAAAAACATTTCATCGTATACATACGAAGCACACTGACGTATGGATCTGAAACATGGACGATTATTGCATTATTGCTTGAAAGAATTGAGGCCTAACTCAACTCGCGGAGAATACAAAAAAAAAATTGAATTGAACGGAGAAAATAACGAACGAAAAAGTCTCCGCAAGAATATAAATGAATGTGAAAGTTCAATTAAAACCGTAAGAAAGTTCTGTATAGGTCATTTATGCATGATTGTGTGTAAATTCGTACAATTTAACCGAAGAAAAAATGGAGGAAAAAAGGATACAGATGAAGACTTAGAGAAGCATATATTGAAAAATTAATAAAGGATCCCCTGCGGCAAATAATTATGCAAACCTAAAAATAACGGTCGTTATAAAGGAATTTTCATTTTTAATTAATCATCGTAAATCATTTAGGTTACCCACAAAACCCCGTACGGAATAAAATGTTTCTATTTAATTCGTTTAATTGCGCGCTAAATATAAATCTTAAAAATAGTAAATTTACAAGCTTTTCTTAATTTTTGAGATTTTTTTTTTTTTCGGTTCTTCTGTTTACTTTTTGTTTTCTTATTTCACGTCTGATTACTAGTTCAATATGTTCAGCGTTTATGTAATTTTTGTTTTTGGAAAACGCGCGTCCCCCTTTCAATAGGAGCAACGTTGCGTAAAATGTTAATTATTACATAAAAAAGTACACAATGATTGAACGTACACGAAACACGCCAAAGGAAGGGGCTTGGATTCCTGTCCAAGTCTCTGTTTTAACGGGAATCACACAAAAAGTACATTTTTTATGATTCATTTTTCTCTTTGTATTTCCAGTTCAGTTTGCGATGTTTATTCGTCCAAACATAAAATCTATTAGTAGATGTTGTTTTTTTTTTTTTTTTTTTTTTTTTTTTTTTTTTTGAGCTCTGCTTACTAATTTTCTTGCAACTGTGTTATACAATAAAGAACTTCTGCACATTGTTTAAATTGCTTTCGTGCATTACGGGTTGAATATATTTAAAAGAAGCGTTAAAAATGTTATATTCTTTACATTTGGACAAATAAAAATCGTAAATTACTGGGCTATCTTAAGGGAAATACATTGTGGGATTTTTTTCGCAGTACGTATACTCAAGGAAGAATCTTCCAACTTTCTTCTCTACCCATATTTCCTAGACCATCTACGAGCTCATAATATTAACAAGCTCGTAAAGTGTGAGACTGAAAAGAAAATGTTTTTGAAGCGGCATAATATATCATCCGTCGGTCCAACGTATACTTTCTATCTGTCCAAAATTCGAAGCATCTTGTTCAACCTTTAATACAAACTTTCCTTTATATCGTACATATATTCTTCAATACCCCGTGAAAGGTGGTCCAAACCTATCGCCCACGTGTTTAATTTACAATAGTTGCCGTGTGCCGTAATAACCTATGCAAAGACAAACAAATAAGTACCATTTCGATATAATTGAATTTAACCCTATTTTCCAGTTACATCTCTGACTTTATTGTATAAAAATAATTTAATCGGAAATATCGAATATTTAAATGGTTTCACAATGTAGCTTCGAGAAGAGAATAATTTTCCACGTCGTACTATTAATTTAAAAAATAATTCGTTTTCGGGAGGTGTCAATGAATGTTTAGAAAATTAATCCGAGGGCGCTGAGAAATTTCATACTGGAATAGTTCATAATTTGGTTGTCGTCGATTACTTCATAGGCGTTAGCGGTTTTGAAATAATTAATACTTGAAATGTTCGCCGAGTAAAATTTCGATATTGAGAAATTAAATTAAGCTGCTTAGTTCTTTTTTAATCGAAATTTTTATTTAATAAGGAAGTATGTTTACCCGTAGTCACCTCGAAATAGCACGATTATTATTTCTAGTAGTACGAAGTAAAGGTTTCTTTTTCTACATTTATTATAATGTCTGTAAAATTTAAAACGATAATATATTCTTTTAAATAAAGGCAGAAATTAATTAAAATAATATCGGAGATTAAATAACAATTCAATTATCGATCAGTGGCTAAATGACGTTGAATGCTAGGCAAAAAAAAAAAAAAAGAATGAAAAAAAATGAAAAACTCGTTCATTCAAAATTCAAATGTGGCCAAGACGTACGTGAAGCGTAAGAAATATTAATAGTTTCTGTTTATAGAGGTTGCAATTGTTTTTTTTGTTTTTTTTGCTGACGAAGTGTATAGTTTGCAAAATTGTTTTTTTCCACTTGAGTCGCTATGGCTACGAAGATAATAAAAAATTGAAAAAATACTTAACATTTTCCTCGACCTCCTTTTATTAATACGTTTTTATTTACTACGGTCGTTTCGAATATGGAATTTTAGCATTTACCGGGATTATTTTTTTTCCCCTTTCTGTAACTTCATTTTTTAGGGATGCCCATATTTTATATCATTTTCGCATTCATTAAAAACTAGATGAGTATATTGCTTTTCAAGAGAAATATTCACTCTGTCATGGTCATTCTAAACAGATTCATAAAAAAGGACTACACTTTTATTTCTAACTGACGACGTTAACGGCTCTGTCTTATTGTAGAGTTTTTTTAACCGCTAAATAATATCCGGAGCTTGTTTTCTGTTTAGAATTCATGTATTAGCGAAGTACTTCGGATAACCCAAAAAAAAAAAAAATAAAACGATTTAACGGAAAAAGATACTCTTTTGATAAGAATTTTACTTCGATGATCGAAAAATATTTTTAACTTTTAAAAATGATTCCAATAAACCATTCTAGTATGTAAAGGGGCGCGGATTTATAAAATGACATCTTTCTACGCTAAAATCGATAAGCGTACGAAACAACAATTTATTTCGAATTTATTTCGTATAGTTGAATATTACTTTTTTTTTTTTTTTTTTTTTTTTTTTTTTAATGTGGGACAGAAAGAACATATTCCTTAATAGGAGGTTAATTATTTTCAATTTATTTCTTCTGATTAATCCTTGCATATTACATGACTGTATGTGTTTAATCAGGGGGTTATTGTTGTACGTTGTTCGAAATACAATAGACAGTTTTATATGGGAAAAAAAACAATTGCAGAAAAAAAAGTAAATAGCGTAAAGGAATAATATTAGAGCGACAGCCGCCTTCTGACGATTAGTTATGCTTATCTGATATGTTTGCGCTTAGTTAGGTTAAAGTTACTCAAGAATGCATTTCGGAAAAGTATAATTTCCCCGTCGAAGTCGAAAGATGATAATTTTCCAAACTCTCAATAGACAAGAAGAAGGAATAAGGATAATCTGGTTCGGCGAATGACCGAATCGATATATCTATATATACGAGGTTTGTAAATTAAGAAATGAGACTGACCTTCTTCAAATTTTTATTCAAATAGAATTACAATTTTATATTGTTACCTTCAAAAAACTTCCTTTCTACATCTATCTCTATCTATCTATATATATATAAGATATATATGTCGCGGAAATATTGAACTTTATGGTTTTAGGATAATGAAGACCTGAAAGAAGTAAGTTTTTCGGACAGTTAAGGAAGATAGTACTGTCCGAATTTCATCGAATACGAAAAACTCGTATATTTAAATAGGTGTAAAATTTAAACGAATTTTGAACTGCTTGTTATAAAATTCTTGAAAATTTTAAATATTACCAAAAAAAAAAAAAAAATGAGACAGGTACGTTTAATTATGTAGTCGTCATTTTATTTGGTTTTTTTTTGAGTAAAATATTTTTGTTTTTATTATTTCAGTTTGTCTATTCATTAAAAATCAGCAACGAATTGTTTATTTTTTCTTCTGGTAACAAATATTTCTTTTTTGCAAGAAAAACTGGATTTTTCATCTAGACTGGCCAACGTTAAATAACAATGTTGACTCTTAAAGGTCCATCTGAAATTATGTCTTGTAAGAAATTTAAAAAATTTTTGAAAATTTATTACAAAAAAAAAAGTATTATTTTCACCGACAACTTTATTCGTTTCGTTTATGTAGATTCATTGTTATAATTTGCGACGCGCATTATTATTATTATTATTATTATTCGTTACTAATTTTTTTTTTTTTTATGAGTACACTAATGAAGAGCAACAACTCAATCTGTCAAGGAATCTACGTAATAGCTCAAAAGGAGCATAACATATTAGATTTTAATCTGGTGCGAGATTGAATGAATGAAAGAAGCTAGAATAGGGACAACTGACAAAGAAGGAAAAGAGAGAAAATAAGAGTCATCATATGGAGTAGGAAGACCAAGATTATAATGAGATATTTTTATAAATCATTTACATTACTTTAAAAAGTGCACATATCGTTGGAATTAGTTAATGTTCGTAATGTTGTCCGTCGATGACAGAAATTTAAAAAAATGGCGCCTTATAGAGTTCACTTCTTTTATTTAATGGAGCCGAAGTAAAATCCCACATCCTTCATTATATCGTTTTGACGGGATATCATATGCGGTATAACTATTAAAACTGAAAAGAAATATCGTATTTCTGATGCAGAAATATGCCACTTTGTCGTCAAGTCACTAGACAGAAATTTTTTTTCTCGTGCAGCCGGAACTGACGAATTTCGGTAGTTTGATTAAAAATTCTCAAATTTGCCCTTCCCCTCATTTTTTTTTGTTTAACATCTCGGATAGCGCGTGCTGACGAATATAAAATTCCATGTCGAGGCTGAGTTTCAATTTAATTTGAAAAATGTTATTTTTTTAGCAATTATCAAGGGTTAGTAGTTCCGGTAATTAAAAGGATCGGACCTTTTAACCTTCCCCTGATTGACTCAACTTAACAGAATTACAATTTCTCTAATACCTCTACCATGACTCGTACGTACTTTTCTGTCTGCAATTCCGTTTTCTATCCTATCCTATGCTCTTATTTTATTCGACCATCAGAATTCGTCTTCTGATATTATAATTAATTTTGCTAATATTTTCTTAAAAATGTATTTCAATTTCGGTGTAATCACGCGTAAAATTTTATTCTTCTATATAATACATTTTTTTTTTTTTTTTTCAATCAATGAGCAGCAATAATGAATTTTAACGGTAGTTTTTAAAAAAAATGCATGCTATACATTAATTCCTTAAATGATTCCTAAGATATCCATGGACAATTTCGAACTGAAATGAAGCATTTACCATTTTTTTAACCCGTTCTGGACTTAAGAAGCTACCGAATTTCTCTTACCTAAATTTGATGAATTGCGACAGTTGTGTCTTCTAAAAACTTTCCCGTCGTTGCTATATACATTTATATTTCCATATTTTTTTTTCGCCTACCGCCGGCTTCCGTTTTCTTCCGTTCTCTCGCCTAACTACTGTTTTTCCATAAATTTTACTCTTGTTACCGTTTACCGATTTTTTCGTATCTTTTTTCTTTTAATTTTCCGTCCTATCTTGATGTTTTTAATAAATTCTGTTCGCTCTCGCCATTATTAGTAATAACTTCCGCCGCTTCTATTTAATTCCTAACATTTTCTAATTTTCTTTTGCTACCTTTTTTTTTGTCCGTATTTTATTATTACAATTTTTTCATTTCTCCCCACAAAACTTCTGTTCCACTCGGTAAAGGTCACACGTTCAATACGTTTCATCTTCTTTCTCGCGTGATCTTACGCTCTTCGTCCGTCCTCTTGTTTTTCATCTACGATGTTCTATTCTCCGACAATTGGTCACCGGCGGGGTCCACTCGGTAGGATTTAATGATTGAAAAAGTATTTTCATGTAGATTATCATAGTTTGAGTAACATTATTATGCGCAAGCACGGCTCTGAGCAAAAAGACAGGACGAAATTAACAATATTCCGCAACGTAGACGTTATTTTCTAACCGAACAGCAGAGTACTTTGGAAAAGCCTTTGCAAAACAACCCGCGCGCGCAATTTATTATTACATTAATCAGCGCGAAACAGTTTTAAAATTCGCTTTTCGCGCTTTTTTATTAAATAATTTTATCACCATTTTAAATTCTGTAGATTAAATTAGACGACCAGAATGATGATCCGAATGAAAACAAAATGATACACGATAAATAGCGTCACGGATGATTTATTCGCGTAAATGAAGTGATAATATACTGGTGGACGCTATTAATAAAGCAGTCGTCGATTTTAGAGGAGTAAATAAAAAATAAAAGCGAAAGCAAAGAATCGTATCTTAAAATATATTCCGGTTTAGCAAGGAAATTGATAATCGAATCAAACCTAATTTCATCGTATCGTAATTAAAGTGTTCGGGAGGACGCCGCTACAAATTTCTTTTCAAATAATGCTCGAATCGAAATTTTTTTTTTTGCATAATTTTCTTAAACAAATTTTATAAAACTGACCCAGATTTATCGCCCCCCCCCCCATCACCGTTTATGATTTCACCGATCGCTAAAAATGTTTCACAAAAAAAAAAAAAAAAAAAAAACATAAAAAGAAACATTTAAAACACTCGAATAATACGCGTTTAAAGAAGTTTGCTCGACTAAATTTCGTTCGCATTTAAATTTTTTCGTTTGCGAAAAGTAAATAATTTTTTTGAAAGTTACGAAAATATATTTTTATAAAATTACATTTAACCGAACTTCATTCACGAAAAATGAAAAAACCCGAAATTAGCTTCCTCAGAAGTAAAAATATTTCCAAACAACCGATAATAATTGTTTAATGCCAACGTGTAAAAGTGTATGCAATTGCGAGGGGGAAAAAAATAAACGATACGAAAGTTTTTGAAAAAGATAAATAATATTTCGGTAAAAGTATGATCATCGGGGTTAATTTTCATTCCAAAAATCGGGAAATATGAAAATATATGTAATTTTAAAATTTTTTCGACTTGATTGTTATCGACGTTGTACGTTATTTCGCGATTTTTAATAAAATTCTGTTTTTTATAATCGCGTCGTTTGGCAAGATCGTCAGAAGGTTTTTTTTTTTTTTTTTTTTGGTTTTTAGCCCCGTTTTAAAAAAAAATTATTCAACAGCAGCGTGGAGGTGCTTTAAATTCTTTAGAAAATATCTGTTGATCAGAAATGACTACTGACATAATTTTTTTCCCTAATTTTTAAATGAAATTACTTTATGAACGAAACTATAACGATTTTATATAGACATATACAACTTATTTATACGTTTTTCTTTCTTTATCGAGTTTTGATTAAATGTTCGAACCTAAATGTAAAAAATGTTCTAATATATCCCACGATTTTTATTTCAGAGTATTATTAAACGCCTTAATATGCTGCATACAATAAATTCACACGCTGATTGTGTTTTAGTGTAAACAATGCGTTTTATTCCGTTTTGTTGAAAAATCTTTAATTTTTTTTTTTTTTTTAGTGGGGCGATTATTGCTTATAAAATTTATATTATAGGTTTCTTCTAAAATTTCCGAAATTTATACATCTATATTTTTTTTTTTTTTTCTTTATTACTAGATGCCTGGAAGTTTCAATTTATTCGAGCTCCATTATAGTTTTCTAGTTTTTGTTTACAATCCGATGTTTCGATATTATTCGCTTTTTTTCTTTTTATTATAAATCGCTCTCTGTTGTTTACCGCTGAATTTAAATATATACTTCTATATTGCAGTACGTTTTTTTCTTTTTTCTGCTTTCTTATTTTTATCAATTGATCTAAAACCGAATCAGGTGCGGGTCTTTTACACGGTTTTGATTTTATTAATTTTTTTACGCCGAATTTAACTTAGGAATCAGAAAATTCGAATCTGTTTCTATCTTTGTTTCATAATATTCTCTCTGTAATGTGTGTGTTATAGAGTTGGCTTTTCGTATCCCTGTCTTTAAACAGTCAACGAATATATGTGTACGCATTGACATTCCGGCAGGGGAGGATTCTCTCTGCCAAACCACTTTTTTTAGTCGGCATTTTTAGAAAATTTCGAAATTAAATTTTGAGTAAAATTTTCGGTTGGTTCGGGAACTTTCGTCGAAATTTCAGGTGAAAAAGTTAAAATAAATTAATAAAATTTTACATCTCCCAAAAACTTAAATCTCTCAGAACGTCTCCGTTTATGGTGCGCATGGATGCCGGCAATACTAAATTTATTAGATACTATTTGATTCGAGAAAAGTCATGTAGAGAAGTCTTCTTAAAATTAATTTTCGTTTTCTTGTTTAATTCCAAGCGAACAACAACATACAGAGACCTGATGCTATTTTATTCAGTTTGACATGTGCGCTTCTGCGAACCAATATCGGCCATCGCGGCATGACAAAAAAAAGAAAGAACAAGTTTATATAAAAGACGATCCTACACAGACCAAATACTTTTTGAGTCGGAGTTTTAATGCTTAATTTTTAGAGCGATTAAAGAAAGCAGAAATTAAGAAAAATAGTGACATACAGACTCGTCTGAAGGAAATCTTAATTTACGTAAAGGGATACTTTTTTTTTTGGAAATAGCGAAATTTGAACAAATATAAGTAAAAATTAGGGATATAATGTACAAGCAAAAAATCGATTAGAAAACAATTAATGTATTAAAATTTAAAAAAAAAGCGATATGTTTTAATTTCTAATATATTAAACATTTTATAGTAGATTTATTGCTTATATATTGTATTAATTTTGAAAACATGTTTCTAAAAATCGCACTTTATAGAAATTAGGGATACGACAAAATTTTCATACCGTCAACACTAATAGATCGAGGACGGATCAATGATAAAATTATCCCCTTTAATTCTAATTTGCACAATACTTAAAAATCGACGAAATATAAACATTCGAAAAAATTCTTATTATCGATTTCGAAAATTGTTTCTGATTGTTATTTGACGCAGCGCAATACGGACAGTCTTCGGTCTTTTCGCATTCCCTTTTGTTTACACTTTTATCCATTTTACTTTGCCCTCCCCCAGCGGTACTTTCCACATTTTATCTCGTTTCTTCTATTCTTTAACGAAAAAATCATCCTTCTTTCCTGTTACGTTTTTATTTTTTTATTCATTCTTTTTTTTTTTTTCCCCCCGGAAGAGTTATTATTCCGCTTATGATGATGGGTAAGATTTTAATCAGCTGGAAATGTAAGAACCCCCCACACCCAATAATTTAACACTTTATTAGTCGGGAATGCAATTATTTCCGAAAACAAGTATTTAAGAACGAGTAGCCAAATGGTTTAAGGCTGAAAAAAACAAAAACAAAAAAAAGGAAGGAAGGGAAAAAGAAAAAATAAATTTTTTACAATTTTATCTAATGTGCGTATTTTTCGGCGACCGAAAAAAATGCGACTGAATTTTATAAAATACGTTAGCATCGTTTTTTCCTTTTTTCCTATTTGTAAACAAATTGTTTATTTATATATATATATTTTTTTTTTTTTTCGATAAAAATACGTTTTCAAATATATATGTTTTTTTTTTAATACTCTGAAATATTAAAAAAAAAAAAAAACTAAAAAAAAAAGCGAAGGAGACTGTTAGAATTGGTTTCATAAGCGGAAAATTTCGAACATTTGGAAATTTTTACATCTTTCAAGCGTTCGATCGTTCGCTTCGAAAAAAATTTAGTCGGTATGAAAATGGACGGAATTTTTTAAATTATGTACTTGTGAAAATGGCGCATTTATCGTGCTGCGTAGGAAATCGTAAAAGCGGAAAGGAAGACAAAAAGGTTAACTTACCGGCGCAGATGGCGATGTAAATGTTATACTTGGAAGGGATGTAATTGGTTTGTATGATCATTTTCGAGCGATTTCGTGAAGAAGCCGATCGTTGCGACGATACCGACGATACAACAACAATTCTAGCGCTATTATTATCGGTAAAACTTTTTCGACGCTGCGAAAAACTTTTAGAGTGTCGCGACCGATCGCAAGCGATGTTCCGACGATTGTTAGCACGCTGGCTGGAAGCACAACAACAACTATCGAACTTCAACCGTTGCGATAATGCGACGCTACTGACGCTGCTGCTCGCCGCTAGATCAGCACTACTGTTGATCAACGGAGCCGAAGATGCTCGACCACCTCTACGTCTCCGACCGACGCAACCGCACGAGCTACTCCGTTGGCCGCGCAGATTTTTCCCTTTCACGCTGGACCGCGGCGGGGTATGGCGATCGGCTGTCCCGTCGTCGCAGCAGTCGCCGTGACTCCTCAGCAGTAGCGGCTCCGCGGACGCTCCGACAGACGTCGCGGCCGCCGCAGCTTCCACCGTAGCCACTCCGGTGAATCCTTCTCCCAGCCGACGATCGGCCCCTTTCCACTTCGTCTTCTTTTTCTTCAGCATTATTTTTTTCATCTTTACCCCCTGCTGCGCGAAAATTCCCTCTTCTCTTTGTTCCGGGGTTTCCGGCGTCCTGTGCAGGCTTCGCCGATTCGTCGTACTGCGAAACTTGCTTTCCGCTCGGACGCTGTTCCACCATCGGAATATCCATCCCCTATGTCCCGGTTCGGTTGTGGACGCGGCGGCCGTCGTTGTGATCCGTTCGCCGTTAAATTTTTTCCGACGTCCATCTTGCGGTTCCTCTAGCTGAAGTAAAGAATTTAGTTCCGATCCGCTGTTCATCGTCTGTTTGCGCGCGATTTCGATCGCTACTTCGACACTTTGTTGGAGTTCTGAAACCAGAAAGGATCATAATAAGCGAGACCGAATACTTTTTAAATTTCGCTTTTTTAAAGATATCTTTTACACGCATTAATACGTTGTGCTATGCAGCCTCTCTATACTTTTATTAAACAGACGATGAAAACGCGGTGACAGATGAAAGAGAAGATCGAAAAAACGGTTTAAAACGACAAAGTACGAAAGCTACGGGACACCGTGTTGATCCCTCAGAATGTTCTCATTACATCGGATTCGCAAAGTGTCCTGCAAGCTAATCCTGCTTCCTTCCCACTCTACTGACTAATCTAAGCATACGTTCTCTGATCCGTAACAACCCTTTGTCACTCTGTTCAGAACTTTTTTTCTTTTGGGCTTGTCAACCGGGAAGAGCTCTTTACCCAGAAACAATTAAAAAAGGAAGGAGTCAATTATATCTTGATATGGTGTCAGATGTTGTTAGGAGGAAGGAATTCGGACCTCTTGCGGGACATCTGAACCGGAATATGTATTAGCCTACTATTTTTTATTTGCGATAGATTTATTTTAGTGTTTTTGAGTTTCTTTCTGTAAACGCCTTCTAAATGATAGTACATATTATTGCCCTTCATTCTCAAATCTTGATATACTAGGGTGGTTCAAATATAAACCGGAATTTCGTCATAAAAATTTTTATTTTATACTTACAGTGCTCATATTTTTTACAATTTTTCGAGATAACCCCCCTCGCACGCTACGCACTTTTTCCACCTCTCCGGCAATTTTTTTATTCCTTTTTCGTAAAAATCTCGCGGCTTGTCACATAGCCATTTGCGCACGAACGATTCCACCTCATCGTTGCTGTCGAAACGTTGTCCACCAAGTGCTTCGTTCAACGGGCCAAACAAATAATAATCACAAGGCGACAAATCTGGACTGTAAGGAGGATGTTCAAGTGTTTCCCAGCCCAATTCGGCCAATGTCTCCATCGTGAGCCGAGCGGTGAATTTCTGTTTAAAATTCAGAAGTCTTGGCACCCATCTGGCTGCAATTTTGCGATAACCTAGCCGATCATGAATTATTGTCTCAATACTACCTATGCTGATGCCCAATTCGTCGGTCATATCGCGTACACGGACGCGTCGGTCAGCCAAAATGAGTTGTTCGATGGCTTTGACGTGTTCATCTGTAATGCTGGTTTTTGGGCGCCGCGCATATGGTATGTTTGACACCACTTCACGTCCTTTTCGAAACTCGGAACACCACTCGTACACTTGAGTTTTGGAGAGACACTCATCCCCGAACTGTTCGCGTAATTTTCGGTAAATTTCCACGGATTTTACGTCGTCTTTGACTAAAAAACGAATAATGATGCGTTGCGCAACAGACACTGGTACTTCTTTTTCACTCATGGCTCTAACTACACTAAAAAGTGAGGTTACGCGGCTCTAATTGCTCTACACGCTTCGTAACAAACCGGTCTAACTGCCAGTGCAACCACTTTTTCCACAATAAATTTTTCGCGTGTTTATTTAAAAATTCCGGTTTATATTTGAACCACCCTCGTATGTCCATTTAACCGGCGATGCCTTTCCTCACCTTTCCGTCTTGGCGGCGTTTATCTCTCTTCACAGTCTGCCGTTTATGCATTTTCTTGGGTAAATGTCCTAAAAAAAAAAACAAAAAAAAACACAGTTTTTGCTTGTGTGTGGATCATTTTTGTCTGTTATCATTGACTACGTAAGATTCCCTTCCGTTTCCTAGTTCTCGGGCTAATCTCCCCTCGTCAACAATTGAATAAAAACAAAAAAAAAAAAAAAAAGTCTTAAGTTTTTTTTAAGAAATTACGAACAATATTTGTTATCTCCCTTTCACGAAGTACTTTAGTTTTTGAAAATGAAGGGGAAAAAATAAATATCCCGTAAGCGGTTCGGTAGCGACGGTATTTTTTTTTTATTTTTTTTACTCTTCCTCTGGGCTCACCAACGAGCGACACTGACCCAATGCCTAGTACAACGGTAGGGAAATTACACACTTTTAATTATTTACTCTGTATAAAACGATTTAAAAAGTATATACATATATACCGAGAATTTTTATTTTGCCTTAATACTTTTGTTTTCTTATTATTTTTACAAAAATGAACTCACGTACGTTCAGTGAAGCGAGGAGAATGATGAATCGGGGTGGAAAACAATTAGAAATTACTAATCTTATCAATTACCGTAATGGCGGTATATTTTTAAAGCTAAATAATTGTACCTAAATTATGTTACGCTACCGTATGTAAAACTATGTATTGTGTCGACTGGAATATTTCTCTCTATTTCTCTCTATTTCGTACGTAATATTCGCAATAGTTTAAAAATTTAATGAAACGAGGCATTGTGTGCCCCGATGATAAAAATGTTACCTTTAATTAGACGCAAACTTGTTTTAAAATTTAAAAAAATTACATCTCGTCGCTTGACTGTGGGAAACAACTGAACAGTCTAGCGCAAGCCTCCTTCGTGTTAATACAAATGGAACCACTAGTTTGCGATGTATGTGTCATATTAATCGCATTACTGGTACATCGGAATATCTATTTAACGAGAGTAACCTCTTCGCGTCGTTAATTCCTTCGAATAAAAATGCTCCTATTTTATATTCTGTACCTTTTTGTTATTATTAAATTACATCGAAAAATGAAAAATGTTTTAAAACAGATTAAATTTATCGTTGTAGCTAAGTACCGAATAAATGCTTAAAAAAAAAACGATTACTTTAAAATTCCAGCAATATTCATTTACTTTCGAAAAAATACTCGTAACTTTTAATTAAGCTTAAACAAAAGAAGTACTTTCTGAAAAAAATCTATTAAAAAAACTACGATAGAAAAGCATCGGATGATTTTACTCGTACGTTTAGCGCCTCACGCTTCTATTATTACAGCGATGGCGTCAGTGCCACTGAGCTCAAAGCGTCACCAAACAGTGCGGTATTGAAAAGATGAATGCGGCGTTTCAAAGTGATTTGTGTTTTCGCGCGAATTATGTACTCGCTAGCGTTCATTTTACCGTACACGATTGTGAATATGAATCCTTTTCTGTATTTTGTATTACGTGTGCTTTCAGGAAAAATAAAAGATCATTAACCCAATGAAAGACCTCTGGAAAAGAAATAGTTCGCTATTTATGTACTAAATTATAAGAACGCGTTTCATTTACTAATTAGATTATTCGAGGAATTCGTTTTCAAATTAAAGTATGATGGGAAATACATTCCTGAAGAGATGTTAACGATAAGTTTAAGGTATTTAATTTTAACGCATTTCGGACAAGAAAATTTTTACTTTAGTTTTCCTTTGTACAGTTGAAACGAAACTATCAAGTTTTATGCGAAAAAGAACCGAGATGTTATCATATAGTCGTGTCCGCTAACAAATGACTTCTAATGAATTATATTTTAAACCAACGAAATGTTTTATTTTTACATTCTTCACAGTAAAAATCGACACTAATCTAAATTTCGTCTACAAATCTTCTATCAATTACAAATTAACTTTACAAAGTAAATAATAGCGATGTAAATCTGAAACAGTAGTGTTAAATAGAACTGCAACAGTATTACATCAGTTTTTGTAGTAGCGCTAACGGCACGGCGTTTACGCAGAAAAATACAAACACGTCTGTATACACTAATAGGTATTCAGAACGGCTGACGCTCGCAGTCTTGGAGGGTAGAGCGACATCTTTTTGAGAAGGCGGTGGTATAATTTATCGCGAGCGTTTGCATAAAAGCCTCATTATTGCCAATGTATTTAGAGAAGTCGATGTCTAGAGTCACTGAGAGTTTCGCGACACGAACGCTGCCCACAAAAATTTTCTAATTCAGCAACTCATTTTTAAACCGTCATTCGAGAAAAATTATTTCTTATTTTTTATTCCATTTGAAAGATGCATTTCTCCTTAAAAAATATTTGTTTAGTTTCGTTATAATTTATTATTAAAAATTGTCGTTTTTTTTTTTTTTTTTTTTTTTATAACCAAATAGATAAAACATTAAATGCTGAAACTTTTTTTTAAAAATTATTGACTTTATTTTCTATTTTTTAATATTATTATTGAAAGCGTTAATATTTTTTGTTTTTTTTCTTTAGTATCGAGCGCTATCTATCGGTGTAAACTGTCATCATGGAATCAGTACATAAAAAATTATAAAAAACATATACGCGCTAAACTACATTTCTTATATTACCGCGACGTACACGAATCGATTTAAAAACAAAAATTAACCTTCTGTCTAATCAGGAAATAGCTAAATACGTACTCACGGGTTTTTATTTGAATCCAGATTCTTATTTGAAGCAATTTAAAACGTGTTTTGTTGGACTCCTTTTATATATTTAATTCGAAATTAAGAATTAAAAGTTTTACTAGCTTTTTTTTGTTTTTAAAATAACAATAACGATGCTTCAGTATTGACATAGGACTACTAGAGTAACTTTCCATTTGTAAGAGGTAGAACATGTGAACTTCAACCATTGTGTAACTGAATATGCACGAGAACTAACTTAACAACTTTGTCAGTAAATCATCTTCTATTTTATTTTTCCACTTGTTTTTTTCTGTCTGTATACTTGTACTTTATTTATTTATCTACTTTTTTTTTTTTCCCCCGCTAATAATTGTACATAATTTGGGTAAAACATTCTCCCGGAAGAACTGCTCCAATAAAATGAGTGAACTCGGATCGCCATCAGTTGCGAATGGATAACTATTAAAAAGGCTTTAAGGATAGAAAATAAAAATCGCTACATCGTTGCGGCCAACTGTCGGAGCAAGAAAAAGTAATATTTGGTACGTTTAATTTCTATTCGACGATGGAAAGTTTCTCAAATTGCGAAAATGTATGCGTGTTTTTAGTTATCGTTCGATTTTAATCAATATTCGGGCCATACAGATGCGATATGTCACGTGTATTTCACCGCAAAGAAATCCCAAACATCGATATTTTCGTCGAATTAGCGTTATAAATGGGAGTGAAACACACCGGCAATGTAGCGTTCTACTACCTGATTCATTTCTTTGGCTCGTTGAAGATCTTTTTATCTTTCGTTGAACGCGAAACCGGATATTTAAATAGTATATGCTTTGCTGGAAATACATCAGCGTTGTTATGAATTTCAACAACTGGAATTTTCCAGCAGGTTCTCTGTGTCAGACGTTGAAGGCGGATTTGCCGTTTAAAGACGTAATTTATATCTCGTTTACTGAATAACAAAACTCATTAACAAAATTTGCGAGAATTACAGATATATGTATAACGGGATCCAGAACATCTGCTGTTTCGCTATCAGTACACTCTTCTGAGATATTCGAGTATTCAGCGATCGTAATCAATAGATGTATTAATATAATGTTTGATCCTTTTTTTTTTTACTTTTTTTTTTATTTTTTTTTTAATCGGATTAAAAGAAAAAATCTTCACCTCTAATACGAGTTTACATTTTAAGAGCATGTAAAATTAGAGAGCAGTATTTTATGAATGAAGTAAATGTACTACGTTGATTAATATATTTTTTTGTTCGTACGCAAAAGAGACGGTGCTTTTAAAAATCAGTTTTATTCGGAAATACACATCAACCACAGATTTCCTAATATTGCAGCAATAAAAATTCAATGTTAGATAATATTTAAAACTCGTTTAATTCAAAAACTGATTGAATTACACAACAGTTTCTTCAATTTACGTCAACTGGAGACCCGAACTATTTTTTTTTTCCCCATCCTCGCTGGTATCCGATCGTAAATAAAATTGGACAAACTTCGCTCGGTACTTATCACGCACGGGGAAATTCCTCTGGAACCCCGTACCAGTTCATCTTCAATTCTTACAGATAAGTTGTTCGCATTAACTACGCGTCGTTCTATCCGTTTTCTAATCCAGTAATAGTCAGTATATAAATATGCTCAGTGATCTAACATTGCCGATAATAAAGTTAGGTCAAAACATTGCAAAATAACGTCAGTGATTTTCTAAATATATTCTTTTTTATTTAGGATTATTCCATGACTCCAGACTTACCTGGAGGACATACATAAAGACTAATTATCCCATCAACTCGTGAATACATACAATCCTTTAAAAGTGATTAATGACTCATCCTAGGGAGGGGAGCCAATGATCTTAAGTTTACTAATATAAATCTCTAGTGAGATCCAGGTTGGATTATGGCGCAGTTTTTTACGGTTTGGCTGCAGCTTCTCTTCTTAAGAAGCTAGAGACTCATTTTAGAATATTAGATTGAGGTTTATATCGGGTAACCTTAAGTCTTGCCCTGTAGTTTGCCTTCAAATGGAGATGATGGTGCCACCGTTACATATTAGAAGAATAGCTTTAGCCGATAAATATTTAATTAAACACTGTAATTTTTTTAATCATCCGCTAATAGTTAACGGTGTATGGATCTACACAAAAAATGGGGATTTGTCAATAGAAAAAATGCCTCTTTTTATTAAAAGAATTAGCAAATATATTAAATATAACGCTCCCTTGATTCCCGTTTTTCCTTCCATGTACTTCAATCTTCCGTATATGATATTAACTTAATAAATATTGATATTAATATTAACTCTTTTCAAGAATTAAGTAAACTTAATTTACCTCGCGTCATAACTATTATGGAATCTCAGTATCCCCATTATATGCAGATCTTTACGGACGGTGCCACATTTCCAGGTACCATTTTATGCAGAAGTTTAGGTTACCTCCTGAGGCTTCGGTATTTACGGCGGAGCTCTTGGCTATTGAAAAGGCCCGTGAATATATTTTAAATGTCCTCCGTTGCAATGGGAATTTTCGTTATACATATGCTCGGATAGTCTTAGCTCCCTTTTGGCTATTAAGGGTTGTCATTTTAATAATAAAAGTCACCCTTTATTAGTATTGGAAATCAGGAATAAATGCTTGAGTATCGCGCAGCTCGGTGGAATTATCAAGTTTTTCTGGTTACCTAGTCACCGCCGTGTTCTTCCTAATGACAGCGTTGATGCGGTAACTAAAGGCGCCAGTATGTCTGGAGATCAGTTCCCATATATCCCATCTACTGACTTAATGGAGAAAATTAAAAGCGATAATAGAGCGGACTGACGAACTTTTATAGATTCTTGTCCCACTATTGGTAAAACATATAGAGTTATTCAACGATCTTTGCCCTCTTTGCCCCTGGTTTGTCCACATGCCGTCTTTAGTTCCGCCTGGTACAATTCGTAGATTTGTTACGGTTATTTGCAGGCTGCACTCGGTCATTCTAGAGTGTCGCTAATCTTTTCTATAGTAGATCTTCCATACCGAAATTGTAACAATCTTTACAGAGGACATTAATCATTTGTTTTTTAGTTGTGGTTCGTTTAAACATAGTAGAATCACCCTAATTGTGATGAATTAGTGGCTATTGGAATATATCCGCCATACTTTCTATATTCATTGCTGTGTACTGATAACCGTACTACCTTAGTAATTTTGTTCAAATTTGTAAATACGAACCGTATAATTATACTCAGTTGATACATTAACTTCCTGCAAATAGATTTGTTCCTCCGACTGGATTGAAACAATTGTTTCCATTTAGATTTTTTTTCCTTTTTTCTTTTCTCGGCTTTACTTATTTTCTTAACTTTTGCTGTTTAGTCGCACTCCACAGTGTCTGCTGCACTTGGGATATGGTCAGTTTTTAATTTTCTACTCATTCTCTTTCGGCATTCCTTTATATATATATATATATATTATTCAGCTTCTACTTATTCATAGAATTTCTTCAATGGCCAAATGGCTTCTCGCCAAGCCAAAAAAACCCAACCACCAAACAAGGCGATCGTTTAATTTTCAAATAGTTTTCCGATGCCAGGTGTCACGGAAATGGTATGTAAGGAAAAGAAGCTCTTTTTAGCTATGGAAATGGTGGTAAAAGAATTTAAGATGGGTGGAGTTATATTTCTGGAAAGGAAGAAGCAAAAACAAATCGAAAAGAAAACTGTTCAGGTGGATTATTAAGAACAAGAAATAAAGTTTACCGTCAAGACCTTGAGTGAGGATAGAAGATTTGAAAATGAACAGACTTCAATTCATTAATAGCGAAGGCAAAAGTTAAAAAGTGCGGAAAGAATTTCATGTGGAAATAATGGAGTTGTATACAATTCATCAACGTTAGAAACACATTTGCAGAAGCAACAGAAGCAATAAGCGATATTAGATTATCCACAGAAATGTTGAAATTAGAAAGACGTTCAGAAGATGGGGACTTAAAAGCTCCAAGTATTTTTCATGTTGTTCAAAAGAGGGATATTTCTAGAGAAGAAAAAAACAGTAATTCTTCCAAGAGGAACCCCTTCGAAGCTCTAAGTATAAATATTTAACTTTTGACTTAGGGTCCAGGAGATGCCCGTATGGTAAGATCCGAACGATCAAAGAATTTAAGCGTGCCATTTGAAAAAACAAACAGGTTTCCCTTTTTAATTATGAATCCTAATTATCATCTCCAGATAGTGAATTTTCAATAGGTCACGAGTAAAAGCTGTACGTTGCCTTATCTCTAGTGAAATTACGTGTTTAGTACAAACTTGACATTCGGATTTTCGCGTCGTAAGTAAAAGTTTAAATTTTACCTCATGTTTTAATTGGTTACGCATTATACATGTTAAAATTAATTTTATTCGGCGATATAAATAAAATACTATCTGTTTCTTGTAGATCTTTATTACTGTAATCAGTGGAAATTAACTAAGCTTCATTTCTGAAGCTATTCGAAATCGAAATTGATGCGGAAAAAATGATAATCTACACGTGTAACGGGTTTTTTTCCACCCCCACCCCCCACCCATGGAATGTCAGAAACGGATCTTCGCCCAGAAACGACACGAGGGAAAAGAATAAATTAGATGTAGAGTCGGTGTCAAATATTGATAAGATATAAGAACTGAGGATAGGAACAACGGAGATCGACGGAAACGATAAGATATACGAAGCACAGATAAAGATTAGGGAGTTTGAGTGATAACAGGTCGGAGTACAAAGAGGTGTACGTTCGTTCACGAGGGACATGTAACAGTTGAAACAATTAATTGCAGATATTGTACAATAACGAGGAAACCAAAAGAAACGGCGAGATTGCGTCTTATTACAACTTTACCATCTGATGGTGTCGATTAGTTTCTAGTGTAAATAATCGAACAAATGACCACGTTTATCGGTGATGAAGAGATGACGGTGTAACCACGACGTGGTAATCAAAGAACCCGTTTGTACTAAAGGCATTTTAACCTACGATTTTTGTTAATTTATTCACAGTGAAATTCTTAACACATGTTAAAAAGAGCGTCAAGGTTAACTGTAAAGAATAGGGGTAGAATAAAAACTTTCATATATTACTACAGATTCCATATAATTTTTTATGTATGTACATAATGTACCACAATCCGATTTTAAAACATTTAATAATGGAAATCACAGTCGCGGTCGGCATCGCGATTGCTCTTCCATATTACACTTATAATAGCTGAAATAACCGAAAACACTATATTGAGTACGGAACCGGCTCTGTACTTATGCTATCATACCGAAAGTAATAAAAAAAAGGAAACAACAACATTCGAGTACAATCCGTGATTTATGTAATAATATAGTTGTCGCGGTAGTCCACTTGTTAGAGCCTTTGGTTTTCGTTACGGAAGTCTTTTCGATCGCAGACGATGTCAGGAATTACTACAAAAATTAAATAAAATAATCGCAAATAGAATCATATGGAAGGTAATGGGAAACATGCATACCATCATGGTTAGTATATAGCAGATATAAATAGGACTGCATTTGTATAACGATATAAATCGAACAATCACAATAATAATTCCGAGTGTAGTCTTGCGCGTGTACACATTCGTACTGCATATAAACAATTGGCACGAACACTATACCTATGTCTGTATAGCCTGAATGTACAAATTGATAGTCACGGCGCTCGGAATCGAGACGACTGAAGAAAACGAGAAAGATACGAGGAAATAAAGCGATTGGAAAATTACCGGCAGACAAGGGAAGATGATAGCTGTAAACATCTTAAAACGAAATCACGAAAAGGAAAATGAATGTTGGATATAACGGCTAAGAAAGCTAAACTACCGGGTACTAATTCGTAAATTAAATTTGGTTATAGAGATTCTACGCCTGGACGGGGCCTAGATAGTTCAGTTTTCCAAAACGAAGCAAACCGTAAACATTAAAATTAACATTAAAATTAACATTAAAATAGCGAAACGCAACGTAAATTTGCGGTGGCTGGTAGACGAATTAATACCGGCTATGTACTTTAAGTATACGCGATGTAACTTGCATATTTCGACGAGCGACAACTATGTTTTCTGTCCTCGAAAACGCTGAATCAGTTGACGAAACTTTCGGATAAGAAAAACAAACAGCAAAACCGAAATGAAAAAAGCAAAAAACTTATGGAATAACAATAATATTATAATAAAATAAAAACTAAAATCAAAATGAAATAACCGATGGAGTCCGTTTATTCCTCGAAAAACTAAGAAATGAATTTACGAATCGGACAAAATAGACACAATGTCGCTGCCAGGCCTTAGTCATGGTGGAACTGTATTCGGCCGAATTGATCGGTTGTTTTTAAGTGCCTACTAGTAGTAGTATGTAATTATATCGACCGATTGATCCGATTCCATGCAATGTCGGACAAATTCAAATCAATTTCTTTTCGGATGATTCGTCCGGGTTTATAATTCGATATTAAATTTGTTTGTTGCCGCTGTGTTTTAGCAGTTTCAGTTTGGAATTACATTTTGTATTTTTAAATAATGATGCAGAAAGGTTAACTAATTTAGTAGAAAAAAAGCGGAGATTTGTGGGTTATTAGTTTTAAAACGTATAATAATCGTGTTAACACTCGATGTTACATAAACGATGAAAGGAATAAATCACTGTTTTGCATTGGTTTTGTCTTGAAAATTTCAATCCTGAACTTTTAAAATCAAAAAAAAAAAAAAAAAAAAGAAAGGTATATTTACCGTCTCATTTCCGCCCGATATAAAGTAGCGCAGTTAAATGTTGAGAATTTCAATGCTCTAACGGTATCTGTTTGAAGTCATATAATTTTATAAATTATTTTTGGGCTCTTCTCCAAATTTGAAATCGAAATGTAATACTTTATTTTCGATGGACAAGTAAAATTTGCTGAAGCACGATCATTTTTGTACCTTAGCGAAAAGTTTGCAATACTGAGTCGGATACGATGATTTTAAATTTATTTCTTTATCAGAAATTTTCTTTATAATGAAAGTTGTCGCGAATTTTTTGATGGGCAGAATTTTTATTACACGATATAAATGCATAATAAATTGCGAACTGTGTTAGCCGCCCCGATAATTTTTATTTTGAATATAATTTGTCGTAAAACCAACAACCAAATAAAAATAAGCGAAGGAGCGTGTCCTTTTAAACAATGTATCGCTGCGTTTTATAACGACCATTTTGATTTTTACGAAACTCAATTTGTGAGATATTCTTTTTTTTTTTTTTTTGTATTTTCACATGAAGTGTTTTTTAAACTGAAGTTCAGCGGAAATTTTGCGTCATGTTTTTTTTGTCACTTTTTTCTATCATTAAAAAAGAAGCCACCTAGAAAATAACGAAATTTTAACGAATTTTATATACGAAAAATTTATTTTTTTCAAATATAAATTTTATTTTTTTTTTAAATTTAAAAAGAAGTCGTTTTTTAATTTTTGTTTGTGTAGCAGTGCGTGCGATTATATACGTCGAGTTAAGTTTATTTTTTAATATTTTTGTCTTGGAGAAGTACCGACGAAAAAATCAGAGGATTCGTCGTCGCTGGCAGCATTAGTACAGTGAGAGCCGCGTTGCGTTAATATTTAGCTGACTTCTTCTAAGATCACGATTAATAATTGGCAACTGATAGCAAGTTTACTACTATTTCCAATATATAAATGCATATATCTTCATTCCAAATTGAAAAATTGACGTCGATGAATTTTTTAGTGATTCAGTGAAAACGGTAATAGCGTGAGTAAACACGCTGTAAATACTGTTTTCACCAAATGAGGATTACTAATGTCACCTTCAAATCGATGACCCTATCTGTAGCACGACTGGCATAACATATTCGCCTCTTTTCCAAACGCGTTATTAATTAAAATTGCATGGTTAGATAATTGAAGGGGAACCCAACTGAACAGACTCTGAGCTGCTGGCCCGATGGCTCGCTGTACCTATAATTATAATATGCGGCATATTGTTTCAATTCCCTCCCTCCACCATATTGAGAACGACACGTACACATTTAAGGAAAATTTAGGTCCCAAAAATAATCCAGCCAATAATGGCATTTCTATTAAAGTTGCGATTTCAGTTACAACAGCGTCTAATGATAAAAAAAAAACACAACTATTTCACTGGAATCCTTTTTCTTTTTTTACACGTAGGACATATGACAGCGGTACTTATTAGATTAGTTAGCAGTAAATTGAAATTGCAACAATTAAAAACCCGTATTAAATATAAATACGACACATTCTCATTCGTTTTCCGGAAGCCAAGTATTGACGAACAAATATTTAATATGGTTTTTTAATTGTCGCAATTTGAATTAACTGCCGGCTATTTTAATAAGTTATTGCTTCGAATTATCGATTATCGAATACGATTATTTCTTCTTTTTTAGGAAGTTTTTGTTAAATTTTTGTTTTGCAGTGAAAATCTTGAAGTCGCTATTCCATTTTAGGAAAGACAATTTTTTTCGTAATTTTCAGTGAAAAGATATATTTTTCAGCAATATTCTGCAGAGACCACTGCGTATTCTATAAAGCTCATGCATATATCGGCCAGTGTATAATGTTCAAATGTCGTCGCGATAGCCTAATTGCTAGAGCGCTTGACTTCCGTTATGGAGGTCACGGGATCGATCCCGAGCGACGACAGAACTTTATTACAAGAATTAAATAAATAAAATAATCGCTAATAATCATGTGGAAGGAAATGGCAAACCACCACGTACAACATCATATGTGCGCTAGGTCAGTACACGCCAGACCCACACGGGACATTACAATCAGTTCCGAATGAAGTCTAGCGCGTGTACACTCGCGTTGCATATAACAATTGCCTAGTAGTACACATCTGTACAGCTGAGATGTACGAATAGGCAGTCGCCGACGCTCAGGAATTAAGTATGGCACTATAAAGAAGATAATGTTCAAACGTAATATTTCCGCCACTGATAAGTTTGTAAGTCACGCTATTTTCAGATTAGTTAATCTACATCTCTATGTTCACTGACGTTGATAATACTTTAATATTCATCGTCGCTTTAATTCAAAAATCTTTGCAGATCCTCCTTATATTCTAATGAAAATTTTTTGACTAATTTTTGTCTGGCTATATTAAGTATAATTTCTAACGAGAATCCTTTTTTCAGCGTTTATTTTAATGGCTACTCAAAAAATACATACTCACTGGTACACACATGGGACCACCACTGACCGGTACTATGCCTTTTAATAAATAATTCATTCAAATCACTCCATACGGCCAAAAGTACATTTTTTTTCCGCGATAATGTAAGGACGTAGTTTTTCCGTCAGCGATGAACTTGCGAATGGCGTTGTAAGGGCGTTAAAATTTGTTTTCTTCATTCGAATTTACATTTCTACGGCTATGATAATATTTTAAATCACTCGTCGCTTCATTAATTTAAAAATTTTGATTCTTAAATTTTTAAATTTTAGAGTTCGTTTTTTACCTTTATTTTTTATGTACTTTTTTTTGGGAGGCTCGTAATTTCAATAGACTTTTTTTATTTCTTTCTTTTTTGGGAGGATGCGTCTACTATGGACATTGACCCAATGCAAGCGAAATTTTTGTAGTGTTAATGTGCGGCATCGGGATGATTTGTATCAGGTCATACCCGAACAAAACACCATGGTTTTTTTTTTTGGGGGGGGGGGGGGTCGTCAACGACAGACATTTACCTGGTGTAAGTGAAAATGTTAGAAGTTTCAATGCGCGGCAGCGGAATTCGAACCTGGTTTTACCCGAACGAAACACAATGGAGACTAATCAACTATGCCACGGTAGCTGGCTCAGTAGATGTTGAATTTATCTATATTTTCAATGATTGTGCAGCAGTATTCGAACCGGTATCTGAATAAAACACCGCTGCCGAACTAACAACTATACTACGGTTCCTTTATTCTAATGACCGAAAAAACCTTCCATTAAAAGAGAAAAAAATTAACTTTCTAGCTGTGTTATTCTGTGAATTTTTTTGTAAATCCCTCGACTAATTTTTCTTCTTTATTCGGAAGTATTAAAAATTCATTTTCTTTTCAATCTATAACGTTGGCATTATTTTAAGTCAAATGTGTTTGTTATATTGAATTTTTTTTAACGTTATTTGCAATAAATAATTACCGATAATATCGCTACTCGTATTGAGCTATCACTCAGCAGTGTGTACTTTCGAATAAACAAAGAATCATTAAAATCGATATAATCAATCAAAAACACCCCTGTTTCCTAAAAAAAAAACAAAAATAGCGAACACATTATTTTCTTTAAAGGTAATAAAAAGGTAAAAGAGACATTTTCTTATTAAATTTTTTAAAATGTATACAGTGCTATAAAATCTAAATATATTAAAACGTAGAGTTGATGTCGAAAATTATTTAAGAAGGCTATTTTCTTCTCCGAAATGTAAAGAAAAGCTTGAAATGAAAAAGTCAGAAGCTCATCATGTAAAAATAACTTTTTATCGACACGAATAAAAAAAGAAAAACTTTTTGTAACAAAATTGGTTTAGTAAAAAATTAAATAATACCAAAAAAAAATTGAAAGCCTTTCATTTATTAATGCAAGGAAAAATCAATTTCCGCGGGTCTACCATATTGGAATATTTTAAAAGAATGAAATAAGTCTGTTGGTCTAAAAAAGAACATTTCATGTATTTTCATTTATCGGCCAACGATTTCATCTTCTTCTTTTAAAATATCTCAATTGGATAGACCCGAAAAAATTATTTTCCTCATTTTTGTTGCGTTAACAAATAAAAGCCTTTCTTTTATTTTTTTTGTATATTATATTTTACGATTTTTATTTACAATAGAAGATATTTTTCCATTTTCGAAATATTTGTTACAATTTTCATATATAATGCAGATTACTTTTTTTCATTTATTGACAAAGCGCTACTACGGAATAAGGAAAGAAAACGGAATGAAATTTTTCGTAAAATGAGTATAGTTTTAAATAAACTAATGTTCCAAGAAATAATTCGTCGGATCTTTATTTTTATTTGCATTTTTTATCAGTCTTTTTCAAACCCAAAACCAGAATATATCCGCGACAAAATGATTAGAAGCAACTTCTTCCTGAAATTTTTTTTCGTTTCTCAAATCTTCTACGGGTCAGGGTCTATGTATCTAGGTGCCGATTTCCATAAAAATTGACCTCGCCGTTTTCGGCAGATGCCAGCGTTCGAGACACTGACAAGAATATAAGAATACGAACACGAAGGCCAAGTTAAATACAAGCCTTTAAGAATTACAGTTAATCGCGAGTAGATAGGAAAATAATTGTTTACGTTATTATTTGTCGTTTTGCGTTGGTCAACTCCGAAAATTCAAAACGTACAAGTGAAAAAATTAAGGAGCACCAAGAGAGTCTGCTGCTCTTTTAGAAAATGCCCGTGAATATAATAATAGTCAGTGTGAATATAGCGCAGCGAGAAAACATTTCATAGTTAAATTTCAATTCGGTAGCGTAATGAATAAATTATTAGAAATAGAAGAATGATTGATTACAGTTCTCTCTGGTATTCATTGAACTAGTTCTAAAAATTTGTAGGAGAAAAGTTAATAAATTTACCTGACCCGAAAAACAATCGAGTTCTCGATTTCTTTTCAAATAAAAGCATCAATTACAAATTTCTACAGTTTATTGTAAATGAGCCCTTATAATATGCCAGGCATTATGTGTGTTTTTGAAAACCGATAACGTTGAAATATAAGTAGGGACAAGTGAATCTTTGTAGATGCGGGCGAACTGGCTAAAAAGCGCGAGCTAGGCTAAAAAAAAAAAAAATTACCATCTACATAATTCTTATCGGGTCTCACCTTCTTTATGCCAGTTTAGTACCTGCTCTAGCAAAGTCTACCATCCATAAAATTCGAAACGTACCTCTTTATACCGCAAAACTTATGTATAATTCAAAATATCAGAAAATTGGCACTTGGATTCTCCAGTAATTATAATCAACAATTATCGGTGATCATTATAACAACCTTTCTACTCGCTCCAATACAAAAATGTAAAAGAATCAAACATATTCTACTATCGTAATGGGGGTAGAACGTGGTTGACAGTCAGAAGAATATGAGGAGTTGGAAAAAAAAAATCCTTTAGCCGAGAAAAAAGCGGAAGGAATAATATACACATACCATACTTAACCTCATGAAGGTCAGCTACTGTGGCCTAGTTGGTAAGGTGCTGTTTCGTTTGACTATGACTTGACATCCGGTTGCCATTCAATGAACTTCACTTGCGCTGCATTAATGCCCATAGTTGATGTGCCCCAGAGAAAAAAAAAACCCTCGTGTAGAACTGAAGCCCCATTGCATCAAAACAAAACCGGAATTATATTAGCCGGATGATCTTGATTTTAGCCTTGCAGTCCGCTAAAAGACGAAAAATCTGTTAGCAGTCCCAGAAAACGTAAAACGCAGTTATTAAATTCAAGGTGACGGAGAAACTAGGTGTTTTTCCACGACACATATGTGTTTTCGATCCCATGGCGGATGTTGACTTCTAAACGAGGATGAAAGGACCGAGTTTTACGTGAGGCCGAAGTATGTATAAATGTGTTCGATTGAGTAAAGAACTGGTTTCCGGCAGATCTTCATTAGCGTACGATGCGATCAAAGTGTGACTTTTCTTGCGGTTTAACCAAATTCCCGTGATTTCTCTCGGAATCGTTTTTTAGTTCGGCGAAACCCTTCGTCTTTCTTTCATTTCCAGCATTCTTCTCCCCATCACGCTGGTTCTAGCTTATTTCTTAGAATTTTCTCGCCGCTGTGTAGAGAATTTAATATAACTTCTTATTCGTGAAGTGCAATTATTCCACTTCACGAATAAAAAGTTAATTTTTCTGAAATACGTTTTTGTATATAATAATAAATAGACGCCGTTTGATGATTTGTTTAAAAAAAAAACTTATATTTCATAGCAGGGGAGCTACGTAATAACAAAAGCAAATCTAGTTCTTGCTACGAAACTTGTTGGTATGTTTTTAGGATTCCGTACAGGAATCCTAATAAGATGGCTCAGAGACGGCGAAACTATCAAATACAAATTAATAACCCACGAACGGATAATCTTATAAACTTCAAAATTTGGATTATAAATTATAATTAAAATTCTCTTTAAGACAATCTATAATTTCAATCTAACCGATTACCCTGGGCGCCAAAAAGCTCAGAAAACTGCCAAGAATATGTGTATTATACGGAATTTAAAATTACCTCAAAAAATCACCCTTAAAAAATTCATATCTTATCCACCAGATAAACCTTTAAAAGTGAAATTCGAAATACAAAACAAAACGTCGAAGCTTTTTCGTAAAAGTAAAAAATAACGGTTAAAAAATTATTTAAACCCCCCTTTGGGGCCAAAAACGGCCAAAAAAGAGGAAGTTCACGTAAGTAATAGCCCGAATAAAAACGTTGGAGGAACCAAAACGTTTTTAAAACATATGCATAAAGGACCGCTTCGTAGGAAAAATATAGTCAAGCTTACAACTTCATATTAAGATCCTCGGGGCACCGAAAGATCGAAATTTTGAAAAAAAATATTTTTTTCCCCGGACTTGTGATATATGGTTGAAAAGATTGCTATTTGTCGGGAACAAAATCGTATTTCATTTCCTTAACGAAATTTTCGAAATTGCCGAATAGTGACGTGCCCCCCTTAGTGCCGCGAGTATTATATCTAAATATTTTGAACAAAATATGCACATCCACGTATATTTCTCTAGTTTGGAACATCCAGGTTTCCAGCTTTAAAATTAGACCCTCGAAGCGCCGAAAGCTCGAAAATTTGGAAAAAATATTTTTTTTCCGGGCATTCGGAAAGATGACGGGAACGATATCATAAATCATTTTCGTAACGAAGCTTTTGAAGTTGCCGAAAAGTTCAAAAAAACGCGAAAGATGACGTGGTCCCTTTCTATTACATTTCATCTTTATTTAAATATTTACCTATCAGTTGGCACGCGAAAAAATATATAGTAGTAAAATTATAATGAAACAGCCAGGAATAATAATTAGTAACTTTTTTTTGATTTATCAACGTCTGAAATTTTTTCGAATCCCATGACTAAAACTTTTTTAATATATATATATATATAAATTCGGCCATTTTGGCCTCGTAAGGGGCTGTGCCCCTTGACCTCTCCTGCTTACATTTCTGTCTCTTTCTCTTCTATACTTTGTATAAAATGATCCAAATTTACAACGTAATTCTAAATCGGTCCATATGAACATAATAGCATAATCACAGAAATCCTATAAAGTATAACAAACGTTACATAAAATTGGGATATTTTTTGGGATATTTTTTCTAATGGGTGGTAGCCTAAAAGTTACGTTGTAATTAATAGATATATAGCTAACACGCATTTTTACGTTAAAAAGGATCTATGCGGATACCCGATGTGTTATCAGCGATCTTAATATCAGTTTCCCATTAATGAAACAAAATTTCGGGCCTACATTTTTTCCTAGGCAATATTATTATTGACCGTAATGTTTCATTTTTGATTTTCGCTGTTGTGTTTTTTTTCTTTGTAAGGAGACGGGTTGAAGTGTAGTAAACTGGTGTGCGATAAATACGCAGATGCGTGTTTTAAGTATGCGCACGGCTTTTTTTCCAATTCGATTAAAACGGCGCTCTTTATTTATCATTAAATTTACAATGACGAGCTGCCATTATCAAATTCAATTCGCCGACATTCTAGAACGTTCCGTTAATGGACTCTTGGAGGAATACAAAGTGTATTCTATATTTAGCGACGCCAATTACGATTATTAAATCTTTGCTGATTTTACACAATGGGTAACACACGTATCATCCTTCGTAAATAGGATGTATCATTATGAGAGATTTTTAAGTGGACATTTATTTGTTCGTTCATTGTGCAATAGCCGATGATGTACTGGCTCATTTATTCGTTTTCCTCCTTCTGCCACCATCAACTGTCTCGCTCGAATAAGCGCATCGTAATAGTTTATTCATATTTTTGTACGTGTGCGTACTAATTTACTTATATATACCCGAAGTAAGTTATATCAGTTATTATCGATAAAAAATATCTAATAATAATACGTTTATGGGAACCGATTAAACCGAAAATATTCGAAAACTATACACTGACATTTGTTATCTGAACTAGTTCTGCAACCAAAGACGGCACAGTGAATTGCATCATTTTCGCCCTATCCAAATTGCCTTCAAATTTGACATGCGACCGATGTCGGAAAATTACTGAATGAAAACAGCCACATATTATATCTGTGCAGCGATCACATTAATCAGCCTGCATTGAGAAAATCAGGACAAACTTCACTGCAGACGGATAGGGCGTCTCCACAGATGACGATCGTACTATAATATTAAATACAGTTTAGAACGCGTTTTTTAAAATTACCTTGCGCGCCCCTGTAAACACCGAACAGAAACTCGCTAATCTGTGCCAATGATGAAAAAGTAAAGTCTTAAAGGCTTTTTGCCTTTAATCATTGTCATCTTTTTTAAGATGTGAAAATAATAAAAATCATTACGGATAAGGCCTATTTAAAACCCGATTATAAATATCGAAATAATACGTAAAATGGTGAAGCTGGAAATTATTTGGCACTCTTAAAAATTACCTATAAAAAAGTGGTCGCTCGGTATTTATCGATATCTCGAGAAAAAGTCGTTTTAAATGAACAAGAGGATTGCTATTTGTTGCTTTTCTACGCAAAAATAACTCAACTGATTGAACCAAAAGTTTACTAGTAAACTTTCTCGAAGGGATGTGCAAAATAGTTTCATATCATCACTCTAAATCTAAAAAATTACTTTGAAGCGTGTCATATTAATAATTTATAATATTACGAACGCGATGTACAATAACATTAATTATGCAGTCCCTTTTTCTAAATCACATATAAATTTTCGTTTGAATTGTAGTTGTCATTTTTTACTGTTCGAGTTTTCCGGAATTACGATTCACTTGTTTCATTTGGTCCCTTTAACAATTATTTTCGATCTATTTCCTCTTCCGATAGTTTAAAATATCACGCGTCCCTAATAGTTCCACCTCAGAAAACAAATTTACTGTATTTTGTGACGAATTATCGCATTTTTCGATTCGTCACTGCAACATTGGGTGCTTCCTATTTTAAGGAAAAACATAGTTTTACGCGTGGCTCGGATTGTGTCACTCGTTAAACAACGGCCGATTATGCAGTAATTCGTCGGTAACGGGTGCTTCAATGGATTCAAAGTACCGATATTTTAAATTCGATTCGACTCGTATCTTTCGTTACTAAAAACTAAAAATAGACCCGTAATTTTTACCGACTTCCAAAAACAAGAAGGTTATTATATGTTCGTCGCGTATATTATTTTTCTTTTCTTGTTTTCGACGTTTGTTCGCATATAGTGGACTGTTTTTAGTGATTCTTTGTTTATGCGAAAGTGTGCCAGTCGTGCGGTGGTACCATATACGAATACATCGATATGTATCAGTGTGAACATGGGATACTCAGTAGTCATTTGAATAAACGTTGGAAAAATGCGGGTTCTTTTAGATATATATATATATATATATATTTTTTATTTTTTTTTTTATGTATTAATATAACATACGGCGATTGACTTAAAATATTATAAATATTAAATGTGGAAACGTAATTTGAAAAAATTAAGCTATTATCGGTGTTAAAATTAACGCGAATAAATACGAATAAAGAAAACGAATTTTAAACTGTTTTAGTGCAAATTAAAAAGCTTATTGCTTATAAAAACAGTTGGCGTTTAGCTAGACAAAAAACTCAAGTATTACGCTAAAAATCATGAAATAAAATTTAAAAAAAAAAATAATGATTTCAATATTTACCGTAAAAATTTAATAATAATACACTAAAAAGTGAAATTATTCGATGGTAAAAATTGCATAAAAGTACGCTAAAAAGTAAAAAATAATTATTCTAAAAAAAGTAATAAATCTTATACGGCGAAATATATACTTTTTAAGGGTGATATTATGATAATTCTTGTACAACATTCATACTTTAATTATTAGTAGACACGGAAATCGCAAAATGCAGTATAATTAAAAACTGCACTAAATACTCGTTAAATTGTTTTCAGATTTTGTGATTTTCGTGCCTATTTTAATGAAAGTATGTATAAGAATTAAGTTTTTACAGTAATTCTTCGAGTATCGGTAATTTTTTTTTTTTTTAAAATATTTTATTAAATATTAATTAACGTTTCTCATAAAACTTTTTGTCATTGTTGTTTATAGAATTGTATATTTTATAGTAATAGAATGTTGTCAAAGAAAATATAATTTTATTTATTTAAACAAAATACAATACAAACGTGTATTTAACAATTATAAGAGTAGTATCTTATCATTAATACAAAAAAAAAAACAACAAACTAAGGCATATGATTTCAACATTTCATACTGAGCTAAAAGAATATGACACATTCTGCCACTTAACCTGTAAGTAGTTAAATCAGATTAATGGGAAAATATTAATTTATAAGTGAGAATTTTCTTGTTTTTATATTAAACTTAATTTACGACACTTTGTGCATCTAAAACTCAACAAGTAAGAGAAGTAAGGAGTACTGTGTGTAACGAATATCTGTGTCTGTAGTAACGGTTACGTACGAACATCGCTAAAGTCATTACTTAGAGCTCTAGGACCGCTTGTTGGCCAGAACGTTCTTCGATTATTATTAGATTTGTCTAAAGTTGTTCGACCCGAAGCAAATATTTGTTGAAAATACGAATAATTTTAACAGACAGTAATGGAAAACCATTATGTTTACGTATTTGCGTAAATCGCTGCAGACGTGTATCTCTCGCAAAACTACACAAGCACAACAAGCGATTATGGTACGTGTAAAATCATTCGTGTTCCGCATATGAAATTGTTCTTCTATCTGTGTCATGTGGCAATGGAGTGTTCTCGCTGGTTTATTAATCTTCGAACGGAAAATTACAAAGGAGGTCGCTACAATCGCATTTTTAAAATCTCACGGAATCAATGTAACTTCTAATTGAGCACGTATTAATTAATAATAGGACAAGAAACCGTCTTTCTCATTTCCTAAATTCGAAGCCGACTGAGTCGGAAAGATTACTCTTCCTCTATATCTGTCTGTCTATCTTTCCTGCACTTCCTCTCAGGCGCACACTATTGCGCTAGATGAAACGTTTAAAGTTAACCGAGTATGAACTAGGCTTGTGGTAAAGTGCATCAAGGCCGTGTCCGCGGGGTGGGTTTTGGGGGGTTAACCCCCCCCCCCCATCCATGAAAACTGAAATAGCTTAGGTACTTCATTAATATTTTATGCAAAATTTTTTGTTACGAGTATAATTAATAACATATGTAATTTTTATGAATATTTATACAGTAATTCGTTTATTTAAATTATTAATATACAAATCAAAATGATGGAAATTATTAATAGCATGAATATTAGTGAAAAATGTATTTTTATTTATAAAATAAATATGCGAAGAAAATTTTCACCCCCCCCCCCCCCCCCAAAAAAAAATTCTGGACACGGGCCTGAAGTGTAGAACTATCGACTGAGTAGCTGAGTTTAGTATTTCGTCAATTTTACAGTTTGAAACGACGCGAAAGAGTCTAAAAATTAGATAAAATTCCGCATATAGAATCCGAAGTAAACACGAGTATATGTAAAACCAGATCCTTCGGATCTATACTCTTGAACTTCCAGATTAGGCGGTCTTCTGTAATTCGTAAAGAAGAGTTGCTTTGAACTAACTACATCACTTTTAAACGTTGGTATGTTACATCATTAGCATATGTATGTTACCCGAAGTAAACTCGCTTACCTTATCGACTATATTCACGTGTTTTTATGGAGCGGTAAACCGTTAATTTTGGAAATTGAAACAGGTGCAAAAAAAAAAAAAATTCGAACGTAGAACCCGTATTATCAATTATAAAACTAATATCGCGAGAGTTGATTAGTCGATTTGAGTCTAATGTTTATCGGTGAATATTACAGGGAAATCCGATTTTTGTTTTTTATTTTTTCGTAAAATTGAAACGTTCAGCGTTTTCTTGAAAATTGGTTCTTCAACAGCAATGTCAGCTTCGAAAATACACCTCGACAACAAAGAGCATCCTAAACTCGAACGAAATAATGAAATCGCAACTTTTCACATTCGCGAGTTTTTATTCTTTCGCTTTATTTGTTTACAGTTAACGGCGGATAGCTACCGACGTAATAGCGCTCGCATCGGTTAAACAATTATTCTGTCAACGGCATTCTCTGAAAATGATCGATGTTTATTCTGCATTTTAATTTCATTAAGGGAGGACTCGAAATTGAATAGGGCATGAAGTGCTTGACGAATTATAATTCGCAATGTTTTAAGATATGTTTATTTCGTTAAAAATGATGTTATATCTGTTTATTCGATTCGTTCGTTCTATACTGAACGCCGGTTTCGCGATTGCAATGATTTATTATGCATACTCGTGAACCGCTAATATTGTCGTGTATCCTTATTTCGATTCACTTTCATCGGGCACCTGTGCGCTCATTGTATTGCCGATGAACGCATATTGTTCCAGCGATGACTCGCCGAAAATTGACTCACGAATTGTCCTTGGTCATGTTAAAGTATAAGCTTCGCACAATTTCTTAGTATACCCCCTGTATTAATAGTATACTTTAAAAAATAAGATCATACCGGAATTTTATAATCAAGATAGCATCCGCGTATACTTCTAAATGAACATGTGTGAGAACGTAATTCGCTCTTTGAAATTTAAACATTCATTTTATGGAACAAAATGTTTGTTGTTGACCAATTTTAGTAAAAGAAAATAGACTAGCCATATTTAATAATAAAGTGTCTATTTGCAAGTTGTATTTATCTCGTCACAAGCGTTCCCTGTAGCACGTCCTCTTAGAATCCCCTCGTCCCCGATTTTATGTTTAGAGCAAGTCCTGTTTTAGATCCGTTTCTAGTAGAAGAAATAGCACGGAAGAACAAGATCTTTTTCTTTTCAGCATTTGTAATGTTAATTTTCTTTCATGGAATTTTCCGGTAAAGAAGCGGTGTGTCTATTTCGATCGTTGAATTTTTGTTTCTGACCATCATCCGGAACGTTAGAAATCTCATATTACATAATTTCGTAATATGTTATACGGTAGACAGTAGATTTGAGAAATACCCCTTGTATTTCATAAAGAAAATCAAATACTTTCGAAATTTAAAAATGTTTGAAAAATATATAATTATAAGAATTTAATTAAAATTTTGTTTTATTTTTAGGTAAAATATAACAAAATTATAAAATTGTAGTTTAGAATTAGAATAGTAAATTACTAGAAAGAATAGAACGTTGTTAGTATTTTTATTAGACTTTACTTTTTTTTTATTTTTGTTAGTAATCCGATCCGAATTTGTTGTCTGTCAGCAAGTAAAAAAAATATATATATTTCCCACTGAACTATTTTCACTTTTACATTGCAAAATAAAAATTAAAACTAAATAAAAAAGACAAAGTTGCGTTTAAAACAGAATAAAAACGTAATATTAATAGTTTTACTAGTAAACAGTATTAAATATCAGTTACGATTAAATCTATAGGTAATATTTATACAAAATTTGTATAATATAAATTAAGGTTCTCTGTTGTAACAAATTTTTTCATCGAGGTTTTGGTTCTTTGAGCGGGGGTGGGGGGGGGGGGGGAGTCCCCCGTTGATTCGCCACTGACGTATTCACTATAAAAATTACAATGATTTTCGTGTGAATAATGGGCCATAGCGAAGGTGAACGTTTTTGAGTATGGAGAAATTGCAGAACTCCTCCAAAAGCTTTTAAATCTAGGTCATTTATTTTCTTAGTTTTTACCGTTATTATTATCGGTATAATAGTATGAATAACATAGAGAAATTCCACGGAACACGCCGCTTATAACATTTTACATTTAGTCCCTTTTTCTCCGCCGAGGTAATAATAGTAATTTATTTTGTTAGAACCGATCGGACTTCTGGCTGCTTTACAGAATGTAATTTTGCATTGTTTATTTCAGTTTATTTAAAAAATAATGTTTTCGTAGTACCACAACAAATAAATTTACTGCTAATTTCACTGAGGAAAGAATAGAAAAATAGAATTTTACTTTAGATCTGTGCTCCGTTCGCCTTTTTTTTTTTCTTCTTTATTAATTTATTTTAAAATATACAACTCCTAGTGTTTATTTGTATTTCATTTGTTGTTTTTTTTTTGTTCTTATTTTCGGCTGAGGTAATAAAAAAATTGTGAACTTCTGATTACAAATAGAAAAGGCACGTTAAATATTTGATTAGGGAATATTTTCTTTTTCCGTAAATAATTTTGTAAAAACATGTATAAATTTATAAAAATGAATTTTATAATGTTGTTATATTCCTCTCTTATTAAAATATTAACTGAAAAAGTATTAATTTAAAAAGATCTATCATTTAAAATAACGTACACGGTATAACGTGCCTAATTAGGATTGTTTAATCGAGATATTATAAAAAATAAAAACTTTTACTTATTTTTATAGTCTAATCGCATGCGTGATATATTTAATCAGTGAATGGCATTTGAGAGGTAATTCTTAGTTTTAGCAAGGTAGTAGGAAATAGAATTTTAAGAGAAATGTTCTTTTCCGTAACGCTTTAAAATCTGCAAATAAAATCGTTTAAAAATAGATTAGAAAAAGTGAATTTTCCGGTTGTACCATTTCGTTTTTTTTTTTTTTTTCAAATTGAATGCCACTTTTTTAGTGGTATAAAAAAAAAGCAGTTCTTAATTGTAATTATTATGTATTGATGTATTAGACACCCGAAGCACGTTAACATTACGTATGTCAATATCGTTTTAGATTTTCGTAATTACTGTAATTTTTGAATAAGATCTATTTTCGTGTGCAAGTTGAAATTTTTAGTATCGTTTAAAATATAACATATTATTCGCGTTTATTAAGCTCATAAACACTTTGGTTGGTTACGAAATTAAAAATAATGTTTACTTTTTACAAGTGAAATACGAACAGAAAAAAATATTTGAATCATGATATACTTCGAAAAGAAAAAATGTAGATATATAATTGTAAATAATATATTAAATCCTATTCTATGACATACTCTTTCAAGCAGTCCCTGTGGCGCAGCGGATAGCGCGTTGGACTTCTAATCCAGAGGTCGTGGGTTCGATCCCCACCAGGGATGTGTATGATTTTTCTAAAATTTAAAACTGATATCTAGAATTTTTGAATTCTAATTTTAATACATTTTTTACACGCGTAAATAATTTTACGGTAATAATGCAAATAATAACAGGAATTTAATTAAAAATGTAACTCGATACCAATGAATTTTTTAATTTTCAACTGTAATTTTAATTTAGTCTAAATTTTCGAATTCAAATAATAAACCTTGTAATTTAAAAAAAATTACATTCTAATTTGGACAGTTGTGTAAATATTAATTTTAATTTAATATCATTATAAAATAAAGAATATATATATTTCTAAAAAATTTAAATTATTTAAAAAGAATGCAAAAATTTGTTTTCCGTTCTTCTATATTATTTAACATTTAAAAACAAACTTAAAATTTTTCTACAAACACAAAAACATGTTAAATTGCAGACTTTCCGTGGAAATTTACTATTGGAAAATAAAAATTAAATATTTAAACTGAAAGTGTACAATATTAAAAATTAAACCATAAAAAGTATATTTCACAACTGCATATTTGTAATTTGTTTCTCTAGACGCGTGAATTAATTTTCTTAAAAAATTAGCACTTTTATTTACATTATCTCTTTACAAGACTTTTGTATTTTTACCAAAATTGTAAATTGCAGAATAAAAAAACGTTATACTAATTTTTCAATATTAGCCTATATTATTTTAGCATTTTAATTTTTTTGCATTATTTGTAGCTGTATATTTCATTTTTTAATATTGAAGCAGTATTCCTTTTCTAACTATAAATTTTTTGCTACATACACACACATTTTGTTATAATATACTATCTTATACTTTTTTTAAATTTTGCTATTATCAGCAATTTTGTTTAATTTTTTTCGTTACACTGGGAATTATTATTTACACTTCCATTAAAGTAACGTTTAAAGGTAATAAAAACCGCGAGTAAAAATAGATATTTTTAATAAGATATTTTTGTATAAGTCAAATGAATTAAGAGCTATTTAAATAGGATTGTTAGAGGAAATGGGATTAGAATTTAAAAAGTTGTAATTACATTATTTTCCGCCGGTTAAAAAATTGGTTATAATAAATTTGACTATTATTTTTTGTTTAAAATAAAAAAAAAAAAAAAATATATATATATATATATATATATATATATGTAAATAATAGACATTAAAGAGAAATTTATTTATTACAGTTAAATTAAAATACCGAAATTTTATTTTTTTAAAACAATAATAAAATTATATTTGTTTTCTTTTTTTTTAAAACAGCAACAGCATACGTTGTAAATTTAATTTAAATTTATTACTACTCAGTTTTTGTAAAAATGAAACTAATATAAACATAAATATAAAATGCGGATTAATGTATCTTAAATAAATAAGGAAACACCTCTTATAATTACCGTGTGCTGCAAATAATTTTCTTGAATGAGTAGTTTTTAAACAGTAGTTGCGAAAAGAAAACTCGATGAATACACGATTCAATGATTTTTATTATCTTCATCCCGCTTTGAATCTAAGAGAAAAAAGAATTAAGAAGAGTAATATTTATTTTAATGAAAGTAACATATCAAAATAATTTTTCTAAAATTAAAATACACTTTTAAGTGAAAAAATTCTTACAATTTATAGTTCTTGGGATATAAAAAATGTTAGTGATAGTGTAGACATTGAACAAAAAACAATACTACGTAAAAAGTGAAATATATGTTTATCGCAACGAATGTGTATAGAGAGATTCATAAATGTTACCGCCGGGGAATAATTTTCTTAACACTATTTCTCAGAAGAAAACACATACTATAAAGGTTAATTATTCCAGATTAAGTTTGACGTATTATTGAAATATATCTAATTAAAAAAAAAAATTAATTTAAAAACTCTTTAAAAACATTTTTAAAATTTTAAACAAGTCAAATTATAAATTAATTCAACATAGGTAACGGTGTATTGTTATTAAATGAAAATATATTTAAAGTGTTTTTTTTTTGAAAGAAAATATTGCTGTTTATATGGAAAAAACATGATCTTTTATAACGGTAATAGATTTGGAAGGAGTGTGAATAAATGTTTTCTAGTTACAAGCTATAGAACGGAAAACACAAATAAACTTTTATCAATGAATAAATGAGACTAAAGAAAACCGTTTATCGAGATGAAAGTTTACATATCCTATGATGATTTTATGTCTTACTCGAGGTATTACGAAACTTTATAAATGGTACTCGCTGATAACAAAGTGTTATTTTGGAGCAAAGATTCTAGTGTAGAAAAAAAAAAAAAATCTTGTTAATAAAAGATACGGTAAATTTGCCTCATCGTAACATGTAACATAATTTATTTAATAATTTTTATAGATTCTAAAAGCTATTTGCGCATAAAAGTATGATTTGTTTCAAAATTTAATGATATAAAACTATTTAAAAATAATTATAATGAGATAATAATTTAATCCCTAGACTCGTCATTTAAGTTTATTTCGTTAAAAAAATAATTTCGTGGTAAATTACAAATGAAAGAAAAAAATTCGTGTTTCTCTTAATAAGAGAAACACGAATTTTTTTTCTTTCATTTGTATTTTGTTATGTACCCCTAAATTATTTTTTTGCAAGTTGTTAATGCCGCATTTTACTCGACGCTAATATTTATAACATTGTTTAGATTGCAAATTTTTTTCTTTTATTTGTATTTTGTTATTTATCTCGAAATTATTTTTTTTACAAGTCATCAGTGCCGTATATTACTCGAAACTAATATTTATAACATTGTTTAGATACTGTTAATGATTTTGTATTTAATTAAAAAATCGTTGAGAATTTTTAAGTTGTATACACATCGGAAATGTTATATGTGTATTTTTGACAGGCGTATCATTACATACAGGCGGCGGCGGGTGGTCGTCGAATGGTATATGCGAGTAATCTGTCTATATTGCCCTTTGTAATATGGGGACACTCATGCTTTGCCAATGAGTATAAGCCAGGTGAATGTTTTTTCTTGTAATGTTTCCAAGAATATTTGATTGCATGTGGAAAGATCGGCTTCAAGAGTTATAAACCTTCTGGAAAAAACGCTACACATAGTCATTATCGGCAAGTGTGTTTATGCCGGTCATCAAACCGTACTATGAACAGCGTCATGGGCATCAATATCTCGACAGCATTCAAAAGTAATTTCAGTGTTCCATTTCTTTAATTCCTGCGTACTGAACGGTATTTGATTAATAATTGTCGTTATGGAGTTTCTCGATATATTGCAGAGACCAAATGAGTCAGAAACTATAATATAGTGGTCTGCTGTCGTCCATCTGGATTAAATATACTTGATTGGGGATAAATTAATTATATATTTTTAACGTTGCCTTGTTTTATTATTTCCTATGTCGTATTTTGAATTGCAGCATTTAGTTTCTTTAATATCATTGATTTTAACTTCTTTTAAATGTTGAATAAAGTTAAATGCCACCGACAGCATGTCACAGGAACCGTGAAATTGAACTTTTCTTTAGATGCTAAGAATATAATAGATTTGATAAGGATAAGCATCATTTTGTAAACTAGAGTCGTATAATCCAGGACCGTGCCCAGAATTTTGAAGGGGGGGGGGGGCTTTGAAAATTTTCTTTGCGTGATTATTTTATAAATAACAATACATTTTTCATTAATATTCATACTATTAATAATTTCCATCATTTTTATTTATATATTAATAATTTAAATAAATGAATTACCGTATAAACATTAATAAAAATTACATATGTTATTGATTATACTCGCAATAAAAAAATTTACATAAAATATTAATGAAGTACCTAAAAATATAGAGCATATTTTTTTTTCTTTTCTTTTGAAGGTAAGAACACCCTAAAAACTCATCAATATTTATTTTAAATTTTTGATTTTTTTCAGATTTTTGTGTATTTATAATAACTATTTCAGTTCTCATGGGGGGGGGGGTTAACCTCCCCGTCCATGGATACGGCCTTGGAATAATTCCTTTCATAAAACAGCTGATTGTGACCTTTTTTTTTTTTTTAAAGATTCCTAAAGTATAAAATTTTGAGAATATTCGATTAATATAAAGTTTAACAATTTTTTATTTTTATCTTGTGATAGTACGGCAAGGTCTGAAAAGTAGAATTTTTATTTTACCAGGATAAGGAAATACGCAAGCCTCAGGTATATATATCTTCTTTAACTTTTAGAACTGGATTACTTAAAAAATATTTCTGAGTACGGTATTAATTGACGATATTTGTAACGTAAAAAATATTTCTCAATAACTCACTTGTATAAAAATTTTATTTACACTGATGCATATTATATAATAGTGCAAATCCCAACGAGCTTAAAAAGCTGGACTTAATTCAAAACATCGCGATGCGACTCGTTACAGGAGCTTTAAGAACCAGCCCCACAGTTAGCCTACTAGTGGAAACGGACTTATTCCGACTCAGCGATCGGAGAAATCTACTTTCACTGAAGTAATTTTTTAAAATCTGGCATCTTCCTCATAATCCTGTCCGCGGTAAAATTATAAATTCAACAACTTATACCTCGCTTTATAAATCAAGAGTACGTTCACCTAGACCACTAGCAGTGCACTGCAGATTGCTCTGCAGCAAATTTGATATCGAAATTCGGGGCTTTACTCATGAAGGACAATATGCGACCAATATGAAATCGGCATTAAAAAACATAACTGCTAAATTATATGAAATCATAAAGTTATCGTGGCAGTCCGAATGGGAACAGCGTTTTAACGGAAACAAACTATATACAATAAAACCGATCCTTTCCGAATGGTATACATGTTACCGCCGAAATCGCCGGGAAGAAGTTATATTGACACGCTTAAGAATCGGACACAGTCGGTTAACGCACACTTATATCTTCGAAAAGGATGAACCACCAGTATGTACTGTTTGCCAGTGTCAGCTATCCATAACCCACATATTGTCCGAATGCGTGAGGTATACTACACAGCGACAAACATGCTTTGGAAATGCAACTTTGGACATTATCTTAAGTAACGATATCAATAATATTAATAATTTATTTTCCTTTTTAAAATTAACAAATCTTTATAATACTTTATAATAATTAGTATATGTAATTACATAAAAGATGCAAATGACCATGCAGTCGAGCATCTTTCAAATAAATAAATAAATAAAAAAAAAAAAAAAAAGCAATGTCAGTCGGTTTTATTAAAAAAAAAATTTAAGGAAAGCGTATTCTGAAAATGACGATAATAATAGTCCATGTAGATGATATGGTTTATCGAAGGCGATCGATTGCGTTATTCAATTATTCTGAAATAGATCACGTCCTTCAGCTTGGTGCATCTGCTTGTCTGTTTGTTTACTTTTCGCCGACATGATTTATCGTGAACAGCGGTATAATTTTTTCTTTTTTCTGTAGCTCTTTTGTATCTCTTTCTTTCGACCACTTCGTACTTTCTAAGAAATGATTGCGAACTGTATTTACCGTTTGGAGATTTATTTATTTATTTATTTATTTATTTAACCATATGAAATAACCGCCAATTGTTTTGCAAACTATCTTTTTCCGTTTCCCGTTCGTTCATTTTTGTGCTACTTTGTCAATTATGTGGAAAATCCTGTTTCAGCATTATGCTGATTTCATATAGACGACAAGGTAGCAACACAAATGGTCCGTAAAAGAATAGATAAACGGGTATACAGTGGTGGTCCCATTTCGCAAACGTTTATTTTAACCCATAAATTATAAATCACTTGTAACACTCCATTTTCAAGTTATTATTTAACGGCGTAAATGTTGTAAAATGATAAATCCGCTTCGATTCGAATAATTTCGATTATCGGAAAATAAGACAGTCGCAAATTTCCACAATCTTCTCTGGTAATTCCTTTAAAAAACGAAATACAGATTAAAAATATACCCGAAACCGATCTAATTACATTTACTAGTTCTACCTTATTTGCTTTGTTCAACATAAAGATCATGAAAAGGATAGCCAGTGTTAAAATTTATTGTGTGCTATGGTAAAGAAAGTAGAGACGGGCTACAGTTTCTTTCTATCCCAGATTTCTTTGTTAACCTTCCATTTCAGTTTGGCCAGAGACCTCACTTGGGACGATTTTGAGTCTGGATTCCGGTACCATTTCTGAAGTAAGTAAAACACGTAAATGAAAATTTTGCTTCCTCCAGAGTGTCTCGGTTGGGCTGGAGTAAATTCTCTTTTCGCGGATAACGTATATCCGGTATTTCAGTTAATAACGATCTGTATCTTAAAATATCAGTTTGCGAGGGTCGAATAAAAAGGTCGAATCTCGGAGTCAATAACTTTTAGGTTCATTTTTAGGCGCGATACTGTTCTGGTTGTAATGAACGATGTCCTAGCAGTTTCATAAAATGTTGACCAATTAATAATCTCTGAAGATACTATTGAAATAGATACCGGTAAGGATTAAGATGTTTCTCGTTTTTTTAAAAACATTATTCTTAGTTTCTGGATCTTTAAACATTTTTCCCCAAATTTTGACGTTTCCGGGGTCACAGGGATCTTAATGTGAAGTAATATTGGCTATATTTTTCTTTTAAAACGTATGTCTAAAATAGGTGATTTGGTTTCTTCAAATTCTTCACCAAGGCTAGTACAAGAAAATATTTTTTTTGTTTTTTTTTTTTATTTAATAGGCGGGGGGGGGGGCAAGGCCAACTTGAAATCTCTGCGAAATAGTAACTGCTTAAATTGAATGGACCGAAATTCAGAATAAATCATTGCCTTCCTATTAAAAAATATATACATACAATTTTTTTCAATACGTGTGTGTGTGAATAAATTTGTGTTAAGGGGTTGGTCCACGTTCCTCGCTCCTTCTTCGATCCATTGTTGCTGAGAGACATATTTGTTTTATATGTATAAAAACTGATGTTTTCGTGAACATTTTACATCTAATTTACGTACTTAGTTATTAGTTGAAATTGTTTTTAATACATTTCCATTTTATGTGAAATATGTAAAAATTAGAATTTTGGCCTTTTTTTTTTCTTCGTGTGCATGGACTTCTTCGATCTACTCCAACAATTATTTGGCCAATTTTCCGGTATTCTTACATTATAACTTTGGTTTTCATAAAATTTTCCATCGTTAAAAATGAAAAAGGTATATCAAATGTTTCATTGCGTGGGCACATTTATAGAACTTTGCTAGAAATACCGCCGTATACGAATACATAAAAGCGCATGATTTTCTCCATTTTTCCGTCACGATAAAGATTTCATTCAAAAATGCCAGACTTTCCGAAAAGTACACCTTTTTTGAGGTGTCCGCACAGTGGAGAAATCTTCACTTTTATAAAAAAATTTTTCTTGTTTTTTTGAGAACTTTTGTATTTCGTTAAAATGAAAATTAAATTTCCTATATCTTTTCTACAAGTTACACTTTTAGACTTTTTTTAAACGTATTTAGCGTATTTTAAATTGTTACTTTAGGGCTTCACATAATTTAAACGATGCAATTAATTTTCCGAGAAATAAATTCTCTTTAGGCCATAATTTCAAGGTAATCGATTACCCTGTGAGCCAACAATTTTAATAATCCGTCAAGAATATGTAATACAAAATTTAAAACGAGCCCAAAAATTGCTTAAAAATTCATAATTCGTTACCAGACAACTCGCTAAAAATAAAATTTAAAATGGGTAACAAAAAAAATTTTCATTACTCCCCACCAGGGCCGTATCAAAATTTCGGAAAGGGTTGCGAAAATATTTTTATAAATATAAATATATATAATATATATATATATATATATATATATATATATATATGTACACACGTGTGTGTGATTATCATGAAATATATTTATTTATAAAAACACCACCTTTCAAATAAAAAAAGAACCATCAAAATCGGTTCACCTAGAAGAAAGTTCTGTGGTAACACACATAAAAAAAATAAAAAAAAAACTAAAAAAATACAGCCGAATTCAATACCTCCTCCTTTTTTGAAGTCAGTTAAATAGTACACTAAAGCCTTGTAGTCAATTATTGTATATGCAATATTTGAACACTACAATAAAAACAAATAAAAAATACTCGTTGCCATAGAATTCATAAAAATTTCAATTTTCTTTTCTTTTGTCAAAAATTGAAAAGAAATTAATTTATTCTGAATTTCAATCCATTCAATTCAAGCAGTTACTATTTCGCAGACATTTCGAGGGTGCCCCCCCCCCCCACCTATTAAATCAAAAAAAAAAAAAGGGAAAAAATTTTTTTTTGTACTAGCCTGGGTAAACAATTTGAAGAAACCAAATCACCTATTTTAGACATGCGCTTTAAAAGAAAAATATAGCCGATATTACTTCACATTATGATCCCTGTGACGCCGGAAATGCCAAAATTCGGGGAAAAATGTTTTTTTCCGATCATGTAATACATCGATGGAAGCTTGTTATGCGAAGGGACGAAACCATTTATAAAGTTAGCAAAAGTTTCGTTTTTTGTGGCTCAAAGGTTGCTGTTAAAAATTTTGAACCATGTTACATTATTTGCTGCAAATTACGAATTGTGTTTGCTCCCGAATTAAAATTATTACATAGAAGGTATTAAATCGAGACAACTAAATAATTTTATGTAGCATCAATCATTAAAAGGTTTTTGACATAGTAAATCACCTCTGGTGCTTAATTAAAATATTAAAAAGGTGTAATGTTGACAATTGAGTTTTAGAGGTAAAAAAACCAAGATTGCATCAAATCAGAAGGTAGATATTTGAAAAGCAAATGTAATGCTGCAAAAATTTTTTGTTTCCAAAATTATCTGATTGTTATACCAAGTAAATTATGAAAAAAAAAATACTACTTGCATTGGATTTAATTTTAGTACAATTGATCAAATAATAAACAATTTTGACGCCAGTTACCTTCCTTGATGTTAAGGAATTAATAGAACAATCACGAAAAAAAAAAAAAAATACAAGCTTAAAAAACGCAAGCGAAAAATCCTTTGACAAAAATTAACCTAAACATGTAAGAATTTATTATTAAAATTACATGAAACACGTATAACAGACAACTGTAAACAAAATTGTGTGTAGTAATATTATTTAATAAATAATAAGCATACACGAATGTTACTAGTATATGGTAAATATGTTTGCAAAGACTGCTACATTAATTACTTATACTTATGAAAGTGACGTCTTTCAGGAAACTTGCCTCCTGTATGGATTGGTTCCCTCCGAAGGCAATCCTAACAGATTTTGAAGAGCAAATAATTGTCATTTAGTAAGTATTATGGGAAACGTTGAAATATATTGGTTAAAATCATGGTGTATTGTTATATAAACTTTTTTAAAATACTTGTTTTTTCCTTGTAATCTACCAAAAAAGTGAGTTGTTCCTACGCGATAAAAAAAATTAATACCATATTAACACAAAACAAAATATTATTAAAAATTGAATTTTCCTGGAAGATAGATTAATATTAAACAAATTTATTTAACCTTATGATTTGTATTATTAATAGCAATTTAAGAGAATGAATACAATATTAAATATATTTAAAAAAAAGTAAGTCTCATACTCTTAACAGGATACTTAACTTTATTTTAAATAAATATATGAGATACAAGGTCGTTCCCAGAATTTTGAGGAGGAGGGGGTGCCAATTTTTTTCGCATATTTATTTTGTAAATAACAATACATTTTTCACTAATATTCATACTGTTAATAATTTTCACCATTTTGATTTATATATTAATAATTTACATAAATACTCTCCTTATCCCGATTGTCAAGTCAAACAAAGACCTCTTCCTTCCTCAAAGCTATAAACCCATCTCGTTGATCTCAGTCCTTTCTAAGGTAGTGGAGAAAATGGTGAACCGAAGCCTCTATTTCTATCTTGAATCCAAAGAAATCCTTTCTCCAATCCAAGCAGGCGGCCGAAAATGGTTTATCCAACCACAAGAACAATATAGATCCGAAATTGCTGTTATCAGTATACAAAGCCCTTATCTTAAATAAACTGTCATTCGGTTGTCAGGTGTATTCTTCGGCTAATAAAACACTTCTAAAATCTATCGATCCTATCCATAATACTTTCTTTACATATCATACTTGGGGCGTACCAGACTTCTCCTTCGTTAGGCATTTGTGCTTTGGCGGGCCTTCCTCCTTTATCTACTATTCGCGATTATCTCATCTTTCGAGATTCTTTTCTTTATTCCTTACCATATCAATTTTCCACCAGTAACTCCCAAATCCTATTCCCATCCTTTCCTGGCGATCCATTCATCAAGGTTTTAACTTTTCTTTTTAAGGTAGGCATAAATTTGAGCGACCATCATGGGAATTATGTCCCAACATTTATAAACATATCCTTAGCAGATTCCTTAAGAACATCTAACCTTTCTATATCCATGTCTCAAGTAGTATTAAATAAACTCGCATTCCTCACTTCAATCTATCAAAGTCATTCAAAGCCCAGACAGTTGCAATTCTCTACTAATTAAAACAAAAAAACCTCCTATTCCAACTTTCACGATCTGAGGTATATGTCACATTCTTACGGGTCGCTGGCCATATTGGGGTCCCCGGCAACGAGCGGGTTGACTTGGCTGCTAAGGCAATTCTATCTAGCTCGATGCTGATAAACGCTGTACTGCCTCGATTAGATTCGTCGGTCTTACTGATGCACTTTGCTGAAGAGTGAAGCAACCTATGATCAGAACAAACAACTTGGCTCAGGTCCATAAAGTCGGACACCGACCCATGGTGGCCGCTGTTCCCCGTCTTACGTAGGGATTTCTCGATCTTGTCGAGACTGCGTCTGGAGCACACTGTACTGTCACACAATTACATTTTTAAAGGAGCTTCCCCTCCGTCTACCTGTCTTCTTTGCGGGTTCATGGCCTCGCCAATCGTAGAGCATTTGCTGAAATGATGCTGGCATACTTCCCCTACTTCTAGTCAAACCTCACCCCACCGTCTGTTGTCGAACCACCCGGATTGTGTTCGGGCAGTGTTGAATTTTGCAGCATCGAATAGACTGCACCGCCTTCTGTAATTTCCAGTGAGTCCAGGTAATAGTACAGGTAGTTTTTGTAAATTTATAAATAAAAAAAAAAAAAAATTTACATAAATGAAGTACCGTATAAACATTAATAAAAATTACATATGTTATTGATTATACTCGTAATAAAAAATTTTACGTAAAATATTAATGAACTACCCTAATAATATGGAGCATATTTTTTCTTTTTCTTTTTTTATTAAATGTAAAAACACTCTAAAAAATTATCAATATTTATTTTAAATTTTTTAGATTTTGGTGTATTTATAATAACTATTTCAATTCTGGGGGGAGTCCCCCTTCCTCCGTGGACACGACCAGTTATTTAAAGAAATCTATGTACATAGTGCATCATATTAATAGCATCAACAACTTCGCATATATTTTCTTTTATTATATATCGGCCTTTCATTTTGGAATTAAAAAAGCCCAATAACTTCATAAATCACAGAAGAGTAGAGTGGTAAACTAAAAACAAATTTTAGGTTTGAATTAAATCTTATCAGCCATTATATGAAAACACGAGTAACTTATTTGCTCTGTATTACAATTCAATATAATTAAATAAATGAATAAAACATAATCATCGTATTTCTTAAATATTTATGTCAACATTTAGCATATAATATAAAATGTAGTGTAAATTGATATCTTACTTAGGCAGCAATAGACGAACAACGACAACAAAAGAAACAGAGAGGGACTAATTTATGACGTCACAATTTTTGCTCCTCATTTTGTGTCGCGAAGATTGTGCAACTTATCGACTTTTCGGTGTTACCAAAAAAATTAATTTTACAGTTCATATTTGCTTCAAAATAAATTTAGAAAATAATTTTTATGAAATAATAATTTACACGCTGTTCTCATCTTCCCGGTATCGTTTATCTTTTGCCTCAAGTCCGCATTACCCGCTGTATCCTTCTGATTTTTCCTTTTTCGGTAACCCCAACGATATTTCGTTTGAGTGCTCTTCTCTACTTACCGAACGAAATACTTTGTATGCATTCCTCTTGGGCTGGGGTTTTCTACTCTTTATTGCGTTCCTATGCGCCGACCTTTCCTTCTGCATAAGTTATCCCGGTCCTTTCCTCCTTTATTATGTCAATATCCAATCGAATTTTAATTCCTTCAACTAACCTACAGCTCTATGTCTGGGTAGTCGTTGGCTATAACCATAAAAAAAAAAAAAAAAAAAATTTTTATCCGATTCGAAATAGGAGAAATAAGAAATTATCGATATATGTACATAGATAAAAAGAAAAGGGTATGCAAAGAGGTATATGGAGGGGGACATTTCCGAGCTATAAATTGCTAATAAAGGAGAGAATGTTTAATTAAAATAGCTGATCATTCAAAAATAATGTTTTTTTTGTTTTATATTTTGGATTAGCCCAAGAAGTGTGAAAAAGACGAGAGGTGATCATTACACGATCAGATAGAGAGACAGCAGAATTTCAACGCTGGAACAACCGAAACAGAGAACAATAAAAAAATAAAATAAGCACAACAAGGAGTTGGAAGGCCGATTAATAAAAGTGGAGAATAGAAAGTGGGGAGCTCCTGAAAGCGATACAGCAGCATTTAAATAAAATGTGACCTGCATCGCATACACGATGCGAGAAGAAGGGTGGCGGGGAAACGAGAGAGAGGAGGAAAAACGATGCAGAAAGCAAACTGTATCCAAAGATTACAGAAAGAGTTGAATGCAGCATAGGGGAAAAATTGCAAAACCAAGGATAAGACGACATATTTAAGGTGAACAAAGAGATAGAAAGAATCAGGATTTGAGAATGAGGAGGAACACAAGTTTTTGTAGTAAGCACCTGTAGTGAGGAGTGTAATATTGCGGCATGAAAATACATTGAGAAATCTGGGTTATAGCACATTGGCTAAGTCGTTACCTTCGGTTCTAGAGTGTCCTGGAATTCACAATAAGTCAATTTAGGTGAGAGCCCGAGATGTTTAAAAACTTTGATTTAACAACATGTTGAGGGATAGATTTAGTAGGGAAAAAGCAAAGGATGTGAGAGAGTGAAAAAAGCTGAAAAGTATGGTGTCTTTTCGTGAGAATAAGTTATATGGAGAAAACTGAGAAACAGAGACGGTAGTATTGGGGTTTTGTTGGTAGAAGATCAATATTAATTACGAATTCACCAAGGAGACATCATCGGACGGTTCAGTTATTAAAAGGTGTCAAATCTAAATCGAAACATTTTAAATATAAAAAAGTGAATGAAGAAATAAATTTAAGTAAAAATAAATGGAGCATAAAAATTCAAAATTACAAGTTAATGTTCAATCGGTGCGATTTAATTCAGTAATTCAGACGTTATTTCATACTGTATTTATTTGGAATAAGCATTACTCTGTTGTTTTTTTTTTTAAGATTCGAAAAGGGAATATTAAATATGAATTTTTGAGTTCAAAAAAAAATTAGGAAAAAAAACATTCTCTATTTGCGTTATTTAATAAGGAATCAAGATAAAACTTAGTATACGGGTGCACTGTTTTCAATTTGTTACAAAAGCATCTGTTCGCTCGTAAATCGCTATTTATCTAAAGTATTTTCCTTTTTTTCTGGAACTAAGTATTTTAATGTACGCGTCGCGTTAAGTATCAATAAGGCTTTCTATGTACCGGGTGGATTTGAGGAGCGCAACATTTTCGAATGGAATAACTTGCAAATATTCGCTATTGGAGCAGTCGTATCTTTTTACATTAAATGTTTGTAGTGTTAACTTTTTCCTCTTATGTCTTTTCATACGCTTCCACTATTAAACATTTTTGCCGTTTATTTAAAAAAAAAATTTAATAGCGGAATCAAATAGCATGAAAAATGCTGTGTTTAGTCTTTTATACGTGCCTCTAGTGTTATTGACCGCGGAACCTGATACAGATTCACCTTCTTCGACCTCAAACTGAATTTCGACAATTACAACGCATTGTTGCCAACACGAAATCATCTGTGCGCTTGTTTGTTTGTTTTTTTTTACTCCCCCCCCCCCCATTTATCTGTTGAATAAACCCTAAATTTAGGCAAAATGGGAATTAGGCGAAAATGAAACCAAACCATATTACGGTAGTTGATATGTTAAAAATGAAAAGATCTAAATAAATAATTAAAACGTACTGGACTATAAGTTATCTAGCAGTGTATTGGTTATTGTAGCAGTTAAATTGAAATGGAAATTTAAAAAGGTATTATTATTTTGAGTTTAATGCCATTTAAAATCTCGCGAATAGTTGCCATTTGCCGTAATAACCTGTGAAGTAAAAAAAAAAAAAAAAAAAAAAAAAAAAAACGGTTTACGGCAACATCAAATAGAGGTAAAAAATAAAAGAGTAACGTAACATGTATTCTCGTAAAATATTTTTAATTATCACCGTAAATTAATGTTAAAAAATTTAAAAATATTTTGGAAAATTATATTATATAAATAAATTTCGAGAAAGCCCGAAATAATTGTAATGGAATGGCCTATTTTATTCAAGTTTTCTGGTTGTAAAAGAAAGAATAAATACAGTTTTTATTCCCAACTGTTTTCAATGTGCAATTTATAACTGTATACGCGTTTTTTAAACCTTACCTATATAAATATAATATTACAGAGTCAAAAATTGTTGTACGATGTGCAATTGTTAAAAACAGTACAAATCATCACATATGCTTTATAAGCTCGTAATGGTATTAACAGTTTCTAACTGTACTATAGTCAGTTACTGTGGCATAGTTGGTTAGGCAGTGTGGTGTTTCGATCAGGCTTAACCGAATGTAGCCCGATTTTGAGTATAAGTTTAATCGAACGGAAAAATTTCGTCTGTGCGACTACAGCACCATCAGTTGGAAATTCAATGATTTCTTTATTATGGGGATGTTTTACATCGCATTAACTGTACCGATTTAAAATCCTTCCATCTACATTTTAACCCGTCTTTAATTATATCGATTTCTTCAAAAATTATTCGGACACCGTAAAAAGTATTCTCTCGGCTACCATTTAGCTACTTCAACTTTTTATGTTAATCTTACGAAAATATATAATATTGCATCGAAGACTGCAACATCTATAAGTAAAAAATTCATACATAAATACGAAATTACTCCAAAGAAATTATAACTTATTTTTTTGATTTACGTGTAATACTTAGTATTAACCTTTGTAAGTTTCGTAAATTTCTAAAAAAGCTGATGTACACATATTTTAATGTAAAATTCGAAATACATTTTATTTCAGGAACTCCGATAATTAGCATTACCAATTTCTACTTAAAATCTGTTAAATTCGGTTGAGCGTAATGTCAACATAAATCACTTTTTTTTCATGGCTAGCTGATGGCGTTATATTCATGTCTGTAGTCAAATTAGGTTCGATTGCTAACGCTATAAGCTTATACTTAAAATCGGGCTATATTCGGTTAAGCTTCTTTCAGTATACCTGGTTTGAATCTCGCTGTCGCACATTGAAAATATAGAAACATTTTATTTGCGTAAATTAATGTCCTTAATTGACGAGCCCCCACTCTCAATTAAAAACGAAAAAAAAGCCGTACTATCGAATGTAACAATTAAATTTAACGAATTTAGACATTTTACCGCGCAACAAGTTAAAAACCGTAAAAATAATAATATTAATAAAATTATGAAATAATTAAATTTATTACGGTGTCCCACATAAACTTACTTAGATGGGATGTACCAGTTTTTATTATACATAAATATTGAAAATTGTTACGCTTTCCGCGAAAAAAAATTTTCTTATTAAACGACGTAGCCACTTTAACGTGCCATTTTCGATTAACATATCAATAACGAATATCTGAGAACCGTGCCAAGTTTACGGTAGCTTTTCAGCTCGTTCTACAATATGCGAGATTATTATACGAGATATTAATTCAATATTCTTCTTTTAAACCATCTTATGATCTTAATTCACGCACATCTTCAACTTTTTTAATGTTAAATATTCTCATTATTTGTACAGAATGGCTAATTAAATTATTACATTCCGATTTCCAATTAGGGGAAAATATTCAAACAAAATTTGATAATCTACGTGCAAAAATTACCTTATCCGTGAGATCAGAATGAAATGACGAGTTTTCGAATTGCTCGATTATTTATTTATTTCGAGTTATAATGGAATAATTTTCGCGCTTGGACTCTTTTTTGTGTCGCTATTAGGCGCGCGAGCCGATTTCAGCGATGGCCCTGGAACAGCAACAATGGCTACATAATGGAAAACTAATCGATGAATGTTAAAGGTGAACTTGTTTTTCGTGTGTATTCTGCCAACTCTGTTCAGCCTAATTTTTAATTCGGCTTTTCGTATCCACTTTTTTATTACTAAACAGACCTCTTCTTCCTTAAAATGGATTTTCTTCCGTGCAAATAAGAAAATTACGACGCCCGGTCCCTTTTACATGTTCACAATTTCAGCTATTAACGGGGTAGAATCGGTAACGATCGCATTTAGAAAAACAGACTGTGTTTTTATAGGATTTCTTTTTTGTTTTGTTTTGCGATTTTAATGAAAAGATGTGAACAGTTCGACACTGTAATAGGAAATGAGTAATTTGCCAATCCGTAATCGATTGTCCTTGTACTGTCGATCAAATAGTAGGCAATTTATTTTTTTTTCGTTATTTATCAATATACTTTAAGACGGCCGATGGTGAACCGATTTAGCGTATAAAGTATAATCGTTTTCCCCGTCGTCGAAATAAAATATTCGATTATTACAATTTTGAAATTTATTTATTTATTTATTTGCAATTTGTTTTTCGCTATCATTGTGTTACATATATTTTTTTTTAGGCGAATTAAGAAAAAAATTAGTTACCGACGCGTCAATTGTCCAACCGTAAAATCGTTATAAAAAACAGTTAAATCGTACAATGCGGTAGTTAAACCACTTTACAATTTGACGAATGCAATCATCTCTTTGTTTGAAACGAAATGCCAGCGATCTGTTCGAACTGAACATTATAGTTTTCTCTGGACACGAATATGTTTTACGTTTAAAATCAGAAAGCGTTTGTAGTAATCAAAAATTTCATAACCGAACGAGGAGTTATTCCTCTGAATTTTTTGTAAACATCGTCTTGAAAGGTATTTCGTAAACTTCAATTCTGAAAATTCCGTAGTAATCTCTTTATTTTTAATATCATCAGTTAACGCGCGCTTTATTACGAGAATTATTTGATAAATTGCAATTTTAAAATTCTCCATTTGTTTCGCTCTAACCGTAATACTATTAAGTATCATAAATATTACTTTAATATTTAAAATTTGCCGTCCGAAGGAAATATCATACAATTTGTGTTACTGTGATGCATAATACATTTGCCTCATCGGTATTATCCAAAATGAGGACTCCCCACCAAAAAAAAAAAAGAGAATAAAAATGCGGAGAAATGCGAACAAAAGAGATTTCTCGAGATTTTTCTTATCAACACTGCATACTTGTTGATTGGACTGACGATCTAAGGATAATATAAAAAACAAAAACCATTGAAGAAGATGAAAAGAAGAAAAGAAACAAAAACGAATAAAACACGTAATCTGAAAAAGTAGCCTGTCGAAGCGACTTCGTCCTGTTATCAAGCGGCCAGTGCTGGAGTATTTTGTAAACGTCGATTCTGTCGGGATCAAAACTGAAAGCAACACACAGAGAGATGCGACATTTTGGATTTCGAGATAACATTTTTTTGCCAATATGTAGAATCACTCATGAATTTGATTCCTCGATCATTCTCCGGTGATAATTTGACGTTGACCTGAAAACACTTGCTAGTTGTCGGAGGTTTTTCAAAAATTGATTGCCGAGGCGTTCAATTTAGAATAACAGCCCCCTATTCTACTGGCAGTGCTTATCAATGTTTACATATGTCACGCTGAGCATTTGAAAACACGAAAATGCGTAATTCGATTAATAAAAACTTTTATTGGAAATTACAAATTATTACAACTCCCCCGGGACGATTCCTTTCTTCGTAAGAATGATTTTTTTTTTGCTTTTTTTTTTTTTTTTAATGAAAACTGACCGATTTTAAGAGTTTTGTACTTCGACTTTGTAAATAAAATTTAACCTCTCAATCACGAGATACGCTGATTTCGCTTCACAGCGGAGTCTCGGTGTAACTCCAGTCGACGACCTGAAGCGTTCAAAGTTGACCTCGGAAGGTTTTGCTTGCGGATGATGAAAATCATCTCTTTTGATCTCGCACTCACGACTATTACATCTTTTTATCCATTTATTTTTTAATATTTCCGATACTAAGACTTTCAGACGACCCCTCTGATATGTAAGTTTGAATTTGATTTGCGTTCGACCTTTATCATACTTGCAGAGTGGGTTGATTAGTGGGGGGTAAGCATTACATTTCCGTTTACTCGGATCGTTAGAAAGAAGCTTACCAATCTGCGAAACTTTGCAAAAGTACAAAAAACCAGACAAAAACGGTACTGCCGCGATTAATAATCGTTCGACACACGATGCTGCTCCCCCGTAATTTCTAACGGGTGCTTAATTACACCTTTAAATGAACGATGATGTAAAGAGCTTCTTTATTACGCATTTTCCACATAAAGAATACTTCTGATGTAGAGGATCGGAAAATTGTTTAAATCAAATATCTCCGGATGAAAATTAATTTATTTAAAATAGATTTACACTAAATTAATTATACGAAAATTGCTTAAACATTCAGTTTTGCTTTCGGTTCTAAGAGAACATTACACAGCGTGATATATTTGTATTCATTTCTAAAATTGGAAACCAGCCCTGACTTTCTGGGGGCGATTAATTTTCAATTATTTAACGTACTAATTTTTTTATTAATCATTTTTTCACCGTTTCCGGTTTTGGCTGTACACATTCTTTCCACGATCGTTAATTCTTAATTGGAACCCTCGGATTTGAGTCAAATATTTCATTTTCGGATATTTTAACGAGTTAACTGCTAACATTAATATCAACCGATATAATTAATGACAACGTACTGAAACATTTCGTCGCATACGTCGTTGGAAATGTACTGAAGTGTGACATAAAAACGGAGTTACCGGCGCACTGGGATTAGTAGAGGAACGGTATTATGGTTTCAGCTTCGGAAAACTCCATATGTGAGCATCAGATCAATTAGGCTTAGTATACTGTGAACTGTAACTTCACAATCGTCGGCGCCCTACTAAGGGTATCTTGCTTTACTTTTAAAGAATGTTGAAAAGGGAATTCATAACTGAACGGTTTTCCGCTTTACCGAATTCATTATACAACTCTATCCGCAGATTATGGAATTGGGAGGAAAAAATTGTAACATTAAAGATTTTCTCTGTACTTTAAAACAACAAAAACAAACAAGAATGAATATTTTAAAAACACGTTCAAAAATACTCGCGCTGAATTTGTAAAATTACAGTTTTATACCATATTTTTATTTGATTAATATCAAAATAGTAATTTAAATAGATTAATGCGATTTATTGCTGTGGGTCCGAAAATTTTTCATGTACTTTTGTAAAGAATAATTAAGACAGTTAAGGTATATTTAAATGGTGCGCCTAAATTAAAAACCCTCTCTTCCGGAAAAATACGTAGGAGTACCACCCGGTGTCTCTGGGGATATCACAAAAGAACACACGTGAAAAAAGCAAAAATTCTCAATTCAATTTTTTTTAAAGAAACTTTACAAAAAAAGCTTTTCGGCTCCTCCTCGACGGCGCTGGTATTGTACGGGAAATTTTTCGAATCAATCTTTAAATGTACACACGAGAACGAATTTCACATGTAGCCGATCGAAAGGGAAAATATTTGTTTTGAATTTAGTATTACGTGATGGTAAATTATGACAAAGTTCTTAATCTAATATGGGGAATATCTTTTGCGTATGATAGTGAATTTTTGTTTAAAATAACTCCCTTTACGATTATTACCATTTTTTTTTTTTTAAATCGGTGATACGTCGATATCGAAGAATTTTAAACATGCGCGTAAAAGTTCGATTTTTAATTTATAAGATTTAAATAAATAAAAATTGATTTTCGTTTTTCTTGAAAGATCGTTTATAAAAGCTAAAAACCATACGGAAATTATATAAAAATAAATTTCGAAGCTGTATTCGAATTTCGATGTATTCCGGAGTTTAGTGTTTTTTTGGATTTTTTTGCAATTTCTCGAAAGTTTCTTTGAAAAATTTGATATACTGCCTTGTTACCGAAAAAACCGCGAGCTTTTGATAAAAATACGGTACACAGTTCTGTAAGTAGAAAGAAGAGGTGTATAGAAAGATGAACTGAACAATTTTGGAAAAGCTGAGTAACAACTGTGAAATAAAGTGGGATGGAAGGTTAATGGAATCATTTTATTTTATACGTAAAAGTATTGGAAATATCAAGAAACGTAGCTGGAGTATAATTTTTACTTACGAATGACTTGTAAATATCTGAAATAAAGAGACTAATGCAATCAGAGGGACCAGGACGGAAACCGAACACACATTACTGGGTAGTAAATCATTATTTTCCAGCCACCAGACACAACGTGTCTGTTTAGCATATACTTTCGGAAAGCTTCCTTAGCCCCGCAGCAAGGGATATGGGAAGTAAGGAAGAGGATATTATTTAGGAATTGGAGTAATAACGAAAGATTTCTAAGGGATAGAATTACAAAGATTGAGAAGGATATAAATGGTTGGACAAGAAAATAATGCGGTAAGGTATACTGCTAGGGGAGACTCATTAGCATTATTTAATGAATAACGCAGTTCGTTAATGTTGAAGGGTACGGCAGGGAAATGAGAAGTGGAGTCATTAGAAAATGAAGGAGGGAGAAGCTCTTTAGAGCTGGGTACATAAGAAGGAGAAATAGATTCAACAAAAGGAATTAACTTTTGTAAAGGAATATTATTCGTAGATATAGGATGGTCAGACTGAGGGACTTTAGACCATCCTCCGAATTTGCGAAAAAGAAGTGTTGCGGAAGAAAGAGGAATAATTTTTTTGGCTTTTTGACCGATTTGAAAAAACAAAAACCTGTCTTGGCATTCATCTGTTTACAAATTAGACAACTGGAGGTTGAAGGACAAGCTCGGAACGTTTCGAAAGCAGATAGACTAGCATTGTAAGCGGCATTTTGCATTCACTATTCCCCCACATAAAAGAAGTAGTGACGCGCTTAAGATTTTTAGGAAATTTGATTGATGGGAAAGAGGAGGACAAACTTGAATTAACTGGGTACACGAATTATAAGACTGAAGAAGGTCTATATTTGTAGGAATACACGAAGGGAGTCCTGAGTCCAGTTTGTTACGAAATTTGAGCCAGTTGATTCTGTTAAGATCGCAACGGCAAGCGTGAAGGGGTTTGCGAAGTAGAGGAAAAGGAAAATTATTGAGGAACAGAAGTATAGCAACATGATCTAGGCCAAAAGTGTTATTCAAAGTTTTTCAGGACGAATTAAGGCCGATGTTGTTGTGAAAAGTGAAAGTTACATCGATGGAGTTATAGGTGTCGTCGAGTGATTTTTAAAATAAGTAGGGGAAAGGTCGTTTAAGAGTACAACATTAAAATCGTCGGTAATTATATCCTCAAAGATCAAGCCATTAGAGTTACCAGAGGAAATTTTTCCTTCCTCGTAATTGTTTGGTATGCATTTTCGCGCGTTTTTCATAACGAACTTTCCATTTTTGAGAACAGTTTCCGTTGTTCGCCCGGAATGGCGGCTGGAACTAAACAAGGTTATTAATTTTTCGTGACGCGAAGTTTAATGTTTGTTACAAGTTTAATAGATTAGATTTTCTAGATGCTTTCAAATCGCACATATTTCAAATGTTGACGTCGTGTGTTTTTTCGCGAATTTCAACGCTCAGTGATCGTTCGTGTTGTGCGCTTTTTGAACGATCGTTTCTAATGCGATACGCACAATTTCACGCATTCTCCACAGTTATCGAGCTTTATTTAATTATTTATTTCCGGACCACCGCTATTAGATATACATTATAGCCTGTGTGTTCCAAAAAAAGCGGAAAAGCCAGAGACTAACTTTTATATTAGAAGCAGTCAGCGAAAAATTTGGAAATGACTGTTCAGAGAGCACGGTTTTTATTCTCATTCTTAGTTACTTCATCGATTCTAAAAAAAAAATAGACATTTTTTTTGAAATCGCGCAATTAAGCCTCTCGACAGGTGAGCTGCGTCGCTTGCGCAATTAAGGTTCGCCGCCCGATTACGGACACATAGTTGACGAGACCGAATTTTATTATTTTTTAAAATTTATTTACATTCATCATTATTTTTAATGTATTCGACAAGCTAAATTAGATCTTTTCCTCGGATCACGTATAACCGAAGGATGTTGAAAACGTTGCGCGCACCTATTTGATATTGAATGCAAAAATATCGAAAAACGCTAATTCCGAATTTAAATACGAAAACGAGAGAGGGTCATAAGAAAAAAAAAAATATTATACGAAACGCGAAATACAAAAAATATTTACGGAATATTCAAGTAGTGAAATCCGTATGAGGAACGGAAAAGGGTCAAGAAAGTAGAATTTAATTAAAAGTAACAAAAGCTGAATATGAAAAAAATAATAGCGATGAAATGCAAAATAATGATAAATTCTACGAAAACTTAATAATAATAATAAAAAAAAAAAAGTCCTACTGTTACGAAAAATTACATCAACCGACGCCACTATACATGATTTGCGTCCTGCCCGAAGTAGATTGACCCTTAACTACGGGTTTATTAAATCACCGTGTTGTTAATAGTTCGATCAAATGTATGTAACTAGCTTTTTAAGATGCGAGTATCGATTATTTTAAAAAAACATTAATACTTGTCCAATATATATATATATGTATGTATATATATATGGCGATGATACAGGATGACACTTATAAACGCACACTGATACAGCGTAAGAAATGCAAAAAAAACGTTTGCCGAATTCGCTAGAACTTTTAAAACGTTAAAAAAGAAAAGTTAATAAATTAATGAGATAATTTAGAGGCGAGCCTGGTCTGAGGTGCAGAATAACTGATAGTGTAGAAGCTGGTGTGGTGGCGTCGAACCTATTCCGTTAAAATAAAAAATATTCTAATAAAAGAATTCCGTGTACTCACCAGCAGAATTCTCGGGTCAAAGATTTCATTTTAATCACACGCGATAAATAAATTTTCGATCTTACCGTCTCGGTGAGATGAGTTGCGCGTTTCGATAGGATCGCCACAAACATTCACGACAAAAAAAAGCACTCGCCTACCCTCGGTCGCACTTTAGAATGGGTCGCGACAAATGCAAACGAAAATGTAAGACTGGTGACTGGCACTTTCGTTAGGTTGTGTTATCAGTGGCGATTTGTTTGTTTGCGCCAGCAGCATCTAGGGTAGACGCGATGTCTGCGAGCTGAAGGAACATAAATAACAAAAGGAAGGTGCGCCATGGTTAGCGCTGCTCGAACGCCAAAAACGTTGTAAAGGTTATAAAAATTCCCGGTAAGTATTTCGCCGCGAAGTCTGCGAAGGCTTTTCGGCGTTCTCGCGGTCGCCATCGATTGGCCGCTTACCGCCCTGGTTGCTCGTTACTTATTTATTCGAAGAGCCTAATGCCTGCCACGGCGGCCTAGGAATTTTCGCCGAGATTCGATACAACCCGTTCGTGGTACTCACAGAGCGAACTTGCCCGCGGCCGTACCGACCTGCGTTCTCCAGTACCCTTGACAAGGTTAAATTGACCCATTTTCTCCGGTAGTGCCGAGGAAAAACTTTTGGCGCGATGCACCTGTTGGCTTAACGTTTTTTCCGCTAACCTGCGAGTATGAACTTGAAAAGCTCTACTACCCCCTAATTCACGCTGCACCGCTCCCGACGACCCGTCGTTGACACGCACACACTGAAGAAGAGGAAGAAGAAAACGCCATCGAACTTAAGCTAGAATCATCGCATTAATTAAAAATCGCGACAATTCGTTTCCGTGTTAGACGCTTTTCGTCGTTCGATTCATTTTGGTTCGCAGATTTTTCTTTTTCGTTTTTCCCTCTCCAATAAATTACACGCAACCGGAATAAATGCTTAGATTGCCGCAGCGAGATTCAGTTCCATCAGTTACGAGATATAGTTAGGCTTGTAGTCGCGTGGCCAAGAATGCTCAAGTTCAGACTGAGCAGCGATATTTGCTCACGAAGTCGTCTCAGACGTGTCATCAATGACACGCTGCCATTGACAGACACGTTCGTCCAAAATTATTTCGTCGGTATTGAGCTAGTGTTCTCCGAAAATCCTGCATACAAAAACGGCAGGAATTTAATTCTAATTGGCTCTTGAGCAGATGCGATTTTGTTTTTACTACGTTCAAAAAACAACCTAGTCTGCTACAGCGAGGATATAATTTTATCGCCGGTTCCCTCTTAACCCTTCTAGTACGAGGTAGGGATCAGAGGCCCAGAAGACCAGGTGGGGTCGAATCGACCCCACCTTTTTCCATTGCACATAAACTCCTAAATTAATGCCGCGAAATTATTTATTATCAAAATAAAGCAAAATAGAATTCTTTTCATTTATTTCGCCCCAAATACTTCGACTTCAGACTTCTATATCACATAATAAAAAGTACAAATTACGTGGTGAAGGTAAAAAAAAATCACTTTACTAGAGTTAATATCACATATAATGTGAAATGTAGGAATTCAAAGTCGACTAATGTAACGCAAATTTGCATAATTTGGTAAACAATATGAAAAACTAATAACGAACTATTTGATATATTTTTGCTTATCTATACCGTTTTTTCTTTCTGAGAAGTACATTAGGGACATAATATTTTTTTGTGTTGTCCACACACTTGACGTTGGCGTTTAATGCACAACAGGTATCTACATTTTTCATGCAATAGGTATCTATCGAAAATAAAGAAATTTCAAACTTTCTGAAATAATAATGAACATGAAATGTTTCATTGAGTAGATTTCTCGGTACAGTCCACGACTAGGTCACAAAGCTTAACCCATTCATATCAGCAACATTTTCAAACTAGTAGACAAAGAAAAAGTCTAACTCGAATGATCAGATCCGATCCTTGCGCATAACGAAAACTATAACGAAAGATCCTGCGGGGTCGGATACGACCCGTTATGCGAGGCGCCATTTTCAACCAAAGGGAATGGAATGAAGTTCACTGTTCTGACAGCCAGAGCGAGACTGAAGGAAGGGTTACCCAAGAGGAAAGGACGTTCCTCCTTCCGCCGTATGCACTAGCTAACAGCCAATGAACCGTCGGGTCGGATCCGATCCCACCTGGTACTAGAGAGGTTAACTAGTGTTTTAATTTTTTCTACTAATTCTCCTTCTAATCGGGTTTCTGTTTGTTTCTTTTAAATATCACTCCATTTTTCCCCACTACGCTCTCACGCAGCAAGTACATTTTGCAATTTTGTCTTTTGTAAGAGTTTCTCGATTTCTCTAATCTGTTTTACTACTGTTTACTTAGCAGCGCGGTTTATATTCCGACCTCTTGTAAAAAAAAAAAAAAAAGTAATAATAAAGCCGAACTCTTGGCGTTGGATCTTCCTACTCCTTTCGATGCTTCTTTTATCTTTCCCTTCCCATCTTTAGCCGTTATTTCCCCCCTTCTTTCCTTTATACTCTCTACCTCCGATCGCCTCAGAATCTGAGTAGGTGATCTAAGTCCATGTAGTTGAGTCAGTATTAACACCGAGCCCACTAAAAAAAAAAAAAAAAAAAAAAGCTTAGTAACCGAAATTGTCCATGGAGGATGAAAAATATCGCTTGATTTCTGTCAGAGCGGTATTTTTCAGCCGTTTTTATCTCTCGGTATAATACGAAAATATGATAACAAGCAGATTCGTCGATACTAATAAAATTAAAAGAAAAAAATGAATGAAATAAGTCGGTACTGTGATATTTTGCCCCGTTAATTTGGAAATGTATCAGCGTCCATGATGCATAATCATTTTGTTCGAAAGATCTTCAATTCTGGCTTCGTCCGACAAAACTGCTGACTACAGTTCCCCTTCTGTTATTTCTGAAGAAAATAAACTGAAGTCAAATAAATGGTCGCGATCCTATCATTTTCCGTAGCCACATCTATCCTCTTCGGTTACTCTTCAACGGTTTAAATTCGCTTTCGTTCTAGCATACACAGTGCATAGACAATTAAGTGTACATAATTGTTCCTAAGTTAAGATCTGCGTGGGGATCAATTTTTCTGTTTCGTCGTGATAGCCTAGTTGCTGTAGCACTCGACTTCCGTTCAGAAGTCTTGAGTTCGATACTAGGCGACCACAGAAATTACAGAATAAATAATTAAAATAACCGCTAATGATCACGTGATAGGCGACAACAAACCAACAAGTATTTCAATATATGTGCATTAATTGATGTGTGGTAAGTAGACGCATACGGGACTGCATTTCTATATGTAGATAAATCAAACAATCACAATATCAGTTTCAAGTATAGTTTTGCTCCTACACCCACTCGTTGTTGAGCTAATTATAACCGAGTAGCAAAGACGATGGGACACCGACCCCACTGGCAGGAAAACTTTTGAGTTCCTGCCAGATGTTTCATTACGTCTAAAAATTAAAGATATGAAGATAAATTTTTTCAAGGTTTAAGCTTGCTGATGCTCCCTCTTGTATTCGGTGTTCATCGGGTGTTACTGATGATGTTAAACATTTTTTATCTGAATGTCCTGCCTTCTCCGGCATTCGTAAAGCTTATAATATGGCTTCATTCCATACATCCCCTACTCTTGATAAGAGTAACCATGCGGTCTTCCTGGAGTATGCTGAAAGAGCTATGCGCCTTAAATTTACTTTATGTAATCGGTAGCTTTCTCCACACACTAATTCAACCGTTAACCCGATGATGTCGATCTGCGTGCGCGGCGTAACCTTTTCGGCATGCTTAATTTACACCATGTATTATATTAAGAGTTATATTTAAGAACATATTTGTATAGAACAGTATTTACGTGTGTTTGCTTTTATAAGCTCGTCCTTTTATCTTTTCTTCATTGTTGCTACAGACTACTTCACATACAACTTGGTCGGTGACGGGACTATGTTCTTCATCTCGTCCCCTTCCAATAATCTAAGTACTTCTTGTAGGGAATTACTGCACACACCACCTTTATTTCGTTTTGTTTAAGCTACACATTCATTTGCACCCATCATTTTTAGCTACATTGGTTTCCTGTACTTTGAACACACATATTATAATAAATATATTTCCCCATCCATAATTGCGGAATTGGGATTAAAAAAAAAAAAAAAAAAAAGCCCCCGCGTTGCATATTACAGTTACCTAGTACACTATGGTCGTGGCGATAGCCTAGTTGCTAGAGCGCTTGACTTCCGTTACGGAGGTCACGGGTTCGATCTCGGGCGACGACAAAACTTATTACAAAGAATTAAATTAAATACTCGCTAATAATCACGTGGAAGGCAATGGCGAACCACCATGTACAATATCATATGCGCGCTCGGTCAGTACACAATGGAAATACACGGGACTGCACTTGTAAAACGATTTAAATCAAACGATTACTAATCAGTTCCGAATGTAGTCTTGCGTGTGTACACCTGCGTTGAATATAACAATTGCCTAGTACATTACCTGTATCTGTACAGCTGAGATGTACAGTCGCCGACGCTCAGGAATTAAGTATGGCACTATAAAGAAGAAGTGCACTATGCCTATATGTGCACACGGATATGTAGTTGCCTACGCTCAGAAACTGAATATGTCATTCAAAGAAGAAAGAAGAGACCAGTTCTTTAGGTTCTGCCATTCCCTCCATTTTGTTTTACATGCATTCTTTAGACTATTTTCTAACTGTTCCGAACAGTGGAGGAAAGTTTTCCCGAATTTAATTCTTAAGGTGGAAAGACAGGAATTTCCACGCGATGCCAGTGAACAGTGTTCAAAAGAAATCAAGTATTTTGGTGTTAATGCTGACGAATCCTGTCATCACGAGGACGCTGATAATGAAAGATAGTTATTAATAAAAATAACCCGATCTTTATAATTCTTATTAAAAATTTCAATTACGCCATTTTTAAATGTTGCATATAATCGGTTCGAAAACGCTACTAAAAAATGTTACACACAATGTTTTATATTACACCAGGTCTAAAAATTATACTTATTAAATAATTAATTTATATATATATATATATGCGCGCGGGCATGTGTATACTTCATTACCTAATAACTTATTACTCTTTGAAAAGTTATTAAGTTTATGAAGTTGAAATATTTAGCGTTCATACGAGTAAAATGAACTTTAAAAAATGTAAGAATATTAATGTGTAAAACGGAGAACTAGCACGTGATAGGCAATTGAAATTCCACACGAACACTTATACCACAAATGAGAAATAAGGAAGCTTTTTAAAAGTTTGAATTTTAAAGAGATGCGAAGGGGGTTTTGAAAAAGCGCAAAAAACGAGTGATGTTGATTAGGATTTGTAAATAAGAACTTTCCATTGAAAAATGCTGATGCGATTTTTACTTTAAAATTACGTAGGGATGCTTCAAAAATTTCATTTTACCTTATTTGTAAAAAAAAAAAAAAAATGAATAAAAATACACGTCTAGATATTTAAAACTTTCATGGTGATTAATATAAAAACAAAAATTATTTACGGCGGACACTGAGTTAATATAATTACTTTATTGACGTGTCGGATATCTTACATTCTCAGTTGGAAAGTTTTTTACCTTTTTAAATTCCTATCGAAATAACATCAAGTTCACTATAGAAGAAGAGAGTAACGTCACGTTAGCATCTTAGATGTTCTTATTCATAGGAATGGTATTTGGATGTTGAATACATCCGTCTACTGAAAATGTAACCGCACAGATATTTATTTACGTTCCTAAGAATTCTCATCATTGCTCTGGTCTTCAAAACTTTTACAGTTTGAGCTAAGAGAATTTTTAGTGATTCTAATTGATTCTAAGTTCGGTCTACAATTAAAATATTTAAATGAAGTCACAGTGGAGAACGGATATGATAGATTTTAAAACAAACGTATATTGATGGATACAACAGAGATACTACAGAAAAGATGATAGAAAAGGAATCATGGTCGGCGAATGTCACCTTTGCACATATTTAATAGCACTGCTGAAAAACAATTATCGAATTTTAGGAAGAAATAATATCAGATCAGTGCTTACAACATGTGAAAAATCGGTAATATATTAGGAAATGCAAAAGATAAGCTACCTGAGTATTGGACAAACTGGTTAGGTCGTCAGGCTTAAAGAACATATAGTCGATTGTAAATATAATCGTAACGAGAAATCAGCAGAACACCCGTTCAGAACGAGACACTGTATTTTGTCCAGTAATAGCACGGTTTTGGACGTAAACTTCACTTTACGGAAGACTGAGAACATTCCAATGACACTGAACCAACCGTTAATTCCACAAAAAGATTCAACCAAGTTCCTAGGGATGCATCTTGATTCGCGTTTAAATTGGAAGCATCACGTTCGGCAAAAATGTTTGGAAATAAAGGCAAAACGAGAGTTAGAAAGAAACTCAGCATTATCTATTGAAAACAAACGACTTTTGTATAAAGCTATTGTTAAACCTATATGGATCTATGGAATACAATTGTGGGGTTGTGCTAGTAATTCAAACATAGATTGCATACAATTACGTTAAAACACTGCACTTCGCACGATCACTGCTACATACGAGATATGAAAGTTCCGATGGTTGTTCTTGAAATAATCAGGTTTGCCTGCAAATGCGATAAAAGGTTGAAGAAGCATCCAATGCCGAAGTCATGCAACCCCTTGACTACTCTGAGGATATTATGGTCCCGTTATGTATATACCACTAAGACAGAACTCGAGCCCGGAACGAGTCCCCTACCTACCATAAGAACACCCCTGGTTTCGTAGTTAAAAATGAGTCTACTCGGCGAATACGCTGCCAGTAGGCCTAACAAAAAAGTTCCTCTTTTCTTTTTTTTCTTTTTTTTTTTTACTTTCGTTAACCATTGTAGTGACAATTGAAATCAGCTAGGGTTATGAATCGATTATTGTTTGTTTTTGCATCAGTTAAGGTACTGTATATCCTTCCTTTGCATACCATTTGACCAAAGTTTCACATATACGGGACATTTACTTGTACAATATATACATATTTGTATGGGTGTATTTGAAAAAAAAACCACGCTTACAACACGGATGAGTGTGGTATTTTTGATAGCCGCTATAAGTGCGTCATGGAATTTTTAAAATGCGGGCAAGTTTTTTTTAATAATAATCGCTCTGTCCGTGTTTGAAAGTTATCCGTTATTTTCAGTAGGTGCGTTTACTTTCCTGGACAACGTTATGTCAACAATTTAAATGAACTAATTAACGGTATGGGCGTTATCGATGTGTCAGTGTATATTACGAATGACGGTAAAATAATTATTGAAGTGCGCTCTAGTACGATGGCCCATTTGCCTACACTATTTGATAAGAATTATAATGAAAAATTTTCTGTTTTCCTTCAGAAGATTTTACACGCGCAGAAAGTCGGTGAGAAAATTTCGTAATAACCGATATCAATGTCATGAATGAACGATAAGAATTACGAACGATTACTGTAATTGACTACTGATACTGTTGAAATTTAGACAGCTGCAGATCTTGATGCAACAATTCCGCCGCTTTGACAACTAATAAACACGGTCGAGGACAATCAATTGTTTTCGAAAAACCCGTTGATTATTTTTACACATTTAAGATAAAATCACTTTTAAATTCCACAGACAACTTTCGAGATAATATATTTATTATTTCGTCAGTTCCATTTCTCGCTGCTCGGCCACTCTATCCATTTATCATCTAATACTCCTTGCATCTTTTCTCTTATATCTCTATCTCGCAATATCTTAAGTAATCATATATTCAGATTTAACGGAACGTGGCTAACTCGGAAAGTTCCAATCATTATAGGTAAAATATTAATAAAAATTTCCCTGTCCGTTTTGTAGCTGTCGCAATGTGTTCTATGCTATGCCGCATTTCAAACCATTAGCCTGATTCTAGCTGAGTGAGTGGGCGTGTGATGATAATTCATTCTTAATCTGCACATTATGAAATATATACTCATTTCCTTCCCTACAAATCAAGAGCTGTAACTAATAGTTCTTTGCTAATAAATAATATGCACTCCCCCTTTCTATTGGCTAACACTTCGGAAGTCTTCATTCTCCTTAATATGTAAGTTGCTTTTAATTACACATATGATTACGGAATTTTAGTATTATTGGCATATACAAAATTAACTACATAAAAAAAATCACGAACTTATTAAAGTCGGAATACAATTTTTTTTTCCAATAGCATTTTTTTTTTTTTTGTCATTTAACTGCGGGCATGTCTACAACGGATCTAAACTTAGAAACAATATGATGAAGCAGGATCTATTACATATGGACTCAGTCAAATATTGATAAAATAAAAGAACTAAGGATCGGAACAATGGAGATAGACGGGAATGATAAGACAATAAGGATTAGGGAGCTTAACTGGAAACTGATCAGAGTATAGAGTGGCACGCTCGTTCAAGAAGGACGGGGACATTCGAAGAAGATATAGTTAGAATCGCAGACGGCTTCGTCGTTAATTGGAGAAAGTGCGAAAAGAAAGAGAAAACGCGAGGAAGGAAGGAAAGTATGATTAAGACGTGAATGGATAATAGAGACGATAGCGGTGAAGCGAAGGAAAATTGTAAATCCAAGGGAGGCCGAGTAGGAAGATTAGGCTGGATGAGTAGGTAAAAATGAAATTAGCTGGAAAAGGAAGAGGAATAAATATCTGACCAGAATCTAGTATGAAACTTTTCACATGGTGAAAGGAAATTAGAAACAGGTATTTTTAAGAAATAAAAGCTAGAAGTCGCAGCAATATGAGCCAAAGAATTTGTAATTTCATTACCCTCTAATACGGCTATGGATTCGGAGGAAATCGATGTGTATATATTGAATTAAGAGAAAAGTCCGAATAGTAGAGCGAATACGAAGGATAAAAAAATCAGAAGAGTGAGAGGGGAAATGTCAGGAAATAGCTTTAAGAGCACACATGGAGTCAGAGATAATGAAATATTTGGAAGACCATCGATGGGAGGAGATATAAATTACGAAACGCAAGATAGCCATTAGCTCAACGGTGTAAAGATAGTACAGAAGGAAGAGAGATGAAAAAACTTAGAGAAATTTGTGTCCGGAAGGATGAAAGAGGCCGCAACTTTATAAGGCCCCTTCAAACCATTCGTAAAATTGATTCTGTTAAAAGGAAATTTTTAATAATGCACATAGTAAAAATATAATTTGGACGATAAAAAAATTACAAATAAATAAAATCACTCGGGAACATATAAAATAACACGTAATACGTACAAGAAAATGTAGATATAATATGGATTAAACACGTGGAAGTTTGAATGTTAGATACCGAGAACATATGTGTGTAGGCGATTCGTTACGGTTAGGCAGAAAAATCTTCCCGCGCCGAACATATTACGAGTATAAATACTAAATATTTGACATTAGTAAAGAGATTTACATATTCTAAAATATATGAATATTTTGGAAAATGTTAAATTTCGATGAAACTGATTATGATAAAAAGTACAAAGAGTCCATGAAAATCTACCGTCTAACACATAATACAAATTTTTTCATAAGAATATTAACAATTATATACGCAATTTTTCATTAATGTCGTTACCATTACTTGTTTGTAATATTCCGTGGTCATGAAATTTTCAGTTTTGAACCGCGTCCGAATTATACAATAAATGTGTATTAGCGGGAGTTTCGATATTATTGATACCGTAAATAATCAACGAGAAGAAGCCATTTGAACTTTGCTCACGACTGATGTGAAACAGGTTTTCTTTTTGTAAACTAGAAACTGAATTTAAGTATTCATTTACTTTTTTATACTGCTACCGAGAGGACAGAGGTGAAAATAGGTTAGATTAAGGCGGATACGTCGGGGTGAATTTTGGTGAAGGAAATAGGCTCAGATAGATGAGAGTTATAGTGTGTGCAGATAATTATTCAAACAGGCCAAGTTAAAATTTTGAAGCAATACGTTATTGGTTAGTTTTTTTTTTTTCAATATTTTGAGAAACGCCCGGGTTTATTTTAAAATAATAATAAGCCTTCGATTAGAACTATATTTATGTTGCTATTTTACAAAACTTTTGAAATTTCATTCTGTTTAACCGTGACACCATGGTTCCAAGTGCTTTTTCTGTACGAGAAAACTTATTAAATCTGAGCGTTGAAACAATAAATGGTGTGAATAGAAGTGGATTACTGGTCAGATGAAATCTAATGACGACTAATGAAATAAATAAAGAATAATGTATTTGATGTGTTTTCCTAGCTCTTTTTTCATGTTCTTTTATGACCTCTAAAATAAAAACAACTTTGGCCACGTTCTCCAGTAACAAAATATTTTTTTGCAAATTCTTAACTTTTAGAACACAGTCAATAGTCAATTCCCGGAGGGAAAAAGAGCGAGAAAATACTAATTATGTTAGTCTTTTTGTCTCCCGTACATATATAAATTTTTAATCGATAAACAGTACACACCATTGCTCCTTTTATTGATGTTTCCTGCGCCTTTAGTAATGTTCGTCTTGCTACTTGTCGAGATAGTATGGTCTTACAATATTCCTATGCAATTCATTTCTCTCATTGTCAATTTCATGCCAGAACCGTTACATCCATTTCTCTTCTCCTCGTTTTCAGGCTACAAGTACTGTTTCTCGCAGTCTTTCTCAAAAATCCTTAGCCCTACTCTTTTGCATATTTCAGCAGCTTCCCTTTCTATTGATTCCTGCTCTCTGTTCTTAAGCTGATGCTATTTTGCCTTTTTTCGTCTTCCATGCTATTTTAATTCACCTTCGGCTATATTAGAGCACAATCTCTTTCCTCGTTACTTTGTTCAGTTGCTCCTTTACAGTTTTCTTGCATTGTTTTTTCCCTTCGGCCCTACAATCCAGCAAGTGCCTTTGTATCCTTAATCACTACACTCATTCCTTTTAATATCTCGGTGTATTTTTTAATAGTCGTCCGTCCTTCTGTGAGCATATTAATTTTCTTTTTCCCTCTGTTCTTAAGGGACTATTGAAAGCTTTTTTTTTATACTAGACGGATGGAGCGATCTTCTTCTCCGTATTTCCTTTTATAAATTTATTATTCGATCTAAACTTGATTATTGTTGTTTTTTCTCTAAATTTTTTCTTTACAAACTGGCTGTCATCCAAAATTCCCGCATTCGTCTCTGCCTCGGTTTTCTTAAATCTTTCCCAATACCCGTGCAGTCCTTACTGAGTCTAAAATGCCTTTCCTTTTAATTCACAGCTGGGGCCCTATTTAGGCTACTGATTTTTTTCTCAACGTCTATCGTCGACGTTTTCTAGACTTATTCCTTCTTACCTCTCCATTTTACAAAACACTGGCGCTTTATAAAAAAAATCCTATCCTAACTCATATTTCTTTGTGTGTCTTGGTTCTTTCTCGCGCCATACTATTTCGGCTAATAATCTTTCTTATTTTTCCTTTTGATTTGTTAACACGGCGGCATTCGAATGAAGGTGATTGATAGAAATATTAACAATAAACGCGTTGTATTTTAGAATCATCTTTCCAGAACCGGGGAATGAAGGCGAATGTAATTTAAACCGGTAAATGCGGTATCTTCGTTTTTATTTTCGATAAACAAGTGAAAAATCTCCGTGGGTTGTATAGTACGTTTAAAAGCGAAATAATGTTGCCCCATTGTTTTTTTTCCTCGAGATTTTCGGATTTGAGATTTTAGAGATCGCGTTTAGGGATCGAATTTGAAATAGAAACCATTTTGTCGTTAAAAGAACATTTTTCGCGGTATGTATCGGACGTGTTTTGTGCCAACATAAAACCCTAAGATTATTCCAACGTTTTCGGTTATTTTTCAAATCTACCAACTGCCGCTGTCGACTTATCTGGGCTTTTGTAGCGGCGTAAAACTTATGCGTCCAGCTCGGCGCTATCATCTGAACTGATCTTTCAAATGATAGTATTCTTGGACAGGTTAACTTCTGACTAAAACACTGCAAGTTTCACTCTCTTGATCTTCAGATTCGTTTTTCATCCCTCTCATTATTTCCTCTACCGTTTGTTAATAAAGACTCCCTTTTTGAAGAGGAACAACGTAATTTGAGTAATATTACTGTTCTCTAGGGATTTTTTCCGTTTCTTGCTTACTAAAGAGAAACGTGCATTTTCTCTATCACACCGAAAAAAACATTGAATATCACGAATAAACTTTAATAATTACTGATTGTTGCGTGAATTGTAGATGAGCGCATTTGCAAAAATGGTCACGAAAAAGTTAAATAGAATCCCAGCCCATAAAAAAACATGTTTACGTTAAAATTATCGTCGGTATTCGAATTGTAAGGACTTTGTTTATATAGTCTGAGTTAGAATTGTTGCATTAATTGCGATTTGGAAGTAATTTTATTTTCGCGACTAAATAAACGTTTAAACGATGATGACTTCAGACGATGGCTGACGCGAGTGACCTTTATCGTCACAGGAATTTTCGATTTCTTTTTCCTTTTATTTTTCCTTGGTCTTCGAGTGCATTGTTGGTATATACATATATTATCTCTTCAACAGCTTACCTTTTTAATTTCAGTGCGGTGTTATTATGGTACATCTTGCTATGTTTACGTTTTGTCTGTTCGAGTGTCCTGAAACGAATCAATTGAAAAATCAGTAAGTACTTTCCTGTTAGCATTTAAGTATCCAAATATCGATCACGGATTGAATTACAATATATAAGTAGGTTAAAAAAAGTGGGTCAGTGATACACAGCGAAGAATAAACATACCTATTACCAGATAAGTATCTTATCGTTTATGGAACGTAAAGGTCGGAAACTTGAATAATTTGCGAAACATGTTAATATTTTACGCTACAAATCTAATTGGTTTTCGTGTTTCTGCTTGTTTTCTTTTTACTTCTTCGAAATCATTCTAAAAGAAACTACCTGTTGAAATAATTACTTATCAGTTACCTTGTTCTTTCTTCTTGTTTTCGTTTCGTTTCATAATGTTTGCTTTTTCTCCCCTCTTTCCGGATATTAAAGAAGAATTTTTAAACAAAGCTCAGACAGAGATAACGGAAACGATTGTTGAAAAGACACCATCTGAAAACGAAGTTTTAGAAGGGTCATTAGGAGTTGTTTTTTTTTTTTTTTTTTTGAGTTCGTCAATCAGGGGTCTGTACCCAGAAATAATTAGAAAGAGCAACGTGATCACTGTTGTAGGAAGTAATCAACATAGCCGGAACCGTGTGTACAGAAGAAAAATACAGTGTATAAGAGGCACAATACGGAGTAGGAAGACTGAGTCGCAGCAAAACTGGAATACAAAGTAGAACGCTTATCCGCATCGCAAACACTGCGCTCCGTTCGAGAAAAGTGGACAGTAGAGGAAACTAACGAAAAACGAAAACGGAAGGAAGATAATAGAGTATTGCTTAAGAACGCAGACGAATAGTGGAGACAACAACAGAACGACGAAGTGAAGGAAACAAAAAGAACCACGGACTAGCAGGAAGACTAGGTTGAAAAGATAGATTAAATTACTAATTATTTTAGAAAAAAGGAAAGCGTAAATATCCTATACCATAATCGAAGATTAAAACTTTTACGCAGCGGGAGAAGATTAAAGCATAGAATTTTTCTTAAGAAAAGCGATGGAGGAAACAGCAAACGGATGGTTTGTAGAGATCGGGTGGTGTCGGTGCCTCTTTTATCCTTCCGGATTTTGATTTTTCAGAATATTTTCGTCTGCCTCCTTTCTGTTTTATATTCACAGTCCAGTCGATAGTTGTGAGACAACGTGTACCGCAAAAAAAAAAAAAAAATAAATAAAAAAATAAGCTCAATTGAAGTCAAACTAATAATTATCCGCGAACTATCACCGAATCGGTATATGGGAAGTTGTGGAAGTTTTCGCGTCTGCGCCCATTGCAGTGAATTTGCTAGACTAGGAAACTGCAGTTTGTAGAGTCAATGATAAAATTGTTATCCAATGTTTCCTTATGATTTTTATTAATTTTTAAATATTATTTTACACAATGTGTTTATTAGAGAATTTATGCAAAAGTTTTTGTACATTGCAAAATTTTGTTTTACTTTATGTGTCGTTGAGTTTTATATCTTTTCTAACAAAAAGCCCGAAAAGGCATTTACCGGAATTCAATTTTTTTCGGGATCTCTAGAAAAGTAATGAAAGATTTGTTAATTATGAAAATTAACAAAAAAAAAAAAAAAAAAAAAAATAGAAGCGGAGAAAAGGCAGAGAATTTTCTATGCAAAAGAACTTATATTATGTAGAAATGTTACGGGAAATTTTAACAATATTTCTGAGGCTTATACGAGAAAGATTTTCCACTCACTGCCGTGTTTAGTTTATAGGATAACGTAAAAGCTCAAAATAGAGTTGCTCTTTAAGATAGATTTTTTTTTTTTTTTTGAATGGAAATAATGATAGCTCCGGAGTGTAACTGACTGAGGGTAGTTAATACTCGTAGGAAGTAAATGGACACTGATCATCGACGCAGAGTTGCTGTTGTCCAATTTCGAATTTTTTGCTGGGTGCACACAGATTTTACTCACCAATTCCTCCACAACAACACAGTCTAGCTGCACTCTATTTGTCACTTCTTACATTCACCGTTCAAATTCGAGGAATACCCTCGTTTCTTTCTTTCGACTTTACATTATCCACGGATTTTCCTTTAATTTTCCAAACTCTTTTTGTTCGAGTGCGCCTTCGCCCTGCGAGTTTCGGCATGATTGGCAAAAAAACATTACGCATGATAGGGCTCGGTTAACATTTGCTACCGGTAGAAATTTTTGGTTAATTTTTATGCCCGAAAATTTTAAAATCGCGAGGAAAATAAGGTCAAATTTTCGTATTGGGATCGCATATGCGAATTATCTTTGAATTCTTACAGTTGGAAGTAACAAAGAGTGAGCGAGGTAATAGATTGAGGTTATTTTTGGGGTCTGGATAGAGAAAATAAAAAAATAAATAAGTAAATAGGAGAAAAAAGAGAGAAGGAGGTGGAAGTTAATTTTTAATACTTATGTTCGGAAATTTGAAAATGTTTACCGGAGGTGTACAGCGTGCGTGTGGGTATGGATGGTGCGCTTTTGTGGCTTCGGCGACCAGGGGAATGGGCGGAGAGAAGAAGGGCTATTATTCTGATACAGAGGATATTCAGATTGAATGCTTCCGCTCGGAATTTCGAAAATCATACGGGTACGGAGGGAAAAAACGTAGGTTAGTTTCGTGGTTCGGATGAGACATTTTGTTTAATTTTGAAAATTGTGGTCAAATTATCAGACACGTGTCACCGAAAGGGCAAGACGTAAATTTTTGCGTAATTTCGTATACTTAACATCCAATTACTAGAAGTAAATGGTGCGGTAGGAACAACGAGATTAGTTTAGCGGCCGAAACATAAACTATTGTTTAATTGTGACTACTTACTGTCAGATTACCAGTCACAAGTAAGCGTAAGGGACTGTGGATCGCGGTGAATTTCGGATCTCCCCGCAGGAAATTTTAATCAATTACGAATACTTACACTCAAATTTGAAAAAAGTAAATTACGGTCCGATAACCGGGCATGTTTTTTCATGGAATATGCTGAGGTTATTTTTAGGTCGAACCAGGTGAAAGCTTGGTTAGTTCTCAACGTATGCGTGTAGGGTATCGGCGTTAGATTTTGTTTTTGGCGCGAACTTTTGGGTGCTGACAACATTCTTTATGTTCGAGAAGTAACATAAATAAGCTGTTTAGGTGTTTTCGGCAATGGAGCAATGAACGCGTGTTGAAAATGAAATATTGTGCGATAAATTTATGACTGAAATTAAAATGCCTTGACAGAGACTCATGCTGAGGACATAGTTGAAATTCCGCAAAGGTCATTTACCGTGAACGGCTCTAGAGTGATTGTCGTGATCATTATCCTGATCGTGTTCGCAGTTACCCTTAAATCGAGTTCCACGGGGTACTCAACTGCGCATACCAGTTTTACAAAATATACAACGGCCTCAAAATCCGAAGAAAAGATCGAAATTGCGATATTTCACTATCATGTGAAGGGCCCCTTGACCGACATTAGGCAGTCGTACGATATCCACCGCGCAGTCCGCGTCTTTTTGTGGTTATTTCTAAAAGAATTTGTGAGTTTTTTAAGCTCTTTCTTTCCTACTCATGTCACTATGTCACTACCTGGCGGTTGTTCCAAACGGTCAAATGGACTTCTGCCACTTTTTGTCTCGCCTCGAATTATTCTGGATCTTTTAAACTTCCCGCTTTTGCTCAATTGTCCACGTGGAATCTATTGTTTTTCTATGCGCTATTCTTTCATCACTAGTTTTCCATAAAGTGCTTATAATGCCGGATTCTAAAAGTGCTTTAAAGCCTATCACATCTAACCTTCCTTCTCCCTCTTCCGATTATGTAATACTTCTCATACCCTCATCCATGATCTTTTTCACCTTCACTCGATTGAGATTGATTATTTGTGGATTCCTGTTATTTAAACATTGAAAGTAGTAAGACAATGGATTTAGTCTGCTCCTCCGTTTCCAGTGTAAATTTTTCGGCGCATTTTCAACTCATAATATTGTTCTTCTTTCCTTAAAATACTCATTTCAAACTATGGCTCAACTTCTATTTTTCTTCCTTTTTTTATTTCGTCGCCATCTACCTTTCTATTCAGCAATCTCTTGTCCATGGTTTCCGAAATACTTTGGGTTTAAGACACTCCACGATCTCGACTGTTTGTGGCCTTCGTTTTCATCTGCCTCCTTCCTGCATCATTTTCTCAGTTTTCATCTGCATCTACTCCACATTTTGTTCTTTTCAATTTTCTTTTAATTACTTTCTTTTTGAAATTATGTTCTATGTGAATGTTCAACCCCCTTTTTTTTGCTGAGAAATCGTCCTTCTATCCTTTTCTACTAAAATTTGCTTTCCTATTTCCCTTATCGGTGCGCTGCTTATATTCTCTTATTTTCTTCTGCTTTCGTTATTCCTGTCTTGGAATTGTTTTTGTCTTCTATCCTTATTCATTTTAGAATATAAAAATCTTGGGTCAATCGTTGACAAGCATATAGAAAGAAAAGAAATAATTTTGCTTTTTTTCTCCATTGAAGAACTGAATCGAAGAGTGGCATAATAAAACGGGTTAACAACAATGGCTCACTAAAAGAGTGGATGATTCAACCGCTGGAAATCGCACATACAGAGTTGTCGATGAAATGTAAATTTATTTTTCGTTCAAAATATTTTGAAATTGATGCCTACCGCGCATTACTTTTGGATGAACTATGGTAGAAAGAAGAAAGATTATCCGGGCATTTTAGGTTACAAGAGCAACAAAACCTGCACGGTAATCACCGTTAACGCAAAGTTTTAAAATGAGAGAAGTTATTATACGCGTGAAAATAAATTTATCTACATTCTTCAAACTGTTCTATTTACCCTGAAAAATAACCGGTACACTTCCATTATATTTCCGGATGATTGTGTTATGTAATGTACAAATTAAAGTACACGCGTACATATATAACTATGTACATAAAAAATGCTTGCATTATGCATTTAGTATGTAATGTTTATATATATATATATATATATATATATATATATATAAACATTACATGCTAAATGATATATATTTAATTACCAAATGTTAATAGTATTAATTTAGATATTTATGTATATTTATCGCCGACAATCTGCAAAAGATGCTTCTGAATAGAACCGGTAAAGAGTATAGCCTGAAGATAAATATGAAAAAGACCAAATTGGTAGATACGAAACAAATGCACCAAGATTGATGGGGAAAAAGTAGATGATTTTAAATACCTTGGATGTCTGATAATCGATAACTTGGATGCAGAAGTAGAAATAAAAACTAGATGTGGATATGCCAAGACACAATCTTTAAAAATATGGAAGACCTCCTATGTGACATAACCCTCAATTTGAAAATTCGACAGAAGTTAGTCCAATACTACATTTATTCGGTGTTATTATATAGTATAGAAGCAGCGACATTGAATAAGAAACAGTGGGATCGATTAGAAACCGTTGAGATGTGGATACACAGAAGGACGTTGTGAATATCGTGAAAAGAAAAGCTGTCAAACACAAAAGTATTGGAAATGGCGAATTCCAAACGCATACTCTGGGACATGATATGAACGACAAAGATTAAGTACTTCGGGCACCTAGCCAAAGGACTGACTCTGACGGAAAATCAACGGTAAGAGAAGATCCGGTAGAAGAAAAATAAAATGGATAGGTAACATCGAACAGCACACCCGAGTATGCTCAGTGCAACAACTATTTCGTGCCGCCTAATCAAGATTATTGTGATGTCTACGTCCGATAATGGATACGACACTTTAAGAAGAGAAGATGTGCGTTTACATATATTCCGTTATTTTAAACGTAACGGGTGTGTACTGAAACTGGCTTATAGCGACTACATCTTATATAGTAAATAAATAAAAGTAAAATAAGGTATCCCACTTGAAAGAAAATTCGGTACCTGTATAAGAGCGTGCTTGCAGCGTGGTGTATACCGATTTCCTTGTTATTCCTCTGAATACACATTGGTCAATCCTATGTCGCAATATGGTCACAGTGACCGCTCTAAAGCAGCAAGACAGGGTGCACAACGGTCGGATGTACTATCTTATAAACTGAAGAAAATCGAAAATTTAAAATGTTTCATTTTGAACTCATATGCATTTGTGTGATTGAAGGTGAGCACGAACTAAAACAAATGATGATAAGTACATGAAACGTACGAATCTGGTTTAAAATTAAATTTATATGTTTCGTGTTTCTATAATCGTTTATTTTGATTTTTGTGTATAAAAGTATAGAAGCACCGGTAACAGTCGCTGAACGAACGAGTAACAATTCCATGCACGATTCGCAATATTTGATGGAATTTCGTTTCTCCGCAAGTGGGACTTAATAAAAGACCACTTCGGGAAATATAATGCAAACTCTCCTTACTCGACAAAGCAATAACAAACTGTCCCTTTTTTAATTCATATCTATTTAGAGGGAAATTTTTAAAGAAAAAGTGATAGCTTCGAAGGGGAAATAAAATCAAGTTTACGGTTAACAGGGAAAAAAAAAAGCAAAAAGATTATTTTACAGACGTCAGTTTGAAAAATTTGTCGATTTTTTTTTTCACCTTATATATATATTATACATCTAAATAACGAAAACACTTAGAAATTACGGAATACTTTTTCAGAGATTTTTTTCGGTAATTTGTTTACGGCGGATTCAGACATTTTCTCATTAATAAAAATTCGAAAATATCAAAAAAACTTCGATGCACTGAGCAGATTCTGTATATTTAATTTAAGAGGGAAGAAAGAAAATATATTCACGTTGGTGAATAAAATGATACAATAAACAACGCTGGTATCCTTCGTTTGAAAATTTTATTCTGGACATTTTCGCTTAAAATAATTAAACAATAAACCATTCTCCACGTGCGATAAAAATTACCTAAAAATCCGCCGATCGTAAAGACCCGGAGTTTAATTAAATAATACGGTAAACTGGATTCTGTGCGGGCTGCCGATGAATAAATTTATTTTACTACGATAAACGCTCGATTTTCCATTTCTACTTCTCCGAGACTTTGATAATTTTATAATGGTCTACGTTATATTTGTATTTAATGGGCACTACGTTTTTCAGAAGAATTTTTTCGTTTTAAACTGATCGTCCGTAATGTTTAATTTGTAGCGTTATGTAATTTTCTAACATCCTTACAGCACCGCATGTTTAATATGATTCTGAGACAATTATCACTCTGTGCTCTGAGAATATTATTCGAATGCGCATGCGATTATGCAGAAGCGTTATGCGGTGCTGAAATTGCCGATTTCAAACTATCAAAATAAATATCACTACGAAACAATATGTGTGTAGAAAACATTAGAAACGGTTTCGGCTCTAGCTGATCATAAAATAACCTGAAACACAAACGTATCCTAGTAGCAACGAACGCCTCTCATGCTCTTCCGTAGGTTCGTTGATGATACGCTTTTGTGGTACTTTCATGTCTTTTAATTTCAGCTGATGATGTCAGCTGAACCCTAAAAATCTTCCTAAGGATAAATACGTATGTATCTTTTTATATTCATTTGCTTTGAGTTAAAAGTTTTTTTTTTTTTGTGATTTATAATTTTAGCAAGCGGTATGATAAATTTCTCATAATGCGAGCTTATTCGAAACTGATGGTGCTGACTTTTTACTGAAATAAGCGAAGATGCTGTAAATCTTCTGATTTGAAAATTCAGTCTTCTATCTATCGTTGATAAAAAAAGGTATTCACTTCATTTTTTTTTTTTTTTCATTCGAGGACAAATTTATTTAAATTTGGTTTGCTATGAAAAAAAACCAAAAACAAACAAATTGCTGCTTCTGTTTTATCAATTTTAATTTTCCACTTTATTAATACGGCTTTATTTAATCGATTAAAGATGAGAATTCAGTTTATCAGGAGAGTGCGTATAATTTAATGTATCTTCTTTGAAATACGTAAGAAAATAAGTATGGTCCCTGGAATGTAACCTCGAGCGATCGCAGAAGAAGCTCATTTGGAACTTAAATTCTTTTAATCGTAACATTTTCCGTTACTCAAATATAATTCAACGAGAAGTGATTAAGATGGTTTAATTTAAAAGTAATTCCGTCTAGCCATGTCGAACGTTTTCTCAGAGTTCGGAGGAATAATCCGGAATAGTTAGATTAGAATTAATATCATTTTTAGATTTCACATACGTTTGTTGGTTCTTTCGTATTATTAGAATATTATGTCCAACTTGAGAACTTATCGGGATACGTACGTAATAAATTTCTCGTTAAAAAATAAATCATAACCTTCAATTCACAATACAAGTGTATTAAATGGATTATAAGACATAAACGATTTTATAAAATAATAACATATTTCAGATTAAACACTGACGCGTTTCGAATAGCTATATTGTGATCATGAAGCTATTCGAAACGCGTTGGTGTTTAATCTAAAACTAAAATATATAATTATTTTTAAAGGTGTACATGTCTAATGATTCATTTAACAAGTAATTGAAATTTTAATAGTCAATATATTAAGTACGTCAACTAAATATCGATGGAAACTTCAATAGTCCTATTGTCTGACTGACAGACCCGCCGACTGATGACCAATGTTAAACGTAATTTGTATAAAACATAATTTTAATCAGCTTCATCGAATAAGTCTGATTTGACGTGACTGATTCGCTGTGAAATGTCTCTTGGAGAATAATACACGGGCGCAGACAAGCATAAAAACGACTGCCGATTAGAGTTGAATATTTAAGCGAGCAGGTACTTCCTATTCTGGCAGAATGACCGGCGTGGTATTATGCACTACGCATCCGCTTTTCACTCCTGGCAATTACCTGTGTAACTAAAGAGATTTCGCGATTCATGGACAATTTTTGCAAACACATCAGTCTTCCATGTATGTTCGTGTCCCAAAATGGTGCGTTTTTAAAATGTTTATTTTCACTTTATGCGTTTATGATTAACATGAGGTTGCAGATGAAAAAGTTCGTCTAGCAAAGGAAACGGCGCCATCTTTTGTCCAAATTTGTACGTATTAATATTTATAAGTAAAATTTGTAACTACGTATAAACATCAATTAAGCCGGACAGAATCACAAACGAGTAATTAAGTTTCGAAAAATCATATTTTTCCTCGAGTTTTACTGTTCTTCACGAAAAGTTACCGCATTTAATTGATTTAATTATCTCTTTATTTAAAAGGGCGTAGCGAGTTACTTTTTTCTTTTTTTCGATTACTTTGTTTCGATAATATTAAAGCAGGAAAACCGATTTTCCTAAACTTTACAAAGAGAGGTTTTTCCACGGAGGGCGCACACGGGTTTCTTCAAGAGTTCAATTCCCTACGTCAATTTAAAACATAAGGGCCCCTTTTTTCTCTCTCTTTCTCTCTCGTAAATAGATTTTACAGCGCGACCTATTTATCAAAAGTTAATAAGTGCTTTTTTTAGTAGTTGAAGTTATCGCGTTATTTTAAACGGAAATGCTCTAACACTGCACTCTTGTCATTTTGTAACATTAATTTTTCGAGTTTTAGTTTATTTCGAACTGTACCACAGTATTACAAAAACAAAAAAAAAATAAAATAACCTGGAAAGGTATACAGAACAGTTTTTGGATAAACCACGGTTTGGTTTTCGGAAGAACAGGTCTATTAGAGATTAAACTAGTTCCAGCTCAGAAATCATTCCAATCGATAACGTATTTACGTTACTTCGTTACTCATGTCACTTTTGTGTCCCAGAAACGAGAAGTAACCATTGTAAATAAAAGAAGATATTGTAATTATGTAACCCGTCTTGGGACTGAATGAACGAAAGAAACGATTAACTACGCAATAATGTCAGACGATGATCAGGGGAATTGAAGTACAGATGACACACCTTTTAATCACTCGTGCAAGTCGTATGTATTTCTCACACTGCTTCTTCTGTTATGGGTCATACTCACTAGCTCATTACACGACGATACACATACGCAGTACAATAAGATGATGAATAAAACAACCCTATTCTGCTGTAACTGCTTGGAAAGAAGTTCTTCAGTTACAAATTTAGTTACAATAATTAAATAACGTCTAATGTGTTTCTATATCCATACTGGCTAAACTGTCATTGTGTGTGTGTGTGTGCGTGCCTTATTATCAGCTGGAAACAGCGTTATTCACGTAATCCAGTTAAATCTGTATATTTTAATAAGCAGAGCTCATTACGTTTTCAGTACTATTTGGCGATGATAATCGCACATAATATATTGTACTATGATAATGACTGACGTCATTGTCTACTTTTTTTTTCAAAATATTAAGATTAAACTGTCATCTACTGGCTCCAAGTTGTTTTAGCTTTTAAACATTATTATTTTATTAACCTCTGTTTTTTTTGTTGTTTTTTTTTTTTTTTATAATATATTTAAATTTATTTTAATTTTAATTACACATAAGTTACTCTTTTTGTAATAGTTTGTAACTTTGTAACTAAGTGTTCCTGTTACATTCCTGATCATCAGGGGAACTTGTAACGTGACATTCCAAAATATTTAGAAGTTTGTCCATCATTTTGGAGAACGGATGATGAACATGAATCGAAATATGTACATATATGTTTTATTGATTATGTCAAAGCATTTGACAAGGTTTCTTGGCACAAGCTTTTTCCGCTCCTAGAACAAATGGGATGTGTCCTCAACGCATATTGGGGCTGATATTGTGGTGAACCACGAATACCGAAATGTGGTTATTGCATCAAAACCGTGTTTATTATTAAAATAATATTTATTTGAACAGAAAAGAGAAATTAACGTAACGTAAATTACATAATTATTTGAATTTATTCTATACTTTGAAAAATTATTGTTCTGGATGTACATATTTTGGGTATTGTTGGAAAAGTAACGTAATTGTGTGTACATATATCGGGGAATTTTCTTCTCGATGTACACATTTGTGTTCGAAAATTATTTAACGTGAATTTGATTTCGTTTTATTCTTAGTATCTACATGTGGCGAAACAAAGATGAGATTCAGTGCAGAGGTCGTAGAATAGTATATATTAGTGAGTACGGTGGCTACACTTGATCTATTGCATTTTTACTCTTAGTTAACGTAATTTTCTATTATATTATAGATAACTAGATTAATAAAGTGTTCGGGGTTTACTGATATCTGTGTGGATAGAATGTACGGGGGAACTATAGATTATTTGCCTCTAGTCTATTTTCGATCGGCGGTGTTTTTGGTAGTTTAGTTTGCGCTCATCGGTCCGGTGATAGAGCTGCATCGTCTTCTTGGCTCTATCTGCGTCAACGTTCCGTAAATCTAAAAGTTTATAATTTGTTCACATTCAGTCGAGAATAAAGATATTTATACGTAGCGGATCTTTTTCCAATATAACAAAAATAAAACTGAGTGATAGCTGCAGAACACAACAATATACAACCTACACAAATACCAATGAGCAGAGTTGTTAGAGTAGATGCGAATGTGTCAGAGCCAGCAAAAATAAATAAACGAGTACGGCAAGGCTGTCTTTTGTCGTCGTGTCTGTTTAATATATATGTGCGAAAGTCGTACTGAAGGAGGTGTTGGGAGATATTAATTACGGAATATCCCTATAGGAGGCGAAGGACTCCAAACTATAAAGTTCACAGATGATCGGAGTCTCCTAATGTAGTCGGAAAAATTGCCCAGATTATAAGTGACACAGGAAAGAAGTTCTCGGCTAAGAAATTAATGGAGATAAAACAACAAAAACAGCATTATTTCCATTGAAAAATCAATGGAGAATAAATTAAACGCATAGTTTCAAATGTCTCTCGGGCAAATAATAACGGAGGACCTTTATTGCGACACAGAAATAAACGCAAGGATTAGACCTAGCTAAGTTAGCACGGTGAGAAAAGCAAAACGTACTGAGATAAAAGACCGTACAAATGAACCTGCGTAAACGCACTGTAAAAAGTTATGTTTGGCCGGTAGCGCTGTATTAAGCTGTTACGTGGATTTTGAATAAACGAAATATCCTAAAACTTCAAGTTTTTGAGATGTGGCGCTGGAGGAAAATTGGAACGAATAAGCTGGACTGAAAAAGTCATAAATGAAGAAGTACTTAACAAAGTTGATGAAAAGAGGACGTTACTTGATCACGTAAGGAAACGACGATTAACCTGGATGGGACATGTTCTCCGACACGGCGAATTACTACGAGATGTAACGGAAGGAATAATCCAAGGGAAAAAAGGACAAGAGGTTGACCGAGAAATACTTTTGTCGCCATGTTATTAAAGGATACACAATTAAGCAGATACTCGGAAATGAAAAGAGCTAATTGGTCGAACTGGAAAGAACTTATCATGAAATAAGACCAGTCGTCTTAGGACTATAATGACGATAATGGTGATGACTACAAAAATTTGAAATTAGATTTTTACTGGAAGTGTTCGTATCGTTATACGCTTAGATATTGTATCGTATTCTATACGTTGTCTCGCGTTAAAAAAATTGGGACATGAGAAGAAACGAAGGTTCAAACGGGTTTGGTATTGTTTGGAAACAGATGAGTAAATCTAATCTTGCAATAAACCGGAAATGCTGAAGAAAATCAAGCTATTTATGTTTTCGAATTACCGGTGATACATATTAAATGTAATATTAGTATTGATTGAAATATTTTAATTTTTTTAGTTAATCAAACCGAGATAACACAGCATCGATGAAGAATTGTTTAGCAGCCCGATGTATTCATGAGATGAATTTATCGACCTCTTAAAGAAATTTTCCGTTTTCGTGATTTGTTTAACATTAATTTTTATTCTATCGGTTGTGATTTTGAATTCGTTAATAGATCGACTGAATCGTTGGGCTATTAATTAGAATGTTAAAATTTCAGTTATTTTGCAAACTATTTCCGCTATTGCATACGTTGATAATATCGTCGTATCTTTCGTGAAAATCGGTGTATTACAGAGACGAATATTACTGGAACGAATATAGAGGTTAACTTATAACTTTAACCTCTGTTACAACGATTATAATGAAAAATCGGCTATTACGAGCAAAATTTTGGCGCGCAGATAAACAATTATCGCTAATAACAATCAGGCGAACAAAATTAAATTTTGAAAGATTTTTGCAGATAAATTTAATAATACAAAAAACACGAAAAAAATAAAATTTCTACAGTAACATGTTAAATGTTTGTTGTACAATTGCTGAAAATTAACGAACACTTCTGCTAGAGGTATGCTATTTTTTTTTTTTTTTTTTTTATGCCATTATATAATATAAAGAATGTTACAAAAAAAGCCATACTATTCGTTTCGTTATAGTGAAAATCTAAAATTTTAAATTTCTTCAAAAATAAGGAAAAATTGAACTATCGATGCGTAGTCATTTTTTTTTTTTTTTCATTTTCCGTACTTGATGTATATATTGATTCTGGTTTCATTATTCCATGATGGTTCTTTCAAGTGTAAAGATAAAATTCGGACTTTAGAATTCGTTAAAAGATACGTGTAACCATGATTAGAAATAAACGATCGTTTAGTCGGTGTAAAAAGTTATTCTGTAGAGTATTTTACAAAAGAGTTTTATAACAAAGCGTATGAAAAAAAATCGAAAGTATTGTACCGCCGGAATGGGGTAAATGCTACTTGATAAAGACCAAATGGCAGATCTGTAATTTTCGGTTTTTTTGTATATGTTGCAGATATTAAAGTTTCCGAATAGAGTGTCTATGGGAAACAGATTATTGTTAGTACATTTTAAAATACATATTGCTTAGCGGTTTTGTCGCTGGGAATTTACATGTTTTAAGTATGGAAGAATAAATAAAGAGAGAAGGCGAGAATAATTAAAATTATTACAAAATTCTCAGAAATTCAAAGTATAAATAATAGGTATGAAAGCGGAAATCGAATCTGATGAAATCTAATCGGCATTTTGCTTATCGATTGTGTTGCGAAATGCAAACTACGTTAGAGCACCTTTCTCGCATCTCAATTTGTAAGACTGCTGTGTTTCGTCTGATGGCATCGGCGTATGTATTTCAAAAATTCTGTTTTTTGGTCTCTTTTTTCGGCATATTTTATTCAAGCCGACTTTTTGACAATCTACTGATTATATCGCTTATTCTGAAGGCGACGATTACCATTGGCCGATTCCGATTAATACAAATGGCGAAGAGAAAAATAAAAAGTTGACCATTTAAATTTACCTATGTGTATCGTCGGGTCTCTTAGAAATATAAGAAACAACTCTATTTATAGAATATGTGTCGGAGCGAAAATTTAATTTGCAAAAACTGCGTCCAGTCGGAACCGCTCGTGTCCTGGCTGGCAAGTTTATTCTCATTTCCTCGAAAGAATCATTTGCGCTAGATTAAATTCTCTTTGCATCGATGTAGTTCCAGCTGAAATTGCTCACGGAAGAGGTGGTCGGAGTGGTCGACGTCTTAATTTGCCCACCAATCAGCTGTTCGCATCTGCATCATTAGTCCGTTTCGTCTCAACTACGGCGGCCTGAAGTTAAAATTAATCGGTAGACTAAATTAAACAGTATTTAAACCTCGGAGGTCACCGGCAAATAATTACTCCGCGGTCATCCGGTTGCGGTTAGGACACAGTTAACTGCCTTTTCGGCGTATACGTTTTTCATCGATTTTCACTCTCACAAATCGCTTCTCTATGCCCAGGCTTCCGCAACAAACAACCCACTAGTAAAGATCGATCCATTATCGGCCTAAGCAATTGCTCGTTGTTGTTTTTTCGTTCATTAATAATCTGTCCTACTAAATTAACCAAAAGTGTCTACCCGCGGAACAATGTCAAAAAACTGAAAATTTTTAACATTCAAAATTTTACTCTTACAATTTTATCATGTTTGTTGAAATAATTTTTTGTAGTCTTTATATAGATACGATAGGAGGAGTAGTATGTGGTCGTCTAATCTCCTTCAATAACCAGTCGAATTCGGAGATTTATCCAAGTCTCCAGGTTTAGTAATTTATACGTGTCGATTACACGCATTAAATTTGATTTATTTTCCGAATATTCTTGATAAGTGTTTAATTTTAGACGGCTAAACGACCGGGTCCCTTCAAATGTTCCCTACTTTCCTCGGAGCGTTCTCCCTTCTATTCTCAACTTTTGAATCTTGGTCTTCCTACTCCATACAGTGTCTCTTACATTTTCTGGTTCCCTTCCCTATCGGTTGTTCCTGTTCTAGCTTCTTTCATTCATTCTGTTTCGCTCCAGGTTAAAATATTTCATATGTTATGTTCTTTTTCAGCTGTTCTTTAGATGCTTCGAATGATTGGGCTATTACTTTTCATCTACCCTCCCCCCAGAACGGATCGTCAAATGTAATTAATCAGGGAATTGTAACAGGCAAAGAAGGCGACATGGGCACACTTGGAAGAAATCCGTTACATAATATTTAACTTTTTTTTGTTAACGTCAAACTGACATTGACCTGAGAACTGAGGAAAAGAGGAGAAGGAGAATCAGATCTTTATACAGAGATAGCCGATAAAAATAAATCAAACGCTTAGCCGACTAAAGGATGGAGAAAAAGAACCATCGAAGCATTATAGGGAGTAGTGTGAATATTGTTTTAAAGAAATTATTGGTGTAAATAGTATAAATATTAACCGTCTCTTTTTTTTTTTTTTACAGTTATAGCGATTTCGAGAAGTACTTTATCTTCGTTTAAATTTACCTCACAGAGATTAATAAAATCATTTTTATCCTTTTGAAATCCCTTAGACGCTTTTTCAGTGACATAGTTCAGCAAATAATTTTCTTCTTGATTATGACTTCCTTAGTAAAAAGGGTTTTAAGGAATTTATTCTTAACAATCTATTGTTCTCTTTTGGCATTGTTCGTTACCTGTAGATATTAGTGAAGAAGAATTATTGGACGATATTTCAGCGCAAGTGCCGGTACCTTTAATCCGACGACTCAAGAAAAGATTTGGCGACGAATCTTGTCCAATTTCTGTAATCGAAATTAAATTCAAATCACCTTTCCTTTCCAGTTATATTCATTTTTTCCATCTCCGTTGTATAATGGACCCAGCGTAAGGTCTCCTATCCAGTGCCGAGCTTGTTTTTGCTTTGGCCGTACTGACAAGTTTTCTTTAAACCACGTTGTCTTAAGTGTAATGAGTTGCATTCTTCAGATTTTTGTTCAGCTCCGCAGCCGTCAGACTTTAAATGCTTAAACTGCAAGGATAGTTATTTAGCCACCGATCGACAGTGTCTTGTTTTTCGAAACCAGCTTCATCTTAGGTAAATCAATCGCTCTATGACGAAGCTAGTATAATTAAAAAATCCAATCTTTTTAATTCAGCTTCTTTCTTTCTCAGATATCACTCAAAAAGCCTTCATTCTTCTCCTTCCAAGTTTTCTCGGCGTTCCAATACGATTTCCCAAATCTTTTCCCGTTCCACATCACTTCCGTCAAACAATCGGTAATTATCGTAACGTCCTCTTCTTCCCCGAATCAGTGCCCAATGTATCGTCTCACACCATTCTGTCTAATTCTCTTCCCAACGCCTCTGTCTCTTGCTTGCAACAACAGATACAAAATCCTTTAATTTTTCCTAACCCCAACTTCTTCATTTCCATGTCAGCAGAAGAAGCTGCCGATAAGCTAGACTTCAGCTTAAACCTTTAAAAACCCCTCCGAACCTACGTGAAAATCCTGAATTTCGCTCAGCATCGCTCAAGCTTTTTCAATTGTTATTTACTCGTTGTCCTCCGAATTCTACCGCTACGTAACTAGTCAATTTCCGTAATGTGTATTTCTGTCAGTGGTCCCTATAATTGTGAGATTCCATTCTAATGTCTCCTCTTACATAAAAATGAAGTTCGCTACGGTTCTTGTCAATGATTTTTGTGTTTCTTCCCAAATCCTCTTCCTTTGCCGCTCCCTTCCTATACTCCTTTATCTAGACTAACCAGCATTCCAGAGTTCTGGTCGTTAACTCCTGTCGTATCTACTTCTGTAATCTTATGTTCTTCTTGGATTACATTACTAAGAAGTACTTCAGGCATCAAATGCCTCTTTTCAAAATTCACGCTTCCTATTCCTTTTAAGGTCATTGTCTCGTCTCGCAACCAGTAGTTAGGTCTTGCGGGAGACGAGAGCGATGGAAGATTTTTCATAATTTCAGATTAATTTTCTTTCTTAGTTAAAAGCGAGAACAGACAACAAATGTTTCTGTTCGGATCTATACTCGTTTTATTATTTTTATGACCATTGCTTCTTCCTGCGACCTTTAATTGGGCTCGACTTTAGTCGAGGACGCTGTATGGTTGGTCACAATGCACAATCATATAAAACTTCTTTTTTCTTCGGTTTTAAACCGTGGGAATCAATATTAATTGTTAGATGCATTATTCTCATCCTCAAATATCGTACTTTTCCGATTTGTCATCTCTCCTTCGGTCTTCTTTTAACTAAGCTGAACTATGGTAAAGGAAGACGGTTAGTCTGTTTCAATTTAATCATTACTTTTTTAAAAGCGAATTTAATCTCTAATTATTCCTTCGTTAATCTTGATTCACTTTAACCCTCAGCCGTTTCCTCATTTTTCATATCTAATTAAGTCGGTAAGCAAGCGAGAGAGAAGGTCATTTTTCCTTAATGAGCATCGCAATAATTTTTCATACTCCTCATTCGTAAGTTATCTGCAAAAACAGATGCTTCTCCATAGTTTCTTTTTGCATCTTTTCTTCTGCCGGATCTTTCCTTGTCTTTATTCAATATTTTTAGCTGACTTTGCGTGGACTACCCGTGTCTACATTCAGTTCTTCCCTCATTTTCCTTTCTCTCCCAAATCTGCAGGGTTGCAAAAGTATTATTTCCCTTCCTCTTTTATACTTACATGATTCCTTCCCCACCAATTTTCTTTCTGTGTTTAATGTCAATAAATGCTCTCTCGAAGGTTTGTTGGATCAATACAACATTCAGGTTGCTCTTCTATCAGAAACATGGCTTAAACAATCTTCAAATATTCGAATTCAAGGATACCCTTAGTTCGAATCGGGACGACGGCTATGGCGGAGCTACTATTCTTATAAGAAAAGATGTACGTTTTATTCATCATGATAGTTTTTTCTTCCTTTCTTCCAGTCCTCTTAATCCGAATTTAGTTCACGTCTCAATCCAATTGTGTCATAGTAAAAGTTTTAATCTTGTCTCTTCCTACATTCCATCGTTCTATAACTTACGCGCGATTTCCAAATTTGACTTGATTTTTAATTCTATTCTTCGCCCGTTCATGGTCGGCGGCGATTGGAACTCCCACTCGCCTCTATAGCGTTGTTCCGATTATAACAGGAATGGCACAATTATAGAGGAGGTAATTTTCGATTATAATTTGGTTCTCCTAAATGATAGTTCTCGCACCTTCTTCAGGTCTTTAACTATTTCTAGTTTTTTTTTAAATTTTAAAATAAGTTGTGGGTCCCGCAAGGCATACTGCCCGTCTGCGGGTGCCCAACACGCTTATTAGAGTTTCTATCGATTTGTCCTTTGTTTTCTCTGATATAGCCCTCAAATCCTCGTGGAGAACTCTAGATGGTACCTTCGGCAGTGACCATGTTCCGATCCAAATTGTTCTCAATGATTTCCATTGTCCTTCTGTTCCTTCTTTATTTACGCCTTTGCAGTATTCTGCTTAGAACCTATGTAAAACTGATTGGAATAGATTTCGGTTTATTGTAAACTCAGGCCTTCATGCAATACAAGTAGAAAACGATGCCATTTCCCAATATTAACTTTTACTAATTCTATCTCCTCAGCTCTAACATTGTTTTCCTCACCTCATCTCCCCACCCGAAACAATCATTCTATAAAGGCTTCATCACTGTAGTGGAATGGCCACTGCACAACTGCTGTCAATCAAAGTTTGTCTAGCTTTAGAACATCCCGCTATCAACCTACTCTTAATAACTTCTTGGCTTATAAGAGTATTCGAATGCTAGGACCTAATATATGTATCCTCAAAAATACCAAGAAAAACTCTCGGAAATCCTTTTGCTCTTCCTTTTTTCAATTGACTCCTACTTCCAAAGTCTGGAAGTTGGCCAAAGCTTATAGAAATTCTCTTTCTGAACGCCCGGCTAGCTCCAGTCCTCCTAAGGTTAGTCTTTCTTCTTTCTTTGACTCTATAGCTCCAGATTATGTCCCTAACTACGATGAAGTGGGTCATTTAATCGCTTCTTACCCATCGCCGCCTCATTTCCTTTCCTCCAACTTTTTCTTCTCTCAACTTCTTTCTTCCCTAAAAAACTCTCCCAACTTCTGCCCGGGTCACGATAAAATTTCTTACTCCATCCTCAAAAATTTATCTATAAAGTCTCTTAAAATTCTTGTAATTATTTTTAACTCCTCCCTGCAATCTGGTTTTATCCCTGATTCATGGAACACCTTCGTTGTTATCCCTATTCCTAAGAATCATTTTTCCGCTCTTCGGCCTATTTCTTTAGCTTCTTGCCGAAAGAAACTTTTTGGAAGCATGCTTAACAAACGGTTTGTTTGGTGACTGGAACACAATAACTTGCTTCCAGACAACCAGTTTGATTTTCGTCACGGCTTAGGATTGTATCAGTCTTTTCCCTGCTGACATTTATAAATCATTTATTTCCAAAGAATTCACAATTGCAGTTTTTATTGATGTCGCCAGTGCATACGAAAGCGCCCATCTTCCTACGCTCAAAAACTTAATGATTTCTTTAAATACCCCTGTATCCGCATCCTTCTTAATTAGCAATCTTTTTCAAAATAGAACTCTCCTTCTTTCTGCTCCTTTCTTTTCCGCCCCAAGGAAAGTCTTTCAGGGCCTTCCCCGCAAGGTTCTTGCCTTAGCCCTACTTTATTTAATCTATATGTTTCCAAAATTGGTTTTCTCTCCTTAAAATCCAAATTTTTATTTTTCGCAGATGATATCCTTGTTTACTTCTATTCCCGTAATCTTCTAGTTGCCAATAAAGAACTAAACAGCTCCTTAAGAACTCTAGAGAAGTCCCTTTCTAACATTCATCTCTTCATGCCCGCTCCTAAATCAGCAGCTGTAGTCTTCACCCTTCGTTCTTATAACCCGGGCTCATTTAAGAAAAATCAAAAAAAATCATTTCATTCCAATAGTCAATTCTTTTCGTTATCTGAGCATCATTTTATCCCCTTGTCTGTCTTTCTTCCACGAACATATCAGCCTTTATATGCTTCTTCGCTTATAGTCTTAAACCCTCTTAAAGCCCTCTCACCTACGAAATGGGGAGGTGATCCTTCAGTGCTAATAATGTTATACAAATCTCTCATACGTTTCAAATTGGATTGTTGCAGTTTCTTATATGGCAACTTTTCCAAATCGGTCCTCTACAAATTAGATCGTCTTCAAAACAGTTGCCTTCGGCTTTGTCTCGGAGCTTTGAGGTCATCTCCTATTCCTGCCATTCTATCTGAATCCAACATCTGTCCATATACTATTTGGGTTATCGCTTTCACATCAAACGTTTTTCCACCTCCTCGTCAAATATCAGTGCCTCTTATTATTTTATTCTCCGTCACTGGCGTTTTTCCTCCAATAAAATTCCTATTCTATTTCATATATTTATTTGCCTTTCCAAATGTTTCCCTTTTGTTATTTCCCATCACAAGTTCTTTTTTTTTCTTACGATTATTCCAAATTGTTAAAACCACCAAATATTATCTTCATGTCATGCTTTCTTAAATTCTCTCCCTCTGATATCGTCAGTGTGGAATTTAACAAAACAATAAATTCTCCGTTTTGCGATAAAGATAATTATTGCTGACGGATCGAAGAGCCCGAGCGGAGTTGGGACCTCATTTTTGTGCCATCAGTTCAGTCATTCTCAGTCCTTTCGATATATATTTACTGCTGAATCTGTTGCCATCTCGCAAGCCATTATTTATATGTCCTTTTCTGCAGGTCCTTCCAAATTACTTATTGTTTCTGATTCTTTGAGTGTTCTTCTAGCACTATCTCCATCTTCCCTTTCTCCTTTCATTGATACTATCCTCCTTTCTATTCGTTCTCTTCTCCATGATCTATCCTTATCGACGTCTACCCAGATTGACTTTTTTTAGATTGCCGGACATTTAGCAGTTTCTAATGGAAGTTTTATTAGTAGGATTCCAACATACAATATTCTTCTTCCAACTAAATCCTGCCATTTTAGACTTTGGCACTCTGTTTAGGTTTCTTTTTTCGTTAATCCTAATTCCCTTTATCTGTTGGTTAACCCTGTTCCTTCTCCTTGTTCTTGGTTCTATTATTTCCCCGGTTTGCGTCGCTCCGTTTCTCGCACAGTCTTCCTTCTTCTCTAAATCGCTTTTCCTTGGCTACATCTCTTTTTTGTCCATTGGATCCTGAAGGTTCCTATTATGTTTGTGACACGAATCAAATATTTTTCGAGTGTTCTGGTTTATCTCGCAAGCGCAAATTGCTTTATTCTCAACTTTTAAAGATTGGTCTTCGTACTCCTTTCAACGCCTCCTATGTTCTTTCTCTGCCTATTCTCTCGGTTGTTTCTGTCTAGAAGTGTTCCTTGATACCATTTCTGATAAAATAAAAATATAATTTTTACTCTGTTTTATACATTTCGTCCATTTTAGCAAACCCAATAAATAATAATAATAAAAAAAAAAAATCTTCGTAATTTAACCGATTTCAAAATAACTAAAGTAAACAAGATTCTCTTTTTTTAAAATTAAATACTCTTTTAGAATATCATATCGTTCCGAATGCACTCGATTTGATCAGATATCTGAATTAAATCGGTTAAAACGATTATTATTTTGAGAAGGAAAAGAGATTCTTTTTTAAGAAATAATTTTAAAGCGCACTATTTATCTTCTTAATATAGGCTAATATTAAAATGTTTCCTTTTTTTTTTTTTTTTTTTTTTTTTTATGGGCTGCTTTTAACAAGCACCATCATTACAGTTCGATTTTTTCTGTTAAGAAATCTAAAGTAGACTTCATGCTCTCAGGCGAAGTACGTAAGCTGTTCTGTTCTGTTTATTTTTTTTTTCTTCTAGAACTTCTACCTAGAAATATCGGAACGATATAAAATGAAATAGATAGAGAAAGAACACAGAACTTCAAAAAAAACGAAAAAGTGAGTTGGAAAATTGCAAAAAATGCAGTAAAGAAAATGCTCAACAGAAAGAAAAGAATACTAGAAAATTGTTAGAAATAGCTGCTTCTTTGAAGGGTCTAGATGTCGAAATAGAGGGAAAGAAGGGGGTAAGAAGAAACAAAAACGAGACGAAGACAGCGAAGAATTGTTTGAAGAACGTGGGCGAATGATTTATAGTGTGGGGAAAATTGTCAAGAAGAAGTAAGGTTTTCTCGATGAAAGGTTAGGCTGAATAAGGAACGACTCTGTTAGAAAAGCGAGCTAGAAATACTATATGCTCATTTCGAGGAGCCTGTAAGAACCAAACCTGGCTGTGGTTCTCTCAACTGCGTTTTATCAATTTCGTTGTTTTCTCAGCGACAATAAGAAAACGTTTTAATACAAATCGACCAGGTACTAATTTAGTTTCGGATACTAAAATGTACCGTATTGTTTCACATGCAAATGCACCGGCTATTGCGTAATCGCGTGCTTCATTTCACCCACTCGCTTGGCTTTCATAATAACGACAGTTCAGAACGATTTTAAAACCGCGCGGTGATAGTAATTTTGTACACATCAAAATTCAAATTCTTTCTTGTATTCCCCCGCGATAATCAAATTAAATCGAATCAGTTTATTTCATTACTACGTATAAACACAAATATTACTACAACTAAAATATTTACGATAAACGCGCGTAGCCGCACAAGCGCAGTAGTGATTGTTATTATACGGTTATCTAAATTAGAGCATCTATTATATGAACTATAGAATTTTTAGCAGTCACAACGACCAACTAAGCTATGAATCAATAATTCTAAACTGTTTTAAGATTATGTCAGTCTTATTGACCACTGTTTGCACAAATAAAAATTATTCCCACAGAGTATGACATTCATACATCTTATGTCTAACTTACATTTGTAACATTTAATATAAATTATATTTAAGAGAACATTTATCAACCTAATGTTGTTCAAATACACATAAATATTTACCACTGATCACTTTTACATACATTTAATCGCATATGCATGCATATAAAATGATGTTGTTGTATATACAGCTGTACTCAACTTTAACAAATACAGAACATGTGCAAACAAAATTTCTAACTAATTTTATGAGTGATCATGAATATATATTTATGTACAATATGTAAACATACGCATAAGTCATCTAGCGTAAATATTAATACCTCTCCATACACTTATGAATACCTACCTGCTGTGTATACAATCACACATACAAAATTCATATCTACTTACACCAACAGAATACAAACATGAATAAAAAAAAATATTCAAAAACATACGTATATGCACAATTAATCTCTCATGCGTCTACAATATATATATCTTCATATACATAAAATATACACATATACACAAATATATACTAATTCACTTAATTAAAGCCATAAAACTCATATCATGTAGTATGACATTTAACTTACACAAAAATCTATGCCTAAGGTCAAAAAGTTCACCTGACCCGTTCATTTCTACATCTGTTCCTCATGCGTGTAATTAGATATTTCTGGAGCGTTGTATGGTCAATAATTCTATTAAATTATAAGTGCATTGTACCACACCCACACATATATATATATATATTTATTTATTTATATAAATATATATTTCTTGTATCGTAGCTTGATAAACAGTAATAATAAAATTATACCGAACTTTGGTGGATTATTTAAAAACAAGGTTAAATCTTTTTTTTCATAACTTGGACATATTTCGTTCAAAGAACCAGCAGTGTACTTACCCGGCACTTATGTTTTACTGATGGTGTATAGTCATGTTGCAATGCGAACATTAGCGATTATTACATATTTTTTTTTTTCTAGTAACGCGAAAAAATTCCAGAAATCCCGATAGAAGTATCATCATTTGTTTAAATAAAGATTAAATAATTATTTCTTGCTGGAAAATTGCGGAAAAAAAAATCTACAAAATTCATGGCTAATAGAAAAGTAATTTGCTGAACATGTCGGATAACAAGAAAAGGTTTTTCTGGAGCGTGCGAGATTATCGCCCGGTCCGCTTTACTTGATAATGGCTTACCGACAGGCCATTTCAAGGATAGAATGCTCCGAGAGCCCAGGTGAACATTGATCATGTGCTCCGTCGCAGTTATCTGAATACACATGTACGTTGGATTAGCGTTGAGAACACACACCTTATCAGATAGCTTCCGAAGGGCCCTTGCCCGGTGATCAACCAGGTAAGATACTTGGATGGCATGTTTCCTCCCCATTGATACACGAGTCGGCCTTCCGAACACGTCTCTCACACTCCCTTTCGCATACTGAAAGTGTTGCCTCTCAGATCGTCTAGAGTCTAGACTAATGATTCCGGGTAAGGTTCCGTCTGACCAGCGGTAGTTTCTTGGCCCCATCGTAACCAGTAAACTGATAACTTTTCCGACACTAGAACGTCTAGGGGGAACACTTCTACTTCTGCACGCTTTGCACACAATGGCAGCGAGTCTTTGTGCCGTTCTCAAACGTTGACAAATTTCAATTTTTATCGACCGCTACACAAATGCATTCAAAAACAACCTGGTAATTGCTTTCACTGTGGAACTACACCAAGGTTTAAGCACCAATTAATTCGCGCCAATTTGGTACATACACGGCCATAGCCTTCTAACTCGCCCTATCCATGTGATCATTAGTCTTGGTGCCCACCGTAGGCGTGACGTTAAAATATCTCATGGAACTGTGGAAGAATAACTGCCGGTCTCCGATTATAAAGGCTCCGCCTGCCCGTCAAAACCTCGAAGCAAAACCACGATAGACTTACCAGCGCTGAACGATAGTCAGCTAATGTGCAGATTTTACATTTATTCGCTGTCGTCACAAAGACAGTCAAATCGTCCGTATAAAGTGTAATAAGATGAACATTTTCCGGCCGGTTTTGTCGGAGCAGTCTGTTGAACAGGAGAATCTACATCACCTTTACGCGCAAGTCGGCGATTTCTTTACTTCGCTAGCCGGCATAGCGGGGAGTTAATTTGCAATGACGGAGGATCAACCGTAGCCTAATGGATCACTGCCGTTAGCATTCCGTCTCATCTGTTGGTGCGCAAAGCCGAACGTTTCCTGAAGCGCTCCTGAAAACGTTCCCAGTTAGCTTTCATAAATTACTATTGACCTAGACCACCCTCATAAGGTGATCGGAAGGAACTCACAATTTGTACGTCATTAAGGCGTGATTGGACAGTGTACAACAAAGAGACCAGCGGGCAACACAGCAAGTTTCCAGTTCACATGGTCATATACAAGTCGCCTGGTGAATGGTTAGAAACAATGGTTCACGACGCGAAGCAACAAGGCGCTAAGGAACTTTTCAAGCTCAGTTCCCCTTTCGTTGGTTTCACCATTGTGCGGTATTGGCGAACGAACATTGTAGTCGTTCCCAATTAACATTTTACGACGCGGCAAAATCCCAGAAGACCTTGTCAAGACTGCTAAGGAACAATCAAATCTCTTGGCTATTTTGACGGTGAACCGATGCAGGCTAATTCTTATGCACCGGTACCGCAGTCCCATGCATACGATGTAAGAGTCAACGTAGACGGTTTTTATCGCATCGATTCGTCTAGATCGCC